>OZ035875.1:49263199-50463199 GCA_964034865.1 Eristalis intricaria
TTCACCGTGGTCGTTGGTACTTCGCCAAGAGTGCGTCTTGTCACCTGAACTGAGTGTTGCAACAGAGCCGAGGCGAGGAGTGTTTCACTTTGGGAGAGGTTTTGAGGGTAAGTCAACTTCTCTTTTCAGGTGACTTAGTTGTTCCCACATCCTCCCTGACGTAACTCCAGCGCTCACTCGATAGACGTAGCCATATGTGCTGATGCTGGGTTGATAGCTAACGTGCACAAATCCGAGGTTATGTTTATTTCAGAACGCCTGTTTAACGCACTCTGCATGTTAGTAGAGTAGCACTGAAACAGGAGGAGCGGTGTAAGTCTTTTTCACGAGTAATGTCGGAGGAGCACCTAATGCTTCCTGTAGGATTGTCCAGGCTGGATCAGGTTTGAAACAGCATGGCATGTCTGTAATGGAGAAGAACGAGTTTAGTGTCACAGCCAAGTTATCGGTTTTTATCTCAGTTCTAACGCTCACCTATCGCGTATACAAGCTGCCGAGATGATATTTCCTCCTGCTGTTGTCGGAGAAAGGATGCACAACATCGACGAGTTGGCCAAAACGTCACCATAGGCAGCTATAACTTCGAGGTAGTGAAGGACTTCGTCTACCTCGGCTCGCAAGTGAACAGTACGAACAACACCAGTACCGAGATTAAACGCAGAATTACTCTTGCCAATCGCTTTTTCTTTGGGCTCAAGAGGCAATTGAGTAGTAGAGTCCTCTTGCGAAGGACGAAGGTAACATTATATAACACCTTGATCATCCCTGTCCTGCTCTAGGGTGCAGACGCATGGACAATCTCAAAAGCGGATGAGGAAGTCCTTGGTCACATCGAGAGAAAAGCTCTGCGTGCGATCTTTGGTCCTGTTTGCGTTGACGGTTTCTGGGGGCGAAGAGACTAGGCATGAGCCTAGTCAGGCGTCTACGGATTCAACGCCTAAGATGGCTAGGCCATGTAGAGCGCATGGACAACACTGCTCCAGAGCGAAGAGTCTTCGACTCCGAACCAGTGGGACAACGCAATAGAGGACGTCCACGGAAACGATGGCACACCCAGTTGGAGAAGGACCTCAATCGACTTGGTGTGCGCAGTTGGAGACAGCTGGCTAAAGATCGTGCCGGCTGGAGAGGAGGCTTACTGGTTGAGGCCCAGGTCCACCCCAGATTGTAGCGCCACCAGAAGAAGAAGAAGTTGTCGGACTTACTCGCCGAGACAGGATATGAAGCGCTCGTCAGTGCGCGAGGAGCTCAACGTTGAGCAGCTGCTTCTAGGAACGGAAAAGGTTACGATTCGATGGTTTGGACACGGGCCACGAATGCCTCCATCATCAGTACTTCCACTGTATGCCTTGAATCCAATTCCATAAGGTAGACGACCGCTTGGCAAACTCTGGACGAGGTTTTTGCATGAGTGTACGTCCGACCTTAATGCTTCGGCTGACAGGTGCCCTTACCACCTTGCGACCGTGGCTCACTAAGAACAACATGTTGAGTGCATTGTGTCCTTAATAGGGAAGCAGGCTTTGGGTAGATTATATTTCTTGATTATCACTGCAGCTTAAAGTCGTTGTGCGTATAGTGAATAGAAATGCTAGCGTGGCCATGGAACAGTGTCCTGACTCATCTACACTCTTCCTGGCAAGTAAAACTGATCGATGATGTTGACCTCTTTTTGGTCAACGTCGGCCCTTGTTATTGCTCTAAGCTCTGCTCTGTCCAAGGCTTGGTCGACCAGTTTTTCCTTATGGAGCTAAGAGGTGTGAAGGCTTAAGGGATGGAAAGCTTAGATCCATTTTTCGCAAGACATGCTGCTGGTATCCAGCACATCGGCACCGTGTTTACCAATGAGGGATCCCACTGACGCTTTGTCTCCATAACCTGGCCAGTTTTGATGTCAAAACGTCCGACGTTACGGTCTTTATTGCTAGGCTTTAAAAAAAATGGTGATCGATTTGTTGGTTATGATGTCACGCTACAATCATCACTTTGCCAGAAATTTTTCGAAGTTGTCGCAGGGGACCGCTGCAGTTGTACTTGCGCTCGTTTTGGTGATCACCTCTTCTACCTTGTTCTTACCGCTTGTTGCTAATGTTTTCGATCTGGAAAACGTAGGTCCTCTGAGCCCCTCGGAGCCTTAAAGTCGATGAGGCTGCACTGCTGCTACAAAATGGATCGAGGGAAGTCTCGACTGCTGCTGCCTGTGTTGTTCTCCGATAACCTGTCATCCCTAGGCAGACCGATCCGACATGTATTTGATTACGCGCGTCAGCTATAATAATACTTTCGCAGATGCCGGTCAATGAACTACAATAAACACCCTGGCACAGTGCTAATCAAGTTCTCCTAGGACACCCAATTCAGAAGTACAAACATAATAACTCCAATTGCACACAAACAAAATGTTTAAAAGAATTTGTTTTTTATTTATAAACTTAACAAAAGTTTCATTTTACATTTTCTGATTTGGAATACTTTTCTTTATACTTGTCCACGTGATGCTGAGCTATTCTGTGCACAACACTATTCGGACGGACAAGATTCATGTGCAGTGCCGTCGTGTAGCACTTAATGAGAGACTCCTCCTCTTCGGGCGGGTTCAGATACGCATCGATGCCACCAATAAGCTAAGCACAAAGAAAACGATTAGATTGAAATACAAAGAAACAAAGCAACTTACCAAGCTTTCGTCACAGTTAAGATATCTCAAAGCGGAGACGTGCTCGGACCACACCATTCGACGCCATTTGTTGTCGTACTTCTGTGCCAAAGGTACTAGAACCATAGAGCTGAATAAATTGTCGCCATAGCTTGCCGCTTGGAAGTGGTCAACGAACAGTGCGTAGAGGTTCTGGAATTTACATTTTCCTGTCGAATGAGGTAAAATCGGATGAGTATGTAGACGGAATACACGGGAGAAGGACTCACCTTCGAAAACCTGATCGAATTCAAAATTTACATTCGAACACGCTTTGTAGAAATTGCGAATGTGCTCCTCGAGCAGGATCTTTACTGACGGATCCAAGAATTGTGAATCGGGTCCCATGAATGTGATCATCAAGTACATTAGCTTCTCAGTTGGAGAGGTTATTTGAAATGATTCGTTTTCGAGCAGACTGGTAAATGAAAGCGTTACTCGAACTACTTCGCGTTCTAAAAGAAATAAAAAAAGCAATGAAACATCAGAAAATGTGGTGATGGTATGGGCTAGGGGACAAATTCGACTCAAGGGACACTTGAATCATTCTGAAGGCGTTCGCCGTGGCGTGTGATTTAGTGCGTCGACTCCTACGTCGGGGGTGCCAGGTTCGATCTCCGAATAAACCACGGCTCCACCTCTTTCGAATCACTGACAATGCTCACAGAGTATTCCCAGTATACTCCGTTCGGAGTCGGCATAAAACGGTGGGTTCCTTCCACTCGTGACAAAGCAATAGCACGCCCAACACGAGTGTCGAGTGGATACTGTAGAAGAAAGGTTCAGGCCCACCTCGGAGTTGTCCCGCCACACCTATGTACGAGGGTGGAAGCTGTTCTAAGACTCCTTCAAATGAGACAACGCGAATGTCCAGTCTCTGACTTAACCAACAACCTTATCACACTTTCGGAAGCAAACTTGAAATAAAAAGAAAGCTGTGACGGACCAATCAGGTTGCAACAACCGACAAACTCCTTCAATGTTCGCGCACCAACTGTATCAAGACATTAAAAAAAGATCTAACCTATGACTTCATATAGGCTCTATACAGTCTGTATTTGAAAGAAGAAAGGGGATACTCCACCGTGCCTTTGCAAAACAATGGACAGGAAAGGGCAGATGCATAACATCGACTTTTGCCCATTCCAAAGGATGACGTGATTAGGAAATTCAATTCCCACAAGAACTTTACCATTAAGCTCAGCCCGTAAAATGACTAGAGTAATGAATCCATAGTCCACCGACTGAGCAGCGATATGATGAAATGATGAACAGATAAATCAAAAACAGATGAAAGAACAGGAGCAGGGGTACTTGGACCCCGCTAAAAGTACTATGAACCCATGGACAAACGCACCAGCATCTTTCAAGCGGAGATCTTTGGCATAGAAAGATACATTTACATCAATCTGGATAAAAGTTTACCACCTGGGACAAGGCAATAATGTTGGTGAGTCGACCTTTATGGCACTAGAGTGCTACATCATCAAATCCAAGCTGGTGTAGAGAATCTTAAAGAGCTGAACAAGAGGAACAGAATAATACTCTGCTGGATACCTGGCAATACACAGATAGGATGCAATGAAATGACCGACTTCTTAGCTAGAAGAGGAGCGCCCTTCACAGACCCTGATCCATTCTGCGCTGAAGGAGATCATATCCTTAGAGAAGAATTTAGGGAACTAGAAAGAAGTAACTGGATAGAAACCTGGAACAACGCTCATTGCATGAAGCAAGCCGAGAAACTCCTGGGTCAATATAAACGGAAGAGGTTAGAGGCATGCTTTAAAATGAGCAAGAACAACCTCTCCTATCCTAACAGAGCACTGCAGGCTCAGACAGCACCTAAGGAATGTATAGGTTTCCGACAAAGGTCTCTGCAGATTCTGTGGAGACTCTAATGAAACTCCAGGGATTCCGTGCGGCACCAAACCACAAAAGGGCAAGATATCAGGGAAGTTTGAGATACAAACATTGGGATCCACTAGGGAGTAGGATTGACTATGATGGTTATTATGGTTGGTTGTTGCTGCACAACACAGGAGCAACAACTTGACAAGCATGAAGATAGCCAGTACAAAGTAGGACTTAGAAGTCATCTTTTCCCCAAAGACCTATGTGAGATTGGCCTCCCAAGTACATAACATAACCGATCCTCTGTTTTCAGGTTTATTTGGATCTCAAGATGACTGTGGACCACAGTGCCATGCCTGTGGACCACGGTGGCATGACTGCGGCCCACGGTGCCATGACTGTAGACCCCGGTGCCATTACTGTGGACCATGGTGGCATGACTGTGAACCACGTTGACATGACTGTGGACCACGGTGCCATGACTGTAGACCACGGTGCAATGACTGTGGACCACGGTGCCATGACTGTGGACCACGGTGCCATGACTGTGGACCACGGTGCCATTACTGTGGACCATGGTGGCATGACTGTGAACCACGTTGACATGACTGTGGACCACGGTGCCATGACTGCGGACCACGATGCCATTACTGTGGACCATGGTGGCATGACTGTGAACCACGTTGACATGACTGTGGACCACGGTGCCATGACTGCGGACCACGGTGCCATGACTGTGGACCACGGTGCCATTACTGTGGACCATGGTGGCATGACTGTGGACCACGGTGCCACTGTGGACCACGGTGCCACTGTGGACCACGGTGCCATAACTGTGGACCACGGTGCCATGACTGTGGACCACGGTGCCATGGCTGGACCAGGTTGACATGACAGGTACAAGGGAGGTGTGAAGAGGAGATACTAATCTAGCGGTTGCAACATTTTTTTGAAATTGCCAAAATTAGTAAAAAAAATATGGAATTAATAGTGGAACCTAATTTTCCTTGACAGCAATTAAAGTTTACAAGTGTGACTTGAACTTGTGTGGAAACCCCGTTATTGTTGTCAATTCTCTCAGAAACCAGAGAATGTCAATCGAGTTAACAGGATTGTCTATTTTCCAAGAAATATTCAAAGGATTCCTCGAATGGAAGATGAAATTAATTCATCAATTTGGATAGTTTGACACGCACAAGGAACCCTATTTCATCGTCGGAGACAGATTCAAAGTTCATTTGAAAAGAGAAACAGGAGGATATTGATTTCATCGCTCCTTAAAGATCTGTAAACCTGATAAATTTAAGACTCTTCACTGCCCAAAATTACCTGAAACAAGCGCTGCTGGGCTCTGATGTACATTGTTGATATAATCCTCCAGAATCAACTTCAGCTGCGAATACGGCCAATCCCGTGACAGTATGGGCACAGGTGACGAAGGCATCGACAGACAGATTTCAGTAGGTGACTATAACCGGAAAAAAGACACACTCGTACAAACAAAATCCCCTCCCCCAATCGAATGCTACTCCTTACCACGACGACATAGTGAGGATACACAACCTCCAGGAACATATTCCTCCACTTATCCAAAGTCTCCTGGCTTTCACTAGTCAAGAACTCGGTGCTGAAAATCACTTTTTCGAAAAGCCGCTCAATCTCTGGAATGTGTTCAGCACACAGGCCACAAAGGAAGTTATACACTGCCCGGAATATGATTTCCTTGCCGACGTACTCTCTGAAGCTGTCGAAACACAAGAGTTGGAACAACAATTTCAGCTCGCATTTGGCGAAGAAATTTGTCGTCAGATATGTGTTCATTCCCACCGACAGATTCTTTAGAAGTTCCACTATCGGTTCGATAGTCTGCACTTGCACCAGGCAGTTAGTCAGAGTCCTATGGCCGTATCCAATGGTTTGTTCGGTAAGTCTCCAAAGCGCTGTGAGGAAGTAAACGGAGTATGCCTGCGGCACGGCGATCTGGGGACCATGATTGTTCATCAGTATCGCGCCGACATTTGGCAAGGCCGGATACACATTTCGCCGATCAATGACGTCTTGTGAGCGAAGCAGTATCGTGGTTTTGCTGTGAAATAAAATGGTTATGGTGGCTTCATTTATTGGAAAGCAAAACTTACTTTAATGGCTCCTCAAATTGTACAAACGAGCTCGACTCGAGGAAATTCTTCAGATACTTCTCAATGAACTCTCGAAACTTGCCGATCTCGTTGTTTTTGATGTACCACGAAACGGCTCCCAAGCATGAGGTTAACAACGTCGATTGGGTGAACTAAAACGACAGAATTCAGTATACATCTGCTGGCAGAAAAAATACGTTACCTCTTGGACACCGCATTGCGTTGCTCTGTAAAACCAATTGCAACAAACATCAACTAACGACGATCCGAGTATGGAATTAACTTCAAAGCCATTCGGGCCACTTGTGATGGCACAAAGCAAAGCGGACGCATGCTGTCTCAACAGATAGGATCCGCCCTTTTCGTACACAACATGATGATGATGCCACTCAAGCATGTAACGAAAGGCTGGCAGAAACTTTCTGAAACAATTGATTATAACTTCAAAGTCAAGCAAATGATGCACGTACTAATACCACGTGACACTTCACAACAAGGGCAATTATTCCCATTAGCTATAATAAATGATGCGTTAATCTATGTCGTCTGTAAGGAGGCGATACCAGTCCAATAAAAAGCAAAGCAAACCGTATTTTACATTAAGTTTCATTCTATTGGCCGGATCGAACACATCAAGCGGTTTTATTCAGAATGGAAAGCAAGCGTTTTATTTCGATGATATTTCTCATTGGTGCTCTCTCATTGATTAGTAGTGTAAGTTGAATATTTTGTCATGCGATCGTTTACATTGATCATAGACGCTTGCTTCTACAGCTTGAGGTTCCGGAACATCTTAAAAAACATGCCGAGCGGTTGCATAACAAATGCCAGTCGGAGACTGGCGTTGATGAAGGTAAAGTGAGTGATCTTTCGAGAATGCGCATTTATCACAGTCTTTGCAGAGCTCATTATACAAAGTCAAAATGGAAACCTGCCCGACGATAGAAAATTGCAGTGCTACATACACTGCTTGTTCCAGACAACTGGTTTGGTAAGTCTAGTTTATTTATCTTTTTGGGGAACTTGGCGTATAAAGGAACAACGTAGAGGCACCTACTTGTCAGTAAAAAGAGTAAAGACGCACATAGGACAACGTGGGTACAGACGGGCTATTCCATCGTCATGTCTAGTCCTGACATTCTTGCCAGACTTGACACGTTCCGCATGATGACTGTGGAGAATTCCCACTGGTCCCCATAAAGGCTCGTAACGATCCCACCGCGACCGCCAACATTAAAAGAAGAATTAGACATATCGACACGCTGTCATGGGACTCCTTCAACACCGTTCTTGGAGAGATCGTGCAAAACTCGCTACTCAACCAGACCGATGATCATTCAGAACCCTTACGACTACAGTGAATACTCCTAATATGGACACTCTAGGCGGACAGTCCCCTTGACCGGACAATTTCTCACGACTGTGGGTTTTCATTTGAAGACAATGGACGGACAACACCCTTAGCCTAACAAAAGTGCTGCGACCGTCGCTATCCGCCTATGGGAGCTTTCACTGCATTATCATACGCAAATGTCATTTACGTAATGGGCAGAGCGCAGAGACAGAAACAGCCAAACTGACTGGCGGTGATCGAAGGATAAACGAGTTTTTCCAGAAAGGGCGTACAACATCGACGTCCTGGACGAAGCATCACAATGGGCAGAAGTGACTTGGAGGTTATCAAAGACAGTGAACAATACTAACAGCAGTACCGAGATCAAACGAAGAATAACTCTTGCCAAACGCTGGTTCTTTGGCGACGAAAGCAGCTGACTTTATACAATACCTCGATCATCCCAGTCCTCTTCTACAGCGCAGAACAACTTAAGAAGCGAATGAAGAAGTCTCCCCGAGGTCTCTTTGAGAGAAAAGTACTGCGTGCGAACATTGGTTGTATGTGCCTTGTAGAATATTCAACTGCGAATTGTACGTCTAGTCAGTCGCTTACGGATCGAACGTCTGCCATGCCTAGACAATGCACAGCGCATGAAAAAAACTTGATGAATCATGTTCTCCGTGCGTGTGGGACAAGGCAGCAGAGAGCGGGCGCCCTAAGGTGGCACATCACATTAGTGACAGAAAATATCAAAATATATATATTCTCTGATAGCCAAGCGGTTCTTAAGTCGTTAAAGACCTCCACAGTCAACACTAAGACCGTCTGGGAATGTTCCAAGATATTAAATACGCTTCCAGAAAAAAAAACAGACTAAAGCTGACTTGCCAGAACAAGAAGACCACGAAGGTAATGAGAAAACGATGCCATACAAGCCATGGAGGTGCTTACTTACCCTTTAAGGGGCCCTCCCCCTTTATTGATTCAACAATACGGACACAAACCTTCATCTACACAAATGGACCATTTAAAAAATTAAGCAGTTTTGGAACAGTCAGGAGGGTATTAAGCATGCAAGAATGTTCATGGAGCAAAACTGGATTCCCAAACGAGACAAAGAAGCTCTAGAACTTAACAAGCCTGGCGTAAGAGTGCTATGCGGAGCACTTACAGGACACGTAGAATGAAACTGTCAACTTTATTAACATCAGCACAGAAATCTGAAGGAACTGTGGCCACTGGCCAGGCGAAAGGAACTATGGAATACATACTAATCGAATGTCCACGACTTGCCTGAGAAAGATTCAAAATGATAAATCGAACATCCGCGACATGGAAAGCGTCGGATGATAGTGGATCCACATGGTTACCTAAGAGAATGCCTGAATCTCTCAACAACAGAAATATTTCGAGGTTACAAACAAGCAAACATCGATGATTTGCGAGCTCCGGGCCGGTCGGAATTATAAGAAGAGAACAGGGAAAGACTTCCAAGGAATCTCTTCGAGGAGTTGTCCAATTTCAGAAGACATACTGAAAAACTGAAAGAAGTGGTACAATCGAGCTTTATGGTCGAAGGACTAGTTTCTTGACTTGATACGCACCGAGTTCTTTAATTCAATTCAAGGCGGCATACGCAAGGAATTTTTCCAAATACTGGTGGCAACTAGCTACGGATCATGCTAGAGGGATAGGCTTCGCTGGTTGAGGCCCAGGTCCGCCCTGGCCTGTAGCGCCACAAAAAGATGAAGGAGACTAGGAAAGGTTCGATACAGGACTATCGCTGAGGCACCAGTAGAAACCCCAACAGTGAGAATTGTAGATCAGTGACAAGGAAGAACTTTTGGAGTTCCTGGCTTGCAGACGTGTAGAAAAAAGAGTAATTGGAGTACTTTGAGTCTTTTCATTGGAGTTGGCTCCAGATCCTTCAAACAACTCTTTTTCCATTCGGTAAACGACTGGATGGCGCAGTTGATTAAGGGACAGTCATTGTTTAGTGGGGTAGCCGGTTCGAATCCCAGTCTGGATTTCAAATCTGGCCCAGTCACCATTTGCCGTTGGGATCAAATTAACGGCACTATCACTGGAGTGGTCAAACAGTGGTAGTAGCCTGACTGTGAGTATCCCAATGGACCAATATGGGCTGGTGACTTCACTAGCAGCCCCTCATTCCTACCTACCTAATTTGGAGAAAGACCGATACTGCTCCACACCTCTTCGGAGTGCGGAAGAAGAACTCCCTTCCAATCAATTCTGGCCTCATATGGTACGCCATCATTCAGTTGTGTGACTTGCTATGCAATCAGATCCAATTAAGAACTTGAACAACCGATAGAGGCTTGAAAATTGAATACCCCCTTTCAAACTGTAACTCTTTATCATTGCAGATTGATGAAGAGAATGTAATTCATTTGGAACACATAATTGACATTCTGCCAACCGAAGTGCATGAGATCATCAACAACCTGGTAAACATATGCGGCACGAAACGTAAGTTCATAAGGATTTCTCTGATCTCTGCTTTCAACTGATCACATTTTAGATGGAGCTGATCCCTGTGAAACAGCCTATTTAACTGTTAAGTGTTACTTCGATGCTGATCCGGAGGTAAGCTAGCCTCTATTCATTCAGTTCCGATAGTGATTCCCTTTCCTTGCAGCATTCAATGCTTATTTAAGCATACAACTCACCTGTAAAGGGTCGTGTCCGAACGTAGTAACATCAGAGCCCGAAACACTCTCAGTGATTCAATCTGGACTTTTATTATGTTTGACTGTGAAATTAAATAAATAAAAAAAAATGCTTCAAAGTGTTGAGACTTTCCTCTGTTGTACTTGCCTTGATGTCATCCTGATTGAAGAGATAGTTCTGGATTCGATCAACGATGTTCATTGACAGCAGCTTCAAGGCGCACGACAACGACTGTGAGATAAGCACACGGCACAGTTTCAAGACCAGGTGTTGTGGATAGTTGTAGAATGGAGGATTTGAAAGGGATGTATCTAAAAATGGTGATTCTTAGCATGACCACCGGTCTGAGGGGTAGTTTGCGGGACTTACCAACGCTTTGAAGTCCGGGTAAGAAGTTTGTGAACAGGAACTTCATCAAGTCTTCGTAGTTTATTATCTGCACCGCAGTGTCCTTACTTGTACGCGCTATTCGAATTAAAAGCTTGAGACATGATGTCACAGTACTGTTGTCAGGCTTGACGCTTGTCAGAATGAAGCTAAGAAAGACGAATGAAACCTTAATCACCTCCTTCAACGATTGAGCTCTCATGGGACTCACTAAATTCTCTGAATGATATTAGATCTGAGTAAGCACTCAATTAAATCTGTCTCAGCCAACTGAAAGTCTGTCATAGATGCCTTGCTCTCCTCCTCCGACTCCTGAACATTTGCCTTTATGGACGTGGTAACCCGTAAGTTCTGCATTTGCTTTTGCAGATTTTCCAGCGACATTGGATCGTCGGATTCGTCTGATTCCCTCACCGCAAGTGTTGGCTGCCAATAGCAACCGACATTCTCATAAATGAAATCCAATAAAGTCTGAAATGCACTTCAAATGAGAAGGAGAACAATCAGTGAATTCAATTTGCACATTACTTCGTCGGTTTCATTGTAGAACAACAGGGCCAATGACTTTGACACAACCTCCAGAATCACCGGAGCATTCTCGTCCAAGCCAAATCGTAGGAGGAAGAATATTTTCGCGATTGGCAACTCCAGGACACTGTCGTAAAATCCCTGCTGGTATATATTGAGGATCCCACCCACAGCAGTGAACGCCGACACTCGCTGTTGAATGACATTTGATCTAGAATAAGCAGTGCATTAAAACATTATGTCAGTGCAAGAAATGGAGTAAAAACGCCCACCTAGCCAAGCGAAATAGTTCTTGCAGAGTGTACCCAGGTCGAAACGGTTCATCTCCGTGCAAATACAATTCCCTATCATCCTTTGACGCGCTTGCTTCTTCGGAGTACGGCAGGAGAACACCCTTCCAGTCAAATCTGGCTTCATACGGTTCGCCAGCGTCCAGCTTTGTGACCTGCTGCGGAATGTCTCGCATCCATTCCAATTTGTCCTTTTCAACAATGTCAAAGTGAATCCATTGCTCAGCTGAACTTTGTTTCAGCAACTCCACAGCTGGATTTCCTTCAGGCAGCTGCGGCGGAACTTCGTCAGGCTTCAGCACACTCACTGTGGTCTGCAGACACGACTTGTTTGACATTTTCTCTTTGCGTTTCTTTGCTATGAATTCCAGCAACGCGGGATCTATACAAACAAACGAGATTGTGAGGAAATCGAGTCGAAAAGTTTGATTTTCACGAACCTAATGACTCCAGTATTTTCTGTCGCTCAATAAGAATGTCTTCCTCCCTCATTTTGCTAAGAATGTCCATGTTCTCATTGTGCACAGCGTTCGCAGTGTTCGAATCCTCCACAATGAAACTTTGTTCCCCGAATATGGTTTTGGAACTTTTCACATTTGGTTCGCAATCTATCTCCATTGGCGTTTCATCGTGATGACGCTTTCTGTCTTCACCTGGCTCGTCCTTCTTCTGGTTACCTTTCTTAGCTTCAAGGGATAGCGCAAAGATGCTCTTGCCTTCCACACTTTTCTGAAATGCAAAATCCATGAATAAAAATGCAATAATTTCTCCTCGTCAGTCGCTACCCTAAGCGTAGACCTTTCGACTTTTGGAAAAGGTACTTCGACGGGCAAAGTTGAGATTTCTTTCGGTGCGACGAACTCCTTTTCTACTACATCACCCAGAACTATATTTGTTATGGAAGGTTCCTCTACACGTTTCTCCTTATCCTTAGTCATTGGAGGCGCATCATTAACCTTTGTAGTGGGTTGCAATTTCTCCCTATTTCTTGCAAAAATTGACTTCTTGGGAACTAAAAGAAGAAACGATTTTCAAAATCTGATTCATGGAGGACATTGGGGACTTGCATACCCTTTTCAGGCTTGACAATGCCAGCCGCCGGTTGGAAATTGGGATTCTTGGCTTTCTCAGCGAGGAATGCACGCTGCATTTCTAATATATCCTTTTCAGAATCAGTACGCTTTGGTCGGGTATTCATTTTTGCGAAATTGCCGGTAAATGATGATAAAACTCAAGCACTTTTGTTATTTGTTTCGTTGTAAACACTCACTGACAGCTGTTGCTGTCACAATGCGGTTCCAGTCTCGCCAACTTAAAGAGGGAAAAATGTGAAACGGGTTGCGTTTACTGTGTTATGCCCTGATCGCTAGGTGGCACTTTAGATATTCAAATGAATATGAAAAACTTTGGAAAGAGCAATCTGTATTTCTGGCTTGGGAGAAGTTAAGGACAAATTACTGTTTACTCCTAATAAGGATAAAATGCACAACGTCTACAACAATTTTATGTTATATGTCACATGAGATCAGCTAACAAAAGCCAAGCTTTGGTGGTCAGGTCCGGATTCGTGGGGTTAATTTGTATGGATAATGGCCGATCCCTCGACTGGTACAAGAAGACTTACTGCATCCACTTGGCGGCCACTGGGGAGCGAATGGTACAGCGGTATAAGAAGTCCAATATCTAAAGCTTGTTCAACTGAACATTTGTTCCTCTGCGCGGAGTTTAGATCTGGCGACTGTAAGTACTCGACCAATGTGACGTGATGAGTAAACCTCTATCTATCTACATCTCTATATACAAAAATCAATGTTTGTGTGTTTGTCCTTTTATATACTCTTAAATGGTGAAGCCACTCATGTTTTTGGCAACTTTGTTCGGAATTCTGTCAAAAAGGTTTGGGCACCATTTTATTTAATAAGAGTAGCAACAGCCGCCCGTTACACCAAGCAGAAGTAAAATGAGCTTGCTGAAACTGTAAATACACCAAACCCTGTTCATGCTGTAGAAAAACTGTTGGCTTCCGACAGCCACTTCATCTCTGGCCACAACTGATCGAGTCGAAAACGAGCAGCTAGGCATTGTTGCCGACAAGGAGGACTGAGACAAGTGGGGCCAATCCTTGCCTGCTATTAATGCCAACTCCGAGGAGGCGGATAAGGCCGACTTTGACACATCCGCTCTTATGGATACGTCCAGCGTAATCATAAGAAACCAAAAGGAAGGGGTTTAAATATGGTATTCGCCGAGGTGAAAATAGGGGAAAAACACTGGGGTCCCTCGGAGGATTATAGTCCTACATCACCAGCAACTGAAAAAGCAAAGGCAAGCTTAGTACTTTCAGTCAAGTGGACAGTATCGTCAGGTTGGGTGTTGTCTCGGCGTACTTAGAAAAATAACCAAGATAGAGCAGCTGGCTCTTTTTCAAGAGGCACTCATCGACGTCTCTGTCAACCTGAGAAGCAGAGGCGTATAGCCACACCTTTCACGGCACGCAACATGAAAGTAGATTACTTTTTTTCATTTGTTCAAATAATGCCTCATTGGTGAAACAATCAAAGGCAGGAGTGAACTGAACGATGGTCCTTTCTATAAGTCTCGAGCTCCCATTTACAAAAATCTGGCATCTATTGAGGTGCAAAATGAGAGCCTTAAGTGAACCGCATGGAATGTCAAGCAGAGGACGGATGAAGGAGCACTTCATTGCATTGTATTCGCCATGGTTTTAAGCACCCTGAAGGACAAGGTGTGACATATATCTGTTCAGGTTAACTGATCGTCGTCACTAAAAAGGTGGACGCGGTTGGCCCAACACCAGTCCCCAAATCAAGCCTTCATCTTCGGTTCCTGCCTGCAGTGCACTATGGCACGATAAAAAAAAACAACAAAGCAACCAAACGGCTCGCAACCTGCAGCGTGGCAGGCTGTTCTAGCACAAACACCGATGTCGATGTCAATGACGAATTTTTTTCGATTTTTTTACAACTCGAAATTACGAATTGTATAGGATGTTGAGCGACATGAGTCTGAGTGAACTTCGGGTATTGATTCATTAGATAGCAGGCCATGTACAGCACATGGATAACATTGCTACAGACCGCAGAGTCTTCGACGTCCTGTCATAGAGTCATTGCGATACACGACACCCATGAAGTCGATGGCGCACAATAAGTGGAGAAGTATCTCAACCAACCTAGCGCGAGTTACGTGTTGCAACACGTTACAGCTCCTGCAACATAGCAACATGCATCTATGCACTTGTCGTCTTTACTAGTCCCTCATTCCCCATATTTGTTTACGCCCTTCCCTATTCCGCTATTCTACTATTTGTTCAGTGGCGTCCTTTTCCATATTTGTCTCCACTTGTTTGTCTGTCTCAACTAATGTTAACGGTCAAAAAATGAATTCGGTTGATGCATAGATGCTGAGATCAATTAATGGTGGACCAGACAGACAAAGTAGGTATTAAAGAATTAAGAATTAAGTTTTGTTAAAAATATTTAATGTCGTTGTGTTTTATTTTATTTAAATGTTCGTTTTCACTTCCGAACGTAATTCGCGCGTAGTTTGAAACAGCTGTGCCAGTCGGGGAAGTTTGTTTGTTGAACCCCATGTCCATCCGCAAATGTAAGTAGCTTCAAGCTACGCACGTTCAGTTGAATGTGGTTTCTCTCCATTTGCGCACGCCACCGGTGGCTTGATCTCCCTTTACCGCGACGTCCTTTGGGGTTAGACTCGAAGACTTTCCGGGCCGGATTCGGGCGCCATACAGCAGAACTCAACCAAGGTCTTATATAAGGATATATGGATTCCTAAATTGGCTTTCAAGCCCAAAGCCACAACGATTGGCAAGGGCAATCCTTGGTTTCAATCTCCGCGGTGGTATCGTAGATTGCCTTAACTTCGAAGCATAGGTAGACAAAGTCTTTCACTACATTGAAGTTATAGCTGTCTAAAGTAACGTTTTGTCCAAGCTGAAGGTGTTGGCGGACCTTTTTTCGTTGATGGCAAGAGCCATCTTTGCCGCTTCCTTATCCATGCTCACAAACGCCACACTGACAGCCCGCTGTGGCCTGCCAATGATATCAATGTCATCGGAATATGCGAGCCTCTGGTGTTGACATTTGAGTTACGCATGATCTTCTCGAGTTTAATGAAACCGCATGATAGTACGAGAATCCTTTTGTGACGTCAAAGGTCTCGGTGAAATCATTACCAACCTTGACGGAGCAACGAACAGTCTGCATAGTTATTCTGCAAAGACGGACGAGTCTCGCAGTGTTACAAGCCGCTTTCCTCGCGGTGCCTGCAAATGGTGGGTATCGACATGTAGGTAGATAAGGTGACTGCGAGGGAGGGATATTCTCTTCTTGAGATTCCATTCTATTCCTAACTTCGTCACTAATTGGTGGGCGAGCCGAGCGAGTCCGCAAGCGCGACGTCCGCCTGACTGTATATGCATTAAAGAATAGATAAGCCGCCGTCTATCGAGATCATTGATAGTCGGTGGCTACCTGTTCATCAGCTGTTACTTCTGCTTGGAGTACGCTGCAGTGATTCGACAGCCGGAGGCCCATGGTGATACCTGTCGTGTCAAAAGCCCGTTGCGGACTTCGTCTCCGTTCCAATCTTCTCTCGTGGGGAGTTTGGTATTATGCAGGTTCAGGGTAGGCTTCATATAGTCTGTTACCTCAGGGGTCTTCGGATTCAAGATTTGCTGTGATTTTTGCGGTTACATTCTCTTAGTCTTATAACTGTATGACTATGGGTAGTCCAATAGATGTCTTTGGGAAGAAGATGTGGAATCAGTTCTAGGACGGCTATGGGAGTTGATCTGAGTGTCCTTGTAATTCAGGCATGTAGGGTTAGGTTAGGTTAGTGGGTTGACGCGGCGGAGCCGAACCGCACTGAGGTCCTTTTGGACCCATTGTGATGCCCATGGGGTGAAACCCTTCCTGTCGTCGTACTCGCCGGATGATAATAACAACCTCCTGTCTTCAAAAGTGTTGGTTATCGTCCTCCTCCATCCAGCCATCCAGAGATCCTAATTAACCTGTAAGGAGATTTAAGTGGGATATCTGATATGTCATGGAGGTCATGGAAGAAAAATTCTCCCAGGGTCCTTTGTCTCAGTTTGCATAGACTGGGGCATTGACAAAGATAGTCAATCTCCTCCTCGTCCCCGCAGCCTCTGCAAATGGAGTCATGGGTAAGTCCCACAAGTGACAGCTCCGACCATCATCCTCAGCAGTTTCCTGCTACATTGAAGGAGGGAATTGGTTTTAGTGCTGTTGAACTCAGGCCATATCTCCACCTTTCGTCAGGTACCTCCATGATTCTCCTGTCCAGCTTTTTCTTGATGTCAGACAGAGGTGGGGAAAGCCGTGAGATTGCCTGGGATGGGTCGGATTCAGCCCCTTTCCTGGCAAGTTCATCTGCTACCTCGTAACCGGTTATGTTCCTGTGACCTGGGACCCAGTACATAGCGATCGAATGCTGTGTGCCAAGAACCTTGAGCTCTTCGCGACAGCTGGCGCCTAGCTTGGACTTGATTACGATAGCCGAAATTGCTTTAATGGCCGCTTGACTATCAATTACGAAGGTTTCTTTGACCGCAAGGACCTCCGCTCGAAAAACACTGCCGTAGTCAGGTAGTCTGATAGAGCAGTGCATGCTTAACAATTCAGAGAAGATGCCCGCGCCTGTTCCTCTTTCCATCTTTGACCCGTCCGTATAAACATGGATGGAACTCGAGTCAGTGATGGGTTCATTTGAATTCCACTCCTGCTTATTTCGAAATCAAAGGCGGGGAGAGAGTAGTCGCGTTCTATTTGTTCGATATGAAGTCTATCAAGAATACATGCATGACCATAGGGGCTTGGGTGCCAGTTGTTGGATTGTGAGATCCTAATGGCTCCCTTTGCGGCAGTCAACTGTGTATAGAGGTCGAGTGGAAGAAGATCCAGTAGGACCTCTAAACCCGCTTTGGGGATGGTCGAGATTGCCCCTGTCACACATAGGCATGCGCGTCTCTGTATGCTAATTCAGGCATGTAACTCCATGGTCTTTTCAATGATCAGCCGTATTGTAAATAATTGCTCCATGATGGAGTTCGCCGCCCTGACTCGGCACTGATATTGACCAATCAGGCTATTGACGTATGGTTTCAGGGGCTTACACAAGACGGCAGACAACAGCCATGGAGTAGCGTGAGCCCTTAAACTTCCCTTGGAGTCCTGTAAGTCATCGTGCCCAATTAACAACACGATCATGGGTAATTTCATTTTACTAAAATTTATTTCGTCTAAATATAAAATGAATCATAAATGCTACAGTAAAATAGTCTAATCTTTGCTGGGGGGACAATAAAGATACTTTCGTTATTCTGATCTATTTTATTTTGTTATACTTTTAAACAAATTCGATTTTATGGCTATTAATGTACGTATGTAACTGAAAGAAAATGTGATAATTAAAGCTTTCAAATTGATGTTCTGCGTGAAAATGCGTTGTTTTCTTTTTTTTTTGTATTTTTTGCTTGCAATGGCGAACTGATTCGTGCTAGGGTCGATGCTCGATGTGATTGGGTTTGTTCATTTCGATTGAATGGATGTTGGCCGTTGTGGTCAAGGGTCTTCTTCTGATTTAATCAACTGTCAATTTGTCAACGCGCAACTTTCTACACACCGTTGTTAATCTGTTTTACTGTCACTGTCACCGATAAACGTTGCAAATTAAGTCATTTTGGCCAATCTATTGAAGCTACACGTGCCCCCACATACGCGCTGCTTATGAAATGGGTATTAAATCAACTACAAAAGTCAACAGAGATGAACAGCACCCCCACATAGATTGCATCGACGCCGATTTCTTCTGGATTCAGTTATGATTTTTTTTTTTTTTGAAACGATACTTTGGCTTAATCATTGTTAGGAATAAATATAACTATTTAATAATACAGCATTGTATTACTTTATGCATTACACGAAATGCTTTGTCAATTGATTAATTTGCTCATTGTTTAGTTAGATATTCCGTCAAAGATTGTTGATCACGTGTCAGCCATGCAGCATTTAACCTGATTGTTTCAACGCACTGCGACACAGTTCTCTCGGTGCCGGGGAATTCTCTGCTCTTGAAGAAGTCCTCCACTTCTAAGGCTTTCTCTTCCGAGGCAAAGTTCTCTATTAAGTACTTGATCAGACGAATCCACAGGAATCCACCCTAGAAATGACAAACACGATAAGAAATATTTCCTTGTGAAATGAGAGGGTCATACCTGATATTGCTCCAAGAGTTTTGGATAGTGCTCCTTAAAGTATGCCCATGTCATGTCGCGTCCCTTTGGATTTATCGCCACAGCAACAACGATAAACACAGCATCCTGCGCTCGAACTTCACCCTGAATCGAAAAATCACAAAGAAACAGCGTTATCATCCACGATCGTTAAGAGATTGAAGTTCAATCAAGCCTTACCGACATAGCAAAGTCAACAACTTTCCGAAGAATGTCCACATCTCCGATGCATCCCAGTGCACGAGAGATCCGATCCTGCTCCTCGTGCAGTTCTGTTGATCGATAAAGCTTAAGCATCTCTTCAAAAGTCGATTGGTCGCCATCCATAAGAACGGATTTATAGCAAATGGATCTCAGGTCAGCCGGAAGACTGGCAACTCCATCAACATGATCCCTAAACCTGTAATTCAACGAAAGAGAGTCAGAGAAATGCGAGGATTCGCCAAGTTTCGCAGGCACTTTACCTCTTTTTGCCTTCTTCGATGGTCTCCGAGCATCGGAATGAAACAAGACGAACCAAGACCAAGCTACGAAGTAGGGTGTCAAGATGATCCTCTCCCTCTTTGGCGTCCCATCCCAAACGCTCAGCCACTGGCTTGTACAAACTCACACCGAACCGGTTGAAGTTGTCGGTTAATGGGGTGTGCGAAACCAGTATCTGCAACTTGCACAGGGAGTTCGAAATTGCTGTCCACACTGTGTAGTTCGTTTCATTTCGATACGAATCGATTAACGTCAGGACCTTAATGAAAGAAAACAGAGTGAGTTGAATGCGAAACGATGTGTCAGGCTCAACTTACAGAAGCAGTGCTTGCTTTGCCCGCCTGGACCATGGCGAACATGTCGTCAATCAAACCCAGCCGATCCAGCGGTGGCAACTCCATGTTCTGCACAGCGGGAAGGAGTTTTTCCAGCATTTCCGGTGAGTAACTTGTCCGATAATATCCCACTGTTCCGGGATTGATCTTGATCCAGTCTTCTTCCGAGACATCATCTAGAGTGACTTCAACTTCGTTCTCCTCCAGCAAAAACGTCTTGGCGATCTTGTGGGGGTCCTTTGATGTTGCCACTGTAATTGGAATCACCCACTTGTAGTCCTTGTCCGGCGGCGATCCGTCAGCTGTGAATTTATTCTGAGTCAGCTTGAGCACGCGCTGCGTTCCCTTCTGCACCGACTCAACGCTTACAACCGGAAAACCTTTCAGCTTAATCCAAGATGACATCACTTTGGCCACTGGCTTGTTGCTGGCCTCCTCCAGAGCCGTCCACAAGTCCTCAGTGCTGGTGTTCTTGTACTGATGTCTGGTCAAGTATATATTCATGCCCTTTCTGAAGTCTTCGTCCCCAATGTAGTGATGCAGCATGCGAATAACACTTGCGCCCTTGTTGTAGCTGATCTCGTCGAAGATCTCGTCAATCTCCGACGGATGCCCGACAGGAACCTCAATTGGATGCGAGTTCTTAAGCGAATCTAAGTCTAAGGCATGGGTGTACATGTCGGTTACAAACTGAGTCCAAATATCGTATTCCGGGAACAAGTGATTCACGCAAAGGAATTCAACAAAGGACGCGTAGCCTTCGTTCAGCCACAGATGTGTCCACCACTCCATGGTGACCAGATTGCCGAACCATTGATGGGCGATCTCGTGGCCAACAGTCAGCGCAATCGACTGTTTCCTCATGAGCGACGTGTGCTCTGGATCAACCAGCACAAATGTCTCACGATACGTGACCAAGCCCCAATTTTCCATTGCACCAGCAGAGAAATCCGATATGGCAATTAAATCCATTTTTGGCAGGGGGTAGGCAATGTTAAAGTAGCTCTTGTAGTAGGGCAGCACTTTAGTGGCAACTTCCAGGGCAAATTGACCCTGTTCCTTGCGGCCAACTGGCGTGTAAACACGCACAAGCACTCCGTCTTCGGAAGTATCCTCAACGTAGTCGTATTCACCCACAACCACGGCCACCAGGTATGTGGACATAATCGGTGTCCGGTCGAACGAGATGCGTCTAAGATTGTTGTCAAGTGATTCTTCACTTATCACCGGCATATTGGACAAGGCCACACGGTCTTCAGGTACAACGAGCTTAATGTCAAATGTCGCCTTGATTGCGGGCTCGTCCCAGCAGGGAAAACAACGGCGCGCATCAGTCGCTTCGAACTGTGTAACGCCGGCGTAGCGTTCTTCTCCTGACTGCGAGAAGTACTTGCTGCGGTAGAAGCCCTTCATCTTGTCGTTCAGCTCACCCTTGAACTCCATATACAGTGTTCCATCGCCCTCGGGAAGCTTCTCCTCGAACATAAATGACGCCGTCTCATTTTCTGCGGACAGACTGATGTCTTTCGGTTCGAGTTTTTTGCCACTTGATTCAAACACAACTTTTTGTATGGTCACATCGAGTGCATTTAAAACAATGGTATCGACCGATTCGTTTACCTGAAATGAGAAATTTAAGAGCGTTTTAGAAAAAGAGCAAGATTGTAGTAAATATGTGATGAGCTTAATATTGTTGATTAATCGAACAGTTTCAAAGCACTTTTAAGGCGAACACCGACTGCCTGAGTGTAGTGCCTCTATCTGCCTCATAGAAAATGGAACCTCTTGCAAGAACTATCAAGGGGAGTTAAGGGATCCCTGCGAACTGTGTGGACGACCCAGGAAATAGACGATAGATGTACAGACCAAATACAATGAAACTTCTCTATAGCGGACAGCACCGGACCCTAATGATTGGAGGAGTGTCCGTTGTGAAGGGGTTGAAATACAAGAATATATTCATACCGGCACCATGACGAATTGTCTGTAAAGAGAGGTGTCCCTTTAGAGGAGTGTCCGTTAAAAGAAGTTTTACAAAAATCGCCTTATACAAATAACGGGAAAGGACTATCGGCACTCGTCATTCATTTGATTTCAAAGCCTGCCTTAAGACACGTGTTCGGATGGATGACGCTGTTGGTTAAGTGCCTGCCCTTGGCTAGTGGGGTCGTTTCGAATCCCAGTGAAAGCAAGGTTATACGATTTTATCGTATTTTTTATTGGTAGTAGTCTGATTGTGTCTGTCACAATGGACCAACATGATCTAAGTATGCTGTTCATCAACACCTTAAAAACACGAGTGACCATAAGACATGCTAAGTTCTCCGGTCAGCTGTACAAGGCAAATCACATCGGCAGCTACGCATAACATCAGCACCTAAAACGAGTAGGACGACAGGAAGGTTTCATGCCATGGGCATAACAATGGGTCCAACAGGACCTTAGTGTGGCGCGGTCCCACCACGCAACTAACCTAACCTAAGTGTGCTGGTGAATTCAATAACCTAACCTAAGATACTTATTTGACATAGTCTTTACAAATGGAGCGGATTGGACACGAGTTCCCCTATAAGCTCACCAAGAAAAGGTCGTTGTGAAAAGTGTCAATGTGAATTCAGCTGGGCGATTCAAATTAAAAATGGTCTGCAACAGGGTCGTTATGGATTGCTGCGTCAACTCCTACGCTGAGGGTGCCAGGTTCGATACGTAAACGAACTTTTATAATTCACGACTCCACCTGTTTCGAGTCACTGTAGCGCAATAGCAAGTACAAGCTAGGACCAGTTCCGCCTCTGAATCTCACAACACCCATACTGCAACATGAGGAGGTTAGTTCGGATAGGTTTCTTTACACACACGTCTCCACTGGACATGTAGATGCCCAACGTTATAACCACAATCTGGACAGAGATCCGTCATCTTTTCTTCTGTGAGGAAACTTTGTTATCATCAAGAACCGAGGAGGAGATTTATGTCCAGAGGAGACGGTGTGTTAGCATGCAATAAGTTTATGTGGACGATCCGCTTACACACAGCGAAGAGATTATTGGATTTTGCGACGACTTGAAGTTTGCGAGTTGACAAAACGCCCTTTCATAAGTCCTCCGTGGATACTGAGAAGAATTGACGAACGTTTGTAGTTGTTGGACGCCATGGACATCCACTGGGGCAAAGAATTTTAGATCCTGGGAATCTGGTTAGATCTGGATGTGTTAGTATAAGCAAGCTTGTACATAGATAACCAACACGATGCCTGGGTGAAGGCCTATCTGTCACTTGGTCCTTATTCGACCGATGTTTGCTATTGATGCCGTGTGCGCTTTGACATGGAGGGCTAGCTTCATGGAAAAGACTGAGGCGGCAAACCTTCTCTCTCACTCTTCTTTCTTTAGTTCCAGTATCTCCTTGTGTGACATAAGACCTCAACTACGCGCCATCGCGTTATTTTTCTGGCAATTCTGCCTCGCTTCACTCTCCACCGTACGGCGTAAAGTTTTCTTCGGATTGCCAAGTCTTCTGCCATCCTGTGTTAAGGGTTTCCATTGCATACCTTGGTAAGCTATACAGATGTCACCCATCCGTAGTTGGTGATCAAACCACTGGTGATATTGGTTCCCGTTCGAGACGCGTTCGGTGCCGAAAATTTGATGTTCTAAATATAGACTCATTTAGACAGCATGGACAATTCTATTCCAGCTAGTAGTCTTCGACTTCGAACCAGTGGAACAACACATTAGAGGACGCCCACGGAACCTATGCCGCACACAAGAGGGGAAGAACCTCAACCAACTTTGCGCGCAAAATTAGAGGCAGCTGGCTAAAGATCGAACCAGCTGGAAAGGCTTGTTGGCCAAGCCGCAGGTCCACCCCGGACTGTAGCGCCTTTAAAGAAGAATTATAGACTCATGCGGTCTCTGAACAGCGATCTCTTTTCTGGACGGTTATATTCTCTGAGCAGGGCGGAGGAGGAGAGAAGAGGTGATGAGCGTAGGAGTCGATGCATATATCCACTGCGCCAGGGCGACCCGTTTTATGAGTTTATGGTTAATAAAAATTTAATTGAGTCTCTGAGTGAGTTGTGATACAGGCGTTTGCAGCAATTTGATTTATGTATAAATGGATAGTGCTTGGTGCTGTTTCTTCTGCTCCAGAAATGATTTGTTAATCTATCAAACCGTCCGGCAAATTAATGGGGCAGTACATAGACAGTGGATTTTTCAATTAAATGTTGTGTTATGTCTTGTTGAGTTAATGTGTCTCTCTGGAAATATACACAGTGGAAGTATGGGAGCCCCCTACAATGCCTTCGGTAGAGGCTGTAGGGATGAGGAAGAAGAAATAACACTACACTACCTCGGTACTTGTCAGCCCTTGCAAGAGCAAGAAGAATTGTCAGACAAAGATTTTGGACATTCATGAAGAAAACAAATTGGCCGTAAACCAATCAATGGAGTGCATCATTTTAAAATAGACCACAAGGGGGTAGAAACGAGTTCTCCTTAGGTGTACAAAGAAACGAGGAGCAGGAAATGGGCCGAAAGCGACCCATACCAGGCAATCCCATGGACTGATCTACACCTGGCAAACGTCAAGAAGAGAGTCGATGACATAATCATGGAGCAAGCTAATGAAAGGTGGAACTCTCTGACCACTGACGGGACTATCAGAATGTTATGGCCGAGGCTCAACAGCACAATGCCCAATAAACTCCTACGCAGCAATGGAATGCTGATAATGGTAGTGAGCATTAACCGGCTATAATCATTTGAGACATCATAGAAACAAAATGGGACTTACCCAGGATATCATATGCAGGGGCTGTGGGGACGAAGAGGAATTAGAGGACACCCCTAACTATCTTTGTCAATGCCCCAGACTCTACTTATTGAGGCAAAGAACCCTGGGAGAAATCTTCTTCAAAGACCTCCAAGAACTTGCCAAGATCCCACTAAAACCTATTTGCAGGTTCGTCAGAGTTTCGGGGTGGCTGGAATAAACGTCACCAACACCTGAGGAAAAGTGGGATGAACTCAAATGGAGTACGAGTAGGGTACAGGAGGCGGAAAACGCACCTTGGGCATCACAGAGGACCTGAGTGAGGCGTGGCTACACCATGCCTACCCACTTACCTAACCCAACCTAGGTGAGAGTCCCTCTCATAAGGGTTTATGAGTTGTCAATTTTTTGACAGAACGCAACGCACGCAACGGGTTCTATAGGTTTCGGCCTTTAAGTGGGTCACAACTAATTTAGGTGCGAAAGTCACTTTAACCTAAACTAACCTAACCTATGACTCGTTAAAAGTATAATTTTGTAGCAGATATTTAATATAATGAAAGTGCATATAGAATACTTTAATTGCGTAGCGACAAATCATCCGTTCACGGTGAAATGAAACCTGACGCAAAGAGGTGACACAATGAATACTTCATTGAGCACAGCTGATTTCATTTGACAGCTTGAATTCAATTGAAAAATCAATTGGTTTTAATTATTAATGCACAAATTTAATATAAATACTCAATTACAAACATTTACTCATATTTTGTGTGTATTTTGAACTTTGCTTCGACGGGAACCAACTCCTTAACATTAACATAAAATTCAAATTTAATAGAAATGTCACATTTGTCTCTCCTTGATGAAGGAGAGAGAACAGTTAAATGTTGAGCCTGAAAGAAAGGCGGCAATATTTTTCATCTGGTAGATGAGTGACAGAACAGTTAATAAATTGAGTAATCATTTCAACGTAGCGCATCATCGCACTCTCTCCGTAACATGAAGTCGGCTGGTGCAACGAACTATTGTGTTTTGCGTTGGTTTATGTGTCACCTGCCATAAGCACTCGTGTATTTTATGTATCTGTCATAGTATCACTGACGCTGACGCAAGTAAAGTATTATATGTGCCGGAGTCTGAACGCTCCCAAAAACAAAAGTACTGAGACGAGATTAATGAAAATAAATTACACCTAAGTCTGTTTTTACACGGTGGATTGGTTCCAGAAGAAGCCGTGTAAAAAAAACCGTGTAAAAAAAGACATTGATCGTATACAAAAATGGGTGATTTGTTCCTAATCTCTAAAACCTATTAAAATTAGTGAAAAACAAGAATTTTTAAGAACAAGAATTCATGTTTATTTTATTAAATCAAATATATAATGCTTATTTTCACAAGCATAGTAATTAATGATAAAAAAGATATGCACTATAATCTTAAAATTGTATGCACATAAAGGGAATTCCCCTAAATTAGTGCTATTCACATTTGCTTTGACCAGTAAAAATTGCTTGTACGCGCTAAAAGGGAATTCACTTAAATCTTTAAGCTAGTGTTCGCAAACTATCGATAGCACTATCGATACTATCGATGGTTTCAAACTTTTTTCTTTCATAAATACTTTTTTGTGATATGAACATACTTCGCAAAAATTAAATTTGACAAAAAAAATTTAAGTACATAAAATTTCAAATCGTGCTAAATGGAATAAAATCGTGTAAAAAAATTAAAAATATTCAATTTTCAAACCGTGTTATATCAAAACCGTGTAAAAAAAGACCGTGTAAAAACAGACTTAGGTGTATTTGTATACAGTTTAGTGCAGCACGTTTCTTGATAACCATTTTAAAAAAATATAAAAGAGAGGGCTGCTGCTGTCTCTCCTCTAATTCAATCAAAAACGCACAGTAAATGCATTTTGAAATGAAAATATGAAGAATAGAATGAATAATGAGCTAAATTCAAGATTTTATAGAATATTTTCAAGGCAACTGCGAAATGGAAAAGATGAACTCACACTTTGTGCAAAAGTTCACAGCGAGGAAATATACGAAAATAGATTTTGATTCACATTGTTGCATGACATGACAAAAAGCTCTTGTTTCTTCAAACATTGCAAAATGTGGTCAACCATGATATATATGCCTGCATGTACATATGCATGCATTTGTCGCATTCGCCTGCCAGACATTCGGTTATTTATTTTAG
The DNA here is from genome assembly GCA_964034865.1 of Eristalis intricaria. Classification (NCBI taxonomy): domain Eukaryota; kingdom Metazoa; phylum Arthropoda; class Insecta; order Diptera; family Syrphidae; genus Eristalis; species Eristalis intricaria. The sequence goes on from OZ035875.1 coordinate 49,290,221, forward strand.
ACTCACTGATGGAAAGTAAAATTTCCACACAGAGGCAGCTAAGGAGCCATTCATATGAACTCACTGTGAGTCGTAAACTTCACAAACTCTGCCATTTCAAGAACAAACAATTTGCGGCAATTATAAATATCGACAATATCGACTAAAATCTTAATTCTAATTAGTTTAAGTATCGTTATTTACAATTTTAAATTTTTTTTTATCCACGAGTCCATCATTCCCTTTGCGATCTGTCAATCTGAGTTCGCTATACACAAGGGAGGCAAACGCACAAATTCACCACCAAAAAATTCGCAATGATATGTGTGTTTGCTCAAATTGTACGCATTGCTCTCTGCGAATGAGAAAACTTCATATGAATGTAGTTTCAGAGTTAGCGATGTTCGCTACTCGTAGTGAGCTCATATGAGTCGCCCTTTATGTACATTCAGAGACGGTATACATTCTGAAACAGATTATGAATGGTTTGATCTGAACCTGTTTTAGAGTCTATAATAATCACTCTTATGTGCATATCTCCGATCGAGGATGCCGTAGTGCTTACTCCACTAGCTTTGTATTTGCTCAGTTGATGGATGCTCGTAGGATGCATAAAGAACAGATTGCGTTCTGCGTTGTTGGTCTTGGTCAGAAATGAAATCAGTGATGTTTCTTCTAGGCATTGACCGTCTGACACACGGACACCAGTAATCCAGCTGCGACGTACATACAAACTCGACTTTGGCCCAAATCTAAGCCAGGAAAGAACATTTGTCGAATCTTCACGGACGCATTCAGGACCAATGGCGCTGACGCCTTCGTGGAGGGTGACAGCTTTAGATTACACATCTCATTAGGTAAATCTGCGTCGGTTTTTCAAGTGAAAACCTATGTGATCCTAATGGCCAAAAACTATATTGTGAGGAACAGGTGGAAGGGAAATAGTATTTGTGTCTGTAGCAACAGCCAAGCTGTGCTTAAGGCCTTGCTCGCCCAATTCTAGGAAAGTTCAGGAATGCTAGTCTTCTCTTAATTGGTAGTCCAAATTCGCTAAGACTAGTCTGGTCCCAGGTCATCATAGGTTCTCGGCAAATGGGATCACTGATGCGCTTGCTAGGCAAGGATCAGAGGAGGTACTCTGCGTCCTCGGTTAGGGCTTCCACCGATGGTTGGACCACTCTAGAGCACGAACTTCAGTAAGAAATCCATGCTTGTTCACAGAAAAGTCTGCACACGACTATAATCGGCGTACTGAAGGGCCACTACACCTTCGCCAAGCAACTAAATGTACTGAATGTGATGTGTGGAAAAGACGAAGACACACAGTCCCGCCTTTTTCGGATCAGGTGGTAGCTTCAGCTATTTGGTGCTGATGAGGTGAGGACTGCTTATGTAGGCTCCTTATCACAGAAGCGCCTGCTCGTCTCCATTCCGGTTGACCAAGAAATTCCGGCAAAACTAGGTGGCTCCCTGATAGTACAATGGACCAATTTTTGAGTCTGAGTGCTCCAATGCAGAGTCAATGCAATTTTTGAGTCTGAGTGCTCCAATGCAGAGTTAATGCAATTTTTGAGTCTGAGTGCTCCAATGCAGAGTTAAAAGCCTCCGACAAAAAAAGGAAACAAACTTCAGAACTGACATATTTTCTAACTTTCACGCGATAGAACCCACTGTATTTCGACCACAAATCTCAACAAAACATCGTTCTTTTCAATCGGTTTCCTGTCGAATATGTGTTCTCCCGGGTTCTGCCGGGACACCTTAATCTCAATCACAGGAGATGACATGAACAAATGTTTTGCGAACATAGTGAATGCTTGTTTGTTTACCTCAAACTAACCCGCTGTTACATTTTATTGTACTCGCGTCGTAAAAGAAAGAAAACAACTTGGAAATGATGGTTTATAACACAATATGATAAGATTGCGAAAACAACGCGATAAGTCTTGGTGGTGATATTTCGCAAATAAATGTATAAGTAAAAGCTAGAATGACGCGGTCGATGCTGAAGGATAAGGATCTGCAGAGTGTTTAACGGTGACGAAAGAGCCGAACACCACTGTCAAGTAGAACGAAGCATTCAACCCGAATGAAAGCGACGATGTAGATCAACAATTACGTCCACCCGACCAGGATGATGTAAAGATAGCCATATCTGGACTGAAATCTAAGAAAGTTGCTTGTTGCTGAGATAGTGGGTCTAGCGGCTGAGCTTTTCACAGCCGCGAGCAACGACTTCGTAAGGAACATGCACGAACTTATCTTGAAAATATGGTCGGAGGAAAGCATGTTGTTGCCTGATTCACAAAAAAGTAGATCCTCTGAATTGCGCCAACTGTAGAGGCATCAGTCTTCTGAGCATATCATATTTGTGAACTTCTTCAACATCATTCTTGAAAGAATTGTTCAAAGCGCGCACGCGAACACCAGATATACAATCTTTCAGGAGTCCAACTATTTGCATATTCCGACGATAAGTAACTGGATGGCACAGTTGGTTAAGTGCCTGCCAGGCCAGGCCTGGTTAGCGAGGTCCCCGGTTCAAATCCCAGTGAAAGTAAAATTAATACGATTTTCTCTGATTTTCAAATCTATCACTGAAGCGGTCGCTCAATGGTAGCAGTCTGACTGTGGGTGTCACAATGGACCAACATGGTCTAAGTGTGCTGGTAAATTCACTGGCAACCCCGCCTACCTACCATATGCCGACAAAATTGGCATAATCGCAAGAATGCAGTGTGGGCTCTATGGCACACAAGATGTGTTCAACAGTAAATGAGGGCAAGACCGAGTACATGCTGTGAACGAGAAAGGACACCCAACACCGACGACTCGCACGGAACATCACAGAAGACAGATATGGCCTTGAGGTTGTCAAAAACATTTTTTACCTAGGAACTAAGTCGGACAAGGAGACCAGCGCTGAAATCTACCAAAGAATAACTCTTGCCAACCACTGCCTCTTTCGGCTAACAAAGCAATTGAAGAACAAAGACTTTTCTCGATCCCAAAAATGGCCTGCTATATGGCGCAGAGGCATGGACTTTGTCAAGCGCGGATTAGGTTGCTCTTGGCTGCTTTGAGAGGAACATTTTCGGCGCCGTCTGCATAGATAGGAAGAAGATATGAGAACGAACTCTAAAAGCAGTTCAGCGACATGGAGCAAAGTGAAGAGTGAAGGACAACCGATTGAAATGGCTAGGTCACGTAGACCGACTGGAAACCAATGGTCCGTCTCGGAAATTTAGCTGAAGTTCAGATTTCCGACCCTAGTTCAAAAAAGGTAAGGTCTTCGGTATACCGCAGAGAATCGAATTCAAATCACGAAGTGTACAACGTACTAGGTTAAGTTAGGTTTGGGCGATTGCCACCACTGTAACAGTTGTGGTCCACTAAGACCCTGGTTGGATCCTTTGTGCTATCCCGTACAACCTACTAACATGTCATTCAAGCTCTAAAAAACGTTTCCTCATTTTTTCTTCCCCTTCATCACAAATAAAGCTCATTGCTCATTGCCTCATGATGATTGTGTTATCTTAACTGAGATAGAAATTGATAAAAACAAAATCCAGCCCACAAAATAAATCTCATCCAATAAATGCATTAAACAGTAACAACACTTTAAAATTCAAGTGTTCGTAAATCCGCCAAACAATTATTCTATTGCTTTTTTTAGCATACTTTACAGTAAGCGATAAATGCAAGATTGATGAGAAGCACAAGGTGAATGTGATCTTTTTTCGCATTCCTCTTTCGCTCTTTTATTTCGATTACTTATTCTGCACATGTGCTGGAGACAAAAGTGTGCCACGACGTTAGAATGAAAAATCACACGCACATGTTTATAAGCAAGGTTCGAGCCTACTGCCGAGCCAAAAGGATACATTAATGACACTACTTAACCAAAGTCATTCAAGGCACAGGCAAGCGCCAGGCAGTATCGCCAGAGAGAAGGAAGTTCTATCCTGGGGTACGTCTTACTTTAGTTATTGAAAGCTTACTGTGTTCGGTAGTCAACACACGATTTTGCATGTTTTGTTCAATACGGTTCAAACGATTTGCCTTCAGGCTGAATCATAATTCTAATTAGACTGTGATAAGCAAGAACGGCGGAAGACCAAGTTGACTCTAGGTCCTACCTTGATCGTCCCCGTCCTGGCACAGAGGCATGGGCTACATCCAAAGCGGATGAAGAAGCTCTTGGACTTTTCGAGAGAAAAGATCTTCTTATTCTTTATTTGGCGTAACAGACCGGAGCCTCTCCAGCTAGCACGGTATCTGGCTAGCTGTCTCCAGTGTCGCACGCCCAGTCGGCTGAGGTCCTTCTCCACCTGGGTGCACCACCTTAAACGCGGGCGTCCTCTGTTACGTTGTCCCACGGGTTAGGAGTCGAAGACTCTTCGGGTCGGACCTGAGTTGTCCCTTATGGCCTAGCCATAAGATCTGCGCGCGATTTTTGGTCCTGTTGGCGTTGATGGCATTTGCAGAAGAAGGTTCAACCACGATCCAACGCTTAAGATGGTTAGGCCATGTAGAGCATATGGACAAAGTCTGGCCCGAAGAATCTTCGACTCTGAGCCTGTGGGACATCGCAACTGAGGACGTCCACGTACAAGGTGGAGCACATAAATTGCGGAACTGGAGACACCAGCAGGATCGGGCTAGCTGGAGAGGCATGTTGAGTGAGGCCCACGTTCACCCCGGACTGTAGTGTCATATGAAGAAGAAGCAAGAACTCCGTAGTCTTTGTTCAATTTTGCTTTATTGTTTTGAGACATCTACAACATCTTCACCTGATAGAACTTTTTACTTATAAAGAATAGGAAAGTCAGTTGTAACCAAACACTCCATTCAGCCTGTGAAAACAGTTACACAAATTATCGTTCCACTCGTCACTGTTTTTCGTCCGACTTTGGGGTTAGCTTTGTGCATGAAGTCATCGATAATTATCATGTAGCAAATTTTAATTGCTATTTACTTGAGAGAAATAGACAATTAGTGCCCTTTAAATGAGCCAAGCGTTCGTAAAATGTGCTAAGAGAGTAGATGTTCGCAACAACGACAGGAAATATATTGTGTGAGCAGATCAGATAGGCTGCAAGGTTATAATTAGTAGATAAGCTATTTATATCTAAGGTTGCCATGCGTCCTCTTTTCCCAGCGCGGAGCGTCCTACATCGTTTTATGAAATTGTCCCCTTTAAACCTTAACAGTTCATTGTAATTTTGAAAAGAAAAATATCATCGAACTTTTAGAAAACAAAATGAAACAGATCTTATTTTGACTCCCATATATGTCAACCCTAGAAATGTCAAACTTCTCTTTCACTTGAAATCATGAACCAAGTTTCTGTTTCCATTGTTTCCTCCTTTTTAAGGTAGATGATGTCCTCGAAAGCCTTAGACAACCATGGCCATGACAACCATATTTACATCGAATTCGGATAAGCTGCATAAGCACTAGGAAAACCGAAGTCGGTTATCATACAACGGCTGAAAGGCTAAGTCTCATTTGGTTTCGATTCACAACATTTTAAGACTGTCGTGTACTGCATTGTACTTAGAATTTCAAAGAGATTGACAATTCAAAGAGATTGAATTCTCGTTGCGACATTTTATCCGCATTCAACCGCATTGTCTGGATGAAACACTTAACTATCCTCGTTGGTGGCTGTACAATTCTGAAGAACCAGATGGATAGTAGATGGAGATCAGATAACTCAATCTCTCTGCCCTAGCTGCCACAGCAACCACTCATGTTGTGCGTGGTATTGTTCATTCATGAGTAGAGGGAACGGCGATGTTTGTTTTTCTAGACAGAAGCTAGACCTTGAGCATTGTCAGAATCTCGAAAGGAAGAGATGAGGTGGAGCCGTGAAGTGTGAAATTTCCCCGTATCGCAGATTGAGTCCCGACACCTCAGCGTGACGCACCTACTAAACTACGACGTCTATCCCGTTCACTTTTAGGACCTTTTTATTGCGCAATTTGGGGATTTAATTATAATTTAACCGTTGTGATTGAGGTTTTCTGAGAAGTTGATGTTTTATAGCCAGCCTCGGCAGTAAATGATGTAATTTTTGAAAAGTGAGCAGGTGACCATTGCCACAAGTGGCAGAAGAGGAGTGTTTTGCTTGATTTTGAGATCATCAATAAAGACGATGATTTAAGCTCTGCACGATACTTCTCCTCTGCGAGTAGAGATGTGAACAAGTTATGAGTGATAAACTTCAATAGGAGTGTTTAAATTTATGGAGTTCTGGTAAGTCCATGACGAGGGATGTTGACTTAGGTAGAACGTCAGGTCAACGATAGAAGCCTTGTTTGTCCAATGGATTGAATTAAATTGAGTCGGCGTTTAGCACTGGATTCAATCAAATAAATGCAAGTCAATTTAAGTCTAAATGTGCGTAGGTATTCGGAAAAAGGCACGCAACTATCTTTTTTCCGAATGCCTACGCTCTTCTTGGTTTAATATTATCTTCCCTCTCACTACCTATTCGCTCCTAAGTAAAATGAACTATCCCTTTGCAGTTCTTCGAGAACTTAAATTCGCATGCACGCTACCAGCAGATCCTTAACTTTAATCTTGCGCTTATCAGCATTGTTCGTTTCAAGATCTTCTCACTTGACAATCATTTACCGTTCCCTTACATCATAGATTCCCACCAAGACACTCTCCAGTTGAATGACACCTCACAGTAATTGGTCTTATCTCAGTTTCTTTTTGCATTTTCCCTAAGACTAGCTATTACCTGGAAAGGTAAGACAAGATAATCTTACAGCCCATTGTTTGCGGCTGCGACAATCGGGAAAATAATTAGCATTGGATATAGAAAGACTTGAAGTCACAAAGAATCGTGTATGAAAATTCCTTCGGAGCACGCAGTTTCCCGAGCAGGTGTCAAGCACAAAAGCATTTGTTCATTTAAATTAACAAGACCAGCTGCAAATTGCCTGTGCTAACAGTTCTGTTTCCATATTACATGCATTTTGTTTTCCAAAAACTGACATATTGGTGACGCATAGCTTAGCCGATATCTCACGCCTCAACAGAAGAAAACTACCAACTCGGGCAACAGATCGAGTTATGAATTACCTCTCATATGCGATAACTCTAGCAAACAACACAGCCGCTAAATAGAATGCAAAAAAAAAAAGAATAGCACCTGCTTCATAAACGAGTAATAAATACATATGACAACCCCTTCCTCAACACATTTGTGCATAAACTTAAGTGCAACCCGCCTTCTGTCGATCACTGACATCACAGGCGCAACGTCGAAATCAGGTCAACACTATGCTTAATCGAGACAAAACAGAGAGAATGAACATACGAAAAGCATACAAATGCAAGCACAAATAAAATAACAGAGGAAAAAGTGAAAGCAAACACATTCTTTTTTACTTCATTTCCTTTCCTATCTTTGATGCATGCCACATTGTATCCCTTTCCTCATTCACTTTAAAGCAGTCTACAACGAGCTCATTCGATTATCAATTACCGATGGGTACGTGGCCAAATTCGAACAATTTAAAATCTAAAACATATGGGATGGATTAGATAGTGTTATCATATTTACCTTAATTTTAATGGTGGAATTACCCTCAAAGGTGAACGCCTTCAGATTCGGCTTCAATTCCAAATCATAATGACACGGCAAAATCGACGTTGGAAGGCGTTGAAATGTTTTCTTTGTCATGTTTTCTTGACGATCAATTGATTGATTTAGATTTTCCTCGTTTAAAGTATTTCCCGCAGAATGTGAATGTGAAAATCGCTGATCAAAATAATTTGTTAAATGGATATTTTTGACAAGTGTATGTGACAGCGGAACGACAGGGCAACCTCCACCACTCTGATTAACGGAACAAATGCAACTGGAAATGTTGCTTGTGGAATAAAATTTTTGCGATAAACTCCTCTCTAATTTCTTGAAATGTTGCCAGCTGCTGGGATATGTTGCATTCACTGATGAATGCACGGTAGGGCAGGTGGAATATGAGGAAAAATTCGAGGAACGATTCAAAATGTCTTTACTGTGGTTGTAGGTTGTTGTTATGCGAGTTATCTTGTGCTGACAGTTGAGTTTAATAATATCTGAAAATTATGAAATGTAGTTTCTGCAACATACAACATGTGCGGATTCGAACTGAACGACTATTTGACAAGTGTCATACGAACATGTCTTCTGAACTTATGACAACCGATGGCAAATGTTGATTTGTGAATTAAACGTTTGTTAATTCTTAAATTTACCTTTGATGCGATGATTTGGCAGGAGATTTCGGTACATTTTCAATCAAAAATAAATCAAAAAGCAAACTAAACGAAATGTCAAGCTATATCGTGGAATTCTTGTAAACAACACGAGGTTAGTTCGTTTTGTAGTAAGCTATTGTGGCTGGCAAATAGGGACATATGCATATTTTTATACGTTAAAGAAATAAAATTGTTATTTTACATCTTGTTAATATATAATCATATATTTAAATTAAATAGCGTAATATATAAGCAAATCACTCCCATTTGATTGCCCATAAAGAACAAAATGATCAAAATGATGATTATCCGTTTAGTAATAATTAATAAGAGTAACGACTACAAATAGAAATTAATGTCTAACAATATGAAGCCTTTTGTTTTATGCCCATTTGACCTCATGAAAACCTCACCATTTGTGACTGCCCAACCTTTTGAGTGGCAGTTGTGACTTGTGATAAGCGGCGTTCAGACACAACAATTTGTTGTGACGATTTGCTTAACAACCGTGACTAATGGGCGGTCATTGTGAACGCTCGTTACAATAAAACGACAAACTTGGATTGCTAGTTTTCATCAGAAATGAAGAATTACAAAGATAGCCGACTTCACAGCTGATTGCCCCCTAGTCCATCGACGAATTTTAGTGCCTTTCCGACAGATATTCATGCATTTTTGACTGTTATTCACGAAATAACGTAAATGACGTCTTCCGATTGGTCAATTTGGTTTAAGAACACGTTATAAAAGAGAGTTGTCAAAAATCGTAAGGGGCAAGAGAGGTAGAAGTCGGACATCTCTCTGTTAAACTTCATTTCTGGTTTTCATCTAGAGCAAGTCATCGACAAATTGTTGTGTTTGAACGCCACTATACATCGAAGACGTGAGAGGTGTGTCAGATTGTGTGACATTTACTGCAATTAACAAGCAATTAATCCTCTTTATTACTCATTCCGATTCTGTATCCACCTTCAAATTCGTAGTAGGCAAATCACCTGTCAAAATTTCAACCATTCACAATATAACCTTGCGGTACATTCGTTAAGTATTCAAGACGAACTATTGTGAATTGTGTCTTTCAGAGCAGACGGGAAGTTATACGGACGTCAAAAGTTTTCTTTGCTGAAAATAAAATTAATTAAAATGCTGTCGAGAGCCGCCTTACTTTCAGGTAAAATAAATTCAATTTTAAAAACATACCCAAAAGAAGTAATTTAATTCCCATCCCCTTCGCCATATAAACAATAATCAAGCAAAAATTGTTTCGGCTGACGTTTATGTAATCACCGACCAGCTCCTTCTTTTTTTGCGCTGACAAGCGTGTGACCATATAACACATTTTCAATCTTATTTATCTTTTAATTTTTTTTTTCCAGTCAAAGCACCAACCGGGTTGATTGCCTCAAGGGCTGCTGCCGTTGCCGCCTCTGATTCGGCACAATTCAAGCGTCCAGTTCGTCCAGAACAGCCGGGCAAGGTCCGTTTGGGCTTCATCCCAGAAGAATGGTTCCAGTTTTTCTATGAGAAAACTGGTGTCACCGGACCATACACCTTCGGTGTCGGCCTTCTGACATATTTGTGCTCCAAGGAAATCTACGTCATGGAGCATGAGTACTACAGTGGAATTTCACTGGCTATTATGGCTGTTGTTGCCGTTAAGAAACTCGGCCCAGTTGCTGCCAAATTCTGCGACTCCGAGATCGACGTAAATATTCTCGTATTCATTGTTTAATGTGATCGATTGAAATTTCAAATGAATTTAGAGAATCGAATCCGAGTGGAACGAAAGCAGGGAAAACGAATTGAAGGAACTTACCAACGCCATTGAAGAGGAGAAGAAGGAACAGTGGCGTGCCGAGGGTGCTCTTATGCTCATGGATGCCAAGAAGGAAAATGTTGCTCTGCAATTGGAAGCTGCATTCAGGGAGCGTTCCATGCAAGTCTACAACGAGGTTTGCATTGATTAACAGCTACAGATGAGTTTGTGTACAGAATAATCGAATCTCTGATCGGTTGTAGGTTAAGCGTCGTTTGGACTACCAGGTCGAGTGCCGTCACGTCGAAAGGCGTCTGAATCACAAGCATATGGTTGACTGGGTTGTTGGTAATGTGCTGAAGTCTATTACCCCACAACAGGAAAAGGAAACTCTTAACAGGTGCATTGCCGATTTATCTGCCTTGGCGGCTCGTTCTAAGTAAAGAAATGCTGTGTCCATGAAGGGACTTGAAAATTATTGTAAAACAACTATGCATTAATAAAAAAACAGGAAAATTCCAATGAAACACTTAAATAGGCTGGAATTTGATTCACCTTCAGATCTGTCAAGAGGGGGGGTTCTTGGTACCCGGCTTATTTGAACCTGTCGCATATAAGTGGTGTGTGCTTGCAAAAATGTTGCATAACACTTCTTTTTATTATACAATAGCGTAGCGAAAATAATACAAAAATGTGTGTTGTTTCAAGTTCAGTCCTCCGAAATCCTTGTCACTTCGACTTCATTCATTTGTTCAGCGAGGGATACGAGCAAGAGGGATGAAAATGTTGAGTCCAGAAAGTGAACCAAATTGCCCAAAAAAAATGGAGTAGATTTGCAAAATGTGGAGCAGATAATGAAAAAATTTTTGACTGAGGTGCCACGAATATTAGCTCCGGTAAATATAAATCCCTTATTTTTGCTGAGTTTACAATAGTAAACATGTTTCGATTTACGTCAAATATGCGCTGTTTTTTTGGATTATTTATTGCCATTTGTTTCGTCCCTACTGCCGAAAAACAGAATATTTCTTCATAATAATAATAATATGTGTGTCCCGATAGTCCGATGCGGCTCTGGGCCTAGCTTCTCAGCAACCACTCGTGTTGTGCGTGCTATTGTTCTTTCATAAGTGGAAGGGACCTACAGTTTGTGCCGACTCCGAACGGCGAATTGAGAAGCTTTTTCTAGACAGGAATACTCTTTGAACATTGTCAGTGACTCGAAAGAACCGTGATTTATCAAAGGTGGTAATTTCTGGTATCGAATTTGGCACCTCCTGCGCAGGAGTCGACGCACTTACCAACCACGCACCGGCGACAAACCTTGGTTCATAAGCCTCTCTTAAAACTTGCTTTTTCATCAGGAAAATCGTTCGCAAAGGAATGAAACAGTTGGTAAATCACTTGGTGTAGGTCCGGATTATAAGGACTGCAAAAGGAGACCCTTACCAACCACAGATAGAACACACAATTGTTCTCCAACGGGCCAAAGCTGATCGTTTCTGGGCGATTGCTTCCTTCAGGTGGTCCAATTGTTGAGAATACAGATCCGGTTTATATTGGTTGAGTCCTTGCCAACTCTAGCAAACATACAGTGAGCCGCCAATCCTGGCTTGCCCACTGTTTGCACCGACTCATCGCGTTTCGACCACGACCGTGTTTGCTTGACGTTGTCCTTAGTGATCAGCTTTTCTTCACCAGTCAACATCCGTACAATGTCACAAATGTTGTTGAGATTCAGCAGTGAGTTTCGGATGGAAATTTGGTCCATGGAGGCTCTTGGCGTTAACTCGTGTGGACCCATAAATAGAGCTCCTTTTTGTATCCCGCCTTGTTAAAATGTTCTCTATTGGTTTTTAGTGCAATGTTAAGCTCCTGGGGTATTGGAATAGTGTTCAGTGGTACATGATGTTCAGGCTCGATGATTTCCATGATTTTATCGGCGGTTTAGACAATTGGCCTTTCAGAGCGTGGTACATCTTTGACATCGAAATTGCCTGAATCGACCGAACTAAAGCTGCCGATTTACTGGTGCTATATCCGTAAAATATATATTGGGGTTCCGAACCCCAAAATGATTCTGTGGATGTACACAGCGATTGTGAGGCCGATCCTGATATATAGCAGTGTAGTTTGGTGGCTTGTCTGAAAAGTTCAAACTTAAAACTGCTTACGAGCATACAGAGACGCGCATGCCTAAGTGTGACAGGGGCAATCTCGACCACCCCCACAGCGGGCTTAGAGGTCCTACTGGATCTTCTTCCACTCGACCTCTATACACAGATGACTGCCCCAAAGGGAGCCATTAGGATATCACAATCCAACAACTGGCACCCAAGCACCTGTGGTCATGCATGTATTGTTGATAGACTTCACATTGAACAAATAGAAAGCGACTACTCTCTCCCCACTCTTGACTTCGAAATACCCTTCAAAAAGTATTTCCCAACAAGGGACGAGTGGAGCTCAAATGAACCCATCACTGACTCGAGTTCCATCTATGTTTATACGGGTGGGTCAAAGATGGAAAGAGGAACAGGAGGTACAGGTCTATCAGACTGCCTGACTGCGGCAGTGTTGAAAAGTGACAACTTGAATTCCACTATGGTCTTTGACTTTAACAATTGCCTACAACTAGGGCACTAGAGCGGGGTATAGGTTTCAGGGTTAATTTTATGTAGTAAGTCGATCAACAGCACTAAAACCAATTCCCTCCTCCAATGTAGCAGGAAACTGCTGAGGATGATGGTCGGAGCTGTCACTTGTGGGACTTACCCATGACTCCATTTGCAGAGGCTGCGGGGACGAGGAGGAGATTGACTATCTTTGTCAATGCCCCAGTCTATGCAAACTGAGACAAAGGACCCTGGGAGAATTTTTCTTCCATGACCTCCATGACATATCAGATATCCCACTAAAATCTCTTTACAGGTTTATTAGGATCTCTGGATGGCTGGGTGGAGGAGGACGGTAACCAACACCCTTGAAGACAGGAGGTTGTTATCATCATCCGGCGAGTGCGACGACAGTGAGGCCTATGGGCATCACAATGGGTCCAATAAGAGTATAACATAACGTAATCAACACCTAACATAATCACAAAACTTTCACATGCTTCAAAACTTTTTTCCACTGATTGGTCCTATATCGAAAAAACGGCAATCTTGGAGGTGTGAGGTGAGAATGAACTTCTTCTCTTTTTGCCTTCCAATTAGAGAATACGTTCGGAGGGAATCTTATTTACAATAGGCCTAATTGTTCTTTCTGGTGGATAGGATATGCTTCCTTTTAGTTCTCATTTAAGCATAAGACCCATGTCGTTAGCTTCTCGGTGCTAGTATACTCCTTATTGACGGCTCACCATTCACGTCAATGTCATCAACGCAGGCTAAGAGCTAAACAGACTTCTGGAAAATCGTGCCTCTATTGTTGGCCAGTGAGTTTTGCACAACCTTTCTCCACCGCGCCTAGACTTGTCCAGCCGGGTCTTTTTTCATCTCGGCGAGTTCGTTAACTAGCTGGATGGATCAGCGAGAATTCTATATCGTTATCCTGTTGACCTGGATAGTTTAACAGGAATATCACGATGTTTTATGTGACCTTGAAGTTTGAAAACCTGAGCTTAATCTGGCGGAGAGAGGAACTAAATAAGGTAAGGGAGACTTAACCCTCGTTAGTTTGATCAGTGAAGGGAATATCCTTTTTTAGCATACTTGCTGCACAATTCAATTTCGTAATGAATAAAGTGAAGAATAAAAGACAGTCGTTGACAAATTAAAATGATTTCTCTAACTTATTAATAATATTCGGAATATGCCGAAATGTGCAGCTAAATGTTGATGAAACCAGAGATAATGGATGATAGAGATATCCAACTTCGGCCATTTTTACTCCCAGCCCCCAACGTATATGTAGTGGTAATCCCTTGTATTTCACTTATACTTTCACAACGCTCGTCAATTCACCACAATATGGCGGCCGATTCGTGATTTTTGTGGGACATAGCGGCAGATTCATGAATTTAGTGGGATAATGGCAGCTGATTCCTGAATTTTGGCCACAATCCATGTACGATCCATGCAACATACATGGGTATGTTGTTCGCAGGGTGTTCAAATGTTAACTTGTATTTTTAAGAGAATTTTCTTACAATGTTATCTCTGCATGAAACCATAATGACTAGGGAAATTTTAAACAAAAAATGCTTTGTTGAGCGTGAAAACCATTTATTTTTCCAGGTACTTTAATTTCTGTTGACATAAAAAATTCCCTCGAAGACATCACCAATGCGGATCCCCTAAAAAATCTGTCCAGCACTCCTTATTTTCTTCGCACCAGACGTGTTTGATTGAGAATCTATACTCAGCTCAGTAATGATTCTCAATAAGACGCTCTTTACTCACCTTGTACTCACTTTACTTTTTTGTGTCAAAAGTTGGTTCGTGTCTTTACTTTCATTGTACTAGACTTCAACATTCAAACATATTTGGCAGTTCCTTGCCAATGTTTTCACAAATAAGGTTTTATTCACTAGAAGCGTTTGAATATTGAACAATGCATGGATTACACATTGGGATATGTCATCCAATGTCGTGACTTAGAATCAGAAATGAAGTGTTACAGAGATGCCCGACGTCTACCTCTCTTGCCCCTTAAAATTGGTGACAACTGTTTCTTATAACGTGTTCTTAAATTAAATTGATCAATCAGAGGACGGCATTCACATTATTTCGTGAATAACCGTCAAAAATGCATGAATATCTGTTAAAAAAGGCACTCAAATTCGTCGATGGACTAGGGGGCAATCAGCTGTGAAGTCGGCTATCTCTGTAATACTTCATTTCTGCTTAGAAGAACATGCTGATAATTCTGCTGTATCTTCAAGAATTATTGTCAGCGTCATCTATGATTTTGGGGTTGTAGTTGAGGCGCCACCTGTGATTTGTATTCTTCAACGCGCTGCACTGTCCGGCCGGAAACATGACCTGTCGTTCCATAAACTCAAGGGAAACATGTCCATGTCTACCCAACATGTCCACAATTTGTATACAAATACTCTACCCAAGCACGCATGGCAAGCACACACAATATGGAACATGGCACCCAAAATGGTACATACACGTTTGAGCATACCTGAACTATCATGTATCATACGTAAACACCAACAAAGCCATCATTTTATCCTTTACTTTCGGCGAAATGTGAACGGAACTGTGTGCATAGTTCCACGCCTGTTAACACATCCAATGCTCTACACAGTTCTGTGCACATGTTTAACGCATGGAACTACATAGTTCCGCGGGCATGTCTCCGGAAACCAGTTTCGACTAGAAAAATGATAGTGGCATGTCCGTTCCGCCGACGGAACTGTTAAGCACACCACTATCCCGGACCACCTTGCTGGAATTGCTTACTGAACATATTATAAAAACTGCGGACAATAAGTTTTAAGGTCCAAAAAGGATAGAAGTCAGTTGCGTCTCCCATAGTTGATATCTGCTTTAAAGTGTAAACAGACTTTGGCAGTATTTCTTTTCGGTTTTCATAGGTTCCCTTTTATTATTCAAAATTAACTTCGAAGTACATAATAAATAGAATAGAGTTAAGCCTCTTATAATCAAATTGATGTTTATTACTTTTTTTTTATTTTCTTTCTTCCATAAACGGCTTTAAGCATGTTTACTTATTGTTAATAATGTTATGTATTATTTGCTTGAAGCTTATCCTAGACAGAAAAATGGTAAAATAATTGTAGTTTTCATTGTGCTACGAAACGCTTAAATATCATCAAGGTCTTATAAAGCGTTTGCAGTTAATCTTGATTGTAAGTAATCCCTTGAGTCTAGCTTTTTTCGGTAACTTCTTAACTAAGCTCTTGAATATGACTTATTATTTTAAATTTTTATTTAACGATTCTCACTCATCGATTTCTGAATATAGAACTTTGTAGTTCAAAATCAACCAAGATTTGTTTTTAATTTTGTCTCTTATAAACTAGTACGTACCATAAGCAATGTTTGATTAGACATTTTTCGACTCTATGTGGCATGCCATAAAAAAACCACTACAAAGCGTAGTTTGATCCACCCATCTCAGTCCTTGAAGAGTCAACCCAAAAGAAAATGTGATGAGTAAATGAAAAACAAAACGTGAGATGAATAAAAAATCAACTTTATTGATACATTTCAAGGAAACAAGTTTTTTTTTCTTTCATGCCTATATGGTGTTTTTGCTTTCAATTAATGTTACTCGTAGTTAACAATATTATCTTTGTTTTTTCTTTTTTAATTTATAACAATTTATTGGTTTCCTTAATTTTTAGATTAGCCCTTAGGAGCTTCGTTTTGTTTTTTTTAAGGAATATATTTTTACGATTCACTTATTACGTTGAATTGAACAATTTTCATTAATTTTTGTTAAGCCCTGGAAAAGGCAGGCTAATATGTCTAAATGGAAAACAATAAAGTAACGTTCGATTAGTGGATTAAACACATTCTGGCATTCACAAAACATTGAACTCAAGCAACTCCCAGCGACTGGGAAATGGAATTAGAATTTTCTATTAGTAGGTTCTGTTCGTATTTTCCCATTAGGAGATCTTGTTAAGCCCTGCACACACTAACAGGACAAATGAGTATTAAGTAACGGGCTCTTATCACCTTTGACGACAATCGTCTGACGTTATCGTTTGGACGATAGCTTTCCTATTTCACGAAACCTGAAAACTGTGTCAACAACAGTGTCTCAATAAAAAGACTAATTGTGCGTCAAATAGACACAATTTGTCATTTTTAATTCAAAACGACAGTGAAAATCAGAAATAACAGTTAGTTGTAATTTTGAAAAGAAAAAATCATCGAACTTGTAGAAAATAAAATGAAACAGATCTTATTTTGACTCCCATGTGTCAACCAGAAATGAAGTACTACCTAGATGACCGACTTCTAACTCTCTTGTCTCTTGAAATTTTCCACAACTGTTTTTTATAACGTATTCTTAAACCAAAATTACCAGTCAGTGGATGGCATTCACGTTATTTCGTGAATCTGTCAAAAAGGTACTCAAAGTCGTCGATGGACTAGAGGGCAATCAGCTGCGAAGTCAGCCATCTCTGTAATACTTCATTTCTGGTGAAAGTGAAGTATTAAATAAACGTCAACATGATCGGTATCAGTGTGGGCAGATCAATATCATCTGAAACATCTGGGAAAGGGCCAATGAGTTTAAAATCCATACCCACCACCTATTTATCGACTTTAAGCCCTCTCATGACAGTATTTGTACAGACGAGCTATACAGCGCTTTGTCTACTTTTGACATCCCTGCAAAACTCGTCCGTCTTTGCAGAATGACGAAGGAGAATGCCCGTTACTCCGTCAAGGTCGGTATGGATTTCCCCCAACCTTTGATGTCAAAAAAGCTTTTAGACAGGCCTACGTACTGTCATGCGATTTCTATAACATTGTTATCGAGAAGATCGTGCGTAACTGAAACGTCAATACCAGAGGCACGATCTTCCATAAATCTGTGCAACTGCTCGCATAAGCCGATGATATTGCCATCATCGGAAGAACACAACGGGCTGTCAGTGGGGCGTTTGTGAACATCGAGAAGGAAGCGGTCAAGATGGAAATTGTGATCAATGAATGAAAGACAAGGTATATGCTGTTTACGAAAAAGGTCCTGCTACACTGACGTCTTGGACAAAACGTTACAATAGACAGCTGTAACTTCCAAGTAGTAAAAGACTTTATCTACCAAGGCTCCGAAGTAAACTCGAGCAAGAGAGATAAAACGAAGGATCACGCTTGCCAATCGCTGTGTTTTTGGGCTTGGAAAGCAATTGAAGAATAAAGCCCACTCTCGACGAACCAAGCCCCAGTCCTGCTGCATGGCGTACTAATAAGCAAAGTGGACAAGGAGATTCTTGGTACCTTCGAGAAGAAAGTCCTTAGTATTACCCGTGGCCCTGTTTGTACTGATGGTGTTTGGAAGAGGAGACTGAACGCTGTACAGCAACATCGATCTGGTCAATCGAGTTCGAGTCTTTCGTGTCATAAGCCTAGGTCTATAAGTCGGGAAAGTCTTGTCACCAAAGCCGAGTGACAACACGGTACAGGATGACCACTAGTCCTGTAACGGGCGCAGCTGGAAAAGGGCCTCAATCAGCTGAATGTGCGTGGCTGGACGCAACGGAACAATACCAGAGTCACGATCTTTTCCAAATCTGTATAACTATTCACGTATACGTACCGATCCCATTGACATAAGCGGGCAGTCAGCTGTGGGCATCGAGAAGGAAGCAGCCTGGGTCTTCCGTGAAAGACTTTGTCTACCTTAGCTCCGAGGTTAATTCAATAAATGATACCACTGCCGAGGATCACCCTTGTTAATCAAAGTGTCATTGGGCTTGGAAGGAATCGGGAAAGTCTGTCTCAAAGAACCACACTGCAGTATTGATGAGTTGGTTGGTGCTAAGTGCAGTGATAAGAGACACAAATTTCCTGAAAGTGGTGAGTATTTCCAATCGGATTATTTAAAACCAAGTTTCTCAACAGCTTGCTTATGACCAGACACCCAATCCGATGCAGGCAAATCCCGATCGAACATGGAAGGTCTTCAACTCCAACACTGAATGACGCTAAAAGGGAATCTAGTCTTCAGTCAGTCATCCTGAAAGGAACCATATTCAGCTTGAGGGTGTCGACCTGGGCCTAGCTTCCACAGCAACCACTCGTGTTCCGTGTTCTATTTTTCTACCACAACTAGATGTGACCTAGAGTCAGTGACTCCGAACGTTGAAGTTTGAGAAGAATTTTCGTGCAAGGAATACTCGTTCAGCATTGACAGAGATATTGTCTCTCAATCTGCTTCCCTAGTACAAATTTGACCACAAGCCTTCATCTTCACAGATGGATCAAAGATGGACGAAGGCGTGGGTTCAAACGTCTATTCTAAAAAAAAAAACAACAATGTGATATTAAAGACTGATATCGTCGTCTGACAGTTAGGCGGCTCGGCCATTAAGTCCCTGAATGCAGTCACAGTTAACTTGAAGACTTCCCTGAACTGCCGCAAATCTCTTAATCAGACTGAGTGGCACTAATCTCTTAATGGCTGAGTATTTTAGCACCCAGTTTATATGGGCACCAGGACAATGTAACGTTCCAGAAAATTGGGAAGCTGATAAAACCGCTAAAAAGTGTACTTATTCAATTCTTCCCTCCTGTGTAGTTTTTCTGATTTCCTATCCTGTGGTGGAGACTTGTATTGCTTTCGTGGCGTCAGTTAAAAATTGCCTACCCTCACAAGTTATCTCTCTACGAAACAATGATAACCTCACCTTAATTCGAGAAGATCAAACAGCTTGATATGAATGAGCTGACTGACTTTCAGGACTCTTATAAACGTTATTACTGGACTCTGTGGCAGTGGAACTTACTCCTTTTGATTGAGTCCGTCCTGCAACGACTTCTGACGAAGGTGTAGAGACGATAATGCTCTCATTAAACTATTGTGCACATTCTCCGGAATTCAGGCACCTAGTTCCCCCTAAGGAGTAGTAACCCAGTGGCGTACTTCTTCAATACTTTTAGAGAACTCAGCAGTAAAAGTGTGAGCCATCACGCGTCAAAACACAACGGAACTTCCCCAGTAAAAATAGTTTTGACTTTTAATTTACGTAACTTAAGGCGGTAAATAAAATGGGAGTGGGTTTCGTATATGTAATGTCAGTCCAAATTTCACGTTTTAATTTCAAAGGGGCTTAGGTAAAACCTATCCACACCTATCCTAGCTCCCTTAGGGTGACTAAGAATATTGCCTTGTGGGCTATCAACTCCTTCAAACCCTAAAAAAAGGCAGGACCAGGCGGCGTTTACCCATCTGAAATACAAAAGGTTGCAGTCCTCACTTCTCCCTGGTTGATCAACCTATTTCAAGGGTGTTTAGATTTTGGTTTCGTCCCTTAAATCTGGGAAAAGACTAGCGTGGTCTTCATATCCGAGGCTGGAAAATCCTCGCATGTCAAACCAAAGGACCTAAGACCCAGAAGTCTATCATCCTTTAAAAGACCGGCAAAACTGATCGAAGTATTCATTGTCAATCTCTTAGCGTGCCTACAACAAGGCCAAATCTGTTGAAACAGGCCTGAACTCGCCTGTTGGCACCAAAGAAAAATCCCTTGAGTATAAGGGACTTACCCTCACTGCCTTTGTCGATATTGAGGGACAAGTTAGAACCCCATCCAATAACCTCAGCACTCAACAGACTCGGGATCGAAAAGACCTTAATCACTTGTATTTACCAGCTTCTCAATAACTTCTCAATAACGTGATACCACGATCCGTAAATCTGTGAACAGAGGCACACCGCAGGGTGGTGTATTCTCCCCTTTACTGTGGAACGTAGTGGTCAACGAACTGCTGAAGAGACTGGGTGCAGGATCATTGCCTATCTGGAAAACATATATTCAGGACAGGGATATTATGCAATCTGCTCTCTTCAAGTTGGTGAAATGGACTAGCGAATGTGGCCTTGGCATCAATCCACATATGGCGGATGTAGTCCTCTTTACTAGGAAGTACAAAATCTCTAACTTCGACTCTGGCACACTTTGCGTGACGCCTTTAGTGCTAAGTGACAGTGGCTAAATTCTTAGGCCTTATACTAGACACGAAGTTAAGCTGGAAGTTAAGCTGAGCTAAATATCCAGAAACGTATCAAGAAGGCCTCAACAGCTCGCTTCTGCTGTAAAAGGCCATTGGGTGCAAATGTGGACTGCAACCCCGAATGGTTCACTGGCTATTTATATCGGTATTCAGACCCATACTGCTATTTGGTATCGCAATTTGGTGGACTGCACTCGACAAGAGAGTCAACATCACCCCACTCGCTAGCGTGCAGAGGATGGCTTGCATATGCATTAGCGGGGCGCTATGGACTACCTCCGCCGAAGCATTAAACATGCTCCCCAACCTGCCACCGACAGAACTAAATGGCAGACAGACAGCACTTCTTTGACAACCCGGCTGATCGGAGCAACATCAGAATCATCCTTCTCCTTCGCTTTATTAAAAGCTCTAATTGGCTTGCGGAATTTGTACCCTTAGATCCGCGTGGCAACACAATGGGCCTATGCTTGGCCTAAGTCTGTCTACTGTCCTTCTGCACAGCAGACAGCCACTTGAACCAAACCTAACCTAGGTAAAGACAGAAACTTGAAATACTAGGAGTGAGTGGAGAAGTGGAGTTTTAGTTCTCATTCTCGCACGGAGTCCCTAATATTTAACATTTATTAAAATCCAGAACAAAGTTTCTGACTAAATGACAGATGTGCCACATCACAGAAAATATATTCTTCCGTAAAATTAAATTTACAAAAACAAACAAATACAATAAAATTAACGAATTCAAGAAAATTTGCAAGTGTAACGTAACGTAAGCCATTTGCGTGCTTCTGGGGGCGTGTGTGTTCCAGCGGACAAGCTTTCCAACTTCTGTTACGTCGATTTCAAATAAAATACCCTAGAGTAAGTCTTGAGATTGAATTTATCCTACTAAGGAACCAGGACAATTCACGTGGAATTAGACTCGTACCGAGAGGTATTTTATTTAGTCGTCTCAAGAGTGGAAAGGTTGTGCAAAAATTACATGCATGCGGTGTGTGTCTGTGAGTTGACATGATGGTTTTTTTTTTCTTCAATGACAGTTCTGTTGAATTGATTTGCATAAATGGAAAACAAGTTGCGCGACGCGCGACCCTAAGTGAGCTCTTCAATATTGTTCTTGAGAAGATCGCGCAAAAGCTTAAAGGCGGAAGAAGGAGGTGTTAGCACATGTGGATGACATTGACGCAATTGACTGAAGGCAGCGACCTGTCAATAGGACATTTGCAGGCATTGATGGAAGTGGCTTAAATCGGTATGGCAGTGAACGCAGAAAGGATGAAGTATATGCGCTCTCCAAGAAAAAAACAAAGAACATCGATGTCTTGGGAAGAGCGTCACATCTGACAGGTATAACTAGGAGATAATCCTCTTGTGGTGCGATTTTTAGTCCTGTTTGCGTTAGTGGCGCCTAGAGAAGATGATTCAAGCATGCCTACAAAGCAACATAAGTCTGGACGGGCGTCTACGGACTCAACGCATAAGGTGACCGGCCGTAGACAACTCCGGCCCGAAGAATCGCAGCCAACGCAACAGAAAATGCCCCCCTCTATGAAGGCCTCAGAACGAGCATGAACGTTAGTCTGTATTCGTGCTAGACTGAGGGTTTGACCTCAGAAAACTACTTCCTAAGAGAGTATTTATCAAAAGATTCGCTTAATGCCTTGGTAGACCAAATTGTCCATGAGAGTTCACACTTTACAAATTGCTTGACAGATTTAAAGAATTATGGAGGCTTGGACAGGCAGGCGAACAGGGATAGTTGCGGTTGGTGCCGCAAACGTTCAAGCTACGTTAAACTCATTACAAAAGTAGTTCATATTTACGTCAATTCACGAGTATGTTCAACAAAATTCTTTTGGTTTTGTATTCTTGTTTTATGCGATTATTATTGGTGCACTCTGAGGCGTCAATTCTCAGTTGAATCAATCAAATCAATATCATGTGTGCTTACTGCTCACAAGCGATGTTTCAAAATTCAGCAAGCTGTGTGGCTTTGCAAGGGTTTTCCCATAGCGACTAGACAATTTTGAATTTAATTTGTGAACGCACTCTTTCACTGATCATCAAACTGTCACTGTCAGTTTATTCAGTAAACTCAACATTTTCAGCAGAAATGAAGCATTACAGAGATAGCTGACTTCACAGCTGATTGCCCCCTAGTCCATCGACGAATTTGACTGCCTGTTTGACAGATATTTATGAATTTTTTAGGGTTATTCAGGAAATAACGTGAATGCCGTCCTCTGATTGGTCAACTTGGTTTAAGAAAACGTTATAAGAAACACTTGTCAAACATTTTAAGGGGCAAGAGAGGTAGATGTTCTGATTTTCGGCATGATAAAATAAACGAACGAGCAACGTCTGCAAGTTATAAGCAATTTTTACCAAGATTCGGAGTCGGTGACTGCAACTTTAAGAGCGTTAACAACTTTTTTAGACGGTGATCATTTTTGGCTTCGTCATAATAATAACATGAGTGGCGCGACAGTCCGAGGTGGAGACCTAGGCTTAGCTTCTCAGCAACTACTCGTGTTGTGCGTGCTATTGTTCTTTCACGCGTGGAAGGGACCTACACAGTTTAATGCCAACTCCGAACGGCGGATTTGAGAAGCTTTTTCTAGACAGTACTCTTTGACCATTGTCAGTGACTCGAAAGAGGTGGAGCCGTGAATTATGATAGGTGGGTATCGAATCTGGCACTCCCTGCGTAGGAGTCGACGCACTTACCCACTACGCCACGGCGTTCCAGTTGGCTTCGTGAATAAGCAAAATATGCGTTATATGCGTAGTTGGGTGAAAATGCACATGTGCTTCATGAATCACCACTTCCTCCACAAAAAATAACTGTTTGGTGCAGTTTGCATGACGGCGGCGTTATTGGGCCATATTTTTTCGTCGACGATTACTGTGAATGGTTAGCGCTATCGCGCCATGATTATCGATTATTTTTGGCCCGAATTGGAAGATATGGACTTGGACGACATGGTTTCAATAGAACCCACAAGCCACAATTGATTTATTGAAGAGTAAAGAAATGGGCCAGTCGATTGGCCGTCTCGTTCGTGCGATTTAACTATTTTCCGTGGGGCTACGTTAAGTCATTGGTTTCTGCCAACAAGCGGACGACTTTCTAAGAACTTGGAGCCAACATTGATCGCGAAAATGCGGTCATTTCGGCCAAAATGTGTACCCGTGTCGTTGACAATTGGGTTCACCGAATCGGTCGCTGCAAACGTGAACGCGATGGCCATATGAACGATGTCGAGTTCCATTAAATGTTCTGATTGTACTTCAAGCCGATAGCGAAGATTTTTAAATATCTCAAATGGTTTGCGTTTTATTTAAAAAAAGGTGTCAAGTCCATATTGGAGAACCCTTTACAGGTGGGATTACTTTAAACCAGAACAATGGGATTAATTATTCTGCAATTCGTGTGGAAAGATTAGTAGGGAATTTGGCTCATCAATCCCAGGTTTGATGACATTGCACTCTGAAAAGGTTCAAAGAGCACATCTCTCTTGTAACGGCATAAAGAAAAATATATCTTCATGGTCTTAAGGATGAATCATCATTATTTTCTGATCCTCATGATCGCGTACGAGAGAGATCTTCAGGCATCTCGATCGTCCGTCGCCGACTCTAAGTCATCCAGAGTTATGCCTGAAACACAATAGTGCGCTGCGCCAGCCGACTTCATGTTACAGAGAGAGTGCGATGACGCACTGCGTTGAAATAAATACTCAATTTATCAGCTGGTCTCTCTCTCATCTACCAGATTATGTATGCGATTCTGCATACAATCATTTGAAATGACTTTTGTCGTTAAATTATTTTTAATCAGCTGTTTTCAATTCTCAAATGACAATTGACACAAAATACTCTCAGTTTGGGAGGAAATCTCTCCCACAGTGCACCTCTCTGTCAAAAAAATATCCAACATGTTGAATATTGATGTGCGATGGACTACGTCGTACGTTTTATTACGATCCTCTCATCTCTCGCATTCTTGACTAACGCAAGTCGACACTGTATTTTGTGCTTGGCCATTGATTTGAAAGCCAACGCCAGTGCAAACGCACTATTGTGTTTCAGTCATTATGGCCAAGTCAAACCAGGCGAGTTATTTTGCTTTGGTACAACCACCTCCTACTTGGTCTGCCAAGCGGTGTGCTACCTGATGGAATCGCATTCAGCTCCCACCATGGAAGTCGTGATTTTGGCAACATTCGTGTCACGTGACAGAAAATAATGACAAATTTCGGAAATATTCACCTTTTTTCTCTTAGTCATGTCATATGTCACTGTGAAAAATTTGTACTGTCTAAGCCACTTTATGTGACATTTAACTGACTAATTGAATACAAATTTATCTCAGTGACATGTGACACGACGAAAAGAAAAAAGGTAATACCACAAATCTGCGTTTAAACGAACTCGCTTTTGCAGAGGGAACAAATGCATGTAATAATAGAATAATATAGATGGCGCTACAGTCCGAGGTGGACCTGATCATAGCTTATACAGCAACCACACGCTTTGTGTGTTAGTTTTTCCTACACAGGAATAATTTGTGCATAGTTGGTGACTTGAAATAGGTGAATTAAGAAAGTGGGGAATCGAGCCGAGGCAACTGACCATGGTCGTCAGCTGCTGTAAAGAGATTCTAAACGATTGAGTAGATTCAAAGTTAGAGTATTATCCTGGTCTACTTGGTATACTATACGAAAAGAGGAGACCCTGTATACTGTGCCAATTACAGAAGGATAAGTCTCCTGAATATATCGTATAAGATCTTCCGTCTTTCTCCCGAATTGTGTAAGCGGCTGAAACCCATTCGTCAACAGCCTGATAGGTCAATATCAGTGCGGGTTCAGGTCAGCGAAATCCACTATTGAGTGAATTACGCAAAATACCCTAGCCAGCAGGGCTGCGGAGTTAATTCCTCGATGCCATCTTGTGAAGAATTTTCTTATTACCTGGGCCTAGCTTCTCAGCAACCACTCGTGTTGTGCGTGCTATTGTTTACTCACGCGTGGAAGGGACCTACAGTTTAATGCCGACTCCTAACGGCGAAATTGAGTAGCTTTTTATAGACAGGAATACTTTTTGAGCATTGTCACTGACTCGAAAGAGGTGGAGCCGTGAATTATGAACGGTTGTAAATTCGTGTATCGAACCTGGGACCCTCTACGTAGGAGTCGACGCAATTACCCACTACACCACGGCGACCCACAGCAGCCCAGGTTGGAATCCTTTAATCGGCTATTAAACGCCAGCGTAGTCGACAGCCTGTTCGGGAATAACCAAAATGCGTAGTTTCAATGCTCTTCCCCGAGTCTCTGGAGTAGACTGTTAATTAGATTGCGAAATCATAATACCCATCTGGGCGGTGCTTCTTTAATTTCTGCCCTTGTCGGGCCTAAGGGCAATGACTTCATGTTCCTTTTCGTTTTTATTGAAACAACAAGTAATGTGATTCTTAATGAGTGAAATGAACGAAATGTCTCAGGTCAGATCATCTTTGGATTCGGAGGCGGGAGACCAGTGACTGGGAGAGCAGAGGCCTTATATTATCTAGGAAGGAACAGTTGCTCCGTCAAGGTCGGTAAAGATTTTACCGAGACCTTGGATGTCAAAAAAGGATTTAGACAAGACAACGCACGATTTCTTTAACATTATTCTCGAGGAGATCGTGCGCAACTCAAACGTCAATACCAGAGGCACGATCTTCCACAAATCTCTGCAACTGCTCGCATATGCCGACTTTGACATCATCGGAAGAACACAATTGGCTGTCAGTAAACGAAGAAAAAACAAAGAATATGCTGTCTACGAAAAAGGTCCACCAAGACCGATGCCTTGGAAAATTATTATAGACAGCTATAACTTCCAAGTAGTGAAAGACTTTGTCTACCTAGGCTCCGAAGTTAACGCGAACGAGGACACTACCACGGGGATAAAACGAAGGATTGCCCTTGCCAATCGTTGTGTTTTTGGGAAAGCAATTGTAGAATCTTCAGCCCTCTCTCAAAGAGCCAAGATATGCCTATACAAGACCTCGATAGTCCCAGTCCTATTGTGTTGCCTAGAAGCATGGACACATACCAAAGCGGACGAAAAGATTCTTGGTACCATCGATAAGAAAGTCATTCGTATTATCTTTGGTCCCGTATGTACTGATGGTGTTTGGAAGCGGAGGCTGAACGACCAAATGTAGGAGCTGTACAGCAACATCGATCTGGTCAAACAAGTTCGAGTTTTTCGTCTCATATTCCCGGTCTCATATGTCCGGAAAGTCTTGTCACCAAAGCCGAGTGACAACACGGTACAGGATGACCACGCCTCTGGTGGGGCACGCAGCTGGAAAAGGACATCAATCAGCTGAACGTTCGTGGCTGGAAGCAATTAGCACAAGACCGTGGTAGATGGAGAGGCACGTCGGTTGAGGCCCAGGTATATCCCCGACTGCCACACAATGAAGAAGAAGAATTGACATACAATAAGAAATAAATACAAGGAAAGGACAAGGAATGAACTAGAAAAGACGTTAATCACTAACTTTAAACGCTAACTTTTGTAGCGGCGCGTTGATTAATGCAAATTTCTGTTTGCCTATTTACAGCTGCCTTTAAGTACTTATGATTCGCTTCCGATTTCGTGATAAAGTGAGGAAAAAACTGGGCAGAACAAGTCCTTCTCCATCTCTTCTATTGTGAAAGATCATTCGCCTTGTGGCCAATCCTAAAAATTTTCAACAGAGATTAAAGCAGCTGTCACCTACAGACAAAGACTTTTCTAAGCAAATATAATCTGAAAAATTGAAGTTCGACAGTTAAAATAGGATAAGACACATTAAACTATGCAACGAACTTCTGTACTCTTAATTTGTCCTCTGATTAATTTCAGAGCAATTTATTCCCTTGTCTACGCATCTGAGGCATGTGCTAAAAATAATGTCAGTCTTTTTCAAAACTAGTACGTGTAACCATGTGAGTCTGAAAGAAAAGTGCTTGATGAATTCCTGAGTCAAAATGAATTGCTGTGTTTTTATTTTATTTTTCAACAAGCGATCCTTTTAAGAAACCACATGCCCATTAAAAAATCATACATCAAAACCAAACGAAAAATCAAAATCTCAAATCATATTGCATTTTTCAAATATATTTAAATTTAAATCTTAAATAACACATGTGTAACAATTCATTTAAAAAAAAAACCCAACTTTCGAAAATAAAAAGAAACCAAAATGAAAATGTAAAAAAAAAACAAATTAAATTAAGACGAGATCACAACAAATTTGTAAATTATTTTAACAATACAACTTCTACAATACAAGTCTTTTTCTTATGATTTACACAATTTAAACTACAACACGATTACCCTCCATCACGACGTCCGGAATTTTCATAATTTTTTCAGTTTCAGTGTTTTTTTTTTTGTTTTTTCTTTGCTTATGTCATCT
Source organism: Eristalis intricaria (assembly GCA_964034865.1). Taxonomy (NCBI): domain Eukaryota; kingdom Metazoa; phylum Arthropoda; class Insecta; order Diptera; family Syrphidae; genus Eristalis; species Eristalis intricaria. The sequence continues at coordinate 49,318,350 of OZ035875.1, forward strand.
CAATGAATGAGTGAAAAAAAAAAATAAAATACATATTTCACAATAACAACTATACAAATGTTTCACTTAAACTTAAGTCCTATGCGTACATCTTGCACCTAATTAATGAAAATCAAATAAAATCCACAAAACAAAAATCTCTAAAATAATTGTCTTTCGTATTTGGTTTGTTTTTTTTTTTTTTTTTGTAATTCAATTCAGCTTGATTGTTTGTTTTTCGATTTCTGTTTGTTTGTGAAATTTCGATTTAGCTTTTTGTTTTTTGGTTTTGTTTTGTTTTTTGTTTTTGTTTAAATTTAACATTAAATGCACTATATGTATATAATTATTATTTTATTGAAAACAATTTATCTCTTAGGGTTATATAGTTAGTTTTTCTAAATTGCATTTCATTGAAATTGAACAAATAGTAGATTAATATATATTCTTTTATTTTTTTTTTTTGTATTTTCTCTATAAATATATATTTCAGAATTTTTTATTTTTCGAAATAACTTTTTACTTAAGGTGTTCCATGCTTAGGTCTTGAATCAAATTGAATACTTAATCTCAAAAGCATTGAATTTTCTTTGTGGTTTCTTTGCGTTTTATTTCTCCGATAGAGTCTAAAAATTGTTTACGTTCATTCACTTTGTATTATTTGTTAAATTTAAAAAAAAAAATCGATTATAAGTTTTTTTTTTCTTTTGTTGAGTTTATATACAGTACATCTAGTTTACCTCTTCGACTTGACTCTCTTTTATAAGATTTATATTTATTTGTTTTTGTTTTTTTTTTTAAATAGCGAAACTAACAAAACTTACAACTAGAAGATTTATTCAATTGTTTTCATTTTAATTATGTTTTGGCATCGATCTCTAAACAAACTTAACGAAATTCTGCACTCAAGCTGACAGACAGACAGACAGACTGACACAGACAATTAATTAATCGATGGATGGAAAGAACAAAAATGTAAGATTTTATTTCATTTTGGTTAAGTTAAGAATTAGCAACTACTTTATCTCGGCCTTTGTATCAACTTAGCTTTTCTCTTTTATTTTTCACTCACGCACATGAAAGTGTGGGTGCCTTTCGTTTCTTTTTTCGAAATAATTCCTCAATAAGTTTGCAACATTTCATTTTTATATTTGAGTATAAGATTGTTTTAAGCCAATTAATTTTGGGATATATCCAATTAGTTAATCATTGTTTTTTTTTCTTTGTTAAATATTTTGCTTGGGAATAATTTTGAAAATTGTTTACTCAGTTAGGGTAATTAAAAGGGAAAATCTAACGACTCTAGTCATCTGGGTCCAATCCGATTAGTTCAGCTTGCAAACGGCCCTTAGTCTTACAGCATATTGTTAAACAAAATACTCTCAGTGCGATACGGAATTGCGGCGACATCCCGGTCATGATGATGATCTTCCAAAATGAGTTCAGTACACCAATCCAGACGAGACCGAAATTCAAAAGAGTATTTTGAATAACCTGACCAGTTACCACCTCGTATATGCGAACCGATATTAGCGGTAACCATGATATCCAGAATGCAAACACTAATGCGAATGACATCATATGACTAGGATTCGATAAATTTTCAGCTAAAGCGGTTGCGTATTCTTTATCGTGTATTGGCTCACCGGAACGTAATTTACGCATCATAACGAATATATAACCATAATTGTGTACAATTGATATAACACTAGGACCTAAGATTAATATCGCGAGTGTGGCACTATAGGCAGCCATATTGCCCCAATCGAGCATACAAATGTAGGAGTCATTATGGAATATTGGTGTATTGTAGCCAAGTATTGGCGGACAACATAGCAATGCTGCTGAAATCCACGTGAACGCCATCCAGCATTGGCATCTGGTGATGGAAAAGAAGAAAATGCAAATTATGTACTTCATTATCCAACAGATGAGTGGGAGGAGGATGAGGATGAGGATGAGGATGAGGATGAGGATGAGGATGAGGATGAGGATGAGGATGAGGATGAGGATGAGGATGAGGATGAGGATGAGGATGAGGATGAGGATGAGGATGAGGATGAGGATGAGGATGAGGATGAGGATGAGGATGAGGATGAGGATGAGGATGAGGATGAGGATGAGGATGAGGATGAGGATGAGGATGAGGATGAGGATGAGGATGAGGATGAGGATGAGGATGAGGATGAGGATGAGGATGAGGATGAGGATGAGGATGAGGATGAGGATGAGGATGAGGATGAGGATGAGGATGAGGATGAGGATGAGGATGAGGATGAGGATGAGGATGAGGATGAGGATGAGGATGAGGATGAGGATGAGGATGAGGATGAGGATGAGGATGAGGATGAGGATGAGGATGAGGATGAGGATGAGGATGAGGATGAGGATGAGGATGAGGATGAGGATGAGGATGAGGATGAGGATGAGGATGAGGATGAGGATGAGGATGAGGATGAGGATGAGGATGAGGATGAGGATGAGGATGAGGATGAGGATGAGGATGAGGATGAGGATGAGGATGAGGATGAGGATGAGGATGAGGATGAGGATGAGGATGAGGATGAGGATGAGGATGAGGATGAGGATGAGGATGAGGATGAGGATGAGGATGAGGATGAGGATGAGGATGAGGATGAGGATGAGGATGAGGATGAGGATGAGGATGAGGATGAGGATGAGGATGAGGATGAGGATGAGGATGAGGATGAGGATGAGGATGAGGATGAGGATGAGGATGAGGATGAGGATGAGGATGAGGATGAGGATGAGGATGAGGATGAGGATGAGGATGAGGATGAGGATGAGGATGAGGATGAGGATGAGGATGAGGATGAGGATGAGGATGAGGATGAGGATGAGGATGAGGATGAGGATGAGGATGAGGATGAGGATGAGGATGAGGATGAGGATGAGGATGAGGATGAGGATGAGGATGAGGATGAGGATGAGGATGAGGATGAGGATGAGGATGAGGATGAGGATGAGGATGAGGATGAGGATGAGGATGAGGATGAGGATGAGGATGAGGATGAGGATGAGGATGAGGATGAGGATGAGGATGAGGATGAGGATGAGGATGAGGATGAGGATGAGGATGAGGATGAGGATGAGGATGAGGATGAGGATGAGGATGAGGATGAGGATGAGGATGAGGATGAGGATGAGGATGAGGATGAGGATGAGGATGAGGATGAGGATGAGGATGAGGATGAGGATGAGGATGAGGATGAGGATGAGGATGAGGATGAGGATGAGGATGAGGATGAGGATGAGGATGAGGATGAGGATGAGGATGAGGATGAGGATGAGGATGAGGATGAGGATGAGGATGAGGATGAGGATGAGGATGAGGATGAGGATGAGGATGAGGATGAGGATGAGGATGAGGATGAGGATGAGGATGAGGATGAGGATGAGGATGAGGATGAGGATGAGGATGAGGATGAGGATGAGGATGAGGATGAGGATGAGGATGAGGATGAGGATGAGGATGAGGATGAGGATGAGGATGAGGATGAGGATGAGGATGAGGATGAGGATGAGGATGAGGATGAGGATGAGGATGAGGATGAGGATGAGGATGAGGATGAGGATGAGGATGAGGATGAGGATGAGGATGAGGATGAGGATGAGGATGAGGATGAGGATGAGGATGAGGATGAGGATGAGGATGAGGATGAGGATGAGGATGAGGATGAGGATGAGGATGAGGATGAGGATGAGGATGAGGATGAGGATGAGGATGAGGATGAGGATGAGGATGAGGATGAGGATGAGGATGAGGATGAGGATGAGGATGAGGATGAGGATGAGGATGAGGATGAGGATGAGGATGAGGATGAGGATGAGGATGAGGATGAGGATGAGGATGAGGATGAGGATGAGGATGAGGATGAGGATGAGGATGAGGATGAGGATGAGGATGAGGATGAGGATGAGGATGAGGATGAGGATGAGGATGAGGATGAGGATGAGGATGAGGATGAGGATGAGGATGAGGATGAGGATGAGGATGAGGATGAGGATGAGGATAAGAACGTCTGACCAAAATCAGAACTAGAACTCACCTTGTTTTCGTTTGCACCGTCTCATATCGGAGAGGTTTCCTTACAGCTAAGTATCTATCGACCGATATCCACATAAATGTGTAAACTGACACCGCCCAAAGGGTCACTTCTAGATAGCCGGTGAATCGGCACAAAATGTCGCCGTACATCCATTCGCCCAACAGTGCTGGATACACCGAGAACGGCACTATCATCAGCCCGCATAGTAGATCAGCTACGGCCAACGATAGTAGATAATAATTGATGACCTCTGTGGGACCTTTTGAAAAACGAACACAATGCAATGCAAATTAATTCAAAATTGACCTTCAAAGCCCACAAGTCCCAACTTGGCTTACCCTTAAAATTAGCATACGTAGCTATAATTAATAAATTTGAAAAAACTATTGCTATGCCTAGGATGCATATTAATGCCGCTTGCGTTAAAGCCTCCAGTTTTGAGTCGTCCTGCAGGTAACTCATACCCTGCATCGTAACTCCTGTTTGTTGGTTGATTTGTTGTGGTTGTGTGTTTGAGTTTAAAGCGAAAACAAAAAATTAGCACAAAATCAGATCTGACACGCCGACGCCGTCGACACATGCAGACAGGCAAGCGCCCGTCTGCCATGTCCTGTTCGCAACACTCACCTTACATCCGGTCATGACGCTTTTGTTATTTATGTTGTTCCACTCCGTCCACCCTCAGTTGTATAGCACCGCCATTGTATAGCTGTGCACATTCGGAGATAGAGTTGTTGGATACTACCGTGCTGAACTGGGCTGACAGACAGACCACCACCGTTCACCCTCAACCGGGCAACGAAAGGAATGGCGTAACACGAATGCCAAGGATCTGGGATGCGCCCAATTGGAATCGGGCCAAATTCCAAATTCCAAAATCACGAACACGAAGCAACAGCAAAAAACAGCGAAAAATAAATAAAAACAAGTGAAACACCAGAGTTGTCTGCAGCAGTGATGTGGAACACAAAGTGCAAGGTTGACCTGGTGTACGTGTATAGGCTTTGAGGTCCTTTCTCGTTATCTGCTCTTGTCGTTTTGCGTCCTTGTTTCAGGGTAAAGTGATACAAATTTGTTGTTTGTGTGAGTGCTGATTGATTGTTTAAGTTATTTCGATTTGCTTTATGTGTCGGTTACAAGCTCGGAATTGTGTGATTTTTACTTTGTTTAAATCTGTCTCAAGAAATTTTGTCACAACACGATTTGAGAGGGGATAGAGGGATCTTATCTAAGGACTGCCTTTTTTGTTTTTTTTTTTTTAATTAATTGTGAATAAATACTTTTTGTTTTTTAACGTCTATACAATATTGTTTTTGCTTATACTTTAGCTTATAATTTTAAAATTCTAATGGAAGATTTAAGATTATATTCATTCATATATTTGTGTATATATATTTCTGTGTATGTATATATTGTTGTCTTTTAAGTTTAAATATATATATATATATTAAATATTAAATATTCCTAAGCAAGTGTTGTATTCTCTCTGATTTAAATTATGTTTAACTTTTAAGGTTTAAAATTCTATTACGTTATATTTTGCATGTGCGTCTAATGCAATATTTCTAAGGCCTCGATTTTGTTGAAATATTTAACTTGTTGTGTTTTTATTTTATTTTATGAAAAAAATACCAACTATTTTGTCTAGGATTATCTTTGATTTTTTTTTTGCGGGATTGAAGGAGTAAGTATCTATGTTAAATAAGCTGTTGTTTACTCTGTTTTTGTTTTGTTTTCTTAGAAAAATGGGAGTAGGTTTTTATTTATTAAGAATTATATTGCTATCCCTTGCACATCGCGCGTTTTTGTGAGATTGATTGAATTGTCGTTATTATCTGAAAGAAGAAAAATAATTTAATAAGTAGTAAGAGTAGATATATGGTTTCGTTTTTAGTTAGTTAAATAAGTCATCAATAATAATAATAATAATATTGGTGGCTCGACTAATCGAGGCGGACCTGGGCCTAGCTTCTCAGCAACCACTCGTGTTGTGCATGCTATTGATCTTTCACGAGTGGAAGGGACCTACTGTTTTATGCCGACTCCGAACGGCAAAGTTGAGAAGCTTTTTCTGGACTCGAATACTCTTTAAGCATTGTTAGTGACTCGAATGAGGTGGAAGCAGTGAATTATGAAAGTTTCTTAGATTGGGGATTCCAACCTGGCACTCTCTCGACCTTGGGTAAGGGTCGACGCACTAAGCCACTACGCCACAGCGACTCATAAATAATGCATCAAAGAAAATTTTAATTCACAGAGAAAACTGTGTGGTAGTTGGGTTTTTTTAAGCTAGCTTTTGAGAAGAATTTTTTCGTCAATGATACTCGAAAGTAGAATGGAGTCCTTCTTTAGTTTTCTTTCAATTCTTACTAACATTGTACTGATCTGATTGAATTGTACACTCTAAAATAACTTCTTATAACTTGTAACTTCATGTACTATGAAATAAGTTAATTTTGGGTTGGAACAAAAGAAACCATTGTTCTTAGAGAAAATGAGATATATGTAATAAACTGCGCAGCTATAAACGTTATAAATTGCGGATGCTTTATTGAACTGATCACACCGAGATCTTGTGAAGAAGTGTCTTCTTTAATTGACATTTGACATTTATAATAATTAGTTAACTTTAGTTTAGTTAAGTTTATTTTAGTACATAATTGTTGGTAAGGCAGTGAGCCGATAATGTAGATAATAATAAATTAATTTAATGCATGCAACTGAACAATTATAATATAGTTCGATGGAATATTATTCAATCTTGAACATACTACATTAGCCGTGTTTTTTTCATCGCTATCCATAGGGAAGTGAAGTAAGATGCGAAAAAACGATTCGCAGTGGCTTTGATTTTGATCTGTCAAAATATATGAAGAAAACAATTTATATGTTCGAATCGCTGTCAAAATGTATGAAAAAAATTCGAACTCGAATTTTTATCGGCAGCCACTTTTCACTGCCGATATTATTATAAGCAGTTATAGACAGTGATAGTGGCATGTGCAAAACCCCTCTTCACTATTTATAGATTTTAGAAAAAACACGGCTATTATTCCATTATTCAATACCATATTGATCATCTTTTACATTTTGTCAAACTATGTTCATTCATTTGGTGGTAGCCGAGTTAATACAACGCATTTATAAAAAGTCTTCTACTGGGTTATTTCTGACATAAGCTTATGAATACGGATAAATGTACATATATCTAGGGCCATAGTTTCATACTTCAAAAGTGCGTGTACTTCATGTGCATTAGGGTTTTCCAAGAAATAAAAAAGGTCGTTTTAACGAATACCCCATAATTGTTTGCAAATGGTTTTAAAACGACTGTATAAAATGTTCTGTTAAGTATCTTAAGTCACAGGAACTCTTGCTGAATTGCATTCAAACATAATCGTATTTGGCATACGCAACAGATATAGTTTAGCTTGTAAATGTTTATTCGTTTTGTAGTTAATGCATATCAGTAAGGTCGATACTGAGAATTTGGAAGAACCACTTCTGCAGACAGCTAAACGGCGATGATGACACCAATACCGCTGTCAGGCAAAATGTTCCACTCAATATGGACGATGATCGACGAGAATTCCGTCCCCCCGACTTAGACGGGGTCAAGATAGCAATATCAAGACTGAAGTCTAACAAAGCTGCCGGTGCGGACGGACTGTCCGCTAAAATCTTTAAGGCAGCTGGAGATGATCTAGTTGGGAGTATGCACCAGCTCATCTGTAAGATATGGTCGGAGGAGAGCATGCCCGATGAGTGGAATCTCAGTATCGTTTGCCCGATCCATAAGAAAGGAGACCCCTTTGACTGCGCCAACTATAGAGGGATAAGTCTCCTGAACATCGCCTACAAGATCTTCTCTGCCGTTTTGTGTACTCGCCTGAAGCCGTTTATTATGAATAACGGTGGCTTCAGGCCAGGGAAGTCCACCATCGACCAGATTTTCACACTACGGCAGATCCTGGAAAAGACCCAAGAGATGCAAATCGACAACCACCACCTTTTTGTCGATTTCAAGGCCGCATATGACAGCGTGCATAGGGACGAGCTATACAACGCCATGTCTAGTTTTGACATTCCTGCCAAACTCGTCCGGTTGTGCAGGATGACGATGGAGAATTCTCGCTGCTCCATCAAGGTCAGTAACGAACTCACCGAGACCTTCAATGTCAAAAAAGGATTTAGGTGTGGTCTCAGAGTATCCCACATACGCGGTGTGGTCCCAGAGTATCCCACATACGCCGTGTGGTCTCAGAATATCCCACATACGCCGTGTGGTCTCAGAATATCCCACATACGCCGTGTGGTCTCAGGATATCCCACATACACCCCAAGGCGACGCGCTGTTCTGTTACTTCTTTAACATCATCCTGGAGAAGATCGTGCAAGACTCACACGCCAACACTAGAGGCACAATCTTCCAGAAGTCCGTACAACTATTCGCATGCTCGGATGACATTGACGTGATTGGCCGAACACAGGGAGCCGTCAATGAAGCGTTTGCTGGCATTGAGGCGGAGGCGGCCAAAATGGGTTTAGCGGTGAACGAGGGCAAAGCGAAGTATATGCTGTCATCAAGAAAGGACGCACAACATCGAAGACTCGGCCAGAACGTCACCATAGGCAGCTTTAACTTCGAGGTAGTGAAAGACTTCGTCTACCTCGGCTCGCAAGTGAACAGTACGAACAACACCAGTACCGAGATTGAACGCAGAATGACTCTTGCCAATCGCTGTTTCTTTGGACTCAAGAGGTCATTGAGTAGGAGAGCCATCTCTCGAAGGACCAAGCTGACATTATATAACACCTTGATCATCCCTGTGCTGCTCTATGGTGCGGAGGCATGGACAATCTCAAAAGCGGATGAGCAAGTCGTTGGTCGTTTCGAGATAAAAGTTCTGCGTGCGATCTTTGGGCCTGTTTGCGTTGACGGTTTCTCGGGGAGAAGATTCAACCACGAACTGCACGGGCTGTACAGCGATATGAGTCTAGTCAGGCGTCTTCGGATCCAACGCTTAGGCTGTGTGGAGCGTATGAACAGCTGAGCTCCGGGCCGGAGAGTCTTCGACTCCGAACCCGTGGGACAATGCAACAGAGGACGCCCGCGTTTAAGGTGGCGCACCCAGGTGGAGAAGGATCTCAATCAACTTGGCGTGCGACACTGGAGACAGCTAGCCAGAGACCGTGCTAGCTGGAGAGGCTTGTTGGTTGGGGCCCAGGTCCACCCCGAACTGTAGCGCCAAATGAAGAAGAAGAAGATATCAGTAAGGTAATCAAATTTATTTAATAGGGAGGTAAGTAAACAACATCAAATGTCCGGCTCTGGACAGGTACTTGCAGTTCTGTTCTATTCGTCAATAAGTTTTATGAAAGCCGCCCAAGACCATCCTGCACCTACTAGAATTTTTTATTTTTGTCAGAGGGTCTTAATACTTTACAACTAATACACCAAGGCTGAAGTGTTGTCGTCTTTTCCACGGGCGTCACAGATGGTTTCGTCGCTTAGGTCAAGTCAAGGTGTAGTGTTCCCTTAGTACGCCTGTAAGTCGTCTGAAGTCTTTTCTGGCAAGAAATGCATCCGATTTCTTACAGACGTTTGATCTGTCTGCATTATGGAGAGTCATGTCACCTCCGATTGTGTTCACGAGAGGCCCAACCGTCGATGGAAGCCCTAACCAAGAACGCAGGCAATCCCAGCTCTGGTTCAGGTCCCGAGAATGTCTCCTTCTATCCTTCTCTAGCAAGTCCATCGGCGATCTCATTTCCAACGAACCTGCAGACCGGGACCCATACAAATCTTAGTGAATTGACTGCTGATCCAATTCAGAGAGAAGTACCTGAACTACCCTGGAAGTGCTTAAAGGTCTTCATAATATGGGTCGGGGCCATTAGGATCGCATAGGTTTCCGCTTGGAAAACTGATGGAAATTTACCTAGTGAGGTGTCTCTATTAGATAGAATCCAAAAGCGAACGATAAGACTTTTAGAAGGCAGCAATATCGCAGAGTCATTAGGCTAGCTTGAACATCGACGTACCGTCCCTTCTTTATCCGTATTTTATCTTCACTTAAACAAACGATGCACACGAATATGGAATACTCTTCCCTAGAAAGAGAAAAAACCGGGCCCAGGTCATCCCCGGAATGTAGCGCCAGCGAAAAGAGACGAATAAAGAAAGAAAGAAGTGCAAGGCTCTGTCATGGCGGGCACGAGGAAGTTGTTAAGAAGAGAAATTTTGCTGTGATTTCACCATGGGGTCTACCCACTTACCTTGGCAAACCTAGCCAATTGTAGTCGGAGTAAGATCGTAGTGGAGGGGACACTCGGGATGGAACCAAAACACGCACGACACGACTTCTAGCTGTAACCGCCAGTGTTAATGAAGATGGCGAATTGTGGATTATCAGCTATTGTTACTCAACTACTTGAAAGATTTAAAACAAAGATTTTGGCTTGAAAGCTTAAAAAATACAGCTCGCCCAAGGGCTGACGGCAACCTCCCACATCCGTCGAATTTCGGTGAGTGAACCTTAGGCGGACCCACTTCATTTATCGAAAATGTATCTTCAGTGGAAAAAAGTGCAAGAATTCATTTGACAACTTTTGTAATTTTCCTGTCTTTTTTGACAGTTGAAAAGCAAACGCTAAGTGTGACTGCTATCTGGAGGCAACCACTAATTAACACGTGAATCCATATCCAAATAGAGGACTCCAGTAGAAAGTCATAGTTATCTAGCTAAATCTGAAGGCAGAGATCCAACAGAAAAGATGTTGCCTCGCAATTAAAGGAATTCAGTGACATGGCTTGATGCTGTTAAGGAATCTCCAACCGCATGTACCAAAAGCACTCTTACAAGCAAGCACTCATGCCCGCCCAACAAATCTCATCTAATTGCCACAATAACAGGAGTCCATTATCCCTAATCGAATTCTCTGAATATTTTACACACTACCCACTCAGAGTCTAACATTGACTTTTATTTGAGAAGATCAAAACTTAAGGGACAGGAAATTAAATGCTGGATTCCTTAAATAAACCATCCACCCACCGAGTGGGTGTGAGTGTGTGTGGAAAGGATAAATCAACACCAGGCCCACTCCCACGCAACGGGGGGCGGGCTGGTTCTCGTTTATTTTTAATTCGTATTTTCGAGCGGCATCTCTGACCGCGCAACAACCTGCCTTGGCATACATACGCGTCATATCCTCGATAGAAAGTCAATAAGAGAGAGAAAGAGAGAATCGCTGAGAGTGAGAGAAAGATGGAAGGGAAAATAAGGAAACACCAGATTTATCTCCTAATCGAACAAACTACTTGTTCGACTAATAATAGACTCGACGAGTGCTCCACGCCTCGTCTCGCACTGAACAAGGACCAGATTGAGTTGCTCGAGCATCCTGCAGCGGCGATGGTGTGCGACTGGCAGGCGGACGTGGAAATGTGCGTGCGTAGGAGGAGTGCTGGAATACGTGGATGGCCTAGAAATTATGATGACTGCCACCTGTCACAGCAAAATAAGGCCAGCTGTGGTAGGCAAGGACTACAGTGAACATGAGAACCCGGACCACCAGCAGCTGAATAGATTCGGGACGAGTGGCCGGCGGAGGAGTGAAACACGATAACCGAATGCATGGCACTCTTCATTATCAAAACATGTGTAGATGTGTCATCGATCATCGCTTCCTATGAGTTAATTAATAAATACAGCCCACACACACGCACGCACACACCCCCATCCACACCCACGATGGATGTGGAACGACACCTGTTCTGCTGTTCGGAGCGGACGTGTTTGTAGTTCGTTTCCTTCTTTTTTTTTTTAACATGCAGCTCACATGCAAGAGAGCCTTACATTGAATGTGACGTTAGAAAATTGTAATTTTCCATGCCACTAGTCATTCGATATCGATAACGGCAACGATGTTGAATTGCATCCTTGCTCCTCAACCAACGGGCGGCAAAAGGCACACATGACCAGACATTGTCATCGGTTCTAATTAAATTTTCCATAAATTATGTGATCAAGTGTTTAATTAGATGCGGGGCAACGAGACTGGGTATCGACCTAATTTCAGGCGATTAATCGTGGACGAGGCTAGAGGGCCAAGGTGAGGCTGAGAATGATTTATTTTCGAAATCGGAGTAAGAGCGATGGGTGAGGACGGAAGGACTGGACGAAGATGCTTCGGATAAGGATAATCGATTGGATATGGTTTCTCGATTGTGCTCCACTGGAGAGGAATTTCAATAAACTTAGTGTGTCCTTGTCAAATGATTTGACATTTTCTGTTTGTGTCCTGTTCCGGGGGATACGCATTTAACGATGTGATGTGAGGGGAAGGGATTTAATTGGTTTACGTCCGCTGGAGGAGGGGCACGAAATCTACGAACCGTTGTGCTGAAACTGAGATTTGGGGTCAGTGAAACTGAAGATTCATTTATGAGGTTACTTGGATACTTGGAGGGGTGAAAAAAAAAATGTGTGAAGGATGTGGCTTCATCTAAAAAGAAACTGGTGTAAGGCGAACTTTTAATGGGACATTTGATGGGCACCCGTAGTCGGAGTCATCCATTTTGTGGTTCGGAACTGTGGTACTTTGTGGATCTTGGAATTACAAATGGAATGCAAAGTCATTTCAAAAGTCCTCCCCGGGGGTCTTGTACGACTCGATTCTGACAAGATAGTTGTCGATAACTTTGCGACACATATATCTTGCAAGAACTCGGTAATTGTTTGGCGAACGTTCGCTTTTAGAGCGTCGAAAGTTTGTAAATTGTGTGCACAAATACGATTGTTTGTATATCTCCCCGCATTAATTCAACGACGACAACTCACGCTCATTTTGGTCAAAGGGGATCGTTTGATACCGCACCTTCAAAATCGGAAATAAATACTAAAAATGAGATTTGGAAGACGGAGTTGCTGTATTTATCCTTGCTAGTCCTTACTAATATTATAAATGCGTAAGTAACTCTGTCTGTCTGCCTGTTACCCTTTCACGTCGAAGCCAATGAACCGATTTTGATGAAATTTGGTAGAGAGATAGATTTGATCTTGGAGATGTACTTAGTCTAGAGGAAAATGGGGGCAAAAACTGCATTTTTTCATCTTCACACATTCCTGGCTCATTAATGGCCTATCGGATAAAAAATTTAAAAAAAATTAGTAAATTTATCCAATTTGTTATTCATTTGAGCTATCAACCATCCTTTTGCATTGTCCTAAAGCTGAGCAATGCTCAAAAGAATGCAAGTAATTATCGTTTAAGCATTTCCATCATTAGAGACCATCCGTAACAATCAACCAGCAGGGCGACTATTGACATGGTGTGGGTGAGTGAGTGGTTCTACGCATGCAGTAGAATATATATATATATTCGATATCGAAATTCCAGTGTGTTCTCTCTTTTAAATCGTAACAAAAACAGAAGCCACCCTTCTGCGAAGTACTCAAAGTGAACATGTTACTGCGTGCTTAAAACTACAGACAAACACCATCCCAAAGGTCGGTCGCAAGTGCTGATTAGCCGTGTTTTTTTCACACGTAAAGCACATACAATTATCTGTATCTACTGCCTATAACAGCTGCGTTTTTTTGCAAGCGTATATACGCCTAAATTTCAATTTGCATGTAAAATACACTAACAACGAGTCCTATATCCGCTTAACTTACTCATCATATCTATCGCCGCTTAAGGAATAAGCGCGGATAAAAACAATGCTTCCAATCGATATTTTCTGTGTGTTCATTCCTGAATTCATTCATTCATTGTTTAGGTTGCTGTATGTGGCTTACACCTGCAGGTTTGGTTGATGTATTAGATCATTTTGAATTGTTTTGGCATCCATAAGTATGCAATTTTTGGTATACCCAGAGTGTCTCTGCTAAACATACCGTTTAGGTTTCGTAAACGATTCTTTTCATTTGATGAACATTTTTTTTTATTTTATAATTATTAAGTGTTTTGGCTTTTAAAGTGATGGTCACGCTACACAGTCACAAAACGAAGATTGTGACCATCAAAGATCAACCATCACCTTCCACGACTACACCCCTGACTGCTTAGCAAATGTCATAAATGTCGTCAGTGCTGCCAAGATTTTATGATGAATCATTAAGCGCCGATGATCGTTTTTTTGTGCACTTCGAAATTAAGAGTACATACGCTTGCAAAAAAACACAGCTAATATCGGCAGTGAAAAGTGGCTGCCGATAAAAATTCGAGTTCGATTTTTTTCATATATTTTGACAGTGATTCGAACATATAAATTGTTTTCTTCATATATTTTGACAGATAAAAATCAAAGCCCCTGCGAATCGTTTTTTCGCATCTAACTTCACTTCCCTATGCATAGCGATGAAAAAAACACGGCTATTGATTGTTGCCGATAGTCACCAAGGCAGACTGCTGCTTGGTGCGGCCAAATATAATTTTTTAATGCGACCAATAATAATTTAATTTACAATGACGCCTTAACAAAGGTTGAAGACCAAGTGATAGCTATTACTGGAAAGAATTTATCTGATTTTGGGATGAGCAGACCGCAATGAATTGGGGAAGTAAGTAGTGAGTTAAAGAACCTTGGTTTGATAAAACTTGTCAGAGGACAAGACAAATATCGTTCGCATGGATAATAATGTTCCGTTTATATAACACGGATTCTCCAAAAAACCTGTACGTGGAAGCTAAAGAGAATTCAAAATAATATGCATGCAAATAAGACGAGATTATTACGAAAGCGAGGCGCAGAGGTTGCGATGCGGTAAAACACCATTTGAGTTCTAGAGTCTAATGAAAAGGTTGAATGGAAGTTATATTAGTTATATTATTAACAGAAGTATTGCTAATAACGAGATAAACGACCACTTCAAAACGCTATTGAACCCCGTCAAAACTGGGCCAAGCTTCGAATATGCAACACCAAACATTCTAAATGACATCCTAGATGGGCCGATAACCAATGATGAGCTCAGAAGAGTGCTATTTGAACTGAAGGATAAAAAAGCAGCTGGATCGGAGTGTCTCTCGGTAGTTATGGACACTGAACAAGTAACGTCGTAGCATGTAGAATTTTTGAATTCTGTAGGATTATCAGGAGTGTTGGTGTTCTGGTCCTGTTAATGAGAAACCTTAACGCACCGAGGCCATGTAATGGTACCCGGTTACAAGTTACTCAATTGGGGCGCAATATTATAAAAGTAATAATTATGACTGGTATGGCAAAAGGACAAGAAAATTTCAAGAAAAATCGAGATCTCGTGGGTTTTAAAAACTTTTAAAGCATTTTTTAGTTGGTTGCACAGGCGATTTAGGTATGTTTTAGGGAGTCGAGGGAGTCTAATGACTCAGGGATATTGTTGTCTCCTATACATTTAATCGCTCGCATTCCAATTATATTCATATAGTACCTTCAGGATAGTCATATGGGCGCGAGAACAGACATCAGCGTTGTACTCAAGTTTGGGGCGTATATAAGCCTAATTAATAATAATAATAATATGGGTGGCGCGACAGTCCGAGGCGGACCTGGGCCTAGTTTCTCAGCAACCACTCGTGTTGTACGTGCTATTGTTCACTCACGCGTGGAAGGGACCTACAGTTTAATGCCGACTCAAAACGGCCTAGTTTGAGAAGCTTTTTCTAGACAGGAATACTCTTTGAGCATTGTCAGTGACTCGAAAGAGGTGGAGCCGAGAAATATGAAAGGTGGTAAAATCGGGTATCGAATCTGGCACCCTCTGCGTAGGAGTCGACGCACTAACCCACTACGCTACGGCGACCCACACCCACCCGCACCCAAGCCTAATTAATGGTGGTGCGATATTTCTTGCATCGATTAAGGGAACGTATACACTTGGTAGAATTTTTGGCGACCTCCAATATGTGATCGTTCCTCGCGGATAGAAAGTTTCCGGCTTCAAGCGCCATTCATAGACAGTGGTTGATTATAAAGTTTTTGCTTAAGTGGCAGCCGACAGGACTGAGTCTTAGAAGCATTGACTTCCACTCCGTTCGTCTTACCCCATCGTATGCATGACCTTAGAAAGTAGGGACGTGTGTGCGAGGAGGGTGACCAAGATCCCGCCCTTTAAGTGACGGGCTTGAAAAATGCTGTTTGGCATGTACTCGGAAAAAAGACCTGAGGATTATGATAGATAAAAAAGCTTTTTTCACCAGAAAATAAGAAGACGGAGAGAGAAGTGGATAACTTAAGGACGCTCGCAACTGAACGAGTGCAGAAGTGAATTTTTCGTATGGTGGAATCCTCGCTCTCAAGTATAATGATCATTAAGTAAGTCTTTCAGTGTATAGACATACCATGGGCCGTTCCATACGTAAATGACGTCTAATTGAGCTCAGCTATTCACACATCGAAGCAAAACATGTCTCACACGAGGCATAAAACGTCTGGTGTGTTCTCCAGTCAATCGCTAACTACCAGTTACAAGCAAAAATACATACTTTTCTTCTCCTTTGTGTAGAGGTACTGTACACGGTGAACGTACGCTTTAACCAACAGGCCTCTCGAATTTACTCAATCCAGGTTGATTGAGCTTCCATCAAGACGCGGGATTGTTTTTATTTTGGCATAGGCTCGGATTCGAAGGCTATTCGGACCGGAACCAAGATGCCCATGCACTTAGCACATCTTATCCATCTCTGACAGTAGATGATGTCTAGATCCACCCAACTGTAGCCCGACACTCGAAGAAGATGAGCAGAGCTTGTTGATTTGGACATTGCTGGCTTGAACACAGACAATTTATCCACGTATTCCAATAATTCCGACCGATTTGCCCTTTCAGTTTAAAATAGTGCAGTTTCCCCTAAAAGCAGCATTTGCAACGACAATAAATAAAGCTCAAAGACAAACGCTTACAGTAGCATGTATAAATTTAGAAAAAAACCTGTTATTTCCCATGGGCAACTCTATGTGGCGTTCCCACGAGTGTCGTGGTCGCAAAATCTTTATGTTTTAGCAGAGGATGGAAAAACAAAAAATGAAGTTTATAAAAACGTGTTAAAAAATAGATATTTACAGTAAATCACGGTAGTTTGCAGTTAGTGTGGCATGTATTGTATTATTCGGAAAATTAGTATCCTAAAAATGAAAAAGGCTACCCAAAGTAACTATTCCACGCGGATGAAGTCACGGAAGTCACACAAAGCTAGTGGAAAATATTTTAGAAAAGAGAGGGAGTTCGAAAATAAAATTGAATGAGAGCGGACGTCATCCGGTACTCCAACCCAGCGAAAACCTTTGTTACCATTGAATCTCTTCTTTCATGGACTAGAGGCGACATAGACATAGACTAGAAGCGACGTATGGCGACAGACAGTAACGGCATGAGTACACTGAGCCGTAATCATAGACTAGAAGCTATCATTCGAGCCTTTCAATTCAACTTGTTTTGGATAGGTTCAAGTCTGATATCCATCAAATAAATGCTGATGTTCACAAAGGCTCTGTGTCCTCTCCGACAATCCGACAAATGATCTCTTGTCTACTATTTATAATTCAATTCACTCGTTCGCTGACGACAGCAACTTCCGCCTTTCGTGTTCGTTGCATTAGTCACGACCCCGATGTTCGAATGGAGAATTGGAACGGCAGCTTATGTTTAACACACTGAACTCAGGTCTTGACAGCATAATTAACTGGGGTAGGTAGGTAGGTAGGTAGATGTGTCTGGCAAACCCGTCATGGATATTTGTCTCACTTGGACCTGTAAGGTCCGTTGTGCTAACTGGGGTAAGAACAATTGATTGAAGATCTATGATCCAAAAACTGAGTGCTTTCTGCTGCCACTTAAGCGAGCCCTTGATAATCTGCCATTATCTATGAATGGTGTATGAACACACCACTTGGTTGGAACAGTCACAAGCTAGAGGTCGCGAAAAATACTGGATGTCGCATTTTTTCTTCAGAAAACCATACTGCACATTACTCGAGTGCGAAGCTTCGTCAGATGATGTATTCTAACAGCACGGTAGTCAAAAAACTCGAAGATTCACAGCCGGTTTCAACCTGACAAAGAGGCGGCCCGCTCTTGGGAGCGTTGCTGCGGGTCGTAGAGGTTGTGAACTATGCACAAAGCAAGAGGATGCCAACGGGTCATCTAATTTGAGACGACTTTATGGTCGTGTGCGACTCTGAGCGACAACAAGAACAGCAACACGCTTCAGATCGGCTTCGCGCTTTACTGTGTGAGGGGGTTTGCCCAATAATTCGTGCACTTTATTGGCACCTGAAGTAGAACTCAAGGCATTGGATCGACGTATCGCTGGGTTCTTCCGAAGCCCATTGTCTTCTTCCGATGATGTCAATGTTCGAGCACTTACATGGACATGCGAGAGGTCGTGCCTCTAGTGCTAACATCCGTGTTAAGCACGATAGTATCGAAATTGATGATTTAAAAAATTCGCTATAACGAATATTTTCACGTATTTGCTTTTGTTTGGCACCCTGGGCCTTAAAATGCCACTTTTTGATAGCAACGCTGCCCACAACGCGAGAACAATATCGCAGTCATTAGACTCGCTCGAACAGGACGAGGGAACTTTTGTCGAATCTCCAAGACCAATGACGGATATGGCGCTGGCGCCTTCGTGGATGGCGACCACATTCTACTCAAACACCTCGTTTAATAAATTTGTGTCAGTTTTTCAAGCGGAATCCTACGCGATCCTATCGGAGGGGCAGGTACCATGTTGCGACACCCAAGTTATGCTTAGGGCTTTTCCTAAGTTTTTCATTAAGAGTTCATTAATGCAAGTCATCTCTAAATTTGATCGGCAGACTAAATTCTAAGTTCAGGGTCACCATTTGCCTAGTAAGGATCAGAGGAGGTACCCTCAAACATTGCATCTACTCTGGGACTAAATGTATCCCTGGTTAAGGCTTTCATCGTTCTTTAGACCTCTCGAGATTTGCCAAGCCCATGTTCCCAAACGTCTTCTACACAGAGTCTAGTGTACCTCTTCTTAGGGGCGTCACCATAATCATAAGCATTGCCGTTCTCGTTGCCGTTATGAAGACTGTTCCTATCTATTCCGTTCAAACTTCTCCCCAGAAACACCCAGCCGCACAAAACATCGTTAAAGTTAATCATCTCACGCTAGTTTCCCTTATCACGAGAACAACCCCTAGTCACCCCTCGTTTTGCCAAATAAACTCGTTCAGTCAAACCACCCATTCACGAATTAGCTCCGAACTGGCTAATGAGACTTTAATCGCATATGCATCCACCCAGCAATTCAGCGGCGACGGCGGCGGCAAATTCAGCAATTTTCTCACTTAATCGGCTCGGTTCAGTCACACAGCCTTCGCATTTGTGCCACCCCATGGCTGAGCTGTTTGAGCGAAAAAATGACACGGAAATCGATAATGAAATGAACACCGTCTCCCTGTGGAGCAGTCGTCCTTCGTGCTCGAGCACGTTTTTGTTTTTGGCATACGACCAAATGAGCTACACCCCAGGAAGTTGCTAATTTGCTGGCGGGCGCACTGAAATTTCTCCGAGAACACACAGTGACCACGGTTGGCCAGTTTATCAGGGCGAGAGCAGAAGTTTTCCCGTGCATGCAATTCCAGACATCGTTAGGGACATTTTTGTTCCTCCGCCTGGCCAGGGCTGGCGCCTCATAGAGTCTGCGAATTTGCGTGTCCTCTTGGCATTTCTTAGTCGAGGGGAAACCGAATGCATGCATGAGTGGCGGAGAAAAGGCCCTTTGGCATACCGCCTCCTGTTGATAGTCGTCCATCGTCCCAGTGGCATAGTGCAACAGCAGCAGCAGCAGCTCCCCTGCCTGTGTGTGCGTTCGTTTGAGCCGTACACTTCGATACTTTATGGACTCGTCGTCGGCGTTGTGTTACACAGTGCTTTCGTGCAATTATGGGGCGAGCGTGAACTGGGCGGCGGGCAATTAAATCCATTTTATGAAGACTGCTGCAGAGGCAGCCTCGGCTAAACGGCGGCGCGGAGCGTAATCATTGTCGTAATGAAAGTCATTAACGCCAAAGATTGCCATGAATAGGGAGCGGTTGACACGACGTATTGTCTCTCGCTCACACAATGGACACAATGAGTTCATCCAGACGAGTGGAAACCCTTCCGATTGCGATTGCAACCGAGGAGCAAATCTAATTACCATTATTTGATTAGCACGCCGCGCCGGGTAACGCGTTTGGGTGATGATTATGCGAGTGCCATATTTATGGGACATTCCGCGGATGGGTGTTCGAATGCAATCGGCTGTCATTTCCCGGAGTGCATTTGTATGGATTCCGCGGAGCGTGGTGTCAAGACAAGAATGGAAAACGTCGTCCGAAAATAGGCAGCGGCCACGTGACGCTCGCGAATGTCATTTAGACCAGGTGACGAACTAATTTACTGGCCGGTGATTAACCAGCTTTATGGCTAGCCAGCTGTCGTGATTACCATAATTGGCCTCCCTCGCCCTGCTGAAGGGCACCGGCGAAGTGCTGGTTATTGACTGAGTGGAATTGCGGATTTGACGGGAGATTTTCCACTTTGAAAAGTGAGTCTAATGAGAAATGTGAATGGATTAGCAAGTACTTGACGGCATTCTAGCAGAGTCACGTGTACGGTTTGGCTGGGAAAGGGGATTGGCGGGCGTTTTTTGTGATGTCCGAGAGGGGTGAGTCCTTATAGCTGTCGGGAAGGGGATCCCCTCTTGTGTGGTGTCCTCAATTTGGAACTGCCTCTTTGAGAAAAACGCTGGCACCGGACGCTAGATGATGCCTATCGGTACTATAAAACATCTAATAAGCCTAGAAACACTTGCTCAAATGAATTGTTAGATGGTTAACGAGCAGTATGCAAATGATTTGTCAAAATTGGCCCGAAAAAAAATTCATC
This sequence comes from Eristalis intricaria, assembly GCA_964034865.1. NCBI lineage: Eukaryota > Metazoa > Arthropoda > Insecta > Diptera > Syrphidae > Eristalis > Eristalis intricaria. Next base: position 49,339,294 of record OZ035875.1, read on the forward strand.
ATTTGGTCCAAGAGGCAGTCCAAGAGCTGACTGCACGGCCACGGTGGCGTTTACGTAACATTTTTCATTTCGTCCAGGATACAGTCTTAAGAGCTGTCTCGCATGGCCACGGTGGCGTATACGTAACATTTTGCATTTTGTCCAGGATACAGTCTGAAGAGCTGTCTCACATGGCCACGGTGGCGTATACGTAACATTTTGCATTTGGTCGAGAGGGTGTCTTAAGAGCTGTCTCGCATGGCCACGGTGGCGTATACGTAACATTTTGCATTTTGTCCAGGATACAGTCTTACGAGCTGTCTCGCATGGCCACGGTGGCGTATACGTAACATTTTGCACTTCGTCCTGGATACAGTCTTACGAGCTGTCTCGCATGGCCACGGTGGCGTATACGTAACATTTTGCACTTCGTCCTGGATACAGTCTTACGAGCTGTCTCGCATGGCCACGGTGGCGTATACGTAACATTTTGCACTTCATCCAGGATACAGTCTGAAGAGCTGTCTCGCATGGCCACGGTGGCGTTTACGTAACATTTTGCATTTTGTCCAGGATACAGTCTTACGAGCTGTCTCGCATGGCCACGGTGGCGTATACGTAACATTTTGCATTTTGTCCAGGATACAGTCTTACGAGCTGTCTCGCATGACCACGGTGGCGTATACGTAACATTTTGCACTTCGTCCTGGATACAGTCTTACGAGCTGTCTCGCATGGCCACGGTGGCGTATACGTATCATTTTGCATTTTGTCCAGGATACAGTCTTACGAGCTGTCTCGCATGGCCACGGTGGCGTATACGTAACATTTTGCACTTCGTCCTGGATACAGTCTTACGAGCTGTCTCGCATTGCCACGGTGGCGTATACGTAACATTTTGCACTTCGTCCTGGATACAGTCTTACGAGCTGTCTCGCATGGCCACGGTGGCGTATACGTAACATTTTGCACTTCGTCCTGGATACAGTCTTACGAGCTGTCTCGCATGGCCACGGTGGCGTATACGTAACATTTTGCACTTTGTCCAGGATACAGTCTTAAGAGCTGTCTCGCATGGCCACGGTGGCGTATACGTAACATTTTTTATTTTGTCCAGTAGGCAGTCTTCAGAGCTGTCTCGCATGGCCACGGTGGCGTATACGTAACATTTTTTATTTTGTCCAGTAGGCAGTCTTCAGAGCTGTCTTGCATGGCCACGGTGGCGTATACGTAACATTTTGCACTTCATCCAGGATACAGTCTTCAGAGCTGTCTCGCATGGCCACGGTGGCGTATACGTAACATTTTGCATTTTGTCCAGGATACAGTCTTACGAGCTGTCTCACGTGGCCACGGTGGCGTATACGTAACATTTTGCATTTTGTCTAGGATACGGTCTTAAGAGCTGTCTTGCATGGCCACGGTGGCGTATACGTAACATTTTTCAATTTGTCCAGGATACAGTCTTAAGAGCTGTCTTGCATGGCCACGGTGGCGTATACGTAACATTTTGCATTTTGTGCAGGATACGGTCTTAAGAGCTGTCTCGCATGGCCACGGTGGCGTATACGTAACATTTTGCATTTTGTCCAGGATATAGTCTGAAGAGCTGTCTCGCATGGCCACGGTGGCGTATTCGTAACATTTCGCACTTCATCCAGGATACAGTCTTCAGAGCTGTCTCGCATGGCCACGGTGTCGTATACGTAACATTTTGCATTTTGTCCAGGATACAGTCTGAAGAGCTGTCTCACATGGCCACGGTGGCGTATACGTAACATTTTGCATTTGGTCGAGAGGGTGTCTTAAGAGCTGTCTTGCATGGCCACGGTGGCGTATGCGTAACATTTTGCATTTTGTCCAGGATACGCTCTTAAGAGCTGTCTTGCATGGCCACGGTGGCGTATACGTAACATTTTTCAATTTGTCCAGGATACAGTCTTAAGAGCTGTCTTGCATGGCCACGGTGGCGTATACGTAGCATTTTTCATTTGGTCGAGAGGGTGTCTTAAGAGCTGTCTTGCATGGCCACGGTGGCGTATGCGTAACATTTTGCATTTTGTCCAGGATACGCTCTTAAGAGCTGTCTTGCATGGCCACGGTGGCGTATACGTAACATTTTGCATTTTGTGCAGGATACAGTCTTAAGAGCTGTCTTGCATGGCCACGGTGGCGTATACGTAACATTTTGCACCTTGTCCAGGATACAGTCTTAAGAGCTGTCTCGCATTGCCACGGTGGCGTATACGTAACATTTTGCACTTCATCCAGGATACAGTCTTCAGAGCTGTCTCGCATGGCCACGGTGGCGTATACGTAACATTTTGCATTTTGTCCAGGATACAGTCTTACGAGCTGTCTCACATGGCCACGGTAGCGTATACGTAACATTTTGCATTTTGTCCAGGATACGGTCTTAAGAGCTGTCTTGCATGGCCACGGTGGCGTATACGTAACATTTTTCAATTTGTCCAGGATACAGTCTTAAGAGCTGTCTTGCATGGCCAGGGTGGCGTATACGTAACATTTTGCATTTTGTGCAGGATACGGTCTTAAGAGCTGTCTCGCATGGCCACGGTGGCGTATACGTAACATTTTGCATTTTGTCCAGGATATAGTCTGAAGAGCTGTCTCGCATGGCCACGGTGGCGTATTCGTAACATTTCGCACTTCATCCAGGATACAGTCTTCAGAGCTGTCTCGCATGGCCACGGTGTCGTATACGTAACATTTTGCATTTTGTCCAGGATACAGTCTGAAGAGCTGTCTCACATGGCCACGGTGGCGTATACGTAACATTTTGCATTTGGTCGAGAGGGTGTCTTAAGAGCTGTCTTGCATGGCCACGGTGGCGTATGCGTAACATTTTGCATTTTGTCCAGGATACGCTCTTAAGAGCTGTCTTGCATGGCCAGGGTGGCGTATACGTAACATTTTGCATTTTGTCCAGGATATAGTCTGAAGAGCTGTCTCGCATGGCCACGGTGGCGTATACGTAACATTTTGCACTTCGTCCTGGATACAGTCTTACGAGCTGTCTCGCATGGCCACGGTGGCGTATACGTAACATTTTGCACTTTGTCCAGGATACAGTCTTAAGAGCTGTCTCGCATGGCCACGGTGGCGTATACGTAACATTTTTTATTTTGTCCAGTAGGCAGTCTTCAGAGCTGTCTCGCATGGCCACGGTGGCGTATACGTAACATTTTTTATTTTGTCCAGTAGGCAGTCTTCAGAGCTGTCTTGCATGGCCACGGTGGCGTATACGTAACATTTTGCACCTTGTCCAGGATACAGTCTTAAGAGCTGTCTCGCATTGCCACGGTGGCGTATACGTAACATTTTTCAATTTGTCCAGGATACAGTCTTAAGAGCTGTCTTGCATGGCCAGGGTGGCGTATACGTAACATTTTGCATTTTGTCCAGGATATAGTCTGAAGAGCTGTCTCGCATGGCCACGGTGGCGTATACATAACATTTTTCATTTTGTCCAGGATACAGTCTTACGAGCTGCCTTGCATGGCCACGGTGGCGTATACGTAGCATTTTTCATTTGGTCGAGAGGGTGTCTTAAGAGCTGTCTTGCATGGCCACGGTGGCGTATGCGTAACATTTTGCATTTTGTCCAGGATACGCTCTTAAGAGCTGTCTTGCATGGCCACGGTGGCGTATACGTAACATTTTGCATTTTGTGCAGGATACAGTCTTAAGAGCTGTCTGCATGACCACGGTGGCGAATACGTAACATTTTTCATTTCGTCCAGGATACAGTCTTACGAGCTGCCTTGCATGGCCACGGTGGCGTATACGTAGCATTTTTCATTTGGTCGAGAGGGTGTCTTAAAAGCTGTCTTGCATGGCTACGGTGGCGTATACGTAACATTTTTTATTTGGTCGAGAGGGTGTCTTAAGAGCTGTCTTGCATGGCCAGGGGGCGTATACGTAACATTTTGCATTTTGTGCAGGATACGGTCTTAAGAGCTGTCTCGCATGTTCACGGTGGCGTACACGTAACATTTTGCATTTTGTGCAGGATACGGTCTTAAGAGCTGTCTTGCATGGCCACGGTGGCGTATGCGTAACATTTTGCATTTTGTCCAATAGGCAGTCTTTAGAGCTGTCTCGCATGGCCACGGTGGCGTATACGTAACATTTTGCATTTTGTCCAGGATACGGTCTTAAGAGCTGTCTTGCATGGTCACGGTGGCGTATACGTAACATTTTTCAATTTGTCCAGGATACAGTCTTAAGAGCTGTCTTGCATGGCCACGGTGGCGTATACGTAACATTTTGCATTTTGTCCAGGATACGGTCTTAAGAGCTGTCTTGCATGGCCACGGTGGCGTATACGTAACATTTTTCAATTTGTGCAGGATACAGTCTTAAGAGCTGTCTGCATGACCACGGTGGCGAATACGTAACATTTTTCATTTCGTCCAGGATACAGTCTTACGAGCTGTCTTGCATGGCCACGGTGGCGTATACGTAACATTTTTCAATTTGTCCAGGATACAGTCTTAAGAGCTGTCTTGCATGGCCAGGGTGGCGTATACGTAACATTTTGCATTTTGTGCAGGATACGGTCTTAAGAGCTGTCTCGCATGGCCACGGTGGCGTATTCGTAACATTTCGCACTTCATCCAGGATACAGTCTTCAGAGCTGTCTCGCATGGCCACGGTGTCGTATACGTAACATTTTGCATTTTGTCCAGGATACAGTCTGAAGAGCTGTCTCACATGGCCACGGTGGCGTATACGTAACATTTTGCATTTGGTCGAGAGGGTGTCTTAAGAGCTGTCTTGCATGGCCACGGTGGCGTATGCGTAACATTTTGCATTTTGTCCAGGATACGCTCTTAAGAGCTGTCTTGCATGGCCACGGTGGCGTATACGTAACATTTTTCAATTTGTCCAGGATACAGTCTTAAGAGCTGTCTTGCATGGCCAGGGTGGCGTATACGTAACATTTTGCATTTTGTCCAGGATATAGTCTGAAGAGCTGTCTCGCATGGCCACGGTGGCGTATACGTAACATTTTGCACTTTGTCCAGGATACAGTCTTAAGAGCTGTCTCGCATGGCCACGGTGGCGTATACGTAACATTTTTCAATTTGTCCAGGATACAGTCTTAAGAGCTGTCTTGCATGGCCAGGGTGGCGTATACGTAACATTTTGCATTTTGTCCAGGATATAGTCTGAAGAGCTGTCTCGCATGGCCACGGTGGCGTATACGTAACATTTTGCATTTTGTGCAGGATACGGTCTTAAGAGCTGTCTCGCATGTTCACGGTGGCGTACACGTAACATTTTGCATTTTGTGCAGGATACGGTCTTAAGAGCTGTCTTGCATGGCCACGGTGGCGTATGCGTAACATTTTGCATTTTGTCCAATAGGCAGTCTTTAGAGCTGTCTCGCATGGCCACGGTGGCGTATACGTAACATTTTGCATTTTGTCCAGGATACAGTCTTAAGAGCTGTCTTGCATGGCCACGGTGGCGTATACGTAACATTTTGCATTTTGTCCACGATACGGTCTTAAGAGCTGTCTTGCATGGCCACGGTGGCGTATACGTAACATTTTTTATTTGGTCGAGAGGGTGTCTTAAGAGCTGTCTTGCATGGCTACGGTGGCGTATACGTAACATTTTTTATTTGGTCGAGAGGGTGTCTTAAGAGCTGTCTTGCATGGCCAGGGGGCGTATACGTAACATTTTGCATTTTGTGCAGGATACGGTCTTAAGAGCTGTCTCGCATGGCCACGGTGGCGTATACGTAACATTTTTCATTTTGTCCAGGATACAGTCTTACGAGCTGCCTTGCATGGCCACGGTGGCGTATACGTAGCATATTTCATTTTGTCCAGGATACGGTCTTAAGAGCTGTCTTGCATGGCCACGGTGGCGTATACGTAACATTTTTTATTTGGTCGAGAGTGTGTCTTAAGAGCTGTCTTGCATGGCCACGGTGGCGTATACGTAACATTTTTTATTTGGTCGAGAGTGTGTCTTAAGAGCTATCTTGCATGGCCACGGTGGCGTATACGTAACATTTTGCATTTTGTCCAGGATACGGTCTTAAGAGCTGTCTTGCATGGCCACGGTGGCGTATACGTAACATTTTGCATTTTGTCCAGGATACGGTCTTAAGAGCTGTCTTGCATGGCCACGGTGGCGTATACGTAACATTTTTTATTTGGTCGAGAGTGTGTCTTAAGAGCTGTCTTGCATGGCCACGGTGGCGTATGCGTAACATTTTTCATTTTGTTCAATAGGCTGTCTTAAGAGCTGTCTTGCATGGCCACGGTGGCGTATACGTAACATTTTGCATTTTGTCCAGGATACGGTCTTAAGAGCTGTCTTGTATGGCCACGGTGGCGTATACGTAACATTTTGCATTTTGTCCAGGATACGGTCTTAAGAGCTGTCTTGCATGGCCACGGTGGCGTATACGTAACATTTTTTATTTGGTCGAGAGTGTGTCTTAAGAGCTGTCTTGCATGGCCACGGTGGCGTATGCGTAACATTTTTCATTTTGTTCAATAGGCTGTCTTAAGAGCTGTCTTGCATGGCCACGGTGGCGTATACGTAACATTTTGCATTTTGTCCAGGATACGGTCTTAAGAGCTGTCTTGCATGGCCACGGTGGCGTATACGTAACATTTTGCATTTTGTCCAGGATACGGTCTTAAGAGCTGTCTTGCATGGCCACGGTGTCGTATACGTAACATTTTTCATTTTGTCCGGAATACAGTCTTAAGAGCTGTCTTGCATGGCCACGGTGGCGTATACGTAACATTTTTTATTTGGTCGAGAGGGTGTCTTAAGAGCTGTCTTGCATGGCCACGGTGGCGTATACGTAACATTTTGCATTTTGTGCAGGATACGGTCTTAAGAGCTGTCTTGCATGGCCACGGTGGCGTATACGTAACATTTTTTATTTGGTCGAGAGGGTGTCTTAAGAGCTGTCTTGCATGGCCACGGTGGCGTATACGTAACATTTTTCAATTTGTCCAGGATACAGTCTTAAGAGCTGTCTTGCATGGCCACGGTGACGTAACATTTTTTATTTGGTCGAGAGGGTGTCTTAAGAGCTGTCTTGCATGTCCACGGTGGCGTATGCGTACCATTTTTCATTTTGTCCAATAGGCTGTCTTAAGAGCTGTCTCGCATGGCCACGGTGGCGTATACGTACGAATTTTTAGCGAGCAAGGCCCGCAGGAGAAGTGCTATGTATAGTTGACCAATTTATTTCGACGGAAAATCTACTAGAAAGGAGTTTAACTCAAAGGATATTCTTTCTCAAGAGCTCTGCAGCCGTTAGGAGAGGTTCATTTCCAACTGAAATTCCCCCAAGCCAAACCTTCAATCAGTTGAGAATAAACCGTCGCTCCTTCGAGGATGGCGGACTCAAATTTATTTCCATTCACAAGGCATGTTTACTCACAGATTTCTGATTGTTGCGTCAGTTCATGTTTGCATTCTGAAAAGAGAGAAGAAAAAACAATTAAATTAAGGATATGTCACAGTGTTCCATAAAAGCCCTCGCCCAGCACTCCGTCCCAAGCACATGTGGCACTTAAGGACTAACCAACAAAAGGACAGGAAAAAAAGAAACCCCAATCCCACGATGACCACAAAGTGTCCAAACATTAATTTCAATTTTTAATTATCCCCCAAAAATACATCCTTAACCGGCACCCGCTCGTCCTTCGCCGAGATAAATTGCCGGCAATAAATTATAAACCAACCAAACGCAAACAGAAATCCTGGGGTCTCGGCCGAGCTGGTCCCCAGGGGGCGGGGGAGGGTGGAACTATGTACGAAACAATTGCCCGACCAGCACAAGTGCTCATCATTAGTCATATGCTATCGCAGGACGAGCTGTTTTGTGGAATTGAGGCCATCACACCCCGAAACCCAGGCGGGAGTGCGCGTAATCAGCTCGGCACCCGGCCGTTAGCCACATTCCCGCAATGGCCCCAAACAATTTAACACCTGGCCGTTGTTGGTTCTTGGGTGGTGGCGAAACCTTGAGTTCGGCAATTGACGTCACGGCGTGTGTTGCGTGCGTAGCGTGGTCCGCTGAGATGACAACCGTGGACAGGCAATTCAGACCGGAGAGGAGCGGAGGAGCGGAGGAGCTAGGACATCGCGCATTCATTCTGTCAAGGCCACACTACAGTGTGTGCCCAGGACACACAGCTCCATGGAATGCATGCACAGTGCAGGCATGTGAATGGGATAAGCACCGCTCCCTGTGTTTGCATACATTCAGAAACGGAGAATGTCAAAAGGATACGTGAGCTCCCCTTCATCTCGTGTGCAAACTATTTGCACAGCACGCGCATGCCGCTTCTGGGGGTGGTCACACGGAATCCTTTTTGTTTCATTTCCCTGCCCACCTCCAGCTCTCAATGCATACGTAAGCTTATTTTCTTTTCATGCAAACGGCAAGGATCCTTGGGGTTCTATATTTAGTTGGACGGGAAATCTTCTTATGCAAGCTCTCGTCAAAATCCATTCCGGGGACAAACGAGGACAATTAATGCGGCCCAAGTGGGCCTAAGTCTAATTATACTCATTTCTTGCATTCGCAAGTCCTAATGACGATCTTAACCTTCGGACAATTAAAAACGAATCGAGGAACGGGCTCAAAAAGGGCAAGGCGACCCTTTTGCAAATGCCACTCATGCTCGTGGCCTAATCCTCGGCACTCAGGCGTGCTGTGATGGGATACGACCTGTGCCTTGAGTTTGTTTGCACGAGCAGCACAGTCGGTCGGGCTCGAGAGCGGTTGAGGTGGAGCATGCCGCACCGGGATGGAGTTGCTGCTGCTGGTGTCGCTGATGGCTAATGTCAAGTGTGTGGGTGTGGAAAGTGCTCGTAAAATGGGCGGGGACTCGAGCTTGCATGCCAAAAGAGAAAACGAGTTCGGGGGCGAATTTTTTTTTCGAAGGAATTACAAATTGCAACGAGTTGTACAGGATGTCATGTGACTTATGCAGGTGGCCGTGGAGTGTGCTTGCATCTGGGCGGGTAGGCAGCCATAAATGTCCTTAGAATTTCAAGGCACAGAAGTTTTCTGCTGATGGCACTGGAGAACATTTAAGCTGCACAAACTAAGCGACGCAACCCAAGTTCAGTAGTTGCGACTAAAGAGAGAGAGTTTTTGTTGAATAATCATGAACTTTGTCATTCGGAGAGGGGACTTACCCGCACGTGTTGTTTTTAGAGAAGTTGGGCCTAGGTCCACGAGCTCAGCATGTCACATGTTGAGAGCGTAGACGTGACGCTAAGCTCATTTGTACAGCACGTTTAATTCGTAGTTCCATCAAAGTTTAAGACTGGCCATACACAGCACACTTTTCGTTCTTCCGTGTCGCTTTGGTTCACATGCTTCAGCAATTTCGCTCACTTCACAAATCGAAATCAGAGGACACGGTGGACACGGTGGTATATATAGCGACACTAAAAATGAAACATTTTCATTTTACTCATACGGCGTGGTGCCTCAAAACTCGACGCGCAAATTAGCCCGCATACAGAACACATATGAGTTAAGAGTTATGGTCACGGCGGCGTATACGTAACATTTTGCATTTTGTCCAGGATACAGTCTTAAGAGCTGTCTGGCATGGCCACGGTGGCGTATTCTTAACATTTTTCATTTGGTCATGGAGACAGTCTTAAGAGATGACTTACATGGCCACGGTAGAGTATGAAAATCTCCAGTCAGAAGGAGTTACCTGGTGCGCAGTCCTTCTAGAGCTACTTCAACATTTTCGGAGCACAGGTCTAGAAGGTTCTTTCAAGGCCAGGTCGGGGCCTTGAAATTGAGATGGCGGCGGAAGATCCCTATAGTTTTTGGGACAACGGCGGTGCTAACAGCCTCAGCGAGGTTACCGACACGATAAACCCGGACCCTCCGCCCGAGGGTTAAGGAATAGGGCCTGGCCTCCCAGTTGGGGGTTGTGCGTGAGGTTCAGAGACAACCAACTGCCTCGGATACGGACGGAATTAATGTTGACGACCCCAGCAAACGTTACAAGGACAACGATTTTCGGTTCTGCACGTGGAATGTTAGGTCCCTTAACAGACCACGTGCAGCCGAAGAACTCGCGGAGGCCCTGGACTGCTACAAAGCAGACATCACTGCAATCCAGGAAGTGCGGTGGAATGGGTCGGGCAAAAAGAGGATGAGAAACTGCGACATCTACTACGCAGATTGCAACAGGGAGAGGCGCTTATTTGGATGTGGATTTGTTGTTCGAGGCAGACTTAGGCAAAAAGTCTTAAGCGAACGCCTCATAACAATCCCCATCAAGGCAAAATTCGGGAACATCAGCCTGATTTGCGCCCACGCCCCGACAGAGGAGAAAGATGACAACAGCAAGGATGACTTCTATGATCTCCTAGAAAGGACATACGATCAGTGCCTCAGCTTCGACACCAAGATAGTTCTAGGAGATTTCAATGCAAAGCTGTGTAAGGAAGACATCTTTGCCAAAGTCATCGGGAAACACAGCCTGCACGACACTACATCCGATAACGGACTCAGGCTGGTGGACTTTGTCACGGGACGTAAACTCTCTGTAGCTAGCACGCGGTTCCCACACAAAGGGACCTGGCGGTCTCCTGATCAACTGTCAAATTGATCACATTGCGATCGACGTCAGGCAATCCTCCAGCATTCTTGATGTCAGAACGTTCCGAGGAGCCAACATCGACTCGTACCATTTCCTTGTTGTACCCAAGGTAAGAACTCGGATATCAAGAGATCAACGGAGTCGAGAAAGGACACCACGGCTTGGCGTCGGAAAGCTACAATCGCAACGGACTGCTAGAATCTTTTCCGATCGAGTCTCCCGGAATGTCTCTCTCTAATTTCGTCGCCACCTGCGCAAACAATCGAAGAAGATTGGAGGCGTTGTCAAGGCCATCAAAGATGCTGCCACTGATCTCCTGGGTTTTACGGCACCACCCAGAAAAAACCCATGGTTTGACAACGAGTGTAGGCTGGCACATGCAGCCAAGCTGGAAGACTACAAAGCAACGCTACAATGAACACCGAGAGCTGTTCGTGAGCTCTACGAACAGAGACGAAGGGATGAGAACTGGCTTCTCAGGAGAAAGAAGAAAGAGCACGAGAAGCGCGCGATCGAGGAGATGGCAGGAACGATGTCCGAAAGTCTTACCAGAGGTTGAAACAGTTATCCAGTGGATATAAGGTTCGGACAGAAGCCCGCCGGGTCGAGAATGGACAACTAGTAGTAGAGTCGCAGTCGATACTGATGTTGTTTGTACTGTTTACTGCGGAGGCGAGGTAGACGAAGTCCTTGACTACCTCGCTTCTCCTCCAGAAACCGTCAACGCAAACAGGACCAAAGATCGCACGCAGAGCTTTTCTCTTGAATGACCAAGCTGACTTTATATAAGACCTTGATCATTTCAGTCCTGCTGTACTTCGCGGAGGCATGGACAATCTCAAAAGCGGATAAAGAAACACTTGGTCTTATCGAGAGAAAAGTTCTGCGTTCAATCTGTGGTCCTGTCTGCGTTGACGGTTTCTGGAGGAGAAGATTCAACCACGAACTGTACGGGCTGTACAGCGGCATGAGCCTAGTCAGGCGTGGGCCATGTAGAGTGCATGGACAACACTGCTCCAGCCCGAAGAGTATTCGACTCCGAACCCGTGGGCCAACGCAACAGAGGACGTCCGCGTTTAAGGTGGCGCACCCAGGTGGAGAAGGACCTCAACCAACTTGGCGTGCGACACTGGAGACAGCTAGCCAGAGACCGTGCTAGCTGGAGAGGAGTGTTGGCTGAGGCCCAGGTTCACCCCGGACTGTAGCGCCAAATAAAGAAGAAGAAAGTATTAAAATAATTCCAACCTGCATAAGCAACTAATTATTTTGTCTGGCAGTGCTCCTGAAGTGAACAGAAGATGCAAGCATATTATAACAATATCCTTACACGGATGATCATTCGCTTGTTGAGTTGTTGTGTTTTCTTTCCTTTTTTTAAGCAGGGGGCTGTTTGTGTGCAATCACAATCACTATGTTGTTTATGGTTCACATGGTTGCTGGATTCAATAGTTCACAATGACACCCTAAGAGCCGCCCTAAAACATTGAGTGTGAAAACGATCAACATATAAGTTCTTATAAGAAGTTCAAGTTAAATCCTACACTTACCTAACCAGCAGATAAAGTTGCACTATAAAATCGGGCATAAAATTTGGCTTGCATGGTTACTATGGCGTATACGTAACATTTTGCATTTGGTCGAGAGACAGTCTTGATTATCAAAAGCGTATACGTAAACATTTGCTATTTGCAGCACGTGTGGTTTTTAGAGAAGTTGATCCTAGGTCCACCACGGACTACTACGCACAATAATGGGCCCTAGGGTGTATACGACAAAATGTGTGTGTGATGGTTCCCACTAGGGATGTTCGATATTAGCAAAACATCGATGTTGACATCGATGTCACTCAAGAAACATTCCATGAACCACTTCCAAGAACTGATCAGTGTTCTTTCTACAAAATGCCTACGTCATTATTATCGGCTCTAACATCGAAAGCCGATGTTTTGTGCTCAACATCGATTATGCGACATTTTACGAACTTAAACATCGATGTCAAAACTTCGATGTTTGGTCACTCAACATTAATTTTTTGCTAACATCAATGAACATCGAATTTTCCTCATTCTCACTAGTGATGGGCGATAATCCTTTAATACAACATCTCGAGAACATCTCGATTATCAAAACCATTCGAATGACTAACTAACTAGTAATTACTAAGTACGCGGAGTTGGAGAGGTGCTAGTAGGAAATGATGTCCGAAAGTTATACCAGATGGTAAAACAGTTATCCAGTGGATATAAGATTCGGACCGAAGCCTGCCGGGATGAGAATGGACAATTAGTAGTGGGAGTCGATACTGAGAATTTGGAAGACCCATTTCTGCAAACTGCTAAGCGGCGATGAGGACACCAAACTCGCTGTCAGCCTGAATGCTCAAGTCAAGATAGCGAGTCAAGATAGAGATATCCAGACTAAATTTGAAAAAAGCTGCTGGTGCAGACGGACTGTCTGCAGATCTCTTTATATCAGCTGGAGATGAGTTGGTAGGGTACATGCACCATCTCATCGGTAAGATATGGTCGGAGGAAAGCATGTCCGATAAGTGGAACCTAAGTATCGTTTACCTGATCCACAAGAATGGAGACCCCATCAACTGCGAGGGAAAGTCACCATCGCTTACAGGATCTTCTCTGCCGTTTTGTGTACTCGTCCCCAGCCATTTATAAACAATCTGATAGGTCCTTATCAGTGAGGCTTCAGGCCGGGAAATCCACCGTCGACCATATCTTCACACTATGGCAGATCCTGGAAAAGACACAAGAGATGCACGTCGACACCCACCACTTTTTCGTCGCACCGAGTCTCCGTGATCCGAAAATTATGTAAGTAAGCCCTTCAACTCCATCTGCGACGCGCGTCCACAGCTGCGGCGTCTTCACCCGACCAAAAGGACATCGCCAAGAAGGTCAGCACCAGTAGTCAACCGCCACAGGAAAAGAAAACGTAAAAATGGACGACACTACAACCGCCCACGAGCACACATCCGACACCTGCCGGTGATCTCACAACAAGCCAGGCACGAGTTCAAACCAAGCCCCGAGCGAGTGTGTAACTTATTATCCTTGAGACTATCGGCTCATATTTCGAGTATTTTTAACAAGCACACATGCACGTGTTAACAGCAGCGTGCGGAATTCCATTGATTGAAAATTTAAATACCCCCTCTCCCCCCTCCCCACCACCATGCCATCGAACAACCATTACACACGGTGATTTCCCGGAATGCGCTCATGCGGGTGGGTTGGAGGCGGGGTGTATTTCTATCGAAGGACTATTAAGTTCCTGAGTCGTGTCAGCCGGATGGGCTGCCATAGGCTGTGCAGCGTTGGAGTGTGCTCACGCGTGTTGCTAGCAAAGGGGGGCTTATGCGTTGTAAGCTCGAGTGTTATTTGTCCAGTGCTAGTGTCGTCTGTGTATGGCAGTGTCTCTGTATGTGTGCGTATGGCCCAACGTCCAAGGGCGTTGAAGGCAAGGAATGGTTGTGAATTGTTTCTTTTTGGTGTGTTTTTGTTTTTTTTTTTTATTTTTGTTCTCTGTTCCTGTCAGCGCCAGATAGTCTGCATGGCGAAATTTTATTTTCACATGAGTGTGATGCGCGTTGTTGGTTTGCTGGAGGCCAGATGAACCGTTATCGTGACCTTGAGGATGGAGTCATAAGTGAGTGGCTTCTTAAAAGATGAACACTTGTGCCAATCGGAAAAATGGGATTAGTCACCATTTGAGATGCGGAATTTATCAAGAAAAGAGGAAAGAGACCACTTAGTTTACATAGACCTTGGAATTTGGAGGCATTGAGACCTGCTGTCATAGCTTGGACTGGAGAACAACAAACACGGCGACCAGACCACGTAAAGGAAGAAGTCTTTATTTGTAAAAGACGAGAAGAACTAAGATATTTTTTTCTCGGAATCGAGAGCATAATTTGCATAAAAATTAAGTATTTACTTGTAGTAAGAGATCTAAGTAGTTTAAGTTTATCTGAGTTTAGTTGACTATTTATTTCACAAAAAAAAGAATGGATTTTAGTTAGTCTTTGGCTTTAGGCCGTCTACCAGATTAACATTTAAAGAATGTGTTTCTAAAAGTTCTCCTCCATAATACATTTTCCATAGCGCACTGCGTTTATTCCATACTTGTACAATAGATCCCAGCCTCGGTCACCGTTTAAGATCTTTATCGCTTCTTCAAGCGAGAGTACCTGTGCTCCAAAGAAGTGGCAGCGGAATTCTTTAAGAATGGCACGTATAGCGATGAAGTGGAATACGTCCTCTCATTCCTGAAGGTTGCAAAGGTTGCATAGAAGAGGGAGTTCTGGGCGATGCGGTGTAAGTTTTAAACTTCTCAGTTCACCTTTTATTTTAAAGATGTTGCTTATCATATCCGTTGTGGATCTTTGCCATGAAATATGTTCTGTCTTGTAAATTGTGGTTCAATTTGCTATAATATGTCCTGTATTGCGACGACATGGCTTCATCTACAAATTGGTTGAATATTCTTTGTCTTGTTTTCTCCAACAATGTGTAGAACTTATGCCTTAGGTGGATTTTCTGGTCGTCTGGCGCAACTAGGAGATTAAAATCACATTGCGATGCTAAGTTTTCCCATTCTCGGACACATTTTCCACGGTTAACCAGCAGTTGAGTAAGCACTATATTCGGAATCCTTTCTTGATTTATTCTCATTACTCTTACCACATAGTCGAAGTGGAGTTTGAGGGTTTCCAAAAATAGGGGTGCTACTCCAATTTCCAGGTGAAGCATGTAGTTGGGTGAGCCACTTGGTAATTCAAAAACTCTATTGATGAAATGGCTCAGAAATCTGCTTCAACTGCTTCAAATAAACGATGTACCCACGATGTACCTTTCCTATTTCACGGCTCCACCTCTTTCGAGTCACTGACAATGCTCAAAGAGTATATCCTGTCTAGAAAAAGCTTCTCAGCTACGCCGTTCGGAGTCGGCATTAAACTGTAGGTCCCTACCACGCGTGAGAGAACAATAGCACACACAACACGAATGGTTGCTGAGAAGCTAGGCCCTGGCACTGGACGAGCTGTAGCGCCACCCATATTATTATTATTACGTGCTTATTCATATTTAAATTTGGTGTAATAAAGACACAAAGATACTTGTATTCCCGCACAATTTCAATAAGCTCACCCTGAAACTTCCACTTTCCATTGCGGGAGTATCTACCTCCACCATCCCTGAATAACGTCACCTTAGACTCGATAGGTTGGCTGTCAGATTTGAAGTTTTGCAGTATTCCCCGAGGCTGTTTATCATTAACTGCATTGTGTCCACCGAGTCTGCGAGGAAAACAATGTCAGCTGCGTTTTTTTGCAAGCGTATATACGCTTAAATTTCAATTTGCATGTAAAATACACTAACAACGAGTCCTATATCCGCTTAAGTTACTCATCATATTTATCGCCGCTTAAGGAATAAGCGCGGATAAAAACAATGCTTCCAATCATTATTTTCTGTGTGTTCATTCCTGAATTTATTCATTCATTGTTTAGGTTGCTGTATGTGGCTTACATTTGTAGATTTGGTTGATGTATAAGATCATTTTGAATTGTTTTGGCATCCATAAGTATGCAATTTTTGGTATACTCAGAGTGTCTCTGCTATACCTTCCATTTAGGTTTCGTAAACGATTCTTTTTATTTGGTGAACATTTCTTTTATTTTATAATTATTAAGTGTTTTTGCTTTTAAAGTGACGGTCACGCTACACAGTCCGAAGACGATGATTGTGACCATAAAAGATCAACCATCACCTTCCACGACTACCCCCCTGACTGCTTAGCAAATGTCTAAAATGTGGTCGATGCTGCCAAGATTTAATGATGAATCATTAAGCGCCGATGATCGTTTTTTTGTGCACTTCAAAATTAAGCGTATATACGCTTGCAAAAAAACACAGCTGTCATCAGCAAACATGAGAGCTGGTATTTTGGCTTGATTTATCTCGATTCCACCTCTAAAGTGGTCTGGTGTATTAATTATATATAGGATGAATAAAAGTGTACTCAGCATGCATCCCTGCTTCACCCCCATTGTTATGCTACACTCCTCTGATAGATTGCTTCCATCTCAAAAACAGGCTGAGTTATTAATGTACAAAGCTCTCAATACTTCAATAACTTTTGTTGGGATAACTTTACGAGGTACAGAGTCAAAAGCGACACGAAAGTCGACTATGAAGGCATCTAACTTTTTATGTTTTCTATTGTATATTTCCGCTATATTCACAAGTGCGAGTATTTGATCTATAGTGGAACAATTATGCCGGAAACCAGCATGGAATTCGCGTAGGATATTCTTGTTTTCAACCCACTGAGTAATTCTATTAAACCAGTAGCCAGTCACCAGTAAACAAATTGGTTGATGTATTTAAAAATGATATGCCACGGTAATTAGCTGTATTGTTGTAGTCTCCTTTTTTGTGCGAGTTTTGGAAACATTGTGAAACATCAGCATTTGCAAATATTCCGTTAAACTCCTGAGTAAGTATTTAGGAAGGAAGGAATTTTTATAAAATTCGAAAAAAATCGGGTCGGTGCCAGGGGCTTTATTTTTCTTGGAGTTCGCTATGACATTTTTTATTTCAGGTTCAGTGAAATCCGCAGTTAGGAATTCATCAACGTACATAGGGGCTGCATACTGGTAAGAGATCTAAGTAAGTACTATAACTACTGAGCATCTCTCTAAGCCACAAAATAAATTGCTCCAGTTGTTTATAAAAAATATATCGCAATTTTGGAACAGAAAAAAAAACATTTTTTTCGACATCACTGTTGAAGAAACTGATTGTTATAAAACCTGATGCGATAAGTATGCAATCAAAAAGTGAGACGCCGTTCTCGGCTCTTGCCAGTGCCTGTTTTTCGCCGGTAACAAGAACAATAAATTGTCAAAGCTGGTTGCTGAAGGAACTGCTGACGGGTTTCTTGAACACAAAAAAATTTACTGGGATACTCTTGTACCCTTCAAATGATTTATGTCAAGCTCACTAATCTGGGGGAAACAAATCACCGTTTTCGGAGAGAGCTAAAAGGCTGCGCTAAAATCGAAAGTGAATAATCTGGAGAGTAAGGTTAACTGGCCACAGCAACGCATGTTGGTGTACCATGTGTTACTGACTACAACGCTATCTCCACAGCAAGGCAAATCTTCAGAAAATGTTTAGTCTATTGAAGTTGACGGTGAAATTCAGCAGTGTTTCGATAAAAAATCTCAAACGAAATCATCTCCATCAAAGTTTATTGATCATCTGCCTGAAATTCTCTGACCTCACAACGAAGCAGCGAATTATGAGCGCAAAGATCATTCAAGTAAATACTACCAGCAATTGGTTGGAACAATTGGTAGTAAAAGTCGCTTCGAAACAAACCAGAAATAAAATGGGGAAAGAAAAATCTAAGAGAAAACAACACAAAATCAACAAATAAGTCGATGAAAAGCGAGTTATTTTTTTTGTATAAGAAAGCGTGTGTTAAACAGAGAAGAGTCAACAACAGCCAACGATGAATGCAAAACAAGGACGGAGAACCAATTTGTTCTGACCAGCCAGGCCAGATATTGTATAACCCGATATTTTTCGGGTTACTATGATTTTTCATTCATTATTTTGTTGCCGCTTTTCGGTTGTACTCTTATGGGCTGTGGATGTCATGTGGTGTTGGAGAGAGGTATAAAAAATTTGCGTAAAAATAATTATAATAATATGGGTGGCGCGACAGTCCGAAGAGGACCAGGGCCTTCTCAGCAACCACTCGTGTGGTGCGTGCTATTGTTCTTTCACGAGTGGAAGGGACGTACAGAATAATGCCGACGCCGAAACGGCCAAATTGAGAAGGTTTTTCTAAACAGGAATACTCTTTGAGCATTGTCAGTGACTTGAAAGAGGTGGAGCTGTGAATTATCAATTCGGGTATCGAACCTGGCACCCTCTGCGTAGGCGTCGACGCACTTACCGACTACGCCACGGCGACCCACAATCATTTGTATAGTGTATGTTTACGTAGAACGATATGAAAACGAATGACAAGCATGTCGTAGGCTTGCGTGTTCGTAGAATTTGTCTCTGGCATGTGAAGGTGTAGGAAACAGACAAATATTATGTTTAAATGGACATATTAAAGATTCGTGTCGCTTGTTGTACCGATTCATTGTTGAAGAGTGGAATTTTAAAAGGTAACTCATTTGAAATTGGATTAGATGGACGGCACCTTGGATTCTGGGTAGTTGTGTGTTGTGAACGATTCATGTTTCGTCCACCGTAACGAAACGGTGCCAAACCTTTGCGGCTGGACATCGCAACTCCCTGTAAGTGGTAAACTTTATGTAAAGTTTGATGTACCCACTCAGTTGCGAAGCCTGTAGCCTCAAATACCTGATTCCATGCTAACTGAAGCAAATACAGTTGTGTGGTAGTGTTGTGATAGTTCAGTACAGGGGTTGGAGGAGATCGGCTACAAGGCAGAACTGTTGTGTTAGTAAGCAGTATAAGTGGTAAAGTTTCGACGTTCTGGGAGTAGCTAATGTGTGTAACGACTGGACGGCGTAGGAGGTTGCCCTGGATTAGTAGGGTCTGCGGTTCGAATCCCAGTCTCGTTTTCAAACCTAGTCCAGTCACCATTTGCCGTTGGGATCGAAATAAATGCACTAGAGTGGTCTATCCGTGGTGATAGTTTGACTGTTTGTATTACAATGGACCAACATGAAACCCCCCTCTCTCCGATGAACTGGTCTTCAAGTTAATGGGGAAAATACGACGAGTCGTTGTCACGTCGGTTTGTCGAAACAGCAGTCTTTAGTCGACATGTACTCCCATTTGAAGCCGAAAGCTGGACGATAAAACCACGGAGCAAATTAGGTCCTGTCTGCGAGGAAGGCGTATAGAGGAGAATACACAACCGCGAACCCCACGCGCTGTGCCAAGCTCAAGTCAAAAATCCGTCGACGCTATAGTTAAGAGGGCCCTCGATTCCGAGATTACTGATTCGAGATGGACGTGAAGACCAACCCTCCGGTATAAAGACCAAGTGATCGCGGAAGAAGCGTGCCCATGATCGACAGCGATTACTCAGGCTCATAAAAGAGAGCCCTGACAATTATAACTAATCTTTTAGCAGACAAGGCCATCATGCCAAACGGACTCAAGGGATTCTTCATTGCCAAGCTATGTCATCCCCGTGGATCTAACATAGACTTAATTAATCCATATTTCGCGTTGTATATGTCTAGGCGCGGCATATGGATAGCGATTCGCCGGAAACAGCGGTGGGAGGTCCTTATGCACCGTGCACCAAATAATTTGAGATCGATTTTGCTGGAAACCATTGCGTGCAAAAGTAGTGGATTCTTACACCTAAGATGTACTTTCTGTTGAAGTACACGTTGTCCATGTTCATATCCACCATGAGATGACAGGTGAATTCCACGCCTAATGTTCTCTAATCTCTCTAATCTCCCGTCGCCTCTTCCTGCGAACCTTAAAAAGTCTCACTGCATCGCCTATTCATAAACCATTACAAGCCCCCTGGGTCTACCGAGGCACTGCCAATCCGCCGACACTTCCATTTGACATATTCAAGTAGACCCACCCGCCGCCAATCCACTCGCAAGCGATCAATTCAATTTCGATTTCAATGCATCCACCAAGCACCGTCCGCAGTCGCTGCTCGCAGACTGAATTCAATTTGCACAACCGATATGAGTACACATCCGTTCTAAAATTAGAAAATCGAATGCCAAGCCCCATCCAAAGGGAGCCCATTCGATTCGTTGCCCTTCCGCTTTTGTCGCCACTGCCGAGAGCTTCCGCTTGCGAATTAGAGTCCTTTGCAGCTCTCCCGCTGCTGCTGGTGCTGCCACTGCCTGTCACATCAGACAGCAACTTAAAATTAAATCCATATTTAAATCAGCCCGTAAGGCGCCAATGTCATCAGGTGATACCATCCGCACTCCGCCCATTGCTCTGCAAAGAGGATAAAGATGCGATTACGCTCTCGCTTGTGTCAGACGGGCGCTGGTGGCGGGGACGAACTCTACCGTCGCCGTCGTCGTTCGAAATCAAATGGCATCAGCCCCCACTTGCCTTGGGAATTGTCCCGTGCAGCTGTGGCAAGCAGCTTTAAGGATTCACATATAAATGAAAAATTGATGCAGACGCTGTCAAGAAGGAGGAAAGGCAAACACTGGCAGCGTGCGTGCACATTGACTTCAGGTCCGACCGACTCTCGGTTAGCCCTTGGGCACGTCCTCATCCTGCGGTGGCAACGACATTCGAGGGGGCAGGGGCCACAGCTCCTTCGGATGGAATTTATTATGGAAATTGAAGGCGAGCTCGGTGTGTGCGGCCCCGGAATGAATGCTGGTAACGTGCCGAAAATGATTGACGAAAAATTGAACGAATTCCCTAGCGACAACGAGGAGTCGTTGTCTCGTTTGCAACGCTGCTCAGCGCCTGCAGGGACACTCAGAGCTGCTGAAACGTGTCGCCGAGCATGGTCGATGCGAGAACAATGCAAACAGGAATCGAAGAAAAGCGCCGGGGTGTGTGAAACAATGAATCTGGGTCAGCTACAGTGAAATAACTTTTTCTAGCTGCGGTGGAGCGCACAACGTGTAGATACCTGAGTCTGCGGAGGAGTGTAGCCTTTCATATCAGTGGAACGGCCATCATCACGTGGCGTAATTTGCTATTCAGGCGCACCGGAGACGGGATGGCCGGGCGGAGGACTGGTGTAAGTCAATGCCTCGGGCGCTGGCAAAGGGACACAGCGACGGGGGTCCTGATGAAGTTATTCCGGAAGAGAACAAATTTCATTAAATTCTGGTCGATTCAAGCAGTTCGAATTGGAGGGGGGAGGGCGCGTGACGTTAATAGATGACATTTGAGTTCAATCTCGACTTTTGTCAACAATACGCTTCCACACTTTTTGAGAGGAAATAGATGAAGCGCTTCGATCCGAAAAACTGCTTTTCAATTACAGCACAGAGTGTTCACCATGGTCGGGGATTTGAATCGAGGATTTGAGTTACTCCCAAGGATCCTGGACTTTGTCCATCTTTTCTTTTTTTATATAATTTGCGCGTGCTAATACCCTTATGTGTCCGGGGTCAAGACACAGCACTGGCCAAAGGTATACGGAGAGGAGGTACTTGCGCACATTGGTCTTAAATATCTGCGGGTTGTAGTCTGCGGGAAATATTAGGCTGGCTGAAGAACGAGTCTGTGAATTTAACTGTCCGTCCGAAAGAAGGCTTAAGAGTATATCGATGGGCATTCCTGGCGAGACGGGTATTGCGGGTCTGCACTGGGTCCTTCCTAAATGAGTTCCCTCGTCCAATCAGTGACATCGGATACCACGTCCTTTGCCTTGAAGCATGAGTAAGAAGCACGAATGCTTCGTCGACAGCCTGGGCAGCTAGACAAGGTTTTCAGAAATGCCAAAATGTGACATGTCATCGTACAGAAACAGTCATGATCTCAATTGTTGAGCGATATTGCACGAGGAATAAAAATATCACTTTTCTCAATCGACTCAACCATCAACATAAACTACCCTCTTGAGTGAAAGAGAGGGTGGCCAACGATCGGCTGAATCAGAGACGACATGCATTGGCAATCGTCTTTGGATCGCGAAAGGGTACGGTCGTTGGTTTACCCGTGGTAGCTATATTTTGATCCTAATACAATGAAAAGGTGGTTATCCGATTTGAGTTCTCCCAGGAGGACAGCAATAATTACGTTCAAACAAAGTCGATAAATTTCCTACAGGTGGTGCCTGCAGCAACACACGAAAAGTGCGAAAAAATCGACGGTCAGTAGCGTGGTTTTGATATCCATCAGAGGTGATGGAGGAAACAAAGAAAATCTCGAATCAAACGGTGACAATCCCGTGCGCCAACAAATACGACACATCTTAATTATCTCTGCCGTCTCTTGGCAGCGAGAATAAGAGAATTAAAAAAAACGATTGCTGTGTTTTTTTGAAAGCGTATATACGCTTGAATTTCAATTTGCGTGCAAAATACACTAACAACAAATGATACACCCGCTCAAGTTACTCATCATACCTATCGCCGCTTAAGAAATAAGCGCGGTTAAAAACAATGCTTCCAATCACTTTTTTCTGTGTGTTCATTCCCGAATTTATTCATTCATTGTTTAGGTTGCTGTAGGTGGCTTACATTTGCAGTTGTGGTTGATGTATTAGATAATTTTTAAATGATTTTGCGTCCATAAGTATGCAACTTTTGATATACTCAGAGTGTCTCTGCTATACATTCCGTTTAGGTTTCGTAAACGATTCTTTTCATTTAATGAACATTTCTTTTATTTTATAATTATTAAGTGTTTTTGCTTTTAAAGTGAAGGTCACGCTACACAGTCACAAAACGAAGTTTGTGACCATAAAAGATCAACCATCACCTTCCACGACTACAACCCTGACTGCTTAGCAAATGTCATAAATGTCGTCAGTGCTGCCAAGATTTTATGATGAATAATTATGCGCCGATTATCGCTTTTTTCTGTGCACTAACAAATTAAGCGTATATACGCTTGCAGAAAAACACAGCTGATCTAAGCACGTACGTATAGTGCGTTCAGAGAGCAATGACAGTTTTTTCAATTGTGATGTTTCCGCAACTGTCAAAGTTACCAATGACATCCAGCTATCAAAATATTCAGTTAGGTTTTCCATGGCATCACGCACTCATGATTCACGTCTGCTGAACGATCCAATCATTGATCTATGTTAATTATCAATACCTCGCAAGTGCTTGGAAAGTAGCTAAAGTGGTCCCAGTCCCAAAGAAGCTGAACCGTTCACGCGTGGATTGTTATCGACTGCTTTGTTGTTTAAATAAGATCATGGAGTCAATAATGCTCAGAAGGATTACTACATTCAGCGGAGAGAGCGGTGTCCTGCTATGCTTTGAGTTTGGATTCAGGCGTTAGCATGATACAATCCACCCATCACTTAGACTGCATAGTTAACACTCTAACCGGTAGTTCCGCAGGGTTGTGGCAAGTCGTTCAAAACCACTGTACTTTCACATTTTTCAAACAAATTACAAAATAGTGCGTTCGAACTTTTTCATGGTTTGTTAGAGGGTTAATTCACCCGAGGCCTTAACAAAAAGGAAACGACAGTGCCATGTTTGTTGGACATCGAGAAGGCCTTAGATATCGTTCGGATAAAAGGGCCTATGTTCAAACTAATCACATTTGGATTCCCTACGTATCTGGTATTCAATTTCCTCACTAATAGAATCTTCTTTGTTCAGATAAACAGTTCCAGCAGTGAAGAGTATCAACGCTGGAGTACCGCAAGGATCGCGAATAGGTCCAGCCCTCAAGTGAGGATTGAAAATCAACAGCGACCAAACTACACGCATTTGCTTCAGAATACCAATAGCAGACATCCTCAGTCATCAACGTTAATAAAATATGAAAAGTGGTGATGTAACTTCTACCACGGTCCTTGACATCAAAAATGGTCTGCAATAGGGGGCGGTTGGTTGGCCGATCTTGTTTTCAATATTCACTGCAGACACGCACTTAATTGCGTACGCCGACGATCTAGTAGCGTACAGATCAGGCCCGAAGGTCTAAGTGATAAATAACTTGTTGCAACGTGACTTCGAACAAATCCAGCGATTTTGCGACGACTGGAAGTTATGGTTATCAACTTCCTGAAGTGTGAAACCATCCTTTTCAGGACCCCGTTGTACAAGGCATCTTGGAATACACGCATAAACTGGCAACTCACTTATAAGGTCTAGCATGCCACAATTATTTTTAAATCATTTCTGTAGACTGTTAAACGGCGAGGAAGACGCCAAACCCGCTGTCAGACAGAATGTTGCAATCAACGCAATTGACGATGATCGACGAGAATTCCGTCCCCCCGAACTAGACGAAGTCAAGATAAGCGATATCAAGACTGAAGTCTAACAAAGCTGCCGGTGCTGATGGACTGTGGAGATGAGCTGGTTGGTACATGCACCAACACATCTGTAAGATATGGTCGGAGGAAAGCATGCCCGACCAGTGAACCTCAGTATCGTTTGCCCGATCCACAAGAAAGGAGACCCCTTCAACTGCGCCAACTACCGAGGGATAAGCCTCCTCATCATCGCCTATAAGATACTCTCTGCCGTTTTGTGTGAGCGCCTGAAACCATTCGTCAACAACCTGATAGGTCCTTATCAGTGCGGTTTCAGGCCGGGAAGTCCACCATCGACCAAATCTTCACATCACTGCAGATCCTGGCAAAGACCCAAGAGATGCAGGTCGACACCCACCACCTTCACGGCCGCATATGACAGCGTGCATAGGGACGTGCTGTACAACGCCATGTCTAGTTTTGACATTCCTGCCAAACTCGTCAGGTTGTGCAGGATGACGATGGAGAAGTCTCGCTGCTCCATCAAGGTCGGTAACGAACTCACAGAGAACTTCAGTGTCAGAAAAGGTTTTAGACTAGGCGACGCGCTGTCATGACTTTTTCAACATTATTCTTGAGAAGATCGTGCAGAACTCATACGCTAACACAAGAGGCACGATCTTCCAGAAGTCCATACAACTGCTAGCATACGCGGATGACATTGACGTGATTGGTCGAACACAGCGAGCCGTCAATGAAGCGTTTGCTGGTATTGAAGCGGAGGCGGCCAAAATGGGTTTAGCGGTGAACGAGGGCAAAACGAAGTATGTGCTGCCATCAAGAAGGGACGCACAACATCGACGACTCGGCCAGAACGTCACCATAGGCAGCTATAACTTCGAGGTAGTAAAGGACTTCGTCTACCTCGGCTCGCAAGTGAACAGTACGAACAACACCTGTACCGAGATTAAACGCGGAATGACTCTTGCCAATCGCTGTTTCTTTGGGCTCAAGAGGCAATTGAGTAGTAGAGCCATCTATCGAAGGACCAAGCTGACTTTGTACAAAACCTTGATCATCCCAGTCCTGCTGTACGGCGTGGAGGCATGGACAATCTCAAAAGCGGATGAGGAAGTCGTTGGTCTTTTCGAGAGAAAAGTTCTTTGGTCTTGTCTGCGTTGACGGTTTCTGGAGAAGAAGATTCAACCACGAACTGTACGGGCTGTACAGCGGCATGAGCCTAGTCAGGCGTCTACGGATTCAACGCCTAAGATGGCTGGGCCATGTAGAGCGCATGGACAACACTGCTCCAGCCCGAAGAGTCTTCGACTCCGAACCAGTGGGACAACGCAATAGAGGACGCCCATGGAACCGATGGCGCACCCAGGTGGAGAAGGACTTTAATCAACTTAGTGTGCGCAGTTGGCAGGTGGCACAAGACCACCGTGTCGGCAAGAAAGGCTTACTGGTTGAGGCCCAGGTCCACCCCGGACTGTAGCGCCACCAGAAGAAGAAGAAGATCAAATACACGAATGGATGAACTTCTGGCGAATTGTTCCTGATGAAAGGAAATCAGTCCAGATTAATTTCACTTATAGGCAAAAAGTGAAACTTGCCAGTTTACCTAAATCGTTTCCAAATACCTTTTGGCAATGAAGCAAAATACCTCGGGACGACTCTTGACGTAAAACTCAAGAGGAAAGAGCACGTTAAGAAGAAACGTGCAAAACTTGACATGAAATTAAAGACATGTACTGGTTTATTGGTAAACATTCAAAGCTAGGTATTGACAACAAACTGCAAGCAAACCCTAAAACCTGTTTGGACGCACGGCGTACAACCTTGGGGTTGGACCAAAGCAAGTAATAATGGATAATCGAAAAAGTCATTTCGTATTTTGTCAATAGATGTCGTTGGAGTCGCCTATCTCCAGTGCTACCAATCACATTGTGTCATACCATACGGTGTTGGAATGGTGACATTTTAAGCTTAATTTAATTAAAATCGGAGAAGTTGAACAAAAGTTCCACCTGTTCAAAAATGAGAGAAAATAATGAAGAAATTCGCTATATTTTGAAATTTTTCTATAAAAAAGGGAAGAATGCCACGCAAGCCACCAATGAAATTTGTGAAGTTTACGGAGACGATGCTGTATCAGCTGGTGTAGCACAATAATGGTTCGCTCGCTTCCGTTCTGGAAATTTCGATGTAAGAAATACACCTTGCTCTGGTCGACCTATCGTTGAAAAAGTCGATGAAATCATGGAAAAGATTGACCAGGACCGTCACATAAGCAGCCATGACATCGCCAAGGAACTTAACATTCATCATCAAACGGTCTTGAACCATTTAAAAAAGGCTGGGTACATCAAGAAGCTCGATGTTTGGATACTACATGAATTCTATGTGAAAAAAGTTTGATTAGAATTACGAAAAGACTTTTGCGACTACCCATTATGAGCATAATACAGTCTTTTCAAAACAAGGTCCATAGAACTATCGTTGAAACACTGCAGTTCACCCGATCCTTGAGGAAACTTATGTCTTGCGCCGACTTCAAAGGACTCGAGCCCTTTCTCTCTCGTGCGATAGTCTACACCCGCGCATGGTTGCGGTGTTAGCAAGAACTTTCATTGGAGAGTAACCTGCCAATCAGTACCTAAATCATGAAGTGCAAACAACTGGTTAAGTGCTTCACTTAATAAATTCAGGGAGGTGGTTTTAGTGAGTAAAAGTCTCACACTTCTATGTGCGAACGTTCGCCATAGTCTTGTCGAATATTTTCATCTACCCACGAAACAAAAAGTCCACCTTTGGCTGTGTTGCGTCACTCGAGCGCAGTTAAAACTCCCCTGTGTTCCCAAAAAGAGTCCGTCTTAACAAGGCCCCGATATGGAACTCCCTCTTGTTTGAGATAAAACCCCCTTGGGCTTGTAAGAACCCCCGTCGTTCGCATTTGCATAGTCCACCGCCGGTTTGCATTTCACTAGTTCCCAGCCCACATTCAAAGCCTTGGAGTCCCAGCTGAATAAATGTGCTGTCAAAATCAAAGAAATACGAATCCATTTATACACCGTTATCTGATTAAACGACGTGACGAAATAAAACGGAACTCATTCTCACAAAGTGACGGCCGCCATCAGGCAGATAATTGAATGTGTCGTCAGCATGTTTTGACACCCAGTGACAATCAAGATTAAGATCTCACAACCAATTAACAAATTCAACTGTCGCTTCGTAGAGTTCTGTCACGCTACGCTCTGCCGTTCGGGACGCCTCGCCGCGCCGCCGACTCCACGAAACCAGTCATCAAGCTTGGTGTGTGTGTGTTGGGGCATCTTATCTGATCTTGCACATGATCTTGATCGTGATTTATACGCATTCATCTACGCAGTCAATCTTCTGACGGCGTGGCTATAAAAAGCGAGAACAACAGAACCGAAATACAATCGGCAAAACAAACGAGGATGACTCGCTCCAAACTATATTTAGACGCCACGAGTCGAGTCCCGCACTCTCTCTCTCTCACTCTCTCTCGCTGTCCCCCTTCCCCCGCTCACACAGACTGCGAGAGCAGCATGAACTTGAAAGGAGAATGAAAAATGAAAAATAAATACGAGGAGCTTTGTGGTACACGCCGCGCCGTTCCAGTGCTGCAATCGGCGAACCTCGAACCTTTAAAGGTCAAAGCACGAAGAAAGGATTCGCCCGACGCTCGGCGGAAACGATTTGTGTGCACATGCTTCTCTGTGCGGCTATCATCTGCACCACCACCACCCGGCACCCACTCGCTTTCGCTTTCTATCCACCCGCAGGGCAGAAGCGCTGGCCGTGGCTGTGGGGGGCACGACGAAGCAACCCCTTCTCCGAGGCGACCGGGAAGACAAAATGAGTTAACTAGCTGTTTGCATGCAAATTAGCGCGTCGTCGTCGTCGTGGAATAAGGGAATCTCCTTCAATTGTGCATTGGCACAGCGGCGTGACATTGCACTCACGCCTGGAGCTCGAGGCCCAGCTCCAGCTTGGCGGGGTGAGACAAAGATGTGCGAGAAGAAAGGAAAAGTCCCTCCCGCGGGTGGCCAAAATCGAGGGGAAATAACACTGACAAGGATGAGAGCGCTCAACACGTGATCTATTTTTACGCCGAGAAGGACAACCTGATGGCAGGGGTGGCAAATAAATAGACAGCGATTTGTACGAGCTTCGTTTAGTGCTTTATTGGGTGTTCCTCGCTGACAGTCAATCACATGGGGAGGCAAGGATACGTTTTATACACTTTTTTGCTTTGCTTTGCATTCGGGTGGCACGACAGGACGACGCGACGATGGTGCTCCATTGAATCGTCACGACACTAACGATCAAACAAAGCCTAGAGATGATTTATGGTTAATTCGTGGGCTTTTCGTTTTGTTTCATTTCAGTTCATTGGTTGATTGCATTCCATCAGGATAGGATATTTAGGACCCGGCGCCGCCGCCGTCGTAGCATTGAGCGAAAATGTGCGCAGCAAATGACACCGGAACATGAATTCCGCCGATTGTTTGGAATAAATTATGCGACTTGTGATGGCGCTCACATAATTTGCTTTATTCTGATTGCTTAGAAACCCCATTGCAATGGACTGTCAGTTGGATGTGGAGGCGGGCGGGCTTTTTTGGGAATGTCATCAATTTGAAATAGAAACTCAGTATTTCGTGGTGAAGTTGGCATGAGGTTCCACTATTAGTTCGGCACACGATTTAACAGAAAACATGGCAAAGAGAATGTATCTGTCTTCTGGAAGGGTGAAGAGTGGGTGGAGGAGAAGACGGATTCGACGAGGCTTCTGGATCTTCAGGGTCAAATACGTCCCCCATTTGGTGGCGAATGGGCTTACAAATAGTTCTTCTGTGAAGAACGCAGAGTATTACCTTCTAAAAAAGTTAGGTTAGGTGGAAGTGACTGCGGAAAGGCTGCAGCAATTTGCTACCACTAGAGCACCTCCAGTCCCCAGGGAAGTATCCATCGTAGGTTTTGCTTTTGTAGTCGTGGCGAAACGGCACGGATAAAGAACTGGCTACGCGATATGACTTTAGACTAGAGGTCTGCAATGACTGTCTTGAAACCAGTTTGAAGACATTCATTTTATTTCGAGTACACTTAATTACTGTACTCGCAGTCTAATGAGTAAAATGAATGAATCATCTGATAGTTTCATTTCATTTTCAACGAAACATTCAGAGTAGCGTACTCATATGAAATGAGTACTCATATAACTGAGTACACTGAATACATTCATTTCAATTCACTTTCATATCTCTGTTGCAAGCCAAAGGCGAGTTTGGACTATGGACATTTTTCTGCTTCGGAAAAATAAGTAATGACAGGGTGGTACTATTATGTAATATTTATCTATCTAATTAGTAAGCTAAAAGAAAATAAGCAATAATACTTTCTTTGTAAATTGTTGCAAATTTCAATTTCTTCATGATTTTGGTACTAATCGGCAGGTCCAATGGCAACTCAAATGAAAGTTCCTGCTAACACAGCAACAGTCTAGTAGACTATCGCACGAGATCTTGAGGTCGCACGATCTCAAGAGGGTAGTCGGCGCAAGCCATTAGTTTCCTCAAGGATCGGAATCATGAAATACAAGCTATTGGTTAAGTGCTTCACTAAGTTGTAGTCTTAATAAAGTCAAGAACCACCTCCTTGTGAGTAAAAACTCACACTCCTATGTGCGAACGTTCGTCATAGAGTCTTGTCGAAGATTTTCACATGTGGAATAAAGTTTGCAAATAGTTCTTTATCATCGGCTTCTTCAACCACTTTAGCGTTTTTTGCATTTTTCTTCTGGATTGTGCAACACATAGAATTTTTGTAAGTAAGCAGTACGAAGACCATCAGTACCACGATTTAA
The DNA here is from genome assembly GCA_964034865.1 of Eristalis intricaria. Lineage (NCBI taxonomy): Eukaryota > Metazoa > Arthropoda > Insecta > Diptera > Syrphidae > Eristalis > Eristalis intricaria. The sequence goes on from OZ035875.1 coordinate 49,369,732, forward strand.
CGCAGAATAACTCTTGCTAATCCATGTATCTTTAAGTTCAAGAGGTAAGCGAGTAGTACAGCTGTCTCTCGAAGGACCAAGCTAACATTATATAACGGGTAGTCGCAGAAGTCCACTCGTGAGAGAACAATACCACGCACAACACAAGTGGTTGCTGAGAAGCTAGGCCCAGGTCCACCTCGGACTGTCGCGCCACCCATATTATTATTATTATTATAGTCGCAAAAGTCTTTTGGTAATTCTAATCAAACTTTTTTCACAGACAATTCATGTGGTATCCAAACATCGACCTTCTTGATGTAGCCAGCCTTTTTTAAATACTTCAAGACTGTTTGATGATGAATGTTAAGTTCCTTGGCGATGTCATGGGTGCTTATGTGACGGTCCTGGTCAATCTTTTCCATGATTTCATCGACTTTTTCAACGATAGGTCGACCAGAGCGAGGTGCATCTCTCACATCGAAATTTCCAGAACGGAAGCAAGCTAACCATTGTTGTGCTACACCAACTGATACAGCATCGTCTCCGTAAACTTCACAAATTTCATTGGTGGCTTGCGTGGCATTCTTCCCTTTTTTCTACAAAAATTTCAAAATATAGCGAATTTCTTCATTATTTTCACTCATTTTTGAACAGCTGACACAATGTGATTGGTAGCACTGGAGACAGAAGACTCCAACGACATCTATTGACAAAATACGAAATGACTTTTTCGATTATCCATTATTACTTGCTTTGGTCCAACCCCAAAGTTGTACGCCGTGCGTCCAAACAGGTTTTAGGATTTGCTTGCACCTTTGTTGTCAATACTTAGCTTGGATTGTTTACCAATAAGGCAGTACATGTCTTTAATTTCATGTCAAGTTTTGCACGTTTCTTCTTAACGTGCTCCTTCCTCTTGAGTTTCACATCAAGAGTCGTCCCGATGAATTTCGGTTCATTGCCAAAAGGTATTTGGACACGATTTACGTAAACTGGCAAGTTTCACTTTTTGCCTTTAAGTGAAATTAATCTGGACTGATTTGCTTTCATCAGGAACAATTCGCCATAAGTGCACCCATTCCTGCATCTGATCTTCTTCTTCTTCTGGTGGCGCTACAGTCCGGGGCGGACCTGGGCCTCAACCAGTGAGCCTCTCCAGTTGGTCTCCACCTGCGTGCACCACCTTAAACACGGGCGTTCTGTGTGACGTTGTCCCGCGGGTTCGGAGTCGAAGACCGGCCCGAAGACGGAGCTGAGTTGTCTATACGCTCTACATGGCCCAGCCATCTTAAGCGTTGGATCCGAAGACGCCTGACTAGCCCTATATCCCTGTACAGCCCGTACAGTTCGTGGTTGAATCTTCACCTCCAGAAACCGTCAACGCAAACAGGACCAAGGATCCCATGCAGAGCTTTTATCTCGAAGAGACCAAGGACTTCCTCATCCGCTTTTGAGATTGTCCATGCCTCCGCGCCGTACAGCTGGCCTGGGATGATCAAGGTCTTGTATAAAGTCAGCTTGGCCCTTCGATAGATGGCTCTACTACTCAATTGCCTCTTGAGCCCAAAGAAACAGCGATTGGCAAGAGTTATTCCGCGTTTAATCTCGGTACTGGTGTTGTTCGACTGTTCACTTGTGAGCCGAGGTAGACGAAGTCCCTGACTACCTCGAAGTTATAGCTGCCCATTGCGACGCTCTGTCCAAGACGACGATGTTGTGTGATGACAGCACATACTTCGTTTTGCCCTCATTCACCACTAGACCTATTTTAGCCCCTTGCGCCTCAATGCCAGCCAACGCCTCATTGACGGCTCGCTGTGTTCTGTCAATCAGAACACATACCCACGAAAAAACAAACACCATAAAACCAGAACCTTTTTCGCAGATATATGGCCGCTATCCAACTTCTCGCCAAACTCCGTCCAAGACAGCCAATTTGCAAGTTCTTCGCGCCTCAGTGTACCGGTCACGAGAAACAGAGTCCCCCAGGAGAAACCAGCTTCTTCTGTCCACCTTCTTGCAAAGAGGGACAATCACCTCAGTTTGCCAATCGCCAGGTCCCACCGCGTTCCCAGGCCACCGACGAAGGTCTCTGATTTTTATTTTGAATTCAAAGACGATTCCGAGTGTGTTTCGAGGAGAAATGTTGGAACTATACTCAAATTTATTCATCCCAGGCAAGAGTATAAGGAGATCCTTGTAAATCGCTTCACATCCTTCGGCGATGGCCTTCATTTTGCCACCCTCCTCGACGAATAAATGTGACCAAGGGCGAAGCAGTCAAGTGCCCCCCAAACCCCACGTTATGTCGGGTCATAATTTCTGCGCAGAAGTTAAGAGAAAACGAATGATGTCGATTTGAAGCGAAATTAATCCTCTCGACCTATTCGCGAACATCTGTGCAAGTGCTGATGGAGGACCGACGCTTTTCCGATAAAAATCCATTCCCCTAGCACAGAAGTCCGCCAACTTCAACTCATTACGGCCAACATTCAAATTCGCCACCAATCGGCCGGCCATCACGCCTGAGGGGAGGGACGCCGATAAATTGACTGCTCTTCGCTCCGGAATCGAACAGAGCGCATCATCAGCGACAACACATAAATCACGTCCATGATATTGAGAGCATTTCAAGCATCCGCTCCGCACACAGCAGCCAGAGCGTCGTGGCCGATCCCCCTGTCTACACCAGACCCCGTAAACGATACGAATTAATGGCGGCTATTAAAGTGCAAAATGGCTAATTAAATGTTTGATTCTGAAAATTTATTTTATTGTCTTTCGCTGTACGCTCGGCGAGCGTCTAAAATTATGCACACTCCCGGCGGAAGGGCTGCGGCGCACTCGCGTCTCGTTCGCGTTCCGTGATTTATTGAGGCGTTCAATTTAGATCGGCGGTCGGATGGGTTGCGAAATTGAAAAGCGCGTTGAAGTTCAATTGAAAACTTTCAAGTTGTCTGCGCGGTGATTTTTTTTCACGAATTTGGTACTTGACCCCTTGGTCCGATTGACGGTGCATTGCTGCAACAAGAGGGTACGTGGTCTGATTTATTGCGAGAGTCTGACTACAGGTTGGACACTACGAGTTGAATTGAGCCTTCACGTGCTCGTGTGGCGGACAAGGGCATTTCATCATTTTCTGTGGCAGCCGCGGCAAGCACTTGGAATGCGGTGTGCAACCGGATTTTCATAACGTCCACGGAGGACTGTGACTGCGATCTGTGTCAGTGCAATCAAGTGAGATTTGCTTGCAGATTTGACGTGAAGTGGAGCAGCAAAGCGAAAGTGACAGTTTGCAGCGACAGATCATAAATCACTCTCCGCAGTTGTCGGAGCGCCCGGTGGCTCTATTTGTGGCCTAATCTCTGCAGATCGTGAAAGTTCTTGAAGAGGCGTATCCGCCACAACTGCGTTCGGGTGGGAAAAGTCACGAAGATTAACTTAAGTCTTGTGGACATTATTTTCTCTTACAGGTAGTAGGCACTCTACCTGTAACTCGAGTGTTACTCGTGGACGATAGTCCAGCAGTTGTTTGGGGCTCCACTGGGGTCTACTTGGACTTCGTTCATGTTGATTGTGATGTCCCTCGACTGCCTTATGTCACATATTTTAATGGCTTCATTGTGAATTAAAGTATTCAATGATATTGACACTTTCTCTCTTCCCAAAAATAAATCCATCGACGATCGCAGTAGACAGTTCACAGAAGGAGTGTTGATAATATCCGCATCCACATCCGCAAATGGGGAGCTTCCGCATGGATTGGGACATTTCTTCTTCTTTATTTGGCGGTACAGTCCGGGGTGAATCTGGGCCTCAACCAACAAGCCTCTCCAACTAGCACGGTCTCTGGCTAGCTGTCTCCAGTGTCGCACGCCAAGTTGGTTGAGGTCCTTCTCCACCTGGGTGCGCCATCGGTTCCGTGGGCGTCCTCTATTGCGTTGTCCCATGGGTTCGGAGTTGAATCTTGCGCGATCTTCTCAGGATGTTGTTAAAGAAGTCACCTGACAGCGCGTCGCCTTGTTTACAACCTTTTTGACATTGAAGGTCTCTGCGAATTCGTTACCGACCTTGATGGAGCAGCGAGAGTTCTCCATCGTCATCCTGCACAACCTGACGAGTTTGGCAGGAATGTCAAAACTAGACATGGCGTTGTATAGCTCGTCCCTATGCACGCTGTCATATGCGGCCTTGAAGGTGGTGGGTGTCGACCTGCATCTCTTGGGTCTTTGTCAGGATCTGCCGTAGTGTGAAAATCTGGTCGATGGTGGATTTCCCCGGCCTGAAACCGCACTGATAAGGACCTATCAGGTTGTTGACGAATGGTTTCAGGCGCTCACAAACGGCAGAGATGATCTTATAGGCGATGTTAAGGAGACTTATCCCTCGGTAGTTGGAGTAGTTGAAGGGGTCTCTTTTCTTGTGGATTGGGCAAACGATACTGAGGTTCCACTCGTCGGGCATGCTTTTCTGTGACAATATCTTACAGACGAGCTGGTGCATGCGCCCAACCAGATAATCTCCAGCTGAGGACAGTCCGTCTGCACCAGCAGTTTTATTCGACTTTAGTCTCGATATCGCTATCTTGACTTCGTCTAGGTCGGGGGGACGGAATTGGAAATTTTACCAACTGTCAGAACTCACGTTTCCTTTGGACCTTTGGAGTCACAGACAAGGCGCACAGAGTAGTCCTGTCTAGAAAAAGTTCCTAAAACATCACTGTGACAGGGCAATGGCACGCACGATACGAGTGGTTTCTGTAGACGCTAAACCAGCAAACAGAATCCATCCAACATCTGCTGTACGACTTTCCAGTCCTAGGAATGGAAAAACAAGAAAACACTTCTTCTCGGAGCTGGAAAACTTAAACGGTGTTGGTTTGAAATATCTCATAACATTCACACATGAATTTATCTGGTCTTAAAACTATAAAGAAAGAGTAATAGGAAACGAAGAAATCGCCACCACAGCAGTCTCCCAGCGTGGCAATCATTAAATAGTTGCAGCTACCAAATAGCTGTAGAACCAAAAATACTGCTGAATTAAATTGTTTAATATGAGAGGTGCACAAAGCTTTTGGCGATGATAGCTGTGTTTTTTTGGAAGCGTCAATTTGCATGTAAAATACTCTAACAACAAATCCTATATCCGCTTAAGTTACTCATCATATCTATCGCCGCTTAAAAAATAAGCGCGGATAGAAACAATGCTTCCAATCATTATTTTCTGTGTGTTCATTCCTGAATTCATGCATTCATTGTTTAGGTTGCTGTATGTGGTTTACGATATTAGCCCATGATCGCGCATTTTGTTCACGCATTTGTAGATTTGGTTGGTGTATTAGATCATTTTTAATTATTTTGGCATCCATAAGTATGCAATTTTTGGTATACCCAGAGTGTCTCTGCTATACATTCGGTTTAGGTTTCGTAAACGATTCTTTTCATTTGATGCACATTTTTTTAATTTTATAATTATAAAGTTTATTTGCTTTTAAAGTGATGGTCACGCTACACAGTCACAAAACGAATATTGTGACCATCAAAGATCAACCATCACGACTACACCCCTGACTGCTTAGCAAATGTCATAAATGTCGTCGGTGCTGCCAAGATTTTATGATGAATCATTAAGCGCCGATGATCGTTTTTTTGTGCACTTATAAATTAAGCCTATAAACGCTTGCAAAAAACAGCAGCTGATGTAGCACGCAGCATCATCAGATCATGTGTAGAATTGGGGAAGACCTCTGACAGGAGTAAACGGTTCTAAAATGAAGTCGAAGCGGGTATCTACTATGATCCTCTGGAGGAGAGGAGATCCCTGCAGTTTTAGACTCGCAAATTAGACCAGTGCCTTCTAAGGACTATCTATCTAGGGACTCGTACCGTCTAATCAGGCCTAGTTAAGGCCCAAATTTCATCACACTTTCTTAAAATGGCTAGCATAAGATTGTATATTAGATTAGAGTAATATACTCAGCTAAGCAAATCACACAGCAGAGCCAGAAACCTAGACTCACTTATGCGCACATGTCCAGCGCATGCTAGAGCAAGTTTTCGGACTCTAGGCAAACCCTTTATTGAATCCGAAAGGAGCACCATAGAATTATAAATATTCCTGAACACTGAACGATAGCTGTTTATTCACTACAACACAATTCAATCAGAGCGGGCGTCACTAACATACACACTAAGAAAGACTGATCGAAACTTAACGAAACTTAACGAAACATGACGAAACTTAACGAAACATGAGGAAACTTAACAAAACTCAGCGAGTTGCGCTTGATGGTTACAGTGTATCATTTCTGTGTAATCGCTAGATTTCCTTTAAGACGAGATGGACAAGACGACTGATGTAGCAGTTTGCAAATAATCGCAGATGCATGACAGCTTCCTAATCGGGTGATTCGAAACATCGATCCAAAGATTATTTCGAATGGAAAGCAGGTATTAGCCCACGCCCAGCTCCTCTAATCTCGCTGAGCTGAGGAGCAGAAAGTATCAGAAGCACAAGCCATGAGCCATCTCTAACAGACGGCGAATCTCGGAACTTCGTCGCCAGTTCTTAACGACTCTATCGATTTGGTAAATCATAAATATTATTCCCGCCCTCCGAAAATCCTCTCAGTGAGGGGCACAGAGACCAGTTATATGCGCGCATAGGACACATAAACATGATTTCTCCCCACTGGCCTCCAAACCCATTTGATGGCAATAAAGTCCACGACCAACAACGAAAATAGTATACAAAATATCATAAACATCGTAAAGCACAAGGCGCCCTCACCTAGCACAACGCTGACATTCGCAAGCGGATTCCTTTCGTTGGACCGTTAAATCTTCGTACAAATTTGAATTATTCACAGAAAAAACCAACACACACTCGCACACGACCACACAAGCGGTTGACAGTAAAGTTATGAATACATTTAGCTCACTTCGCAGAGAAACGAGGCGACACACAACCGCCACCGTGCACAGCAGAAGTCCTTCAAACTGACAGTGAGTTCCGCCTTCGATTTCTTTGCCTCCCGCGTCCCATTGGGAGCCACAGCAGTGCTTTGTTGCTTTGTTCGTTCACACGGGACAATTGCTTGCACGTTGACTGACCACCACGAGACGGGAAAAAAATACGAGCGAAAACAGGACACACGACAAAATTAATAAAAAAAACAACCCACTTATCGTCGCTCGCGTACGTCTCTGTGAGTTGAGTGTGTATTCAGCGGCTCGGCGGCGACGAGAAGCAGCAGCGAAAAACAAATTTAAATTCATTTTCATTCACGCTCCCACCATCAAGGATATACACACCCACCACTGGCCCAGCCCAGCACACTCGTGTGAGCCATGGGTGTGGGTTGCCGAGTAAAGACTCCCCAAAGGATACGGATGACGCCTGAAAGTCTCTCGTTCTCGTTCGTCCATAAATGAGAACATTTCGAGGAAAGCATACAATTTTGCTGAGAGAGAGATTGACATCCACGCAGATGTGAACCGTGCCAGAGTCTAGGCGAAAAGGATAACGAAACGGCCAACACTACACCCTGCCCAACCAAAACTAGGATCAATACTCTCTCCAGCATCCATCGGAGAGTGAAACTCGTCCACCCTCGAAACTCGGATCGAGGACGACGCTGCGCGCAAAGCCGAGCCAGAGAGAAGAAAGGGAAAACCCGAGGACGGAGGCGCCGAAGGAGACAAGGACCACAAGAAATACATCAAAATACAACGCGGCCCAACAAAAGTGATACACAAAACGGAAAGTCAAAAGAAAACGAGAGCCGCTCTCTCTCTCTCGTATCGAGAAAAACGGGAGAAAAATTTAGGTAAACGGAGCAGCAGCTGAGCTTTGCAAGGAGAGCTTTCTCCCGTCGCACTTTCACCACCGTCGTCGTGTCGTCACCGCGAGGGGGTCCACAGCTCATGGTCGTTGCTGCTGCTGCCGTTCCCGAGTGTCCTTTGTGCTGTTGCGTGATGATGAATGGGAACAGCCACGCCGCGCCAACCAACCGTTCGCCAGAACTGACAGTCGGCCTGTCAGTGGCTGCGTTCATTGGGAAAATTGATTGTACATGTGATTTATTGATTCGTCATTGTCTGCAGTCAATAATGTGTGTGAGAGGGAGGAGGGAGGAGGGGAGCGCAGAGCAGATACTCACATTGTATGGCACTCATGGGTGCTCTGATGGCGACAGAAGTGGTGGACTTAGTTGCGCTGCAAATTGCATTATGGGTTACGTATCAGACGACAGCTATGATGACATTGGAGGGCCCTTCCATCGCGGCGTCTTCGGCAGAGGATTCAATTGCTCAACCACCCGAGAACCCACCCCACTCACCCCCAACTACACACACACACACACAGACACGGAGATAGCCTACGGGGAGGCACTCGCGTAAGTAGGTAATTGCTATCGATTTGGTGATTATTGTTTTTATTTACATTCAGTTTCAGTTGGACTCTGATGGGGGCGGTGGGTGGCGGTGTGCTGGACGGCACGGAAACACATCAAAACTGAACAATCGATGGACACAACGAGAGGTGGTCTCTCTCACTAAGGTCATTGTACGGCGCAGTTGTTCGTCGTTGCCGACACTCCGACGAGGTGACCTTCTAAACGCTGGAAAACTGGTGCACGGCAAAAATATTCAGATGGCACAGTTCCAAGACGGACCATGGGAATGCACAAGCTGTGCGATGTGCTGTGTCAAGAGCTTGCAGTTCTTGAAATATTAATTTTCTCATCATGTAACCGGCACTGCATCACGTAATCTGGGCGCAAGAAGTGCCTTCCTAAAGGCATTCACCAGCAGCACTCATGAACTACCGAACGTGTGCAGAGTCGTGACGTTGGTGTGTGATTCAAGTTTAATCGCTTCCTTGAGGCACTCCGTCGCAGAGTGATGATGTTTGGCGGTGAGTTTGGGAATGTTTGTGGAGTGCTTACGCTGCGAGTAACCTTGGCGGTGTGGAATGATTGCAATTAAGATGCTTTTTTCTTTTGCAAACTTCTAGGGAACTGCCAGGGGATTAGATTGGGTTGGCCGTGGGTTCGATGTGTGGTCTGACGTCGAATGCTCCCGAAATGATGGATTCCTTCTGGTTCTTGGCGGTCTGAACGGTCTTGCACAGCCATTCGATTAGCTTATTGACGAGGGCTTTCAAGGACATTGATCTGTTGCCCGTTTAAGTTGGAAGAAAATATGAGGTGTGTTGCTTAATAACAGATCCCTGAATAGATCCAACTACTTTCGGTTCTGCACGTGGAATTTTAGGTTCCTCAACAGACCACGTGCAGCCGAGGAACTCGCGGAGGCCCTGGACTGCTACAAAGCAGACATTATCGCAATCCCGGGAGTGCGGTGGAATGGGCCGGGCAAGAAGAGGATGAGAAACTGCGACATCTACTACGCAGATTGCAACAGTGAGAGGCACTTATTTGCATGTGTATTTGTTGTTCGAGGCAGACCTAGGCAAAAAGTCTTAAGCTTTGTCAGTAAAAGCGAACGTCTCATAACAATCCGCATCAAGGCTGAATTCGGAAACACCAGCCTGATTTCCGCCCACGCCCGGACAGAGGACAAAGATGACAACAGCAAGGATGACTTCTATGATCTCCTAGAAAGGACATACGATCAGTGCCTCAGCTTCGACACCAAGATCGTTCTAGGAGATTTCAATGCAAAGCTGGGTAAGGAGGACATCTTTGCCAAAGTCATCGGGAAACACAGCCTGCACGACACCATATCCGATAACGGACTCAGGCTGGTGGACTTTGTCACGGGACGTAATCTCTCTCTAGCTAGCACGCGGTTCCCATACAAAGGGACCTGGCGGTCTCCTGATCAACTGTCAAATTGATCACATTGCGATCGACGTCAGGCACTCCTCCAGCATTCTTGATGTCCAAACGTTCCGAGGAGCCAGCATCGACTCGGACCATTTCCTTGTTGTAGTCAAGGTAAGAACTCGGATATCAAGAGATCAACGGAGTCGAGAAAGGACGCCACGGTTTGACGTCGGAAAGCTACAATCGCAACGGACTGCTAGAATCTTTTCCGATCGAGTCTCTCGGAATCTGTCTCTCTAAGTTCGTCGCCACCTGCGCAAACACTCGAAGAAGATTGGAGGCGTTGTCAAGGCCATCAAAGATGCTGCCACTGATGTGCTGGGTTTTACGGCACCACCCAGAAAAAACCCATGGTTTGACAACGAGTGTAGGCTGGCACATGCAGCCAAGCTGGAAGACTACAAAGCAACGCTACAACGAACACCGAGAGCTGTTCGTGAGCTCTACGAACAGAGACGAAGGGACGAGAACCCGCTTCTCAGGAGAAAGAAGAAACAGCACGAGAAGCGCGCGATCGAAGAGATGGAGAGGTGCTACGGCAGGAACGATGTCTGAAATTTTTACCAAAGGGTGAAACAGTTATCCAGTGGATATAAGGTTCGGACAGAAGCCCGCCGGGTCGAGAATGGACAACTAGTAGTAGAGTCGCAGTCGATACTGAGAATTTGGAAGAACCATTTCTGCAGACTGCAAAACGGCGATGATGACACCAATACCGCAGTGAGGCAGAATGTTCCACTCAATGATGATGATCGACGAGAATTCCGTTCCCCCGACCTAGACGAAGTCAAGATAGCGATATCGAGACTAAAGTCGAATCAAGCTGCCGGTGCAGATGGATTGTCTGCGGAACTGTTTACGGCAGCTGGAGATGAGCTGGTAAGGTACATGCACCAACTGATCTGTAAGATATGGTCGGAGGAAAGCATGCCCGACCAGTGAACCTCAGTATCGTTTGCCCGATCCACAAGAAAATACACCCCTTCAACGTCACCAACTACCGAGGGATAAGTCTCCTCAACATCGCTTACAAGATCTTCTCTGCCTTTTTGTGTACTCGCCTGAAGCCGTTTATAAATAACCTGATCAGTGTGGCTTCAGGCTAGGGAAGTCCACCATCGAACAAATCTTAACATCACGGCAGATCTAGGAAAAGACCCAAGAGATGCAGTCGACACCCACCACCTTGAAGGCCGCATATGACAGCGTGCATAGGGACGAGTTATACAACGCCATGTCTAGTTTTGACATTCCTGCCAAACTCGTCAGGTTGTGCAGGATGACGATGGAGAATTCTCGCTGCTCCATCAAGGGCGGTAACGAACACGCTGAGACCTTCACTGTCAGAAAAGGTTTTAGACTAGGCGACGCGCTGTCATGACTTTTTCAACATTATTCTTGAGAAGATCGTGCAAGACTCACATGTCAACACGATCTTCCAAAAGTCCGTACAACTGCTAGCATACGCGGATGACATTGACGTGATTGGCAGAACACAGCTAGCCGTCAATGAAGCGTTTGCTGGTATTGAAGCGGAGGCGGCCAAAATGGGTTTAGCGGTGAACGAGGGCAAAACGAAATATATGATGTCATCGAGAAAGGACGCACAACATCGACGACTTGGCCAAAACGTCACCATAAGCAGCTATAACTTCGAGGTAGTGAAGGACTTAGTCTACCCCGGCTCCCAAGTAAACAGTACGAACAACGCCAGTACCGAAATCAAACGCAGAATAACTCTTGCCAACCGCTGTTTCTGTGGGCTCAAGAGGCAATTGAGTAGTAGAGACATCTCTCGAAGGACCAAGCTGACTTTATACAAGACCTTGATCATCCCAGTCTTGCTGTACGGCGCGGAGCCATGGACAATCTCAAAAGCGGATGAGGGAGCACTTGGTCTCTTCGAGAGAAAAGCTCGTCTTAGGATCTTTGGTCCTGTTTGCTTTGCCGGTTTCTGGAGGAGAAGATTCAACCACGAACTGTACGGACTGAGCAGGGAGACGGGTCTAGTCAGGCGTGTACGGATCCAATGCCTAAGATGGCTAGGCCATGCAGCCGGAAGAGTTTTCGATTCAGTGGGACAACGCAATAGAGGACGCCCCCAGAACCGATGGCGCTCCCAGGTGGAGAAGGACCTCAACCAACTTGGTGTGCGCAGTTGGAGACAGCTGGCAAAATATCGTGTCGGCTGGAGAGGCTTGCCGGTTGAGGTCCAGGTCCACCCCGGACTGTGGCGCCATCAGATTCTTCTAAGCAAACTACATTGCATTGGAATTCGTGGTTTACTTTACGACTGATTTAGGTCGTATCTAAAAGATAGGACAAAAAAGGAGAAGCTTACAGCAATCCCACAACTTTAAACCTTGGAGTACCTCACGGTTCTGTCTTGGGTCCATTATTGTTGCTAATGTACATATTTAGCCAACATTTCAGAGATTTGAATTGCATACAATTCAGACATCTGTTGACATGAACCATGACGTTGCCATTTTAAGAATCTGGTTTGCTAAACTTGCGGTTAGTTGTAGAACTTAACACGACTGGATGGAGCAGTTCGTAGGGAGCCTGCCCCTGGTGGGTCCCCGGTACGGTGATAGAGGTGTGATGAGAGAGGTGTGTGGTGGAAACCGGGGACCCTCTGCGAAGCAGTCGACGCACTAACCCACGATACCACTGCGACCCAGTTGACAAGTTTAGGCTAATCTAAAGCATCAACTTAATGTGAAGATACCCTTGATGCACATGGGACATCAATGGCATCCGTGTGCTTCTCCACAAAGTGCTCCCTCTCTCAGACCATGCAGTTCAGGGCACACTTGAGTCCGGCTGCAGCTGTAGCTTCGCGCACTCAATCCTAAGTCCTTCCAATTATGGACTGCTCCTCTGAACTGAATGACCTCAATTGGCAACACAGAAACAATACGCTAAGTAACACAGTGGCGATGTGCAGTCTAATTGCTAAACACTTGTCTACCTTGTCTGTCTCCGGCTCTAACAACTTGTAACCAATTATGACCCAGTTCCTCGGCATCTTGATGCCCCGTCCACAACTAGTAACTGTGTTGTCACTGTGTATTCTCTTTCGAAAGCCCTCCACGTCCAGTCATGAGCACAGAATGAAAAACAATTTAATTTTAAGTTCACAGGACCACGGCCTGAGGAGAGTGCAGAAATGTATCCATCAGAGAGATCGAACGAAATAATGGACTGCCAAGAGCGTGGACACACAAATAACAGTGTTATTTGTGTTTGGCAAATACGTCTGAGTGAATCGATGCGACTCGCTGAGGGGCAGCGAGGGCACGAGCGAGAGGACCAATGGAACATAAATCCAGAACATGAAACGACACGACAATCAGAAGCGATTTGAAATTCTATTTTTACCTATTTTGTGTGGATGTCTCTCCGGTGGACGGTTCGGATGAAACAATTTGTTGAACAAGTGCGACTATGTCTCAGGTTATTTTTTGAGAATCAACTTCAAAGCATGCGGACACGTGAAACGTCTTAAAAAGAGCTGGTGTCTGTTTATTGCGTTCGGCATATAATAATTTAATGCGTCCCGCGGGAGATGGGCTGTGGATGTCGGTGGTCATTTATTGCCCGGTCATTGGATGGAGTGAATCGGTTTCTGGTTCTCAGGGACGCACAAATCATTGCAGACGGTAGTAAAATATGGATTTCAAAGCGTTGATGTGGCGCGTCTTGCAGCACTCTCACCTGTATGTGCTGAAATCTGGCCGACGAGCACCTTTAACCGAAGATGGGGTACCCCCCGACCCCTTTGGGACGTCGTTGGTGGCTGCTAATGGGAAAGGGTGTCGTGTCTGTGCTCTCTTTACGGATGGTGCCAAGGATGTAGCTAATGGATTGGCCAACGGCAGCTTTCAAAGCTGCAATCAGCAGGAGCCATCTGGTGCGAACCCCTTATAGAGCTACTCCGACCTAATCCAAGCTTAGGTCTAAACGGTTTCTTCTAAAACCAGGACGGTTCTTTGGAAGGCGTCGGCGTACGAGTCATAATATAATAATATTGGGGGCGCGACAGTCCGAGGCGGACCTGGGCCTAGCTTCTCAGCAACCGGCGGACAAGTCCTATCCTCTAATGAAGCATCAGAGTCTCAGCGAGGTTACCGGACGAAGGAGCCGAGAGTCCGGCACTTGAGCTGACTCTGGTCATTTGCTCCCTCATACCCAGAGAACAATAAGCATAGAGGCTGCATTTAGCCGTTCGGCGCGACGTGCCCAGAACTAGAAGCAGTATGCAATCCGGTCACTCCGACTTATACTACCACATTTGCATTTCCAGCCATCTTAAAACATCCCTTGCCATTTTTTTTCCCTCTTGCCATACCTCTAGAAAAAACCCCCTTTTTCTATTGTCGTATAAAATGTAAGGCTATGATTGCACATCAGCACGAGTGCCGTGTGTCTTCCAGCTCAATCACAACATCCAACTGTTTAAACCATAGGATAATGATCTTCCATGTCAACGCTTCACGAAGAATCGGATCAACTGTGTCAAAACTTGATTCTCGGGCATCAAACTTTTCGCCTTCATACACCTCCGACTACCTGATGAGATCCACCTCAGTCTCTGACATTTGAACATTCAGAAAAAGAAAGTGATGTCCCTCCTGGACAGAGCGAAAGCCATCCCCTTGAATTCAAGGCATAACTTGGTTGGCAGAGATAAGGTCCTGAGACGTGGCACGGTTCATGTTACAGACGCCAGGTTATGTGGTGCTTGCCCGTGCTGCTCGTAGTACAATTCTACTTATTGTAGTACAAATGTACTTATAATAATTCCTTTTTATTTTTATTTTTTAAAAAATTTGGTTTTTAAAGCCAACACTTCAATTACAGTGGACTCCCCCTAAGTCGAATTGTCACGGGATACCATAATTTGTTCGAGTTAGAGAGAGTTTGACTTAGAGAGAGGTTTTTGTATGGAAAATTGAGGAAAGTGTTTGTAAAATATTGCGAAAGAGTTCGAGATAGAGAGAGTTTCGACTTAGGGAGAGTTCGACTTAGGGAGAGTTCACTGTATATTTATCTAACACAGTTTAAATTTTCGCTGACCATTCTCTATGCGAAGCGAACAGCAACCAACGTCACCTTCATTGTCATTCTAATTCTGGCTGGGGTTTGTTGTCAGTGGTCAGACCTCATAATGCCGCATTGGAGTACGTTTTTCCAACGCGATGAGCATGTTGCCTCATCAAAAGGATGGGAGGCGGAACTCTTGCGGATGCACGGATCAAGCACGTCGAACTTGTTAATCACAAGGTCTGCGTGAGAATTTGATGGCAGCAATGAAGAAAAGGATTTGTGGACAAAGCCAGGGCCCTTACCACGAAAAAATGCCAATATTTAGATCGATACCTATGCAGGAAAGCGGACATTTTCATTGACAAAATTCTGTACTGAGAAGCTGCGTGTCTGGGAACAAGGCTCTAGGTAACTCCATAATCAGTAGGACAACTTAGTGGAACACTCGTTAGATGAAATAAATGATCAAATCATAGCCATTGCTAACAACGATCTTATTTCAATCAAAGATATAGAAGTAGTCATTAATAACTTAAGAAATTCCAAGTCCCCAGGCCTAGACGGTGTGAAAAACACATTTCTCAAGAACCTCTCATCTTGCGGGAAAAAAATTCTTGCAACAACTATTTAACAGTTCCTTGAAAATAGGTTACTATCCCCGAAAATGGAAAACATCCAAAATTATACCAATCCAAAAACGTGGTAAAGACCCATCCCTGGCGAGCAGTTACCGTCCTATTAGTTGATTAAGCTCAATAAGCGAATGCTTTGAAAGAGTCATAAAAAAACAAATTAGTAGATCATCTTGAGACATTCCACATACTCCCCCCACAACAATTCGGTTTTCGACCACTTCACTCCGCGGTTCATCAAATTAACCGCATTACATAAAACTAAATTTTGAGGCTGAAAAAACCACTGGTTTAATCCTTCTTGATGTTAAAAGCACTCCATAGGGTGTGGCATGGGGGTTTACTACACAAACTCCACATCCTGAACTTCCCAATCCACTTGATAAAGATTGTCCAATCTTTTTTAACTGGTCGTAATTTCATGGTCTCTGTGAATAAAAGCCGACAACAAGTTTTCCCAGTTGAGGCAGGTGTACCTCAAGGATCAGTTCTTGCTCCAATACTGTATAATATATTTACTCATGACTTTCCATTATCCAACTGCAATCTTTGCGGATGACACATTCATCTTTGCGTCAGATACGTTGGATTGCAACATTGTAACGAAGTTGCAATCTGGCGCAAATGATGTAGTAACATATCTTAATAAATTGAAAATTAAATTAAATGCTTCAAAGACTCAGGCTGTATTTTTTACTAGAAAAAGAAAAAAAGCCTGTCTCCTGCCAAGCCACAGAATAGTGTGAAACAACATTGAATCAGATTGGAAATCAAGTACTAAATATCCTGGGGTACATCTGGATAAAACCCTAAACTTCAGTTTTCATGTCCAGGAAACAATTAAAAAAGTCAACTTAGTTATACGAATTCTGTATCCCTTCTAAGATGAGTATAGAAAATAAGCTCACTATTTTTAAAACAATTTTTCAACCCATCATGTTTTATGGCTCCCCTGTATGGGGCCATTGTGCAAAGACCCACGTAAGGAAATTACAAATCGAACAGAATAAGCTGTTAAAAATGATGCTTAGCTTACCGTGGCATTTTTCGACTGATGAGCTTCATGAAGTCTCTAATTTTGAAAGAGTTTCTATAAGACTGATGAAGTTATTCGAACGACATAAATTGTCTTGCAATCAATCTGACAATTACTTGATTTCAAGTTTATATAATGATGCATAATACGCCTTTATTTATACTTTTATTAACTTATTTATTTACTTACATATATATATATGTACTTATTCATCTTTTTTGTTATTTATTTATTTTTTTATTTGTTGATCTGTTTATTTATTTATTTAGTTATTTGTTTATTTTTTTATTTTTATTTATTTATTTATTGAGTTTCTCATTTATTTAATTAATTAATAACCTATTTATTTTATTAAAAATGTATATATTTATTTTACTAAGTAAAATGAAATCGAGGAAGAACAGCACCACCTTCCCATTTTTAGTCGTATTCATATATTTATGTACTTTTTTTTTCTGTTTTTTTACTGTATAGGGGTGGTCGCCGTGGCGTAGTGGGTAAGTGCGTCGACTACTACGCAGAGGGTGCCAGGTTCGATACCCGAATTAACCACCTATCATAATTCACTGCTCCACCTCTTTCGAGTCACTGACAATGCTCAAAGAGTATTCCTGTCTAGATAAAGCTTCTCAACTTCGCCGTTCGGAGTCGGCATTAAACTGTAGGTCCTATCCACTCGTGAAAGAGCAATAGCACGCACAACACGTAGTGGTTGCTGAGAAGCTAGGCCCAGGTCCACCTCGGAGTGTAGCGCCACCCATATTATTATTATTATAGAGGTTTTTGTTATCAGGTTTTCCTCTGCCATAAATAATTAATTCTTATATAGATTGTTAACAAAAATATATAAATTTTTGAGTAGCAAGGTTATTTAACCAAATCTCTGTAAATTGTGCGATGACAATGTAAGACTAAAAACTCATACTGTATTAATAAAGTATTTCATTCTTAACTAGAAGGCTCTGGAACCCAATTGAGGATGTATAAATATGAGAATTCAAACACAATTCAGTGGTATCGTGGAGGGCGCCCTAAAGGCAACAGTCTGTTTTTGTAAATGGAACATATTGTAATTCAGAGTATTGTGCAGTGTAGTGAAATAGAAATTTCAACCCAGGGTAGGAGTCAACGCACGCGTCCATATGTACCCACCACCGAAATGACTTGGACAAGGTAAAGTACTGGCATGCAATTTTTAATAACCCTGGAAAGCTACACTTTTTTTTTTGCAAAACTTACTATGCTAGATTGGGGTACAACAGTACCCCAAAAAAAAAAACAAGGAACCCGTCCTCCCAATGGGGTCAACTCCCACTCCTTGGTCAACAAATAATCAGTTCAGGGACAACAAAATGCCTGCCGTCGGATGTTCTATTTAAGGCCATTGGATACACACCAAACTGTCTTGCGTCCACGATCAGTTGGTCTTGATACCGGCGGTGGTCTTCCTCTCCTTCTCCAACCAGGTGGCTCGGATTCGAAACCCCTTCAGCTGGAGCAATGGTGTCAAGCGGCCCGATGTGGCCACAGTAGAAATCTATCCAGCCTCGGAAATCGATCTGACCCTCGTTAATTTTTCCCGGTCAGCGGTGCTAATTCGCTTTGTTTAAACAACTTGTGGCAAGATTTTTCATTCGACATCATTTTATCGGAACTCTTGTTATCTCGGACACACTATGGGGGTACATTAAAGAGGAGGATATTGATCACAAGGCAAATACTCTTCGACAAGATCGAACCCGACCCATCGAAAGCATGAACATCAACTCTCCAGCTGAGAATTACTTCGAGTTCGAGCCTCCTATTTGGAAATGGATTTTTTTTCGAATCGAATGCAGACCAAGAGGTCTTGACGAACACGAGGAGAACCTGGGTACCAGAAACTGCCAAAGATTCAAGGCAACCTTAGCTCAGACTGGAACTCTTCAAGGGTCGTTGAGCAAGTCTGCCATAAGACCCCACTCTGTCAGAGATGACGGGAGGCTCTATAGCCCGAAGGGAGTACAGACCTAGCTTCTGTAGCAACAGCAGTTGATGCTCGTACCAGTAAAGAACGGATGAATCACATCAGTTGCTCACAATGCAAAGAGTCTACGAAAGAATGAAAGAACAAGGAGACCCAAGAAGGGAGGGCCAGACAGCCGTGAATAACCACCCTCTCCCCACCAAAGTTAGATCCTTCTCGACGCCATTTTCGGAAGGTTTATCTTTGTCATCTAATCTACAAATTTACCAGCTCACTTAAGAATGACTTCTGTGCTTAAGGCGAATTTGCATGGCCTTTACATGCTGGAAGTCTCCTCCGTCGGGAATTCCTCTTCGACTGGGCGCTGGAAAAAGTCTCGCCTAGGACAAGACTCCGTAAATCCATTCCAGTGACAATGCTTCGGTCTCCATCGATAGACGATAAGTTACGTAACCCTCAGATTTATTTTGTAATGTGGCTGTAGATATCCGTAATAATGGACCACAAATGAAGAATGACCACGTGCAGTCAAATAACTCGAGTGGGCTCTGAAGTTCTATAAAGCAGACATCACCGTATTCCCGAAAGTTAGGTGCAAGAGGCCGGTCCAAAAGAGGATGAAAAAGCAGGATCTACGCATATTCGAATGTGGATTTGGTGTTCTAGACAGGCCTAGACAAAAAGTCCACAAAACATCCAGTGGGGCCCAGCGAATGTCAACAACAATCCACAATGGAGGATAAATTCAGAAACATCAGCCTGATTTGCGCTAACCAACAGAGGACAAGGATAACAACAGCAAGGAAGCGTATATACGCTTACTTTTGAAGTGCACAAAAAACGATCATCGGCGCTTAATGATTCATCATAAAATCTTGGCAGCACCGACGGCATTTATGACATTTGCTAAGCAGTCAGGTAAGGTGATGGTTGATCTTTGATGGTCACAATCTTCGTTTTGTGACTGTGTAGCGTGACCATCACTTTAAAAGCAAAAAAAACTTAATAATTATAAAATAAAGAAAATATTCATCAAATGAATGTATAGCAGAGACACTCTACGTTTACCAAAAATTGCATACTTATGGATGCTAAAAGAATTAAAAATGATCTAATACATCAACCACACCTGCAGATGTAATCCACATAAAGCAACCTAAACAATGAATGAATAAATTCGGGAATGAACACAGAAAATAGTGATTGGAAGCATTTTTTTTAATCCGCGCTTATTTCTTAAGCGGCGATAGATATGATGAGTAACTTAAGCGGATATAGGACTTGTTGTTAGTGTATTTTACATACCAATTGAAAATTAAGCATATATACGCTTGCATACTTGTCATACCTCCGACACCAAGAACATTTAAGGAGATTGCAAGGCCAAGCTGAGGATGAAGGACTTCTTGGCTTGAACCTTGCTTTACCACTCGGAAGGGTGGTTTAGAATGTCAACAACTTGGTTGACACTGTAACTAGGCGGGACCTCGATGTAGCTAGCACACGGTTCCCACACAACATCCTGGCAGCCCTCTGATCAACTCCCCAGTAACTCGATCACGTTTCAATCGACGTCAGGAAACAACATCGACTCAGATAATCTCCTTGTTGTAACTAGGATAAGAACTCTGTTATTGAGAAAACAATGGCGCGACGTTACAATCGATTTTTCCCGCCGGAGTCTCCCAAAAACTTCTGTTAATTCGACGAAGCCTACACAAACAATCGAAGAAGATTGAAGCCGTCGACAAGAAGTCACCAGAGAAGCTGCAATTGATGGGTTTTACGGCATCGCTAAAGAAAACTCCATGGCTGGACAGGTGTATGCAGCGAACCTGGAAACCTACAAGACAAGGCTGCAACGAACAACGAGACGAAGAAGGTTCGCGAGCCCTGCGGAGTTTTAAGATTCAGCTTGTTAAGAGAATAAAGAAAGTGAATGAGAAGTGCGCGATTTAGGGATGTAAGGGTATTCTGACATGAATAATGGTTGAAAGTTCCACCAAAGGCTGAAATGACTGCCCGATGGACATAAAATTCGGGCGAAAGCCAATCGGGACTACTTATCAGACAAAAATACCGCTGTCAGGCTGAATCTTCCAAATCTTCCACACAACGCACAATGATAGAAGTGGATCCTGTCACTTCGGCATAATCGTGTTGTGCGTGCTATTGTTCTCTCACGAGTGGAAGGGACCTGTAGTCTTATGCCGAGTCCGAACGGCCAAGTTTGAGAAACTTTTTCTAGACAGTTATAACTCTTTGAGTGTTGTAAGTAACTGTAAAAAATGAGGTGTGACCGTGAAAATTATTATTTTTTTTTGCCCAGGCAGTGAGGTTAAGTTGTATACTGACAACGCCAGATGATGCTTAGGTGTACCAGCGCAAGATATGGCCGGAAGAAAGCATGCCCGACGAATGGAATATGGCGACATCAAGAAAGAAGACCCCTTTGACAACGCCAACCATCAATCCATAAGTCTACAAAATATCGCATATAACATTTTCAGTGTGGTCGCCTAAAGCCATTTGTAAACAATGTGATAGGTCATTATCGCTGTGACTTCAGGTCAGGGAAATTCCCAATATATCAGATATTCACTTCGGCAAATTCTGTAAAAGGCCAAAAGTGATAAAAAATGGAATGTACGGACTGCATGAAGGTACATGAAACACCTACTGTTACGCTACTGTCCGCTATAGAGAAGTTTCACTGTACAAACCACATATTCGTCCATTTCGAAGACGAATAAAGGGAATAGCGACGAGCTCTGCACTGCAAGGTCTAGTTTTGAGATTCCTAACAACCTCGTCAATTGGATGTACGATGGACAATACTGACTGCTTCATCAGCATCGATAGCCAACTCGCCAATAACAACAGTGCCACGCTGTGACTGTGACTTCTTCAACATCTTCCTGGAGAAGTCTAAGACTTACAGACCAACATCAGAGGCATCAGAGTCAGCTCGGTCATGGCGTGATTTGTAGAACCCAGCGAGATGTGAATGAAGCATTTGCTAGCACAGAGACTGAAGTAACTAAACGGTGAACGACTGGATGGCGCGATTGGTAGAGTGCCTGCCCCTGGTTAGGAGGTCCCCGAATCCCGAATCCCAGTGAAAGCAAAGTTAATACGCTTTTATCTGGTTTTCAAATCTGGTCCAGTCACCATTTGCCGTTGGGATCAAATTAACGCCACTATCACTGGAGTGGTAGTAGTCTGACTAATGGGTTTCACAATGGACCAATATGATCTAAGTTCGCTGGTGAATGCAGTAGCACTAGCGACAAAAAAACAAATTGCCCTTCTGCGGATCCAAAAACTGTGTTCTGATAGCAGCAACAACTGCATTGATTCAGCATATAGCTGAGCGAAGGAGATCGCAGGTTTCATCCGACGGTTCTCCGTCGAATTCGAAGATACTCTTCTAGAAGCGGTTTTGTCAATCATCAACATTTTTCTACAATTTTGCTTATACTTCGTTAAGATGGACGATTATTTTCGGTTTGACATTTGATATTGAAACAGGGGTGTCATTTATTTGAGAAACGAACAATAACTGCCGCGAATCCATGGCCGTTTGGTCTGACTTTGACAGTATATGGTAGCCTTGGGGTAGTGCGTAACGGTGCAGGGACAAAGTCCACAAGTCATACTTAGGTGGGACATAAGTCCACAAAAATGTGTTGTGAACTACTGACCCATCCATTATGGTCTTATGACTCACAACACGGTTGATTGCCTTAGAAACTAAGCCAAGGTGGTCTACGGGCTGTAGCGCCACCCAAATTTTTTGTGAAGAGAACCAAACAGTCTTCTTACACAATCTGCACTGCAGCACACTGCTTGCTGTCATCACGAGGCAGAGCCGCGTGACCTATCATGCTCGTAAACTTGACCCACTCCCCACTGTCATATGCAGGAACCGCAACGAGTCAGTGGTCAGGGAAGCTCTTCTTTCTATTTATTCCAGCACTGGCTACAATGATAGTAGGCAGAAAACGTGAGGACGTCATTTCAAACCACACCTAGTCCATAAAATGGCACACTCTGGCTCAAAGTCTGCGACGGCAACGCCTACGTTTATGCTGTGATGTTTGGGCTGAGATGGTGAGACTCGTCACAGTTCAGCCTTGGAAAGCCTCTCACGACTCTCTGCTAAAACCCAAGTCGAACGTTATAATACCACCCAGCACTCAACCATCCTTCGCAAGGACTCAAAGCTAAGCCACAACCACAGCATTGCGTTTTCTTGGCACCTTCACCGGAGAACACCTTCAAAGTTCACTACCTTCGGCCTTCGATGGAGGCAACCACCAAAGACACTGCCGAAACCTAAGGCCGAAGGCGCCTGTTTCTGGCCAACTTTGCAAATTTCACGTTCCACCTCATTGCACTCGTCGTTTCCTTGAATCGATCACAAACTTGTCACTCGGTCACAGTCAGTCCGTCGAGCAAACGCCACTGTGTCAGTGGAGTATTTACGCCTTTTGGGCCAAGGAGAAACGTCTAAAATTAGGTATCCTAATTTTATTCAACTCCATCCAAGCGAGGGGGGTGAGCGCAACCCGAGCACTATAAGCGGAACCTGTCAAAATCTGAACACACACCCGTGCACACACTCGCTGGCCAGTTTTTGTCTGTATGTCGACGGCGTCGTCACGTCTTGACAATAAAAGGATTTCAATTTGATGAGCACACAGCACTGCATAGCTGGTAAAGGAATATAAAGTCCTTGCTAATTGAATCCGAATGGCCAACGACAACGACGACTACGACAAGAGGAGATGAGATGATGATGAGAGCGAGAGCAAAATTAAAATATCCTTTCTTTATTATTTTTCCCTTGCCTTTGCCTGGCGGATCAACCAGGAGAGGACCTTCTCTCAGCAGGCTCGTTGTGCGGCTGTGTGTGGGTGTGTGGGTGTGTGTGTTTGTGTATCCTTTTATGGCTTGTTGTTGCTTTAATGTTTTCATTATGACCAACCTCAGAAGAAAAATCCGGGACGCAGGATACAACAAGGAGAAAAAAAAACACAGTTTTCTCTGAATTCAACCTGCCCCTCCCCCACTCATTCCCCCCTTGGGAGGAATAATTGCTTGATTTTATTTACAAAAAGCTCCCTCTATTGATTGACACTTCGAAGAAATCCACCATAAATTGCATGTTTTTTTTCAAAATCAAAAAAAGGAGAAAAATTTTGTTTTAATAAATTCTTGTGCACCTACTTTTTTTCCGTTCTGTGGATCCTTGCTGGGTTGCCTAGGCGTGCGAGTGTATGGGTGCACCAGAGCCGTAAAGGAGGAGAACACAGCGAACACAGCGAGAAGAACAAAAAAAAATGAATCAAAAGAAAACAGCCAAAGAACGAACAAAAAATATACACGAAAAGGAGAAATCCACACACGGCACAATGGAGAAACTGATAAACTAAGGATATACACACATCAACTAAGGACGAGATTTTCCTTCCTTTGGAGATTTCTGATTTCTTTTTCTTCTTCCTCCACTTTGGTTTATTTATTTATTTTTTTTGTTCTCCTTTTTTTTTGATGAATTTTTTTGCGGTAAAATTAGTGAAATTTCGCGTTCGATTTGGAGAAGTTTTACATTTTTGTGTTGATTTTCACGCGGAGAGAGGTGAGGTTTGAGGTGAATTTTTCTTTCAGTGTGTTTCCCCGGGGGAATGTCCTTGTTTTGTTGGAGAATGCAAAATGTCGACACCTCCGTTTTGGGGTAGATTTTTTTCCCAGTTTTCTTTTTTGCAACAATTCCGTTTAAAATCTCGACATCAACTGAGGCAGTGGTCGTCGATTTGGTGGAAGTATTCTGTGTACGGTGGGGGTTCTCACCTCTCCACACGGCAAAAGAAGCTTTTCTGCTCTCCCAGATCGAGTGGCGCCCGTGTCTGTTCACTGTTGGTGCTGATGGGTGGAAAATGTGAAGGAAAACTATGGCAACGGACCCGTAAATGCTCTCTCAGAGAAACTCTGTGCATACTTTTTTTTTTCTGTGCGATCAGTGCGCAGGACTGCTTTCAATATTCTCGACGAAAGCAGTCTCTGTTCAGGTGTGAGTGAGAGCAGCCAACTGACAAGTTTGTTGGTGGTGGGAATTTTCGCACATGGAAGAGGAGGGTTTTGTTATTTATCAATGAGCATTGATTTGACACTTTCGTTGAGTTAGGAACCCTTCGTTGTTCGCCATAGGCGAGGGGGCTTTCGTTCGAAGATTTGTAAAAGCTCGCTGTGGTGGAGTGTTGCCAAGGCCATGATGATTTAACAGCGATTTGGTTTTGGTTGGCGGCTTGGTTGAGGTTCTGTTTTATTTTGGTCAGAGTATCAGGTAGGATGTTATCCTCGTTCTTGTCTATCCATCTTATTAAGGACCATTCAGCACTCATGACCACTTAACGAGGAATTGGAGACACAAAACATACTTTGACGTGATTACAAGTGTAGTACATAGTCGCAACGAGAACTTTAAGTTCATACACCAGAATGACAACTGCGCCACCGCATAGTGCACTATTTGCCCGCCGAAATCTGGGGCCTGTATTTTTTCAAAGATCACAGTGAGAACAACTGCATATCGTTCATAATATTATACCACGTTTCAAATACACAACCGAAACCGCGAGGTTCGGATGAATTTTTACTGAAACCTCAATAGGCCGTTCCCACCCAGGTTGAAGTGGTTTCGCTCTCAATTTTCAAATCATTCGCTCTCAATGTAATGCCCGACCAGAAATGAATTATTACAGAGACGCCCGACTGCTACTTCTCTTATCCCTTAAAATGTTTGACAGCTGTTTTTTTTACAACGTGTTGTTAAACCAAATTGACAAATCAGCACTGCATTCACGTTGCTTCGTGAATAACCGAGAATGAATATCTGTCAAAAAGGCGCTCAAATTTCTCGATGGACTAGGGGGCAGTAAGCTGGGAAGTCGGCTCTCTCTGTAATACTTCATTTCTGTGCCCGACCAAACAAATGTTACTCGCTCTCAATGTTTAAATGGCCGCAAGAACAGCTGTCTGTAGACAGGAAATAATAGTGTGAGAACATCAGCAGATAGAAAGGGATGGAATGAGAAAATCGTCACCAAAATAAACTGAAGTTCACTCTGTAGGCTTGTTCGGTTTGACAGGCTCTCATGGACGGATGAATTTAACGAGGATACACCGAGGTTTATCAGAAACCGCGAGGTTTCCAGACTCCGAAAATGTAAACAGGAACCTGGTAGGTTCGGAAAAATTGATGTAACCTCGCGGTTTCGTTCTGGACGTGGAAACGTGGTATTATGAGTAAAAATAAATGTACGAAATTTTAGGCTGTATTTGGCATAGTACATACCCCGAGACACCTTTAGTGGATCACGCGGATGAGAAGTTGAGGATGATGAACTTCGAGGTGGTGAGGGACTTCGTCTACCTTGGCTGCCAAGTAAATAATACGACCAACACAACACACAATCGCTGTTTCTTTGGGCTCAAGAGGCAATTGAGTAGAAGAGCCTTCTATCGAAGGACCAAGCTAACATAATACCTAGTCCTGCCTTGAGTTCTGCTACAAATATAAAACGCTGTTAAAAACAAGCATTGCACATATTGTTTTCTAGACTATTTAATTTATAAGAACACAATAATCATTAAAAAAAATGGATTCACAGGTAATGGCCGCCTTTTGCCTTAACGCAAGCTTTCAAAGGCAGGCCATTGGGATATATCGGCACGTAAGGTTGTGGACGCTGATCTGGATAATGCTGGCCTCAGATTTCCGGAATTTTTGTGGAGAGTCTTGCATCAGCTTATTCCACTTCATCTAAGGAGACGAAAAGAATTGTTGCAATAGTTGAACGTGACCATCATCCCGCTGTTTTTGGTGGTTTGGTGGTGTATCTTTCACCATGGTGCTACATCCCTCTACTTCTGTGAAAAGGGTGTAAAAACTGGTGCAAAGTCCTAAGGGTTACAGCCTTTTCAAGAGCTACAGATGGATCCTCCAACAGGACTCTGCACTAAAGCACCGAGCAGGAGTGGCTCAAAATCAATTTTCCTGGATTTATTGCAGCAGAAGATTTGCCATCGGGGAGTCCAGATCTGAATCCACTTGATTATGGTTTGTGATAAGAATTGGATAACAAGGCCCGCAAGACTCCCCACAAAAAGCCTGAGACCAACATTAACCGCATCAACGATCACGATCTCCATGGAAACCAAAGCCCAATGGCCACAGCATTTGAAAGCCTGCTGCCTTAACGCAAAACTCATTTCCAGTGAATCCATTTTTTTTTTAATAATCATTATTGTGTTCTTATAACTGCAATATGCTTATAGCTTAATTTTATAACAGAACTTATGACATGGTTAGGTATAACACCTTGATTATTCCTGTCATGCTCTATGACGCGGCAGCCTGGACAACCTCAACGGCCGATGAAGAAGCACTTAGTCTCTTCGAGAGAAAAGTTCTGTGTTCAATCTTTGGTCCTGCTTGCGTTGATGGTTCTTTGGAGGTGAATATTCAACCATGAACTGTACCGCGACATAAGCCTAGCCAGGCGTCTACGGATTCAATACCTAAAATGGCTCGGCCCTGAAGAGCGCACACACTGCTCTAGTTCGAAAAGTCTTCAAACCCGAACCAGTGGTACAACGCAATAAAAATGCCCACGGAAACGATGGCGCACACAAGAACGACCACACCCAACTTGGGCCGCTGGAGAGGCTTGTTGGTTGAAGCCATGGTCCACCTTAGACAGTAGCACCCTTAACAGAAGAAGACTTATAATAGTAAAACAGTCCGATTTAAGTCTGACATTCCTTGTTGGGCAATTTGTTTCCATTTTGATGGTAATAGCTGCGTTTTTTTGCAAGCGTATATACGCTTAGTTTTCAATTGGCATGTAAAATAAACTAACAATGAATCCTATATCCGCTTAAGCGCGGATAAAAACAATGCTTCCAAACGTTATTTTCTGAACGTTCATTCCTGAATTCATTCATTCATTGTTTAGGCTGCTGTATGTGGCTTATATTTGCAGGTGTGGTTGATGTATTAGATCATTTTCAATTGTTGTGGCATCCATAAGTATGCAACTTTTGGTATACACAGAGTGTCTCTGCTATACATTCCGTTTAGGTCTAGTTATCGATTCTTTTCATTTGATGAACATTTCTTTTATTTTAAAATTATTAATTGTTTTGGCTTTTAAAGTGATGGTCACGCTACACAGTCACAAAATGAAGATTGTGACCATCAAAGATCAACCATCACCTTCCACGATAACCCCCCTGACTGCTTAGCAAATGTCATAAATGTCGTCGGTGCTGCCAAGATTTTATGATGAATCATTAAGCGCCGATGATCGTTTTTTTGCGCACTTATAAATTAAGCGTATATACGCTTACAAAAAAACACAGCTATCGTTATTCGTCTCTCATAAAAGCCCTCGACAGTTCTGGCGAGAAACTGAGAGAGTCTCGTTTCACAAGCCCCTCTTGAAAACGATCGGCATTCACCGGAACAGCAGCTCTTGATGCTGTGTCCCTACAAAGCTGCCTGAGCTCCTCCCGTGTTTTTATCTACATGTGTGTGGCCTGGCGTTGTTCTGATGGAACACAATTCCTCTCCAAAATTGGCCGCTTCTCGGCGGTTGTTACATTCACACTTTTGTTGACAAAACAAGTCAATTAAGACAATTAAGAGTCGATGATTCCCTGCCAACCACCACACAGACAGCAAGACCTTCCTGTCGGCCAATCCTGGCCTAGCAATCGTTTCCGTCAACTCACTACTATTCGAGCACTAGTATTCCATTGATCCACTTTTCTTAACCAGTCGCCATGCGCTGCAAAAATGTGTCGAAGTAGTTGCCATTCAGGAGCGATTCTCAGATGGAAATCGGTCCAAGAGGTTCTTCAGAGTAAACTCGTGTGGTGCCCATAAATCGAGCATCTCTTTCGTATCCAGTCATGTTCAAATTGTGACAGCAGGGTTTTTTGTGCCTTCAAGAGCGTAGTGTACCTTTGCCATCGAATTAAGGCTCCACCCTTGAGGACTAGGGACGGTGAAACAAAAAAATTAGTCACTGCAGGTACCTCCACACACTCGGTAAAAAGTACAAGGCCGATCAAATAAAAGGAAGAACATACGAGAATGCAACTCTTTTGGAAAGTAGATGTAAGCGATTTGTTATTATTTCAAATTTTCGCCAGAGTGCCATATTCAATGTAAAACTGTGACATTTCAAGGAAAAAGTGCCACAATGGGACGATCGTGCCAATGGCTATGAATGAGTCTGTTACTTTTTGTGTTACACTCTGTGTCTGTGTGACGTGCGAAAGGGGTCGAGTTCCCTCGTCTCATTTGTGTTGTTGTGTATGTTGCCGAAACTATTAAAGTAGAAGTTCAACTATGAATTCGATGCATCGAATAAAAATAGAGCGTTAAACATCGAATGTAGGTATTCATTCGATGATTCGATACATCAAACAGCAAACATCGATTTTTTCGATGTGTCGCTGTATGATGACCAATCATAGTCTGTGGCACATGACCATGGATGAGAAGTGTCACTGCACTAAAAAGCCGTATGACCGTATTTGCCCCTCTATCGAACACAACCTACGGTGTAAAGGGAACAAACTCTGTGGAAACAGTGCCCGCTGTAGTTGCAAATGAAAAAAAAAACCAAAAGGGATGCAGTTTTTGAAAATGAGCTTTGTAGCACCTTTCCACCGAACGAAACCGCGAGGTTTCGTCAATTTTATCCAAATCTACCAGGTTCCTGTTTACATTTTCGGGGTCTGAAAATCTCGCGGTTTCTGATACGCCTCGGTGCATCCCCGTTGAATTCATCCGTCCATGAGAGCCTGTCAAACCAAACAAGCCTACAGAGTGAACTTCAGTTTATTTTGGTGATAATTTTCTCATTCTATCTCTTTCTATCTGCTGATGCTCTCACACTATTATTTCCTGTCAACAGACAGCTGTTTTGGCGGCCATTTAAAAATTGAGATCGAGTGACTAGAAAATTGGGAGCTAAGCCACTGCAACCTCGGTGGGAACGGCCTATTGAGGTTTCAGTAAAAGTTCCTCCCAACTTCGCGGTTTTGGTCCGGTGGAAACGTGATATTACGCGACGAGCATGATAGTGGGACTCTCATATGCTCTTTGCCCTGGAAAGCAGCATATCAAGCAATTGTTGACTATTGCATCTAGTTCCCACATTTTTCGCAACAAACATGAGGCCATACTCGCGATTCCGTTGTCAATCAAAAAAAAAGCGAGACCAAGCCGAAAGCACAACAAGTTTACTTCCACCACTGAGTCGCAAGCCACTACCCAAACGACGTCATAACCCGTGCGTCTAAACCACAAGTCCCATTAGCCCCTTACATCACTCGTTCACTCGTTTCGTTTCATGGCTATCATTTTCGTGTGTCCTGTTCACGTGACCATGGCAAAGGTGGATTGTGTTTAATCGCCAAATGCCGGGCGAGACAACCGAGTCCAACCAAGTTCTCGTCATTCTTGCGCAACACAAGCACCACCCTCGGTGATGCGCCCAAAAGAGACCTTCACCTCTGATTTCGTGCCTCCGGCAGCAGCATGCACTCGCAGATGATAATTTCCAACTAAATTCAGGCGGTGGTGTGGATGTGGGAGGACAAAGTAGAAAATCAATTGCTTCTCAAAATTGGGTCATGGGTTCGCGCCGGCCGGTGGTGACGCATTTGTGCTTTACCGGAATGAAGAAATTTCCTTGTCTATTTTTAGGCTGATAACGAATTGGATAATGCACGGTAGAGTAAGCGCACGGAATCATCGCAGCCAACATCAATTGATATCCCTCAGCTTTAGTCGTCGGATCTGATTTGTGTCCTGCCCTTGTGGTGACAGGATTATTGGACGCAATAACCCAGAAGTGAGTGAAGAGTGTTTTGAAGTTGACAAGCCGTCACGATGGCGTCCATGATGGGGGGGCACATGCTCTAAGCAAGTTTGCCACGTCGACGATAGTTACATGCGAAGAGTGACGCATTCACTTCAGCATCCCCATCTTCAATGTCTCCCCGCATAACATTTGCAGTAGTTGCGGTTGGTGGCTCCTCGTGGTGGCTCCCTTGTCAGTGGGAATACTCGTCTTGTTGCCGGTTCTATGCCGTCAATGTAACCAGGTTAGATGTTGTTACTGCAGTTTGAGGGTGATGCTGGCAGAGCACTTGACGGGCTCTGTGCAACGAAATGCCTATAAATATTGAAATTTATGATTTTTGGTCTATGACGGGGATGGAGATGACGATGTACACGCGAGCGTCGCAATGTGTCAGTGAACTGGAGAAGGGCGAGCTCGGGAAACTTGTAACGAGCTGTTGTGAAATGGAAATAAGAGACCTTTTGAAGGCCCTGCCGAGTGCTGGGTCACTGCTCACCGCTTTTGGGTCTAAGGGGCGATGAGATTGGGCTTCGTACTGTTGACGGGAATATTGAATCCAAAAGATATGCATAGAGTTGGCATGAAATTGACTCATATCATCGATCTGGTCATCAATTTCGCAATGGAGTGCAGTCTCGCGTTGCTTGCCGTTAAACTGGCTGCTTGTGGAGCCAGTTGTTCCATGGAATCATTGTCTGCAACATTGAGTTAAAGGAGTTCAAGAAAGCCTTCTGTGACTGGGAAGAGATAAGAAGGTCCCCTGGTACATTGATAGTCGGCAGTGGACAGAGTGGACAATTTGAAAAGGTAATTCGGTAAATATATTCGCCAGCAAACGCTTTCTGAAATTGTATTGTGTATTGTTAGTTTGCTAATCACATACAAGTAAAGCCAATTTTGTATACATCAAGTCAGTGAAGGTAAAATTTACAATGAACCTAAAGTATAATAAAAGTGGCTTCGAAAGAAAGCAGAAATAAAAACGAGAAAGAAAAGAATGCAATGCAGAATCAGCAAATAAGTCAATGAAAAGAGAGAAAGCGAAAAGAGTTATTTTTTGTATAAGAATACGTGTGTTGAACAGAGAGGTATCAACCACAGCGAACGATGAAGGCAAAACTAGGACAGAGCACCAATTTGCTCTAACCAGCCAGATATTGTATATCCCGTTTTATTTTTTAAATGTATTTTCCTTATTGAACCAAATTATTTAAAGTTTGTATGACATTGAAAATACTTATATATTTATCTTAAGAATAGAGCTTTATATCTAACATGTATCGATTTACATTTTTCTAGATATTATCTATGTTGTATAAATTGATGGGATCTTGTTGGAAGTTGATTTTTTGGAGTCGAACTGCAGGAGAAGGTTCATAAAACCTGCTTGTTTGTTTTATAATATACTCAACTTAACTTAAGGACAACTTATCTTCTTCTTCTTCATTTGGCGCTACAGTCCGGGGTGGACCTGGGCCTCAACCAACAAGCCTCTCCAGCTAGCACGGTCTCTGGCTAGCTGTCTCCAGTGTCGCACGCCAAGTTGGTTGAGGTCCTTCTCCACCTGCGTGCGCCACCTTAAACGCGGGCGTCCTCTGTTGCGTTGTCCCACGGGTTCGGAGTCGAAGACTCTCCGGGCCGGAGCTGAGTTGTCCATACGCTCTACATGGCCTAGCCCTCTTAGGCGTTGGATCCGAAGACGCCTGACTAGACTCATGTCGCTGTACAGCCCGTACAGTTCGTGGTTGAATCTTCTCCTCCAAAAACCGTCAACGCAAACAGGACCAAAGATCGCACGCAGAGCTTTTCTCTCGAAAATACCAAGGACTTCCTCATCCGCTTTTGAGATTGTCCATGCCTCCGCGTCGTACAGCAGGACTGGGATGATCAAGGTCTTGTATAAAGTCAGCTTGGTCCTTCGAGAGATGGCTCTACTACTCAATTGCCTCTTGAGCCCGTAGAAACAGCGGTTGGCAAGAGTTACTCTGCGTTTGATCTCGGTACTGATGTTGTTTGTACTGTTTACTGCGGAGCCGAGCTAGACGAAGTCCTTGACTGCCTCGAAGTTATAGCTGCCCATTGTGACGCACTGTCCAAGACGTCGATGTTGTGCGTCCTTTCTTGATGACAGCATATACTTCGTTTTGCCCTCATTCACCGCTAGACCCATTTTAACCGCCTTCGCCTCAATGCCAGCAAACGCCTCATTGACGGCTCGCTGTGTTCTGCCAATCACGTCAATGTCATCCGCGTATGCTAGCAGTTGTACGGACTTCTGGAAGATCGTGCCTCTAGTGTTGGCGTGTGAGTCTTGCACGATCTTCTCCAGGATGATGTTAAAGAAATCACGATAACTTATACTAACTTAAAAAATAACTTATACTAACTTAACCTATATATAGACAATTCAAAAAAAAAAAAAAAAGATTACGTTTTTAGAGGCTTAGGTCTTTCTCCTGGTATTGTGCGTTGTCGAATCTGAATGTGTTACTGCCCGTTCTTACGTTGTGGTAGATGATGTTGTTCTGCTCGTCTACGATTCTGCCCATTCTGTATAGGCTTCTGACGTGGCTTGCAGGGAGGAAGGTGTCGCTAGGGTCTGGTCGTGTTGCAGGGATGTTCTCGAGGTTATTGCAGAAGTTGCTGGTGAGTTGAAAGATGCGTCTGTCTGTATTCGATCTATCTCGGCGGTGTTGTAGAGGGTGGATGACCTTACGTATTTGAAAGAATCTTGTTGACGATGAAGCTGGGTGATGGTCCTGAGGGATTTACGCTCAAAGAGTCGGAGTTTCTCCATTTGTGATGGTGTTAAATCGAACCATACTGGACAGGCGTATGTCAGTGATGGTCTTATAATTTGCTTGTTCAGGATCTTTATTATCTTAGAGGAAAGTGCATTGGGTTTCCACATGACTTTCCTGCAGTAGCTGGGTTGAATCTTGGCTTTGTGGATGCGGTTCGAGATGTTCTTGCGAAGGAGAAATTTCTTACGAAGGTAACTCCTAGGTACTTCATCTCCTTGCCAGGTTATACCGATTCATTGTCGATGAGGATCCGGGCTTGTGTGGTGCCTCAGGGTGTTCCTTGTACAGTAGGTGTTCGGGCCTTTAATTAGCAGTACTTGGGTTTTCCGTTCGTTGGGTCGTATTTTCCACTTGTCGAAATAGGTGGTGAGCGTCGACAGGGAACTGTTGATCAGCCTCTCGCTATGTAGGATGAATGGGGTGTGGGAGTAGATTAGTGTGTCGTCAGCATATGTGATGTTGGGGAATATCAGCTTTAAATAAAAGATACAAAATAGGTGCCAGGATAGAGCCTTGCGGTACTCCGGCTGTTATTGGAAACAATGAGGATTTGGAGCTGTTGACGTTTACCATGAATTGTCTGTTGGTAAGATAGGATTGGATTGGTAGGCAGGTGTTCAAGTCCACGTTGTGGATGAGGTGGAGCTTATAGATTAGCCCAGCTATCCAGAAGCAGTCAAACGGGAGGGGGATACACATATGGTGGGGCGTTTGTGATAATTTTACAAGGGCGTGACAGGTGGAGTGTTTTGGCTTGAAGCCGAATTGGAAGTCGGGGATACTTAGGTTTTCGGCCGAATGTTCTCTTAGTCCGTTTAGGATTTTGCATTCCAGGAGTTTGCTGATTGTGTTTAAGAGAGAAATTGGTCTGTAGTTGGAGGGACTATGGGATGATCCAGGTTTTTTGACTGGTATCAAAATGGCAGTTTTCCAGGAAGTTGGAAAATGGGAGGTGTTGATGCAGTGGTTGAATAGGGTTGAATAGGGTTACTTGGCAGGAGGTTGGTGGGGACCAGTTTCTTGTAGAGGATGTTTGGGATTTTATCAATGCCTGTCGATTTCTTGTTTTTCCTGTTGCGGATGAAGTATTGTAGTTCGTCTAAAGAGGTGAACTTACTTGTGGTTAAGGGAGTTGATGCTCTATTATATCTATTGAACATGGGCAAATATCTATTGTCGGAGTTTGGATGGAGGTTCTGGGAGAGGTATTGTTGGACCTGTTGCCGAAATTCAGGTGTGGAGAGGGAATCATTTTGTTCATGGATTTCGGCGAAGGGATTGCCCAGGAGGTTAGTAGACTCTAGATCCGTTTCAGTGGGCTTATTGTTGGGACCCAGGAGGTAGTTAACCCTTTCGGATGTCTTGCGATTGGTGAGTCTGTTTATGTTCCGGAACAACGATTTGTCCGGTTTCATGGATTGGAGAGTGGTAGTGTAGTTTGTCTCTACAAAGGATTGAAGGTTTTCGTTGATGAGGATGGTTAATATGGGACTGGAAGATGGGACAGTAGTTCCTAAATAGCCTGCGCCTGAGTCTTTTTTTTGTCTTTTATCAGCTTTTGGAGAGTTTGTGGGAGAGGTCTATTGAGCTCCCTGTAGGGGTTGAAAGTTGGGGTATTTGCCATGAGAGTCGATTTGAAGATGTCCTCCATTATTATGCAGGACTCGAAGTTGGAGAATTTTTCCGTCACAACCCTATTCACTTTCCTCCAGTTAGTTTTCTCGAAGTTTGGAATAGGGTGTGCCGTGGGTATTGGCCCGAGCTGGGAAATGTCTACCGTGAGGTGGACCGAAGCATGGTCTGAAGGGAATGTATGGGAAGTTGCGGGGGGAGCTGTATATCCCGAGATTTTTCGGGTTACGATGATTTTTCACCCTTTATTTTGCCGACGCCCTGCGGTTGTTCTCTTATAGGCTATGGAGTATGTGTCATGTGATGTTGGAGAAGAGGCATGCAATGATAAGAAACAAGAAATTACTTCATTGTAAACTGACGAACAACAAATAACAATGTTGATCAGGGTGAGGTGTCCCGCGCGTTCAAATTTTGGAGTGCTTAAGATCGATCATCCATCGTCTATCGTTAACTACCAGCAAGCATCTAACGAAAGTTGATCACACATACCGATGACCGCACATGCACACAAGAGGAGAGCTTTACCCACAGCTGATGAGGGCTTGCTCGTGAGCCCTTCTCGCGACAGTACTCCCGAGGGTGCATGGTGCGATTTTCACTGCAGCAAATTGTTTTTGCTGGTGGATGGTGTGTTCTGCTTGATGATGGGTGGTGCGATCTGCCGATGGTGCTGGTGTACGGATGGTGCGTGTTGTGTACAGTGACTCACAAAAAAATATGGACGAACACAAAAATATAATTTTTACATATAAGCAATCAGTATCAAGCATATAGCGTATGTTTACGTAGAGTAGTAGAACGATATGAAAACGAATGACAAGCATGTTGTGGGCTTGTGTGTTCGTAGAATTTGTCTCTTGCATGTGCAGTTGTAGGAAACAGAAAGATATTTTGTTCATATGCTCGATGTAACGATACATTGTTGAAGAGTGGAATTTTAAGAGATAACACGATAGGACTGTGGGTCGCCGTGGCGTAGTGGGTAAGTGCGTCGACTCCTACGCAGAGGGTGCCAGGTGCGATACCCGAATTTACCACCTATCATAATTCACGGCTCAACCTCTTTCGAGTCACTGACAATGCTCAAAGAGTATTCCTGTCTAGAAAAAGCTTCTCAATTTCGCCCTTCCACTCGTGCAAGAACGCACAACACGAGTGGTTGCTGAGAAGCTAGGCCCAGGTCCGCCTCGGACTGTAGCGCCACCCATATTATTATTATTATTATTATTAACACAATAGGAATCGCGTTATATGGACGCCACGCCACTGATAGTCGGTTAAGGGCTGTCCACATGAATGTTGTTTGCAGTAAAGGTCAGCAGACCAGAAACAAAAACCTTGCAATTAATGCCACAAACTGTTAACCTTGTCTTTGGTTTAAGATTTCCCTTTTAGATTCAATGTCTGGAAATCTACCCACGACACTATATAATAAAATATGGGTGGCGCTTCAGCCCATAGAGGGCCAGGATCTAGATTCTACAGCAACCACACGTGTTATGCGTGCCATCTCTCAGCAGTGGAAGGGACCTACAGTTTTATGCCGACTCCAAACGCCCAAGTTTGAGAAGCTTTTTCTAGACAGAAATACTCTTTGACCATTGTCAGTGACTCGAAAGGGGTGGGACCGTGATTTTTTTTTTTTGTCGTATCGGCTGGGAATCGAACCTGAGCTTCTGAGTTAAGTTGGGTAGGGGTCGACGCACGTACCCAAAACGCCACTACCACCCAGGGTCATCAATATTGTGAATCCGGAAGTATATTTAAATACGAACTTGAGCCTTCGCGACGCGGGCGTTATACCATAGGTTCGGAGTCAAAGACCCTTCGAGTCAGAACTAAGTTGCTCATGTGGTCTACAGGGCTCAGTCAGCTTAGACGTAAAGCCCGAAGACCCTGGCTAAGCTCAAGTCACTGCAGAGCACGTAGGCTTCGTGCTTGAGTCCTCCTGATTCCAACCACATAGGCAAGACCAAATATCGCGTGTAAAAGTATTCTCTCGAGAAGATACCAAGAACTTTCTCGTCTGAAATTGAAAATCTCCATGCCTCTGCGGTGTACGGACAGCCTTGTACAAATTCGCCTCTACCCAGAGAGGGTGGGCCCTATTCCTCAAAATCCCAGAGAGGGCCCTATTCCTCAAAAGCCTCTTGAGTCCAAAGAAACATGGCAGGAGAGATTCTTATGATGTCGGTACAAATGGACAGCATGTTACCATTCGCATCACAGAGTCGCACACGTGGCTAGGGACACTTAGTCCCAATAAACTCCACGACGTGCTGGCATTAGTATCCAAACCTTTCCTTGATTTGAGCTTAAATACAGTCACCACTACCAGTGCCATAACTAGGCTTTTGTGCAGCCGGCCTTTTTTGCGAGCTTATACATTGGCGCCCTGGTATGCGTGGAATTGAACTTGGTCCTGGTCATTTCCTTCTCCTTCTGGATCTGGGCACCGCTCCAGTCACGGCATTGACCAACTGCTCCATGCTGTAACGGATGACGGCTTTCAGGAGCTCCTGACCTCCCGTGGGGCCGGAGTCTACTGCTTGGTTCTGGTGTAGCTACGCAACAGAGTGTTTGCGTGACATTTGGGTGGAATTGGGTGTCATAAAATACAGGCCTCGTCTGACCTAGTGAACCCCAAACTAAGGGAAGGTTGGTCTTTAGTCTGCTAGCCTTCGGGTCTTGCCAAAGTAATGAATATCAGAGTACGGACATTGGAGCAACGCTTCTTAGGTCAGCTCAATCTGAGACTCTCTGTCACACACGTATCTCATCCAGGTATCGGTCCTAGGCATATAATTTCCCCTGACGTTCTTGAATGACTTGTCAGAAGACTCTACAAGTCTTAGCGGGATCGAAGGTCGGGTTAACTTGCAAAATTGAAGCTGATTGGTATTCGGAACCTGACGGATTCTCACGTGCTACGTGATATCTTATTCATAACTTTTCTACATCTGTACATCCTATAACGGCGATTTGTTGCTGTAAGAAAAAGGTGATAAGAAGCCTGCCACATTATTCTTTCAGAATATTGTATCCTATTTTGGATGACATCGCGAACTAATGCTAAAGCTCAGACAGCTAGTTTGGCAGCTGGGCAATGCAATAAGCGACTAAGGACATACCACCAACGTCATGTCAGTGCTTCACATAAAAATATATGTATAGATCTTAGAGAGAGAGAGAGAGAGAGAGGATCTTGGCAAACTTGAAGCTTGCATTTTGCAAAACATACCGTAGAATTCACACTACAAGTTTGCTTGCTTTGGGTACCTTGAATGACCATTAACAGAGTTTACAATGAGCTCCTCGAATACACTTAGCTCGGATTTGTTGTGATTATATCAAACAATCTGAAGTAACCCTCATACAACCGCAGAAAGTCGACTCAGTTCGTTTCACATCTTGGTATATTTTTCGCCGAAATCATGGATTTGTTTAAATTTTTTCGAAGAAAGAAAGAAACTTTTTGACGATGGCGTCGACTGTCCCATAGATGATGCTTTGAATTTTCACACTCTGACGTCGTCGACTGGCTTCCGATAAGGTAAGTGTTGTGTGCCATTACTAGTTCGGCATTTTCGGATAATGTCTGAGTTTGTTTTGAAAATGAATGGAATGTCTGTTGTGAGGATGCCGTTGAACATGGTTTACTTCGCTGGATTAGGATCCTGAACAGAGTAGCTCTAAGCACTTTACAGCTCTAGATGACTGGAGTTCTCGATGGCCCATTGGTCAATCATTTGATCAGAATTTCCGACACTTACCCACATCTCTCTCTACAA
The DNA here is from genome assembly GCA_964034865.1 of Eristalis intricaria. NCBI lineage: Eukaryota > Metazoa > Arthropoda > Insecta > Diptera > Syrphidae > Eristalis > Eristalis intricaria. Next base: position 49,408,434 of record OZ035875.1, read on the forward strand.
TCACCAACGATGTCCCACGTGAGTCGCGATGGCCCATTGGTCAAACATTTGATCAGAATTTCCGACACTTACCCACATCTCTCTCTACAATCACCAACGATGTCCCACGTGAGTCGCGATGGCCCGTTGGTCAATCAGTTGATCAGAATTTCCGACACTTACCCACATCTCTCTACAATCACCAACGATGTCCCGTCGCGATGGCCCATTGGTCAATCATTTGATCAGAATTTCCGACACTTACCCACATCTCTCTACAATCACCAACGATGTCCCACGTGAATCGCGATGGTCCATTGGTCAATCATTTGGTCAGAATTTCCGACACTTACCCACATCTCTCTACAATCACACGTGAGTCGCGTACTCCATCGTCAGTTGAGCATGAGTTGGTACAGGCTGGGTTCAGACGCGTATGCGTGCATGCAACCCCGTTTCAACATATCGACTAGCACGAATTAAGCTGTTCTGCATATAGGACAGAGAGTGCACAAGAACTTTTTCTTCCGTTTGATGTCTTATCTACTTCCAGACATAAGTCTGTGTGCCTAAAATGTGGCAAAAAAAACACCTTTAATACTAAATTGACTCTGCACATGGCCTTGACCACCCGGTCTTCAACTACGGCACACAGACATGGACTATGTCCAAAGCAAATGAAGAGGCTCTTAGTCTTTTCGAGAGGAAATATCGGCGCGCGATCTTTGGTCATGTTAGCGTTAGTGGCATTTGGAGTAGAAGGTTCAACCACGATCTGTACGGTCTGAACGTCCACATATAGAGCGTATGGATATCAAGCCCTAGCTCCGGTCCGTAGTATCTTCGACTCTGAGCTTGTGGGACAGTGCAAAAAAGGACGTTCACGTTCAAGGTAGCACACATAAGTCGAGGGGGACCTCAGCCGGCATGGTGTGCGGAACTGGAGGCAGCTGGCCTGATGTCGTTGTGGCTGGGAAGGCATTTTCGGTGAGGCCCTGGTCCAGCTCGGACTATAGGGCTCTAAGAAGAAGAAGGAGGATGTTCTCGATTTACTGGAATTCATTGAGTTTAGGCTGCGTCCCTTAATCCTCAGTCCAGCTCTTTCCTGGATGAGAGCCACGTCTTATTAGTCCTTCAAGAAACGGAGCATAAGCAGTAATTACCTTAAGGTGGTCGTCGTCGTTGTAATGACGTTCAATTCTGTTGTGTCGTCCTAATGAAGGATACAGTTTTCATCTTCCCTACCTATTAAAGCTGGGATCTCGGGGCTGCTACCTTCATCTGGGTTCCTGAAAGAAATGCCGAAGAAGTAACTCATTTTTTGCCAGAAACTTTAGGTTAATTTGTATTACGCCATGGACCCCCTTTCAGATTCATGGATAACCTCAAATTTGTCAACGTTCTAACCATGAAACTGAATTGAGATAAATTAATCCCAAAATGGAGATAAATATCTAGATGACTATGGCCCTGAAGTTCAACACCTGCAACAGAGGACACATTACTCTCGAAGGAAACCCCGTCGAATAGTTAGTTAGCTTCTGCTATCTAGGTATGGAAAAGATTCGGTTGTTCGAGAGGGCTTGTCTTAGGGCTTGCCTTCGCCTTTATAGAACTCCAGAGTCCCAGTACATAAAATTCTATTCCAATGAGGTCTTATACAACAGGGCAAACCTGATAAGAGTGGACAATTTCCTGTTGAAGTTGATTCGAGGTCATACTGCTAGAGCGATGAACTCGTCCAATAACTTGATCTCAGGGGCTTACTACCCCAATCCAAAATACCACGAAAGGGTAACGCCACAACGGCTTCGTTCCCCCAGAAGCATTCCTCTATTTTGACATGAACGGTCTGATACAAGACATAAATGCGGTACCGCTCCTCTTTCATACCGCCCGTTCAACTGTGGATGGGCGACTCAACCACGACCGCTCCGTCACACAACGAGCTGAGGAAGGCCTCCTCCGGTTCAGTATGGCGGTCTCAAGGCGGGATATACGGGATGTTGCAACGCAGCATCGAAAATTCTGGTGGCTGGGGAGCGAAGGAACTCCCTCGTCGAACCCTTTAGACCCTGGGTAGAAAGGGTATTGCGGATCTCCGTGTGGGAGCAGTCGGTCACTGTCTTGCAGCGAATTAGATGCAGATCTAGTAGCAGCAACCTACGGCCGACCTACATAGTCTAGTGTAGTGTAAGGTAGATTTTAAGATAAAATATAAAAAAAAAAATAAGTATACACATGCGTATACGAGTGTGTACCCATGTGTATACAATGTATATATTTTAGTATATGGGTATGCATTTGTATATATCTTCATATATATATACATATGCATATGTATGTAGTTTAGCTTAAGTTAGTGTAAGTTATTTTTAAGGTAGCATGTAAGTTAGTATATAAATTTTTTTAATAAAACAGTTGATTTATTAAGTTTTTTTCCATTTTTTCTTAATATAAAGTTGTACATTTAAATTGATTTTCATTTCGTTAAATAAGGTTAAGTCGAAAGACATAGTATAATATTAAGTTTAGCTTAGAGAGCCCGCCGAGGGCCAGTAAGTTAAAATAGATTCTTTGTTAGTCCAACTAGTTTAACCATTTTTGTCTAGTATGTAAGAATATACGTTATGAATTGAGAAATTAAAATGAATTTAAAAAAAAAAAAAAAAAAATCTGCTATCTAGGTGGCATCCCTAGGTGGCTTCCTAACTTGTCATTTCTAACGAATCCACGTTCCTGACAGTGTTTGGCCAGAATATTCGACATATACGGTACGGCGATATTTCTCAATGAATACCAATGCGAGTTCTGTAGATGTCGTTCGATATCGACCAGGTTTCGCTACCATATATCAGTATTGATTTAACACATGAATACATTGAATATTCTGATCTTCGGGCTTCTGGAAATCTGGGAACTCCTCCACATAGGTCGTAGCTGTCCGAATGCTGATCTGGCTTTTTGAAATATGTTATCAACATCTGCTGCTGAACCAATTCTGACACAGATTAAGATACGCAAGTGGAAATGGATCGCACATACTATCAAGAAAAATTAGCCGACAGCATTACCAGAATGTCGGTAGAATGGAACGCTCAAGGCAAAAAAGCCAGAGGCCGTCCCAAGTACACCTGGAGGACAATGCAACCTTACTTAGAATAGTGAAGAAACAGCCGAGTGAGGTGGACATGCCAAGTGGAAGCCCTATGCTCCCAAAAAGGAGAGAAAAATGAAAGGGTCCACAAGAGAAACCTTTTCACTTTTATCGATTTTTTCAGAATCTTCTGAGATGGGCTCAAACCAGTCTTTGGTTGGGAATCAGTGCCTCGAATCACTCACAGATTCGTTTCACTTATAATTGCCAGCGAATACAGATACACGACCCGACTTCGAAGTCGACAAGGAACTAGGTCCATCGGCGTTCGGTGTAAACGAGCATTAGGATGCACGAAGCGATGAATTGCTGTAGAATCTAAGTGGGGAACTTCTCTTAGAACTTGGAGACCAGGACCCTTTGTACTACTTAGTAGTTCTCAAGCCCCTTAGCCAATGTCCCACACAAGTTAACTTAACTTGAGCTGTGCCTAAAGTTCAATTTGGTCAATGCCTCTTCTTGTTCCGCCTGTGCCACTACAGTCCTAGGTGGACTTATGATTTTCAACTGCCCGCCCTTCCCTGGATAAGACCCCTTCCCCATTACGGCATAATCCCCATGCAGTCACCCTTCTACTGACAATGGCCATCAACCTCAGCCGATGCCAGTTATGAGATTTCCTGAAGCCTCACATCATGCGACTTTCAGTCACGCTACCGCTACAGCCTTTCAGCATTCCCCAGAGAATTAGCGCTGGATTAATTACTTTCGCACGGCACAGCAAGACGCCCCACTTCCCGCCCCGCCTATTTTATCAGGTTTCTCAAATCAGCGCTGATTTCCGCCCCATCTTCCGCTTCCGGCAGCCGTATCCTGCAATCAAAGTGCCTTGCGTGACATATTCGTAAACGGAACCCCGATCTCGGCACAATTGCGCTCGTAATGCGAGGCGAGTCCAATTGTAGCGCAACCAAGGGGACCAGTTCCATATCCACGCAAGTTCAAGTTCGGCGCGCTCATCACTTGACATTCCCCGAATGGCAGCGCCCGGTGTCTCGACAGAGCGCAGCACACAAAGCCGATGCGAGTGGAGATTCCTTGGACCCGCAATTAGAATGTCGAGCGGCAGATGAGGCGAGTAGTTCCACTTTAATTTATGGTGTCATGATTTATAGCCACACACTGCCGCCAGGTGTCGAGCGACGTCGACCGCGAACACATTCCCCGATGAGGCGCGAGGGGTCCTTGTCAACCGAAAGCGACACGACCATATGAGGCAATTGCAGTAATTCGCTTAATTAATGCACATCAGCGAGGCAGTGTCATAAAGAAGAGGAAGCCACCGCGAATCGCTGGGGAGCTGCCAGCACACACAACCTGTGTGCGCGGTGTGATGATTCACTGGACGGACGCGTCATGTATCGATTGACCGGCGGCGGCGGCATTGGCGGCGTCACAACGTGCGTGCAGCTCGTGACCGGGGGAGGCGCTGAGGCTTGAACCTGGCGTGGCGTCTAGCTCTGGGCCGATCTGTTATCTGGAGTCTTGTCTTTATGGCTTTTTAATGGGTTCTGACACATGAATGCGAGCGGGTGATACGCCTCGGCTTCCCATGGTGGGCTGGACGAGCGATGACGGCGGTTCGAGGAAGTCATCGGAGAGCGTTTTAATTGAACACACATTGTGGGGATGCTGTTAACACGAACGAGGGGAGGGCGATTGCGGTGACCTATTTCGAGGATGATTACATGTTCCCTTATCGGGGAGCGTGTGCGACAATTTGTCGAGAGCAGAAAGCGGGGTTGCTGGATGTGCCGATGATTGCTGGTTGCCGTTGCCTCGGGACAAGTGGTCGCTTGCTTCCGACATGTTGATGCAGCCATGTTAGGAGTGGAAATGTGGAGGGAGCTAGAGATTGGGTGACAATGCACTTAAAATGCATCTCTTATTGGCGTCGTTTGTAGGCCATCCACATCCGCTTCAGTTTCGCGTCTGATGACATCCCTAGATTTGAGTTGGAGTCCTTGACCGAAGAGAGGTAAATTCTGTGTTTTATTGTAGGTACACGGAATAAGCGTCGATTTGGTTTAATTGACAACAACGAACTAGAGTTTGGTCCAATTGCATATCTTGTCCAAAGCTCGTAGTTGTAGTTCGCCAACACGGTTAGCCTTTCCGCTGCCAGATGGCGTAGGTAGACAGACACCAGTGAACGTTCAGTTCGAAAACTCTCGGGTGTACAACAGGAACAATTTAGGCCCAATGACACTCCAGCAGGAGCTCCAGTAACGAATTCTGAACTGTCTTTGACTCTGAAAATTCAGCTTGACAGTAAGGTTATTATATCTTATAGCAGCTACCAGGAAGACAGTGGGGCAACGGCTTGACGTGCCGGGCATGTCATGAACATACAGTCAATCCCAAAAGTAACTACACAGCATAAAGTTTTCTGTGTTTCAAGCAAAAAATAATCTCAAGCGGGACTCAAAGAAAGACTCAGTAGTAAAGTACTTAGAAGTAGAGTAAAGTACTTAGAACAAAAATTTGTGAGGGTATCTCAAAAACTATGAGCAAGTCGGTTCTAAAACGGATCAAAAATCTAAGGGAATTTAGATCTCCAATAAATGGCCCTTTTTTTTGCTTTCAAACGCTTTTGGCACACGTTGCTCTTTAGATAGTTCAAATAACGAAAAATTTCCATTTTTTTAGACACTTAATTGACCACGTTAGCTGCTACTTGAAAAACCCGTATAAGGTCTGATTTCCTTTACTTACTTTTGTGATGTGAATTTTGCTTCATTTTTATTTTATGAGTCACTGTGCCTATAGTTTTTGAGATATCTTGATATTTTTTTTTGCTTTATGTACATTACTAATTACATTGGGAAACTGCATTTAAGATATCTACGAGTCCCGTTTGAAATTACTTTACACAATTTTTTCTTGTCTACTTACTTTTGTGATTGACTGTATGTAAGGCCGTCTGTCGTGCCAAGATTTGTCAAAATGCAGGATGATGTCAAAAAAATAAAAATTTAGACCTGATTTTGATGACGATGGAAATTTGAAAGCCTATCGCAAGTTTATTTTGAGGTGGGTTCCAAAATAACTTAGCCGTGGTGGTTTAACTAGCTGAGGCTCAGTATATCTAGCAACGTAACCAATTTAACCTCCGAAAGTATGGACATGAATTGCTAATGTTTGCTCCAAAATTTAAAGGGCTAAGAAGGTCCAGGAGCTAGGAAGAAGAAACTTTTCTTAACGGACAACCCTCTATATCCGACACCTTCCTTTACGGACAATTCGACATGGTCCCGTCATTTAGGTATTCATGTATTTTAACCCCTTCAGAATGCAATGAATGAATCATTATGGTCTCGCTTCTGTCCACTCTAGAGAAGATTCTGTTCACTGTGTATAGAAAATGTTTGCAAGTGCGGTGTGACTTTATAACTCACGAACGGTCAAACAGAATTCGATCATATTTTTAGGGATGCCTTATCTAAGCTTTCCACACGTTCGTGAGTTATGACTTTTTATGGCAACATCTGTCAACATCTATGTCAACTCGAGTTGTATATTTATATTTAATTAGATGTAGTATCAAAACTACAAATAAAAAGCAAATAGAGAAGTTTAATAAAAGAACACACTTGCCACAATATTTGAAACATTTATTTAAAAAATGGAAAGAATCCTTAAACACTAGCTGGGTGAATTTAACACGTTGTCTTCGATCTGGAGACTGACACGATTATTCTCTAAAATCTCCATTCCGTCCCTTTCAAGATCGATCGTTATCGCACTGTGAGCTCAAGTGGATAGTTCCTTTTAGTATCGCATACTATCCCATCCGAGTTCAAGTGGATTTACTATTTATTTAATGATAGTTCCATTTAGCGACCGTATGACCGCATCGTCATTTGGGACTATGACATCCTTATCTGCTGGGGTGTGGGTATGAGTAACCCCTGGACCTGTCATATCCGAGATTGCCGGGCTTGACATGAATGCGCATGAGCGCGTGTTAGCGGGACACAGGTATTAGTTTAAACATTTTTTACAAATAGCGTCGTACGTAAATCATGTTTAACATTTGTGAACTTGACAGCTGCAGGATACAAGCTGGCAAGCAATGGAGCACAAAGTATATTTATTCAGTGAAGTACCATATAACGAATCGTGTTCCTTAATAAAATATATCGTTACTATTACTGTGCCGTTACTTTTTTTGCCTGAAATTATTATCGACAACTGACATCGGTACGGGTCGCCGTGGCGTAGTGGGTAAGTGCGTCGACTCCTACGCAGAGGGTGCCAGGTTCGATACCCGAATTTACCACCTACCATAATTCACGGCTCCACCTCTTTCGAGTCACTGACAATGCTCAAAGGGTAGTCCTGTCAAGAGCTTCTCAACTTCGCCCTTCGGAGTCGGCATTAAACTGTAGGTCCCTTCAACTCGCGAAAGAACAATAGCGCACGCACAACACGAGTGGTTGCTGAGAAACTAGGCCCAGGTCCGCCTCGGACTGTCGCGCCACCCATATTATATTATTATTACATCGGTACGTTCACTTTCTTTTCATCTAGTATACTTTTTGTTCGTACTGTTTTTGATGTGTAGTTAACAGATTGCAGTGCGCACAATGGTATTTAGCGCTGCCGCATCATGTGACATCACGCTTCGGTATGATTTTATGGTATAAATTAAAATTATATTTATTGAGTTTTCAAAAAAAAAACTTTATTTGGGCAGCAATTCTGCCTTCCGAAATACAATTGACAAAATGAATCGACTTAGAGCTACCTTAAATACTTATTTAATGCTGCCACTGCAATTCCGCCGTCGTCGCCGATCAGGTGTACGGGCGCCGCTCGTGGAGATTATTTTGTTGTGTCATCAAAAGTATGGTTGCGCGTGTGGAGTATTTTATTTCGTTAACTTATACCCTTCCCGTGGTGTCTGTATATGCAAATTTTTTAAAATTGGATGAAGAATTTTTTCCCGCCTTGTGTATTGTTCCATGATTCTGTGACTTACAATTCTGGGGATTTATTGTAGAACTGACGAAGCAGTGTTCGGAGCCAACGACTTTTGACAAAATTTGCTAGCATCCACTTAGACGTGGGAAGATACTTACATATTGAGCGATGTTGCATGAGGAATACAAATTATGGACATGGACTACCCTCTTCAGTGAAAGAGAGGGTGCTAAACGATCGTAGAGGGCATGCATTGGCAATGGTCTTTGAATCGTGAAAGTGTACGGTCGTTGTTTTGCCTGAGGTAGCCTAGGGCGTCCTGCTTTTCTCCAGTGCATAGCATAGCTCTAAATGGAGTTGTATTCGAGCCGTTGGGTGGCTAAAATACACCGCCACTTTCTCTCTCAGATTGTATTGTCTTAGGTTCTTGGACGTTCTCACTTGCAATTCTTCGTTTGTTACACGGCTTGGCAAAAAAATCTTAACGATATTTCAATATTAGATTGCAGCTTTCCTTTGGTAATGGTGTCCACTTTCGAGGTACCAGATATTTAAAGCAGAACCGATTCTAGGTTGGGGTGGAACAGTGTTCCGAACGGAACTTTCAACTTCCCTATCCTGCTCCACACATTCAGCCCGGTACCACCAAGACCACGCCATGGGAACATGTGTATAAACATATGTCTATACTCTCTTTGTGAACTTGAAGACGTTTCCATTTGTCGTCGAGTGTTCCGCTTGGCTCCTCCATGGACTCAGGCAGACTCGATGGGCAATGTCAACTGCAATTGTGGCTTTTCAACGTCAAACTGTAGTGGTCTTTCTCTACTCTGTTCTTCTATAGAAATCCGTATTCTTACATTGGCTACAAAAATTAGACGATCCAACCCGATGTCGGCTCTTCGGAAGGTTCAGTCTGACGTCTGTTCACTATGTGGGATCGCCAGGAATCGCGTACTGGCCGCGTCACGAAAGCCTAAAGTCTGCTTCCTATGTTTTCAGATGACTCCATAGACTCGCTCTGAGAACGAATCGTTACTGCTCACCATGTTGTGACCAATCAAAAACTTTGCCATGGATGCACAGTCATATGCTCTCATTATTTTCAATCTCTTATTTTGACTTGATGGTGGAAGTATTTATTTAAAAACCACCTTGTCGGATGTGACCAGCAGGTCTCAATCCAATGAGTAATATTTCTTAAGGCAATTCCCAAGCGTGCAATGAAGCCTTAAGTTTAAGCACAAGCCTTGCCAAGCCCAAGGCATGCCGATCTAACAGCAAGTGCATCCCTGACCAAGTCTTCAAAAAAAACATCGTTTGAGATAACAAATTCTTTATTAACAAAAACCAAGTTACAAACGCGGTGTTCCAGTAGAATACATCACAATCCTCTTACCAAGCTGAGAGGCGAGCGGCCAGTGGGGCAGCGTGAGCGAATGAAGTCGTGTAAGCGGCGGTAGCCAGGGGAGCAGCATGAGCTGAGTAAGTGGCAGCAGCCAATGGAGCGGCATAGGTGGCCAATGGAGCAGCAGCAGCATAGGTAGCGCGAGCCAGAGGAGCGGAGTACAGGCTAGAGTATGAGTTGGCGTAAGATCCCGCGTATCCACTGCTGTAGAGTCCACTGGAGACCAAAGGAGCGCTGTACGAGCGGGTCAATGGAGCCGAAACGTATTGCTGGGCGATGGGGGCGGTATAGCTGCGGATAGCTGGAGCGGCGGCAATCACTGAGGTCGAACGGACGATGGGAGCGGCGGCGATTGTGTGAGCAACTGGAGCAGAGGCCAGCACGGATCCAGAGTAGGCAAGTGGAGCGGCGTACGAACGGGTGTACGGGGCTGAAGCAATGAACTGGGTGGCTGGAGCGGCGTATCCACTGGCAATGATGGAGGATGCTGGAGCTGCGTATCCGCTGGAGATGATCTGAGTGGCTGGAGCGGCGTATGTAGCGCCTGACAGATAACCAGCACGGGCGGACTGTGCGCAGGCCAAGACGGCGAGGAGAGCGGATGCCTGAAAGGAGAACAAAAGCGTTACATTATCAAGCTCAAGACAGGGTCCTGCGGGCAGTCCTTACAAAACGGAACATGGTTCGTGGGCTTATTGGTTGTTGCGGCTGAGCTGTTGATCACAAAAAGTACCTCGGAGGAGTATGATTCAATGGGTCGCCGGAGCGGGTTTTATACAAAAAACAAGCCGCCAGACCCAGCGAGGTACTTTCAAAATTGAATGTATTGCATCACAGTGGCGGCGGTCATGAGCCGCGTTTACGAGAGTTTTATTGCATCAAGGGTAGGATAATTAATGCGTGCTATCTGCGTCGCTTTAAGGTCAATTCTGCTTCGGCTCATTTGTCTCTGCATCTGGGCCGTCGACGTCGGCTTTTGAAAGTGATTATCCGTGCAGTTGGACTGATTTCGGCTTCGCGTCGGTTTATCTGCCGGCTGGGCAAGACCTTCACCTTAGGACGTGTGTGAAAAGTTCTAACCTCGGCCAGCTGGCCTCGTCGACGCCGGATGAAGTAAAAGTGCAGCGAAAGGGCGCACGGTTGTGATCGACTTTCGAGTGGCACTTCACTCCGAACTGCTGCTTAACGACAGCGTCCGTGGAGATCTTTAGACGCGATCAATATCTTGCAGATCGCCTATCGGCGGTCTCTCTCTCTGTGAATGTAGGTCGGGAAAAGTCGGTTGACACTTGGCGATGATTGTGAAATGATCAATAAGCGGAAGACGCCTTCAATCAGCGACCATCTGGGCGGAGTCGCAATGGGGACTGTGATGTGAATGAGAGATGAGATGGGGATTTGTTATTCCAAGGTTGGATGTGACAGACTAAAGTGTCACACGAATAACGCCGCGAGAAAGGCGATCAGAGATAGGGATCAGCAAGAGATCGCGTCTATTGCAAATTCATGAGCTATGCCGCATCGTTTATTGTCGATCGGACGTCATCGATGCGATCTAGCATTCAGATTACACAGCATTTCACTGAGCTCTTGGGCTGTGAGACAATATCTAGATGAATGAGTTTGTTAAGACTGTCGCTTGCCTACTGTGATGCTGGAAGGTTGATGTTGTAAACATATCCAGCATCAATCGTTTCGAAATCATCGTTGGAAGGAGGAGTCATGGAGGCTAACATTTAACTAGAAGAACAGCCAAGGAAGAACACTTGACAAATAACATAGCGTCAGTCTTGAAAAGACGAAGTAGTAACAACGACTTGATTTGATTGGAGAATGCATGAGAATCAATTTCGCAAAATCATAGATTCAGTCGCTGTGTGACATACAGCGCCATCTTGCCTGAATCAGAGAGAGACATTTTTGCACGGTAGTGGAGCAATTGAAGCAGTCCTCCCACCTAGCTTTGAAGTCGGCAGAGCCATCAAAAGGCTGAAGAACAACAAAGCCGCAGACACCGATGGCTTACCATCAGAGGTCTTGAAGGCCTGTGGAGATGTTCTGTGAGGGAGCAGGCAGCACATCATCTGTGAGGACGAAAGCATGCCCCACGACTGGAATATCAGCTCCATATGCCCCATTCACAATGAAGGCGATCTTACCTCTTGCGACAACTATAGAGGTTTATCCCTGCTCAACGTCGCCTACAAGGTGTACTGTCCAGCGTACTGTGTGAATGTCTAAAGACGTTTTGCACCGACACGTACCAATGCGGCAAATCGACAATCAAGCAAATCTTCACACTAAAACAGATCCTGGAGAGGACCAGCGAATTTCGGATCGATACACACCACCTCTTCATCGATTTTAAAGCCGCATACGACAGCATTCGTCGCAGGGAACTATTTGATGCGATGGCCGGATTCGGGATCTCGGGTAAAGTGATCCAGCATTACGCTAACAAATATGCGATGCACCGTGCAGTTCGGCTCGAGGACTCCCGAGCCGTTTGAAACCTGCACCGGATATAGGCAAGCAGATGCGCCGTCGTGTGATTTCTTCAATTTAGTACTGGCAGCTGTAAGCACGGAAGGCACTATCTTCTAGTCAGTCCAACTGCTGGGATATGCAGATGACATCGACGTCATCGCGCGTTCCCAACGTGCCCTAGTGGAAGCATTGACGGCAATTAGAAGATGCGAAGCTGGTCTTAAGGTCACTGAGGATAAAACGAAGCATATGTTGTTGACCAAAGACTATCCGTCACACACCACCTGGGACAAAATATCAGAATCGACAGCTACAATTTCGAGGACGTAAAGGAGTCTGTCTGGTCGCCGTGGCATAGTGGGTAATTGCGTCAACTAGTACACAGAGGGTGCCAGGTTCGATACCTCTTTCGAGTCACTGACAATGCCCAAAGCTTCTCAACATCGCCGGTCGGAGTCGGCATTAAACTGTAGGTTCCTTCCACGCGTGAGAGAGCAATAGCACGAACGCGCCGGAGTTTGTCTACCTCAGGGCAAACGTGAACTCCACGAATGACAGTGGAGATCCAACGTAGAACCGCCTTTGGCAACCGGTGTTACTTGGGTTTCGTCAAAACTTCTGACTCGACGGACCCAGATCATGCTCTCATAACCCTTATTTTGACAGCCTTGCAATATTGAGCCGAAAGCTGGACGATAAGCAAAACTGCGGAGCTGATACTTGGTGCCTTCGAAAGAAAAATTCCACTTCGGATACATGGTCCCGTCTGCGAGGAAGGCGAATGGAGGAGAAGACACGAGCTGTACCAGGATGTGGATGTAGTCCGGAAGGCAAACATCCGTCGACTGCACTGGCTCGGCCACATCGAGCGCATGGACAACAATGCTTCAGCTGAGAGTGTCTTCGAATACGAGCCTCCTGGTTTGAGAAGGAGAGGAAAACCGAATCTCCTTTATAAAGACCTCACGGATACGAGACAGCTTGGTCTTGATGACTGGAAGCAGCGTACCCAGGACCGTCAACAATGGAAAGCAGCTATCGCTCACGCTCAGACCCAGCATGGGTCGTCAGCCTGATAAGTAAGTAAGTCAGCGTGGGGTAGTGGTTAAGTGCGCCACCCATATTATTATTATTTTAATAGTGGAGCAATTGACGGAAACATTGTTCCCAATGATTCCGGTGGACCATGACCCGCCCCAAACAGATCATTTTTTCGGATCCAATGGAAGCTCTTGTATTGCCAGAGGTTGCTTATCGTACCACATAGGACTGTTGTTTTAATTAACGCCCCCCCCCCCCCCCCACCCGGCTTTGTCGTTGAAGATAAATAAGCTTATTTTCCACCAGGTTTTTTTTACAGTGCATGACAAAATGAGCAAACCAGCGATTGGGACCTAGAAGTGCATTCTAATTGTTAGTACCCGCCTTAAATTCAGAGTTCAAGCGAAAGAAGAAGCAGCTCGATCCGTAAGATTATAATAATCTCTGCCGTTTTGTGTGAGCGCATGAAACCGTTCGTCAACGACCTGACAGGTCCTTATCTGTGTGGTTTTAGGCCGGAGAAGTCCAACATCGATCAAATTTTCAAATGACGGCAGATCCTGGAAAGAACCCATGAAATGCAGATCGACACCCACCACCTATTAGTCGATTTCAAGGCCGCGTATGACAGCGTGCATAGGGACGAGTTATACAACGCCATGTCTAGTGTTGACATTCCTGCAAAACTCGTCAGGTTGTGCAGGATGACGATGGAGAACTCTCGCTGCTCCATCAAGGTCGGTAACGAACTCAAAAAGACCTTCAATGGCAAAAAAAGGTTTTAGACAAGGCTGCCATGTGAATTTTTCAACATTATTCTTGAGAAGGTCGTGCAGAACTCACACGTCAACACAAGAGGGAATGAATGCTTCCGCACAACTGCTAGCATACGCGGATGACATTGACGTGATTGGTCGAACACAGCGAGCCGTCAATGAGGCGTTTGCTGGCATTGAGGCTAAAGCGGCTAAAATGGGTCTAGCTTTGCATGAGGGCAAAACAAAATGTATGCTGTCATCGAAGACTTGGCCAAAACGTCACCATAGGCAGCTACAACTTCCAGGTAGTCAAGGACTTCGTCTAATCAAATCAAACGCAGAGTAACTCTTGCCAACCGCTGTTTCTATGGGCTCAAGAGGCAATTGAGTAGTAGAGCCATCTCTCGAAGGAACAAGCTGACTTTATACAAGACCTTGATCATCCCAGTCCTGCTGTATGGCGCAAAGCCATGGGCAATCTCAAAAGCGGATGAAGAAGTCATTGGTCTCTTCGAAAGAAAAGCTCTGCGTGCGATCTTAGGTCCTGTTTGCGTTGACGAGTGATGGAGAAGAAGATTCAACCACGAACTGTACGGGCTGTACAGCGGCATGAGCCTAGTCAGGCGTCTTCGGATCCAACGCCTAAGATGGTTAGGCCATGTAGAGCGTATGGACAGAGGAAGAGTCTTCGACTCGGAACTAGTTGGACAACGCAACAGAGGACGCCCGCGTTTAAGGTGGCGCACCCTGGTGGAGAAGGACCTCAACCATCTTGGCGTGTGACACTGGCGGCAGCTAGCCAGACACCGTGCTAGCTGGAGAGGCTTGTTGGTTGAGGCCCAGGTCCAACCCGGACTGTAGCGCTAAATAAAGAAGAAAGAAGACATGTGTATGTAGGCGGTCGTAAAACGATATAACCATTAGATTAACATAACGTTATATTCTCAAAGCGATACCTAGGTTCTCTCTTGTAAATAATTTTGAACAGCAATGCACAACATCGATATTTAAGGAAAGCGTTCAAGCTGCATCCAAGAAGCTGACGGGCTTCAAGAGGGATATGGTCAGCATGAACTTCGTTTTGCCCTCATTCACCGCTAGACCCATTTTAGCCGCCTCAGCCTCAATGCCAGCAAACGCCTCATTGACGGCTCGCTGTGTTCTGCCAATCACGTCAATGTCGTCCGCGTATGCTAGCAGTTGCACGTACTTTTGGAAGATCGTGCCTCTAGTGTTGCCGTGTGAGTCTTGCACGATCTTTTCCAGGATGATGTGGAAGAAATCACATGACAGCGCGTTGCCTTGTCTAAAACCTTTTTTTGACATTGAAGGTATTTTTGAGTTCGTTACCGACCTTGGTGGAGCAGCGAGAATTCTCCATCGTCATCCTGCACAACCTGACGAGCTTGGCAGGAATGTCAAAACTAGACATGGCGTTGTATAGCTCGTCCCTTTGCACGCTGTCATATGCGGCCTTGAAATCGACAAAAAGGTGGTGGGTGTCGATTTGCATCTCTTGGGTCTTTTCCAGGATCTGCCGTAGTGTGAAAATCTGGTCGATGGTGGACTTCCCTGGCCTGAAGCCACACTGATCAGGTTATTTATAAACGGCTTCAGGCGAGTACACAAAATGGCAGAGAAGATCTTGTAAGCGATGTTCAGGAGACTTATCCCTCTATAGTTGGCGCAGTCAAAGGAGTCTCCATTCTTGTGGATTCTCCTGGATCAGAGCTGTCTGGTCGAAGTAGAGAAATGCGGGGATAAAGCCATTAAGACGCACCCCTTCATGGTAACCGTAGTTAGGGCAGTATGCCCCAGAGATCAGTTGGTTCGACGAGAGCATAGACCTTGCAACATGTCTACGAAGCATCTTGATTAAGAAATTATCCACTCTTATCAAGTTCGCCCTCTGACGGGGAGTCTGCTGATCTATATAGGCGAAGGTAGGCCCTGAGACAAACACTCTCAAACACGCGAGTCCCTTCCGGAACAAACATAGGTAGCCATCGGCCGAATAAGAGCCATGTAGCAGATTATCTTCACTCTCGCATCGAGTTCACAATCACTTTGTAAGACCGAAAGCACCACGAGCTCTGACCAAAGCAACATGTGCATGTTTGTGAAAATATTAATACTGATCTAGCCAGGTATCTGACTACACTTCTTTACGCCAATGGTTGTCCGTGCTGTCCAACAACTGAAAGCTTTCGCCTTATATAACGGCGTTCTGAACAAGATTATTACCGAAGGTTGGTGATCAACCTCCAGCTGTCGCAAAATCGCTGAATCGTCTCGAAGTCACGTTGCAAGAGTGCCACAATGCCCTCGATCGTAGGTCCTGATCGGTACACAGTCAGATCATCTGCGTACGCTATCGCGTGCTGAAGAGATCCAAACATCTGTTGCGTGAATTTTGAAGAGTATCGGTGAGTTAACCGCTCCTTGTTGCAGACCTTTTTTTATTCTGAACGTAGTCACGTTGGTATTACTGATCTACTACTCATCGACTATAGAATCCCTCGCTTACAGACTGGTAGCCTTTTAAAGGATTGTGTTAAAAATTCGGAGGTCGAATGAAGGAATAGGCCTTGTGGGGTATCTTTTTATGTGAATTTGGTTGTTAACAAGTGCAGCGTGCAGAAATGCATCTTACCAGTCAACTTTTCAAGTGATGCGCGTCACAAAACTCGCGGTAAGGCCATTAAACAGACTCTCTGCCCCGCATGATGTTGTGCACAAGTAGATCATAGAATTTTCGTTGCGGTCGTACGAGTGACATGCCAAATTGCCGTGAGAATGGACAAATATTGTCAACAAAGTCAACCATAATGTGATTGCCAAGAAGATTGCCGGACTTGAATAATAGAATGAATAAGTTTAAGTCGTGGGTCGCCGTGGCGTAGTGGGTTAGTTCGTCGACTCCTACGCAGAGGGCGCCAGGTTCGATACCCGAATTTACCACCAACCATAATTCACGGCTCCACCTCTTTCGAGTCCCTGACAATGCTCAAAGAGTATTCCTGTCTAGAAAAAGCTTCTCAACTTCGCCGTTCGGAGTCGGCATTAAACTGTAGGTACCTTCCACTCGTGAAAGAACAATAGCACGCACAACACGAGTGGTTGCTGAGAAGCTAGGCCCTGGCCCTCTACGGGCTGTAGCGCCACCCATATTATATTATTATTATAAAATGTAAGTCGCACTGTCATTTGAATCATGCATGATGACTAAAGCGTGACTAACTTAAGTGGCCCACGCACGGTCTCAGCGCCCATGTGCAGACGAAAAGTGCAGCAAGAAAAAATATGTTCACCCTCGTGGAATCAGAGAAGTATGTATTCGCATCGTAGTCCACGTTCACATGTCCTGTCGCGTATTTCGATCTAAGCCGCATGTTAACGCCATTTTTATATGCAAACAAAAACCATAGCAAAAAGCACAAGGGCGGTATGGTGGCGTCCAGGCTTTCTATTAGAGACAAGAGTTAGTTGAAAATTGTCAATCTTACGATTGAAGAACACGATGAAGGTTTAAGTGTCCTTCTGTGTGAGAACTGATGTCTGGATAAAGCTGTGTGAAGCACAATGGACCCAACACGTTGGTCTATGTGAGCCGCGGCCAATTGGGCGTTAGCGCACTCAGTAAACCTACTTACCTTCCAAATGATGTTTGAAGTGAACAGACAGAAATGGAAAACTACCGCCAGCTCAATCGAAGGGAACAGAAAAACATGCTAAATTTCTCGTTCATCGTCCACAACAACATCTCAATATTGAAGCGCCTTAGTGGAACCTAGGGAATTTTTTAATTAAACAAATGTACCCCCACCCTCTTGTCCTCTAAGAAGACCAAGACGAAAACCTTGCACGCCTGAGAGCTCAAGCATAGACCCTCTAGTGACGCCAACAAAATACATTCTTGCTGGTGTTTGCGAAACAAGTCAGTCCTTGGTTCAGTTAATTTATGAAACTTCTAAAAAAGTTTCTCCCTCCACTTGCCACAACACACAACAGCCGTCGCGTCAGTCGGTCTGGGTCAGTTCACAAGAACTGCTCATGCACGAACAAATCCCTGAACTAGACACCTCTTGGATAATTTATAACTGACTGCGACATCTGTGCCAGTGTGGAAGTCGTTCAATTTTCAACATCCAATCGGTTCACAAGCGCATTCAGCAAATTAAGTAAAATAATTTCAAAGGAATTAACTCACTCTTTCTCTCTCACTCTTTTGCAGCCCATTACGTCGGACTTAGATTAATCCCAGCGCCTAGCAAGTCACCAGCAAATTATCAATATTTACCAAATGGCGCCACAATGTCTGCTACGTGAGCAAATCAAGCGATGTCTGCCAGCTCGGAATAGAGAAATACAACCGAATCTCTAATCGATATCCGGAATGGCCTCCTCCTGCTCGTCCTCGTCCTTTTTTCGTCCTTGAGAAGTAATCTTCAGCACTATGACGTCACAAATCGGTGCGATTTATTGTGTTGTTCCCATTCGCAAGCAGCGATAATCCTCACTCCTTTGTGCCACTTCTTGAGCCTTAATCATTCGTCTCACATGTGAATTGCTTCCCTCCCACACCCACCCGCCACGCGACAGTTAAGAAAGGATGAAAATAAAAAGAATATCGCTCACATTAATGTAATTTATGAGATCGATGCGAGGCAGGCACTGAATCGGGGCAGTGAAGGGCAGCTAGGATGTCAATCAGTTGCGATTGTGTGCGGAGAGCGCCGAATCGGTGCCAATTGTCGCCTCGTGAAAGGCGACACACCGGGAAAAAAAATTGGGTCAATGTCAGACAGTGAACCAAAACAAGCGGGCACACACATGCACGGTTTGGACGAATAACGAGCGTGATGACAGTGACGAAGATTAAAAAATTGTATGACCGAGTGTGAAGCTGAGGAGGGAGGAGGAGTGGACTCTTTGGCTCCATGAGGAGCCACGAGGAGTTGGGTCGAGCGTGTTAAATTTGCAATTTACGAGAGTGAAAGTGTTTACGAACATTTCGGGAAGTTTTGAATTGATTTTCAGCTGCAGTCGAGATTGAGTGAATTGGGTTAATTGGAAGAAAAATGAGAGTGCACACAGGAATGCGAAGAAAACGAATTAAATCGTGGGCGAGGCGGGTCTAGTGGTGAAAAGTTTGTTGTGAAAAGTAACAACGTGAATTCCACTATCGTCTGTGACTTTAAAAATTGCCTACAACTAGGGGCGGGGTATAAGTTTCAGGGCGAATTTTATATCGTATGTCGACTGATCACAGGGGGGAGATCACGGTACGAAGGTGATGGCGGCTTAGATGGCGTATACCCCATAGAATTACAAGGGACAGACAGTACACTGGAGCCATGGTTGTTAAAACTCTACATGGCCTGTCTTGACTACGGTTGCATACCAATGAAATGGAGGACAGTAAAAGTAGCCTTCAGTCCAAAATAGGGAAAAACATCTCACATAACCGCAGAGGACTACTGATCCATCAGTCTCTCCTCAGTCCTTCTAAAGAAGCTGGAAAGACTCATTGATCTATAAATAATGAGCGACTTGTTAACTCTCAGCAACTTAGGTTAGGTTAGGTAGTAGGGCTTACATTAGCAGCCCTTCACCAGTACACTTAGACCATATTGGTCCATTGTGATACACATAGTCAGACTACAGTGGACTCCCTCTAAGTCGAATTTTCACGGGATACCAAAATTTGTTCGAGTTAGAGAGAGTTTGACTTAGAGAGAGGTTTTTGTATGAAAAGTTGAGAGAAATGTATGTAAAAGATGGCGAAAAAGTTTGAGTAAGAGAGAGTTTCGACTTAAGGAGAGTTCGACTTAGGGAGAGTCCACTGTACTACCACTGATTAACTTATCCAGTGATAGTGCCATTAGTTTGATCCCAACGGCAAAATGGTGACTGGACCAGATTTGAAAACCAGATAGAAGCGTATTAACTTTGTTTTCACTGGGATTCGAACCGGGGACCCCGTTAACCAGGGGCAGGCACTCTACTAACTGCGTCATCCAGTCGTTTTACTCACTCAGCTCACAAGGGAAAGTCAGTCGAAATAGCTCTACATGCTATTGTTGGCAATAAAGAGAAATCACTGTCCTACAAGGAGTATACTCTAACAGCTTTTTTCGATGTTGGAGGACAATTTTTTTTTTTTTTTTTTGACAATTTAATTTTTTTTTTTGACAATTTAAATTATTTTATTTACAAAAAAACGTTTTACAGTGATTATAGGTTTCTGCGAAGCCCTATAATGGCTTCTCTGCAGAAGATTGTGTTTCAGAGTTCGTTACAGTTCATTTTAGATGCAGTAAGCTTTGTTACATGTTTTCTTCTCATTAGTTTAACAGTAAATAGAAGATAAAAAAAAATAAAATAAAAGTTTTAAAAATTTAGTTGTTTAAATTATTGTTTATAAAACAATGTTTTATATGTTTTTTCTAGTTTTGAAGTTTTCTATGTGTCTTAATTCCTGCGGAAGTGTGTTTAGAACTTCAGGTACACTGCATTTCAACTGTTTTCTCCCGTAGGGTTCTCCAAGCATGCCTTGCGCCCTCCTTCTGGTGTTGATCCCATGTTGAATTGGTATGATAAACCGATTGTCATCGTAGTACTACAGTATAAGGGTCATCCTAAAGATGTCTTCCACTCGAAGAGCTTTAAATCGTTGTTGTTCCGGAACATTACGCTGCTTGAGTAATATTTTCTTCAAAACTGTGTTTTGAAGTTTCTGAAGCTTCTGGATGGGTGTTGCAGATGCATTGCCCCAAGCAAGTATTCCGTACCTTAATTTGGATTCTACTAAAGCGAAATAGACCTGCTTAAGTACGGACGTTGTAGTGTGGTATTGCAGATGGGTTAATGCGTATAATGCTTTTCTTAGGTTCGCACGCAACCCATTGATGTGCACACAAAGAAAATTACAATCGATGGTGACCCCGAGATATTTGTAGGTATCTACTATATCGATAGGACAGCTAGTTGAGCTACCACAAGATTCGTTTTTAAAGTAAATTTTACCGTGTGTAGCCTTGCATTGAGGACTTCGTATGTGCATCGTCATCTTGGTTTTAGATGCATTCATCATTAGGCCATGATCATGGCACCATTTCACAGCGTTGCCGAACTCTTCTTGCATAATTTTTTGTTGCCGCATGCAAGGTCCTATGGCGCACCACTATCGCCGTATCATCTGCAAATGGTATTGCTCTGCTCAGCTCATTGGTTTACAAAATAAATAGGATTGGTCCCAGCTTTGATCCTTGAGGGACTCCATACTTAATGTTCTCCTTTTGACTATATATATATATATTGTTGATTTTGACGCTAAAAAGTCTGTTTCTTAAATATTATCTTAGCCCATCTGCCATTAGTCCTCTCATTCCAATATGTTCTAGTGCTTCGACTAGCTTATCGTGGTTCAGTGTATCAAAAGCCTTACTGAAGTCAACGAATATCACTAAGACATGGTGGCTTTTATTGAGAGCCTATCATTGATAAAATTAGCGAATTCCCCTAACAACTTACCAGTACTCTTATTTCTCTGGCTTGTGTTTATCAGGGAATTTTTTCCGATAAAATCCTGTAGCATGTTTGTCATGACTTCTTCGAGACACTTTTCTACTACAGGCAATATTGAAATTGGCCTGTAATTGTTGAGTTCCGTTTTGGTAGCTCCTTTATAAATCGGCCTGACTACGGCAGTTTTCAAGGTTTCAGGGATCTTTGCTTGATTAATGCTCAGGTTCACGAATTTGCACAGAATTGGGACAAATATATTGGCGTGTCTTTTTATATCTACGGCTCTTATACCGTCAAAACCTGGCGGCGTGCTATCGCTTAGCGAGTTTATTATTTTTCGTATTTCTGGGGAACTTGTTTCTCTTACGAACATTGATCTAGCTAATGTTGAGCTTGTGTATGAGTAATGTTTCTTATTTGAGTGCTAAAACTATTTGCAAATGTACTAGCTAGATTACTCAGACACATTTTTCCAGAGAAGTTCTTTGTGATAGTTTCATCAACTCCATGTTTTTTCCTTCCCAGTATCTCGTTTATTAAGCTCCAGGTTTAGCGGGGATCAGATCTGATTTGGTTGAACTTGGTTTTATAAAAGAAAGGATTTTTTGCCGTTGTTTCCTTGTTCAGTTTGTTTCTGAACGCTTTATATTCCAGTTCATAGCTTTTACTTAGTCTGTTGTTCTTCCACCTCCTGTAAAGATCGTCCCTTTTTTTTACATTTGGCGATCAACTCAGGAGACATCCAAGGATTATGGTTTCTTTTGTTGCTTGATAGAAATCGCATTACCATAAATATAATTCATAATAATAATAATAATAATATGGGTGGCGCGACAGCCCGAGGCGGACCTGGGCCTTGCTTCTCAGCAACCACTCATGTCGTGCGTGCTATTGTTATCTCACGAGTGGAAGGGACCTACAGTTTAATGCCGACTCCTAACGGCAAAGTTGAGAAGCTTTTTCTAGACAGGAATACTCTTTCAGCATTGTCAGTGACGCGAAAGAGGTGGAGCCGTGAATTATCAAAGGTGGTAAATTCGGGTATCGAACCTGGGACCCTCTGCGTAGGAGTCGACGCACTTACCCACTACGCCACGGCGACCCACAAAAAAAATATAATTCGTTTTTTCAAGTAATTTTGAATAAAGTGAAACAGCATCGCTTTCATTAATGACTTCATCCCAACTCGTTTCTATTATCAATTCGTTAACCTTTACGCTGGATATATAAGACAAGCTGACTGTGTTTTCATTAACAGCAGATTCTTGCATTGGTGGGAAGTATATGATTGGATAATGGTAAGGAGTGTTCAACAACATAACAATAGAATGCAGATTAAATGCCCGGAGGCTGGATAAAGCTCATGCTCGACGGTAGACATATCCAAGAGGATTTCGGTAGTAACCGATTGGTAAGAAGAGTGAGATGGGTACCCCACAAGGTGGTATACGCTCCCCACAAATTTAGTTTATTATCGTAAATGAACTACTTCTCTCGCTAGAGACGTGTGGTTTTTGAGTCATCGCCTATGCGGACGACATCGCCATAACCGTCAGCGGAAAATACACCCAAGCGCTAAGGAAAACACTCTCAAAGTGTTACTGCTGCAGAGCACAAAATCGATGCTTTCCAGCAAATACTGATGCAATTATTCGATCAGTGTGTACCCACAAAGTCGATCAGGACCCAAAATCGAGCATGTCCTTGGTATACGGCTGACGTGGTCACTGCCATCAAAAAAAAGAAATAGACTTTACAGCAAATGGAAGCATAGCCAATCTCAATCTAACTGGTCAACATACAAATCAGTAAGGAACAACGCTACAGCAATAGTACGTACTTCAAAGCAAAACTTTTTCTGGAACAACCTTCGAAAAATTGGTGCATCTAGTTGCAACCACAGCTCAAAATGTGACTTTAGTGCTGATGATGACTAGACCATGGCTTTCCGGAGGGAAACCTTGTTCAACAAACTTCAATTTTAATGCCAGCTCAATTCGAAGATTGGATGATTTTGTAGTTGTTTCTGAAGATGAAATTTCCCGTTATGTAAATAGTATTCAATCAAATTCAATTGGAATACCAATCCGGTTCGTCAAACTTGTTTTGCCACAAATTGTCTCCCATCTCACGCATGTGATCAATTGGTGTATTATTACATCGACTTTTCCGAAGTCATGGAAACTCTATCCCAAAGAAAACTAACCATGCGTCTGCAGCTGACTTTAGACCGATTAGTATCTTGTCCTGCTTATCAGATCACAAAACACCTGTCTATTAATAATCTCCTTTACAGTAACCACTCTGTTTTCATAGCAAATCACAGCTGCTGCACAGCTATGATTAATATTCTCGAAGAGATAGTCTTTTTATGACAAAAAATTCATCTCTGCTGGATTTCTCTAAGGCTTTTGACAAAGTAAACCATAATATTTTGTGCTGGAAGCTTCAGAATTACTTTGGCTTCAGATAGAGCGGTTAGATTAGTGAGGAGTTTTCTCTCAGGGAGATCACAAAAAGTAGTAATGGGTCAACGTCATTCCTGTCTTTTGGAAGTAGAGGGTTCCGCAGGGTTCAACACTAGGTCCGATTCTCTTCTGCATGTTCATCAATGAATTTACCTTCCGTGTGTGGGCATTGCTCAGTACACTTGTATGCTGATGATGTTCAATAGCATCTGGCCAAACCTTTTCCAAATCTTGATGAACTCGCGACTCTTATGAGTAAACGGGCTACAACTAAATCCAATTAAGTCACTGCTAGTACCTTTTTCCAGACTGAAGCTTGATCTAGACCATGTCCCCGAACTCTATTTGGTTCCTATGAAATTAAATCCGTTGAGAAAACAACGTGTCTTGGATATGTAATAAGCAAAGATCTATCTGGATATGATCATATCAATATGGTTGTTGGTCGAATCTATGGCTGCCTCCGTAAACTATGGCTCAGTGCTTATTACACTCCGCAAGACACACGCATAAAACTTGTAACTGCCTCTCTTAAGATTCGGTGAATTAATATATTGTAATCCTGACTCCTGACTTGGGAATGGAGAACAAGTTACAGGTGGCTTTTAATGATGCAGTTCGATATATTTATTGCATTCGCAGATATGAGTGGTCGCCGTGGCGTAGTGGGTTAGTGCGTCGACCCCTATGCACAGGGTGCCAGGTTCAATGCCCGAATTTACCACCTACCACAATTCACGGCTCCACTTCTTGCGAGTCACTGACAATGCTCAAAGAGTATTCCTGTCTAGAAAAAGCTTCTCACTTTGCCGTTCGGAGTCGGCATTAAACTGTAGGTTCCCCTCACTCGTGAAAGAACAACAGCACGCACAACACGAGTGGTTGCTGTGAAGCTAGGCCCAGGTCCGCCTCGGACTGTCGCGCCACCAATATAATTATTATACGGCCCATACTACTATATGGTGTTGTGACCGGCGCAACATAAAGCCAGCTACACAAAGCACCCTGATAAACAAGGTCCAAAGGATAGCTTGTATATAAATTATAGGCGCAATGCGCACATCACGAACAGCAGCGCTTGAAAAGGTGTTACACTTCATTCCTGTAGACATCTGTGGAAAACAATTTGCAGTAAAATCTTACTTGGCCTTCTCGTTGGGATGTAGACGTTCATCGAAGTGATAGCTGCAAATTGTGATGGCTTGTGCATGACGTCGAGGACTTGATGACAGCATAACAGTGACGTGGCATCCTTCTTACCCGATTCCTACACAGTTTCATTGAACTCTTGAACAATGTATCGATAGAACAAGCAACTTAGTATGTGCATATATTTGGTCTGTTTCCTACACCTGCACATACAAAGACAAATCTACGAACACACATGCCCATAACCAGTTGTTTCACCAACAGGCAACTTAGATACCAGATTGACGACGGATTTTAATACCACGAAGTCTCGGCAGGCGTTCCACAGGGTTCAGTCCATGGACACCTCCTGTGGAACTTAATGTACGACGGAGTACTAAGACAAACGGTACTCGGGTTTGCTGACGACATCGCACATCCACGAGGTGGAAGCAGCCACAAACGAAGCGATCGCCAGGATCAAGGATTGGATGGAATCCGCCGACCTAGAGCTATCTGACCATAAGATTGAGGCTGTCTTAATAACCAGTCGAAAGACTGTGGAATACGCTAGCTTCCGGGTTGGTTCCCAGATAATTCGGACGAAGGAGTCCTAAAATACCTAATGCTCGACAACCGGCTGAACTTTAAAACTCACGTCGAGTATTGCAGCAAAAAAGCATCAAGTGGTTTCCAGAATTCTGTCCATCATTGGGGGACCTGGATATGCGTGAAGGATCCTGCTATCCACAGTGGTAAGCTCAATCCTTATTTACGCTGTACCAGTATGGGCGGGGCCCTGGCTCGGTTAACTACATGCTCTGCGCAATAAGAGCAATCAGCGGTTTCCGAACAATTTCGTACGAAGCAGACTGCGTCATTGCGGGTATGGTCCCGATCGACATTCTCGCCACCGAAATGCAAAGGATTTACTAACGGAGAACTGTAAATCACGCAAGGTGTCTGACAAATGAAGAAAGGGCAACATCAATGGCACTGTGGCAAGCCAGGCGGGACACCACAACCAAAGGCAGATGGACCCATAAATTGATACCCAGAGTAGAAGCCTGGACACCGAGAGCTCACGGAAACTGCAACTACCACCTCACGCAGTCCTTTTCGGGCCATGGGGGTTACCGGAAATACCTCCACAGATTCGATCACGACAGCTCATCCACTTGTCCAGAATGCGCTGGCGAAGATGAAGACGGAGAGCAAGCAGTATTCAATTGCAGACACTTTGCCTTGGCGAGAGGAAGTCTACCAACTCCTGAGCTCCTAGTTAGCCATATGACGGAGTTAGCTGACAAATGGCTGGTGACCTGCTCCTTTATAACAAGAGTGCAGATCGAGCTAAGAAGGCTAGAAAGAGAAAGGAAAGCCGACTTGGCAAATATAGATCACATAGCTCGTTCTAACCAGCCCCGCGAAGTAAAACCTCACGGCAGTTCCGCGGGGAGAGTGGTAGAAGTGTGCAGAGGTGTGGTTTAGGACGTAGGTGCGAGGAAAGAGGTGAATATCCGTGAAAATATCCCGTGATCGTTCCTGCTGGTAGCACGAGTCGCCAGTATCATGAAGAAGATTCCACATCCATTGGCGCAAACCATAAAAAAATAAATAAATAAAAACATGCCCACAACCTGCTTGTCATTCGTTTTCCTATCGTTCTACTGCTCTACGTAAACATAAACTATACTCACCATTGCATGCCTCTTCTCCAACATCACATGACACATATGCCACAGCCCATAAGAGAACAACCGCAAGGCGTCGGCAAAATAAATGGTGAAAAATCATAGTAACCCGAAAAATCTCGGGATATACAATATCTGGCCGGGTAGAACAAATTTTCTCTCCGTCCTTGTTTTGCCTTCATCGTTGGCTGTTGTTGACTCCTCTCTGTTTAACACACGCTTTCTTATGCAAAAAGAAAATAACTCGCTTTTCATCAACGTATTTACCGATTTTGTATTGTTTTCTCTTAGATTTTTTCTTTCTCTTTTTATAGCCGGTTTCTCAGGTAGCCTTTCGGTTCATTGCAAACTTTACATTCAATGACCTTTTCAAATTTTCCACGCCTTCGCAGCTTATACTTTCTCCTTCAACGCCAGGCCCATTTTAGCTCCATCCGAATCGATGCAATCAAACGATCCTTTTACGGCTCGCTTCCTTCTGCTAATCACTTCAGTGTCATCCGCTTAAGCTAACAACCAAACGGATTTCTGCAAGATGATGCCTCTAATTCGGACTCGTGAGCTTTACAACGCCTTACAATGTTGAACAAGTCACTTGACAGCGCATGGTATATACTGGTATATACAGCGATGTTAAAATACTTCGCCATCTAGGCGACAATTGAGGGAAGTCTTGGAATTAAAAGTGACTGAATCCAGAGATTTGATCACTGCCTGGCTATCGGAACAGATGACGATATCTGTGCGCGATATTACATTGTTTTTCAGCCAGGACAGGGCTTCCTTAATCGCTATAGTTTCAGCCTGAAAGACGGTACAGTGATTAGGTAGTCGAAAAGATAGCTGGAAATCTAGATCCTTGAAATAGACACTAGCAACAACACCTGCATCCATCTTCGATCCATCTGTGAAGAGTCGCAGTGGACCATCCAGCGTCTGGAGTTCAGACTCCCAGTCAGATCTGGGCGGTATGCTGGTTGAGAAATTCTTCTCGAGGAGGAGTTTAGGTAGAGTGAGGTCTGTGTCTATCGTTCGTTGAATGTCCAGACTGCAGTTCTTTCCAGCTGCTCAGCGATCTTAATCTGATCGCCGTGCTAGCTGCTGTTTGTCAGCCAATTAGTTCTATCGGAGGCAGGTTGAGGAGTATGTTTAATGCTTCGGCGGAGGTAGTCCTCAGCGTCCCGCTAATGCATACGCAAGCCATCCTATGCCGACTACGAATAGCCAAGATTTTTTCAAGACATTCCATTATTCCTTGAGCATTGTCAATGACACGGAAGAGGTGGCACTGTGAAAATTATTTTTGATCAAACCCAGGCAGCGAGTTTAAGTTCGCCCACAACGCAACGGACACCAACGTAAACCAGTTAGTGAGTTTAAAATAAGCTTCGGAGATGACGGTGGTTCACCCAGGTTGAGTTGTGTCTTCTAGGTGACTTGTTCTTTAGGAAGAAAGTTCGCTGCAATTGTAGAACAAATCTACAATAGGTTCTTCCGCTTCGTCATCTATTCAGCTTCTGCAAAAGTCTCCGTAAGGAAGGCTTAATAGGCGTGAGTTCTAATGAGGCAGCGTCCAGTTATAACGCCGATGAATGTTCTGAGATTCGAACTACTCTTCCTAATCAGACTGACTACGCGTCTAGGAGAAGGCCATAGTTCCTAAGCGGTGAAGCATCCTGTGCCAGGAGACCATCTACCATTGATATGAGTAAGCGTTTTGAGCTTCAGAAGCCGTTTTCCGGTAAAGCCAGTCATGGATGGTAGCTCTCCAACAGACCTTCTACCCTTTTTTTGCCCACTTCATAATTCTCTGGAATATCAAGTTGGATGATAAAATGATTGCCCATCTCGTTGAGATGTAGGCGTGATAGCTGCAAATAGAGGACAGCAAATGAAGGGTTTTTTCCAATAGGGACTTGATAACTTTGAATTTAATTTGTGAACGCACTCTTTCACTAATCATCAATCTGCCACTGTCCATTTATTCATTTAACCCAACATTTTCATCATGATAAAGTACACGAACAAGCAGCGTCTGCAAATTATAAGAGTTTTGTAACCAAATTCGGAGTCACAACTTTAAGAGCGTTAACTCCAATTTTGGACGAAGCTCATTTTTGGCAAATTATGGCACTGGTTGTGTGAAAATCTAGATGTGCTTCATGAATCACCACTTCACCCACAAAAAATTACTGTTTGGTGAGGTTTGCATACTGGCGGCGGTTTTTTCGTCGACGATAACGATCGTCACGTTACTGTGAATGGTCAGCGTTATCACGCCATTTTTTCCCGATTATTTTTGGATCCCGAATTGGAAGATATCGACTTGGATGACATGTGGTTCCAACAAGACGGTGTCACAGCAAACAACACGCATTACAATCGTCTTATTGAAGAGTAAGTATTGTGAGCGTGTTATCTCAAGAAATGGGCCAGTCGATTGGTCCTCTCGTTCGTGCGATTTAACGCAGCTTGACTATTTAATGTGAGGCTACAAGTCATTGGTTTATGCCAGCAAACCGACGACGTTGGAAGAACTCAGAGCCAATATTAAACGCGAAATAGGGTCCGTATCGGCAGAAATATGTGGCTGACTCGTTGGAAATTGGGTCCAACAGTGGCCATATGAACTATGTCGAGCTCCATTCATAAATTTTTTGATTGTACTTCAAACTAATAATAAATTTTTTGAAATATCTCAAATGGCTTGCGTTTTACTTAAAAAAAAAGTTAAAGTTGTCAAGTCCTCATTGGAAAACCCCTTACTTCCTTCAAAACCACGCCCATTTTAGCTGCTTCCGAATCGATGCAAGCAAACGATCCTTTTACGGCTCGCTTCCTTCTGCTAATCACTTCAGTGTCATCCGCTTAAGCTAACAACCAAACGGATTTCTGCAAGATGATGCCTGTAATGTGGACTCGTGAGCTTTACAACGCCTTACAATGTTGAACAATTCACTTGACAGCGCGTGGTCTCGTCTAAGACCTTTTTCCGGCGCTTACGGTCTCGATAAGTTCGTTGCCAACCTTGATCAAGCAGCGAGGATTCTCCTTGTTCATCCAGCACAGTCTGCTGAGTTAGACCGAAAGGACAAGACATTTTTAGACATTGCACGCCCCCGACATATGCCCCTTTTAGATGGCCAAAGAGGTGGAATGAAGTCTAAACCATCCCAAGACTTGGTATACCGTCTTGACACAGGTGATCGATGCCATGCCATGCCATGCCACCACGGAATGTGATTTCCAATTTGTTTCCCACCAATGACTGCCCATTAGACGACACGCATAACAGCACATTGAGTGGTCCTAAAGCACAATCTGCCAGCATCTACGTTATCTCCAACAGCCGCCATTAATATCCAATAAAACCCGAGGGAACAATAAAAATTCCATAAAAGTCCTGCTCGGCCAATAATTCAACTCTAAATATCGGAGCAGTCTTTTGTTAACAACAACAATTCAGAAAAAAAAAAAAAAAACTCACCCCAAATTGACTTGTCAATACAATGGATTGGCTTAAAGAGGCGGGTCGCGCGCATGCCCAGGCACACGGCTCAGACGTTGGCCGCGTGTTGGCGGGATTACGAGAGAGCCACAGTCGAGGCGGCTGCTGTGTCGATGCATGCAAATGCACATCGATCCCCCGAATGCAGATCATTAACGCTTAACGATCTGATAACGGCCGGTGATGGTCGCGTTGGATAAGCATAAATCATCATTAGCCTCCGGCTCTTAAAGGCGGTCTTGGGTTTGTGTGTCACAACGGAGCTTGCAGTGGGCAGAGGAGCTTAAGCACGTCACAGCCATAAAAGAAGGGGTAACCGTGTGATTGAATCTAAACTAATTTGGATGGACGACGCGACACCTCTGATGTGCGTGGTCGAGGTGTGAAAGTTTCCACCTGACCCGCGGAAGAAATTTGAAACCTTGGGAACACACACCAGTCCATAGACCACTGACTCATTCGGTCCCTTCCGCTGCACAGACGGCCGTGTGCATTGCACAAGCCGGTCTAGTCGCGTTCCCATCGCACCTACTTCGAATTATTTCGCAATGCCCTTCCCTTCTTGGCGAAACCCATTGGCAGGCCACAGCTGCCTCTCCCCATAATTTGAGCGAACACCTAACGCCCAACACCGGCTTCGGCGTTGTTACAGCGCAGCAATTTGTCATGAGTGTATAGCTACAGAGGCCCGTCTCGGTATCCCATTGCAGGCTCATTTCCCTTTCAGAGCGGCACATGGTCCTCCTCCGCGCACAACTGGTGGCTCAGCGATTTGCCAAGTACACCACACTTCGACGATTTATTGCCAAAAAGGAAAGACAAATCGGAAACACTGCCGAACTGCATGCGTCAGTGGCACAATTCGACCTTATTACGACAAATGGGCTTGGCGGTCGCCAGGCTTCGATACTCAATTTCAGAACAAGACGGCCGTGGCATGTGGCATTCCAGGTGTATTTGAATCTTGACAGAATATGAAAATCTCAATGCTGGACCGGCAGCAGCAACAACAGCAATCGACAGTGCACGGGGCCAGGCCAGGCCACATCGATTTGGGTTACATGACTCGGTCATGTAGAGCATGTGTGCTGCGCGCGCTGTATCGACAGAAGTGTGACAGCTTCTCTGCGCTCGAAGGTGGATGCATTTGCATGACAAAAAGCTAAGAGAGCCAGATACGTATCTATTGAGTGCAACAGCAGAAGGATGCAGGTTTCCCGTGTGGTGTGCGACGGCACAGATTACTTCGAGTCGTGTGAGTTTTATTTCGAGAACTCCACGAGATGCGAGATAAGCTTCGGAGAGTTTTGTTTTTGGGTCAATTCATCGTGCTGCGAGTCGTTCGTGTGTGTGTCATGCTGTTGCCGATGGCGTAAAGCACCGTGTCGTGGCTTGGGCGACTGGGGAGGCCAGTGTGTCTCTGGTCAGAGTGTGGTCTTTTTTTTTCTCGACTTCATTGAATTCAAAGGCATTTCGGAGGAATTTTCGAGGAACCGGATGTGGGAAATACGTAATCTTCAAGTGATTCTGAGGAACTAAAAGTTGACGCAGTTCTCGAATTGCGCCTGTGTGTCTCTGAAGTGCTGCGTTCCACTCCGCCGCCAAGAAGAAAGATGATGAATGTCAGCCAAACAGGAAGCACACAAAGCGGCGCTGCAAAGAAGGACAAGGGCTGCTCGTGAGAGCAGGAAGAGCGGTGCTTTGCTTTTTCTGGAAGAATAAGATGGGGCATGCGAAAGCCTCGTGGTCGCCGTGGAGTAGTGGGTAAGTGCGTCGACTCCTACGCAGAGGGTCACAGGTTCGATACCCGAATTTACCACCTTTGATAATTCACGGCTCCACCTCTTTCGAGGCACTGACTATGCTCAAATGGTAGTCCTGCCAAGAGCTTCTCAACTTTGCCGTTCGGAGTCGGCATAAAACTGTAGGTTCCCTTCCACACGTGAGATAACAATAGCACGCACAACACGAGTGGTTGCTGAGAAGCTAGGCCCTGCTCCGCCTCGGACTGTCAATCAACTCTATAATTCCTAAAAATGTCTTGTTTCTGCGCAGGCGGCGACGATCGTAGAGAGAGATTACGAGAGACTCGATCGGCAATGATCCTAGCAGTCCACTACGATTGTAACTTTCCGATGTCAAACCGTGGGGTCCTTTCTCGACTCAGCTGATCTCTTGATATCCGAGATCTTACTTTGGCTATAGCAAGGAATGGAAGGAATGGAAGGAATTGGCTCCTCGGAACGTTCGGACATCGAGTATACTGGAGGATTGTCTGACGTCGATCGCAATGTGATCAATTTGACGGTTGATCAGGAGACCGCCAGGGCCCTTTGTGTGGGAACCGCGTGCTAGCTAGAGAGAGATTACGTCCCGTGACAAAGTCCACCAGCCTGAGTCCGTTATCGGATATGGTGTCGTGCAGGCCGTGCTTCCCGATGTCTTTGGCAAAGATGTCCTCCTTACCCAGCTTTGCATTGAAATCTCCTAGAACGATGTTGATGTCGAAGCTGGGGCACTGATCGTAAGTCCTTTCTAGGAGATCGTAGAAGTCATCCTTGCTGTTGTCATCTTTGTCCCCTGTCGGGGCGTGGGCGCAAATCAGGCTGATGTTCCCGAATTCAGCCTTGATGCGGATTGTTATGTGGCGTTCGCTTTTACAGACAAAGCTTAAGACTTTTTGCCTAAGTCTGCCTCGAACAACAAATCCACATCCAAATAAGCGCCTCTCCCTGTTGCAATCAACGTAGTAGTTGTCGCAGTTTCTCATCCTCTGTACACCCGACCCATTCCACCGCACTTCCTGGATTGCAGTGATGTCTGCTTTGTAGCAGTCCAGGCCCTCCGTGAGTTCTTCGGCTGCACGTGGCTTATTTAGGGATGTAACATGCATTCCACGTGCAGAACCCAAAATCGTTGTCCTTGTTTCGTTTGCTGGGGTCGTCAACATTAATTCCGTTCGTATCGGACGCAATACAATTTTTTACGTGGTGAGGGTGTTAACCTCACGCACAACCCCTCCCTCCACTGGGAGGCCAGGCCCAATTATTTAACCCTCGGGCGAAGGGTCCTGGTTCATCCGGTGTCGGTAAACTCGCTGAGGCTGTGAGCGCCGCCGTTGGCCTTAAATGGCAATAGGGCTCTTCCGCCGCCATATCTATTCCAAGACCCCCCGACCTGGTATTGAAAGAATCTTCTAGACCTGTACTCCGAATATTCCGAAGTAGCTGCCTGGGCTTTTGGATGCTGTCGTTGACCAGACAGTTTTCCAGCTCCTCCGCCGCCATCCATAAAGAGAGATGAGGCAGGCACACTCTCCCCCTATCTCGTCTGCAGCCGTCAACGATGTCCCACGGGGGTTGGTTACCCCACTTTCGATAGAAGGTGCTAAGCTCCCAGATTTCACCACGCGGGGGTGAGAAACAGGAGTTCGTTGATAGAGGCTAAGTGCAAACGCCATATCAACGGTTTGAAATTTATTTCTTGTTCTAATGACTTTTTTTTCACTTAATTTTCTCGAGATGTGTGTAAGCACTCAACAAACATGTTTTCCGTCTTTCCAAATTCCTCTAGTGATCTAGTGTATGCTCCCACCAGATCATCGCAATTGGCCTTCAACAGCAGTGGTGACTAACTATCTGAGTCTGCTTAAATTGGGCTACATACCTTAATTACTTGACAACAACGAAGCCATAGGCAGTGCGCAGGGCAAGCCAACAGCAAGGCTGCTTACACTGGCCATAATGTTTAATGCAAATCAAATATGTCATGGTAAACAACAACGGTATTCAATGAACAGCGAGATCAGATACGACTTCACTCACGACACTTTGTACAAAATTATGCACTTCCTCCAAGTGGTACACAGCCTGAAGCGCAGAGCACACTTGAACTGAGGAACAGCACAGCAGAGACAACAGGCATCAGTCGCACTAATTCAGCTGCTCAAATACATGGTGTTTGCCGGAGTAGGAAGCCAACTGAGATGACCATTTCCTGCGTAATGCAGTGTTGACTCGACCATCGGCTCAGTGTGTGGATGGTTGATTGAGAATAGGCTGGCTTAAGTGTGGTCTTGGAAGGATGTATGTACAAACAAGCAATGGTTGCGGCAGCTGTTACCTTTTGTGGCACCAGGAAGAATTGTTACACATCATCCTTAGGACCCCTATCGGCAGACAGAGAGAGTGTCCGGAATCGATTTCGCAACCGTGAGACAGACTGATTGACGACTCATAGTCTGAAGCTGTGAATAACAACACTCAAAGGGACTTCTTCGTCCAAATGCCCACCACAGACGGCAGAAGTCAACTCGCTTCAGCTAACGAAAACCACATGAGAATTGGCACACAAAGCGCCTCATTCCCGGCAGTTGAGTGGCGGAGCATTTGGTATGCAGACTGCCGTGCAGATGCAATAAATTAGTGCTCACCGTGAAATGTTTCAAGAACAGTTCGGGATGGGAATCTTATCGATCAATTGTAATTGCCTTCTGCGTCTGAAGGTGGGTCTTATTGATTGCTATTGGGGACG
The DNA here is from genome assembly GCA_964034865.1 of Eristalis intricaria. Taxonomy (NCBI): domain Eukaryota; kingdom Metazoa; phylum Arthropoda; class Insecta; order Diptera; family Syrphidae; genus Eristalis; species Eristalis intricaria. The sequence goes on from OZ035875.1 coordinate 49,443,051, forward strand.
TGATGACTTGCATCCTATTTCTACCGCTACACGCGGAGGTCCACCTATGCCTAGGTGCTTTAGCAACCACTCGTGTTGTGGGTGCTGTTGTGCTCTCACGAGTGGAGGGGGCAGTTTTATGTTGACTGCGACCGGCTAACATTGGCAAGTTTTAAATGACAGTTGTCAAGCTTTGTGGGGGAATCGAGAGAAATGGAGTCGGTATTGAGGATGTTCGGATGGCCTTTATAACTCACTTGACTCACTTGAGCTTGACCATTGGGATGCGTTGTTGGGTATCTTTACAGCTCTGAACTTTGGGCAGAAGAATAGAGCCCCCTCTTATATTTATTCCTGTAAGCATTTTTTAGCCAGCTAGATTATAAAGTTGCCTTCTGTGAGAACCTGATCCGGATTCATCACCAAGCAACTGGCTTCAATTCAACTAGAAATGGAGTGTGAACTGGAAGCTGGCGGCTGATCCGGATTCATCACCAAGCACCTGGCTTCAATTCAACTAGAAATGGAGTGTGAACTGGAAGCTGGCGGCTGATCCGGATTCATCACCAAGCTCCTGGCTTCAATTCAACTAGAAATGGAGTGTGAACTGGAAGCTGGCGGCTGATCCGGATTCATCACCAGCACCTGGCTTCAATTCAACTAGAAATGGAGTGTGAACTGGAAGCTGGCGGCTGATCCGGATTCATCACCAAGCAACTGGCTTCAATTCAACTGGGAATGGAGTGTGAACTGGAAGCTGGCGGCTGATCCGGATTCATCACCAAGCTCCTGGCTTCAATTCAACTAGAAATGGAGTGTGAACTGGAAGCTGGCGGCTGATCCGGATTCATCACCAGCACCTGGCTTCAATTCAACTAGAAATGGAGTGTGAACTGGAAGCTGGCGGCTGATCCGGATTCATCACCAGCACCTGGCTTCAATTCAACTAGAAATGGAGTGTGAACTGGAAGCTGGCGGCTGATCAGGATTCATCACCAGCACCTGGCTTCAATTCAACTAGAAATGGAGTGTGAACTGGAAGCTGGCGGCTGATCCGGATTCATCACCAGCACCTGGCTTCAATTCAACTAGAAATGGAGTGTGAACTGGAAGCTGGCGGCTGATCCGGATTCATCACCAGCACCTGGCTTCAATTCAACTAGAAATGGAGTGTGAACTGGAAGCTGGCGGCTTATCCGGATTCATCACCAAGCACCTGGCTTCAATTCAACTGGGAATGGAGTGTGAACTGGAAGCTGGCGGATGATCCGGATTCATCACCAAGCACCTGGCTTCAATTCAACTAGCAATGGAGTGTGAACTGGAAGCTGGCGGCTGATCCGGATTCATCACCAAGCTCCTGGCTTCAATTCAACTAGAAATGGAGTGTGAACTGGAAGCTGGCGGCTGATCCGGATTCATCACCAAGCACCTGGCTTCAATTCAACTAGCAATGGAGTGTGAACTGGAAGCTGGCGGCTGATCCGGATTCATCACCAGCACCTGGCTTCAATTCAACTAGAAATGGAGTTTGAACTGGAAGCTGGCGGCTGATCCGGATTCATCACCAAGCAACTGGCTTCAATTCAACTGGGAATGGAGTGTGAACTGGAAGCTGGCGGCTGATCCGGATTCATCACCAGCACCTGGCTTCAATTCAACTAGAAATGGAGTGTGAACTGGAAGCTGGCGGCTGATCCGGATTCATCACCAAGCACCTGGCTTCAATTCAACTGGGAATGGAGTGTGAACTGGAAGCTGGCGGATGATCCGGATTCATCACCAAGCACCTGGCTTCAATTCAACTAGCAATGGAGGGTGAACTGGAAGCTGGCGGCTGATCCGGATTCATCACCAGCACCTGGCTTCAATTCAACTAGAAATGGAGTGTGAACTGGAAGCTGGCGGCTGATCCGGATTCATCACCAAGCAACTGGCTTCAATTCAACTGGGAATGGAGTGTGAACTGGAAGCTGGCGGCTGATCCGGATTCATCACCAGCACCTGGCTTCAATTCAACTAGAAATGGAGTGTGAACTGGAAGCTGGCGGCTGATCCGGATTCATCACCAAGCACCTGGCTTCAATTCAACTGGGAATGGAGTGTGAACTGGAAGCTGGCGGATGATCCGGATTCATCACCAAGCACCTGGCTTCAATTCAACTAGCAATGGAGTGTGAACTGGAAGCTGGCGGCTGATCCGGATTCATCACCAAGCTCCTGGCTTCAATTCAACTAGAAATGGAGTGTGAACTGGAAGCTGGCGGCTGATCCGGATTCATCACCAAGCACCTGGCTTCAATTCAACTAGCAATGGAGTGTGAACTGGAAGCTGGCGGCTGATCCGGATTCATCACCAGCACCTGGCTTCAATTCAACTAGAAATGGAGTGTGAACTGGAAGCTGGCGGCTGATCCGGATTCATCACCAAGCAACTGGCTTCAATTCAACTAGAAATGGAGTGTGAACTGGAAGCTGGCGGCTGATCCGGATTCATCACCAAGCAACTGGCTTCAATTCAACTGGGAATGGAGTGTGAACTGGAAGCTGGCGGCTGATCCGGATTCATCACCAAGCTCCTGGCTTCAATTCAACTAGAAATGGAGTGTGAACTGGAAGCTGGCGGCTGATCCGGATTCATCACCAAGCACCTGGCTTCAATTCAACTAGCAATGGAGTGTGAACTGGAAGCTGGCGGCTGATCCGGATTCATCACCAAGCAACTGGCTTCAATTCAACTGGGAATGGAGTGTGAACTGGAAGCTGGCGGCTGATCCGGATTCATCACCAAGCACTTGGCTTCAATTCAACTAGAAATGGAGTGTGAACTGGAAGCTGGCGGCTGATCCGGATTCATCACCAAGCAACTGGCTTCAATTCAACTAGAAATGGAGTGTGAACTGGAAGCTGGCGGCTGATCCGGATTCATCACCAAGCACCTGGCTTCAATTCAACTGGGAATGGAGTGTTAACTGGAAGCTGGCGGCTGATCCGGACTCATCACCAAGCAACTGGCTTCAATTCAACTAGAAATGGAGTGTGAACTGCAAGCTGGCGGCTGATCCGGATTCATCACCAAGCAACTGGCTTCAATTCAACTAGAAATGGAGTGTGAACTGGAAGCTGGCGGCTGATCCGGATTCATCACCAAGCACCTGGCTTCAATTCAACTGGGAATGGAGTGTTAACTGGAAGCTGGCGGCTGATCCGGACTCATCACCAAGCAACTGGCTTCAATTCAACTAGAAATGGAGTGTGAACTGCAAGCTGGCGGCTGATCCGGATTCATCACCAAGCAACTGGCTTCAATTCAACTAGCAATGGAGTGTGAACTGGAAGCTGGCGGCTGATCCGGATTCATCACCAAGCACCTGGCTTCAATTCAACTGGGAATGGAGTGTTAACTGGAAGCTGGCGGCTGATCCGGACTCATCACCAAGCAACTGGCTTCAATTCAACTAGAAATGGAGTGTGAACTGGAAGCTGGCGGCTGATCCGGATTCATCACCAAGCACCTGGCTTCAATTCAACTAGAAATGGAGTGTGAACTGGAAGCTGGCAGCTGATCCGGATTCATCACCAGCACCTGGCTTCAATTCAACTAGAAATGGAGTGTGAACTGGAAGCTGGCGTCTGATCCGGATTCATCACCAAGCAACTGGCTTCAATTCAACTAGCAATGGAGTGTGAACTGGAAGCTGGCGGCTGATCCGGATTCATCACCAAGCACCTGGCCATTATATAATGCTCCAACTACTTAAAAACGTTCATCAGTTATGCAGATCCTGTAGCGCAATGCGTTGACTGTGTAGTTGTAGAGTAAGTCCCAACCTCTGATTATTGCTTCCTCAAACTCAAGTGTCTGAGCAGCGAAAAAATCAATGCGGAACTGCTTAAGTAAAGGGCATTTCGCCATGAAGTGCAACACATCCTCACGTTCTCTAAGATTGCACAGGTCGCATAAGATTGGAAGCTCCGGTATGAAGCGATGCGGTGTGAAATTTAGCTCACAAAGTTCGCTTACAAGTAGCTATTCATGAAATAAGTCCTTTCTTGTGGGTTGTGGTTCATTTTGCTGTCGTAGGCTCTGTATTGGGATGACTGGGCTTCATTTACAAATTTGTCAAAAATTCTGTCAAGCGGGCCAGTTTTCTGAAGTAAGATGTTGATTTTTCGTTTTAAAGATTCTTCTTGTTCACTTAGTATAAAATTGAAGCTATAACCGCATTCCTAGTGATTCCCATTCTTGGACACTTCTTCTTCTTTATTTGGCGCTACAGTCCAGGGTGGACCTGGGCCTCAACCAACTAGCCTCTCCAGCTAGCACGGTCTATAGCTAGCTGTCTCTAGTGTCACACGCCAAGTTGGTTGAGGTCCTTCTCCACCTGGGTGCGCCATCTTAAACGCGGGCGTCCTCTGTTACGTTGTCCCACGGGTTCGGAGTCGAAGACTCTTCGGGCCGGAGCTGAGTTGTCCATACGCTCTACATGGCCCAGCCATCTTAGGCGTTGGATCCGACGACGCCTGACTAGACTCATGTCGCTGAACAGCCCGTTCGTGGTTGAATCTTCTTCTCCATCACTCGTCAACGGGTCCAGGGCCAAAGATCGCGGATGAGGAAGTCTTTGGTCTCTTCGAGATAAAAGCTCTGCGTGCGATCTTCGGTCCTGTTTGCGTTGACGGTTTCTGGAGGAGAAGATTCAACCACGAACTGTACGGGCTGTTCAGCTACATGAGTCTAGTCAGGCGTCTTCGAGCGTATGGACAACTCAGCTCCGGCCCGAAGAGTCTTCGCCTCAACTCCGAAAAAAGGTGGCGCACCCAGGTGGAGAAAGACCTCAACCAACCTGGCATGCAACACTGGAGACAGCTAGCCAGAGACCGTGCTAGTTGGAGAGGCTTGCTAGGTGAGTTCAGATGGACACCCACCACCTATTCGTCGATTTCAAGGACGCGTATGACAGCGTGCATAGGGACGAGCTACACAACGCCATGTCTAGTGTTGACATTCCTGCCGAACTCGTCAGGTTGTGCAGGATGACGATGGAGAACTGTCGCTGCTCCATCAAGATCGGAAGCGAACTCACCGAGACCTTCAATGTCAAAAAAGGTCTTAGACAAGGCAACGCGCTGTCATGTGACTTCTTTAACATCATCCTGGAGAAGTTCCTGCAAGACTCACACGCCAACACTAGAGGCACGATCTTCCAGAAGTCCGTACAACTGCTAGCATACGCGCCTGACATTGACGTGATTGGCAGAACACAGCGAGCCGTCAATGAGGTGTTTGCTGGCGTTGAGGCTGAGGCGACATAAAATGGGTCTAGCGGTGAATGAGGGCAAAACGAAGTATATGCTGTCATCGAGAAAGGACACACAACATCGTCGTCTTGGACAGAACGTCACAATGGGCAGCTATAACTTCGAGGTAGTCAAGGACTTCGTCTACATCGGTTCTGCAGTAAACAGTACCAACAACAACAGTACCGAGATCAAACGCGGAACAACTCTTGCCAACCGCTGTTTCTATGGGCTCAAGAGGCAATTGAGTAGTAGAGCCATCTCTCGAAGGACCAAGCTGACTTTATACAAGACCTTGATCATCCCAGTCCTGCTGTACGGCGTGAAGGCATGGACAATCTCAAAAGCGGATGAGGAAGTCATTGGTCTCTTCGAGATAAAAGCTCTGCGTTCGATCTTTGGTCCTGTTTGCGTTGACGAGTGATGGAGAAGAAGATTCAACCACGAACTGTACGGGCTGTATAGCGGCATGAGTCTAGTCAGGCGTCTTCGGATTCAACGCCTAAGGTGGCTAGGCTATGTAGAGCGCATGTACAACACAGCTCCGGCCCGAAGAGTTTTCAACTTCGAACTAATGGGACAACACACCAGAGGACGCCCACGGAACCGATGGCGCACCCAGGTGGAGAAAGACCTCAATCGACTTGATGTGCGCAGTTGGAGAGAGCTGGCTAAAGATCGTGCCGGCTGGAGAGGCTTCCTGGTTGAGGCCCAGGTCCACCCCGGACTGTAGCGCCATCAGAAGAAGAAGAGGTATTAGTTAGACCTTTCCTCCATTTCAACTTAACCTAGGAAATTTATAGCTGATTTTGAAGGTATTAAAAGTGAGCTCCGGTAAGCACAACTAATGCGACAATAGATGCTGCTTGCCCTCAGTGGTTTTAGGATTGTTTTTCTCTTGACTCATACGTCTTAATCCAAATGGAGCCCACCTATTTTTGCACCCGCTCATTGCTTCATTTCCAATGGAGCACAATCCAAGATAAAAACTATTGAGAGCTGCCCACAGTGAAGCGCGGTTAAAAGTTCAGTTGAAAATTAACTGAATATTCAAGTTAAAGGCCGGAACTGAGTTGTCAATGAGCTCTGGCAAAGCTACCTTAGACGTGGAATGGAATCATGTTGGTGCCCGTACAGCTAGTGCCGACCCAAACAACGGAAACAGGAACAATAATCACAAGGACATAGATTACCAATTGAATTTTGGTTGATGTTCGGAAGAAATTTCACTACCTTGCACTTTGACAGCTCAATGGCTATTTATAGATCCGCGTGTTAAAATAATGGGCCTACGCTATATTTTAAAAGTTTGCGATGCTTGGAAAAAATTTATTTTAGACTTGGCGATGTAGCGTTTTTGATGACAAGCCTGTCCCTCACTAGTGATCAAGCCATGTGGTTATTTTGATGATGTCGCCAGACCCAGCACATCAGTGACAGCTTCTTTGTCGCGTATCGTTAACGCCTCCAATCTTCACCGATTGCTTGTTGCAAGCGTCGTAGAACTAACAGAGGTTTTCTGGGAGACTTGATCCGGCAAAGCCTGCCTAATCTAATCTGCACCAATCGACGCACTTATCTCGATTGTTTCTTAAATCTTAAAACGACGACCGGAAACAACTTGCTCCCACCCTCCTGACTGCGCTTAAATTAGAAGAAAATCCGAGAAGATGTTAAAAGCGCTTGAACTTGAATCGCAATGCGGCCGAGGTTAAATGAAGTCACTCGCCTTATCTAACCTCAGTCCGCGCCAGCCAATCAAACCTGCTCTCGGTAGCATGGCATTTAACCGAAACCTCTGTGTACTCAGCAAACACCGCTAGCGAGATAAGCATCACAATATCGGCCAAGATAAAGCACTTGCACACGAGATAAGCCCGAGCGGGAGCATTCATTGAGAAGCACACACACAGTCAGTGATGTGATTCGGGAAGGAATTCCCGACAAAGTTCAACGATCTGCATTCAGGTAGCACTGCTGTCGATGGCTGTCGAATGCCTACAAATGAATGCTTCACCGAGAACAGAACAGAACACCGTTCTCAGCGTACCGTTGGAGGTGGAACGCCTGCGCCTGCGCCTGCGCATGCGCCTCCGCCTGGGCCTGCAACAAATCGTGGACAACGTTAATCACCCGAAAGGTAGTGTGGAACAAATGAAAAAAAAGAAAAAAACACGAGAACCAGCAAAAAGGAAGCCGATGCATGCATAACTGAAGCGAGTGCTCGTATCTGACAGCTACTCTGTAGGTCGTGATCATGTTATCTCGTTCCTGTTTCGGTTCCTGGAAAGACCAAAGCTACTCAGTTGGCTCTCAGGCACCCACACCGAGCCACAACGGTATCTGAACTAATCAATCTCCCGAGCGCGTTCTACACTTGTGTACTTCTCTATTAATAATCACGGAAGATAAATAGATTCAGATACGTGTTGCTGCACAGAGAGCGGGATGATGAACCTCTCCGAGTACCTTCGGAGATTGTCTGGCTCGGACAGGGTCCGTGGATGAAGCTTTGCGTGCGTGATGGCATGACGCCATGCGTTTGACGGTGAATGAGAGCGCGGGAGATGATTAGTTGAGGGTTTTGCTGTTGTTCCCCTTGAATGTGTGCAACGTGTTTATGTTGCCTGATTACAGTTATCTTTGTGTTGAATTAGTTGATTGATTGCCAGCAGATAAGGTCGCGAAGCTAGATGGGCGCTTAAGTGGAAAATATTGTTTGCTCTTGGAAGCCGAGGCTTAATTGATGACAGACCTTAGGTCTCCTGGGTGAACTGCTGAGAACAAATTATCTTTTTGATTAAACACTCGCTCTGGCCTCTTGGCAAGGGAATGGCCATTCGGATGTAATTACCCTTGGCTGAGTGGATGGATGGGTGTAGGCTGATCCACATCGGATGGACGTGGGGGTATGCGGGCCAAAGTTGCCTAACTGAGGGCAATCATCTCTGCAAATGGTCGAGTTGAGGTGACGTTCCCGGAGCGCCCTCTGGATGGTCTCAAAAAGAGAGGACATCCACCAATGTGTGCTTGGGTCGAGTTGTCTAAGATGCCGCTGCTCTACTTGGACCAGTCTAGTGGCTGTGGGGAAGCTTGATAGACGAACAAAACGAAGGGACTTTTGACGACCGATTTGTGGGTATGCTCGTGAAATATCAGAACTCTGTACAAGGAGGAGGGCGCCTGGATCCGCCCACCAATTCGAAAGTTTCCTTGTGCAGTACAAGGTGGTCATAAGTTTGATTCAGGAAGTGAGCTGAGAAAAGGAAATAAGAAAGGTGGTGGAGCTACTATTCGAAGTGACGAAGTGACAAACGAACTAGTTCAAAAAAGAGCTCTAGCAAGTGAACTAACTGAACTAGTTCCCAATGACATTTTATTTTAATCTATTTAGCTCAGGTATATCCTATTCTTCTTCTTCTTCTGCTTCCTCTTCTTTTTCTTCTTCTTTTTCTTCTTCTTCTCCTTCTTCTGGTGGCGTTACAGTCCAGGGTGGACCTGGGCCTAGCTTCTCAGCAACCACTCGTTTTGTGCGTGCTATTGTTCTATGACGAGTGGAAGGGACTTACAGTTTCATGCCAACTCCAATACTCTTTGAGCCTTGTCAGTGACTCGAAAGAGGTGGAAGCCGTGAATTATGAAAGTTGGTAGATAGGGGACTCGAACCTGGCACCCTCTGCGTAGGAGTCGACGCACTAACCCACTACGCCACGGCGACTCCCAACAGTCCGGGGTAGACCTGGGCCTCAATCAACAAGCCTCTCCAGCTGGCACGATCTGTAGCCAGCTGTCTCCAACTGCGCACACCAAGTTGGTTGAGGTCCTTCTCCACCTGGGTGCGCCATCGGTTCCGTGGGCGTCCTCTATTGCGTTGTCCCACTGTTTAGGGGTCGAAGACTCTTCGGGCTGGAGCAGTGGTTTCCATGCGCTCTACATGGCCCAGCCATCTTAGGCTTTAAATCCGTGCACGCCTGACTAGTCTCATGCCGCTGTACAGCCCGTACAGTTCGTGGTTGAATCTTCTTCTCCAATAACCGTTTTTTTTTTTTTTGTAATTCATTTTTATTATTCAATTCATAAAAAACTTACATACTAGACAAAAATGCCTAAAACTAGTTAGACGAACAATGTTTTTATTTCTAACTTACTGGCCCTAGGCGGGCACTCTAAGCTAAACTTAATCTTAATTTATGTCTTTCGACCTAACCTAAAAGAGTGAAATGCAAATGGAAATTGAAAAAGAACAACTTACTATTAAGAAAAAATTGGAAAACTTAATGACTGGGCGGTTTTTATAAAAACTTACAAACTACCTTACATTCTACCTTAAAATAAAACTTACAAGCTAACTTAAGCTAACCTACATATATATGCATATACACATGTGTATTCCCCTATACCCATGTGTATACGCATATATCCTTAATATACACAATGTATACATGCATCGTCGTGTATACACATATACATTCTTGTTTTTTTTTTTTTATATTGTATTTTGTATTTTTTTGTTTTTTGTAGTTATATATATATATATATATACATTTTTACAGCTTACAAACTACCTTAAAACTACCCTAAGATATATAAGTCGGCGGTAGGTTGCGGCTGATAGATTTCTATCTAATCCGCCGCAAGACAGAGATCGACTGCGCCCCATAAGGGGGAACGCCCTACCCTCTTTACCCCGGGTCTAAAGGGTTCGACGCTGGAGTTCCCTCGCTCCGCAGCCACCAGAAATGCTGGTGCTGCCTAGCAACATCCCTAATGTCCCGCCTGGATACTGCCGTGCTGAAACAGAGGAGTCGCTCGTTGCGCGACGGAACGGTCGTGGTTGAGTCGCCCATCCGCAGTCGATCTGGCGATGTGAAAAATGAGCGGTACCGCATTCATATCTTGTAACAGGCCGTACTTATCTAAATGGAGAAAAGCCTCTGGGGGAACGAAGCCGTTTTGGCGTACCCTTTCGTGGTATTCTGGATTGGGGTAGTAAGCCCCTGAGATCAAGTTATTGGACGAGTTCATCGCTCTAGCAGTATGACCTCGAATCAACTTCAATATGAAATTGTCCACTCTTATCAGGTTTGCTCTGTTGTATAAAACCTCATTAGAATAGAATTTTATGTACTGGGACTCTAGAGTTCTATAAAGGCGAAGACAAGCCCTAAGGCAAGCCCTCTCGAACAACCGAATCTTTTCCATCAAGCTTGCACTCACGTTGAACCACACAGGACAGCCATAGGTGAGCATTGGCCGGATGAGCTCCATGTAGCAGATGACCTTCACCCTCGCATCGAGTTGGCTGTTGTAAAACAGTCTCTTTGTAAGGGCAAAAGCGCCTCGGGCCCTGGCCAGAGCAGCATCTACATGTTTATTAAAATATAGATACTGGTCTAGCCAGATCCTGAGGTATCTGACTACAGTCCTTTGCGCCAGTGGTTCCCCGTGTCGTCCAACGATTGAGAACTTTCGCCAATTCTTTCTCGTATCCGCCGAGGCCTTATACAAAGCAGACAGGACCAAAGATTGAACACAGAACTTTTCTCTCGAAAAGACCAAGTGCTTCTTCATCCGCTTTTGAGATTGCCCTTGCTTCCGCAACATAGAACAGGACAGGGATGATCAAGGTGTTATATAATGTTAATTTGGTCCTTCAAGAGATGACTCTACTGCTCAATTGCGTCTTGAGCCCTAAGAAAAAGCGATTGGCAATCCATCCATATCCATTCATATAGACGATGATGACGAATATTCCGCCCTTCCGACCACAGTGAAGTTACGACAGCAATCACCAAGCTAAAGTTCAACAATTCTGCTGGTGCCGATGGACTGCCTGCCGAGCTTTTTAAAGCAGCTGCCGATGATTTGGGAAGTTGCATATACCAACTCATCTGTAAGATAAAAGGATGTCCCACGGATGGACTCTCAGTATCCTTTGTCCGATCCCCTCCAAACTGTTCCTATTCTTTTACAGAGGGATAAGCCTCTTGAATATAGCATACAAGATCTTTTCTGCCATCTTGTGTAAGCGAATGAAACCCTACGTCAACAGCCTGATTGGTTTATATCCGTGCGAGTTCAAGCCAGCAAAATCCATTATTGACCAAATATTCACATTACGGCAGATCTTGGAAAAGACTTAGGAGTTTCAAGTCGATACTCACCATCAATTTATCGACTTGAAGGCCGCCTATGACAGTATTTGCAGAGACGATTTGTCTGCCTTTGTTGAATGACGATGGAGAATGCCCCTTACTCCGTCATGGACGGTAACGATTTTTCCGAGACCTTTGATGCCAAAAAAGGATTTAGACAAGGTGACCCACTGTCATGCGATTGCCTTAACATTATTCTCGAGAAGGTCGTGCGTAACTCAAACGTCAACACCAGAGGCACGATCTTCCACAAATCTGTGCACCTGCTCGCATGTGCCGAAGACATTGACATCATCGGAAGAACACAACGGGCTGTCAGTGGGGCGTTTGTGAGCATCGAGAAGGAAGCGGCGAAGATGGGTCTTGAGGTCAATGAAGGAGAGAAAAAGTATATGTTGTCTACGAAAAAGTTCTTCGAACTCCGACGTCTTGGACAAAACGTCACTACTGACTGACAGCTGTAATTTCGAAGTAGTGAACAACTTTGTCTGCCTAGGCTCCGAAGTTAACGCGAACAATGACACCACAGCGGAGATAAAACGAAGGATCACGCTTGCCTACAGCTTTGTGGAATAAAGCCTTCTCTCAAAGAACCATGATTTGCCTATATAAGACCTTCACAGTCCCAGTCCTTTTGGATAGCGCAAAAGCATGGACACTTAGCAAAGCGGATGAGAAGATTCGCTTCGAGAGGAAGGTCCTTCGTATTATCTTTGGTCCTGATGTTGTTTGGAAGAGGAGACACACTGGTCAAACGAGTTCGATGGCTAGGTCATCTAGAACGATCTAGAACGGAGAAGGTTATCGACTCCAAGGGACAGCGCAAATGATGACCAGCCGTCCGGTGGCACATGCAGCTGGAGAAGGACCTCAATCAGCTAAACCGTGCATTGCTGGAAGCAACTATCATAAGACCGTGCTAAATGGAGAGCCATGTTCGCTGAGGCCCAGCTCCACCCCAGACTGTAACACCAGCCAAAGAAGAAGAAGAAACATTCTGTGTTTAATTTCGGTACTGGTGTTGTTCGTACTGTTTACTTACGAGCCGAGGTACACGAAGTGCTTCACTTCCTCGAAGTTAAAGCTGCCTATGGTGACTTTCTAGCTGAGTCGTCGATGTTGTGCGTCCTTTCTTGATGGCAGCATAAGCTTCGTTTTGCCCTCATTCACCGCTAAACCCATGTTGGCCGCCTCCCCTTTAATACCAGCAAACGCCTCATTAACGGCTCGCTGTGTTCGACCAATCGCGTCAATGTCATCCGCGCATGTTAGCAGTTGTGCGGACTTCTGGAAGATCGTGCCTCTAGTGTTGGCGTGTGAGTCTTGCACGAACTTCTCCAGGATGATGTTAAAGAAGTCACATGACAGCGCGTTGCCTTGTCTAAGACCTTTTTTGACATTGAAGGTCTCGGTGAGTTCGCTTCCGATCTTGATGGAGCAGCGACAGTTCTCCATCGTCATCCTGCACAACCTGACGAGTTCGGCAGGAATGTCAACACTAGACATGGCGTTGTGTAGCTCGTCCCTATGCACGCTGTCATACGCGGCCTTGAAATCGACAAAAAGGTGGTGGGTGTCGATTTGCATTTCTTGGGTCTTTTCCAGGATCTGTCGTAGTGTGAAAATCTGGTCGATGGTGGACTTCCCCGGCCTGAAACCGCACTGGTAAGGACCTATCAGGTCGCTGACGAATGGGTTCAGGCGCTCACACAAGACGCGCAGAGATGATCTTATAGGCGATGTTAAGGAGACTTATCCCTCGGTAGTTGGCGCAGTTGAAGGGGTCTTCTTCCTTGTGAATCGGACAAAACATACTTAGATTCCAATCGTCGGGCATACTTTCTAAAACCTAACCACCTCGGTTTGCCCTTTAGTTGATTTAATCCTTGCCGGGCCTGCCTTCTCGTCAAAGGTGTTATGTTGCCTTCGCAGACTACTTTGAAGAAACGTTTAAGCCATTCGACAGTCAAACTCTTCCTGTCACTCACAATGGATTTGACGTATACGACGACAATTATGCTCTGAGAAGTGATACCTTGGCAGAGCTCAAGGAAGAACTAAGAAAGGTCAAACCGAAAAAAGCTCCTGGTTACTATTTAATTACAGGAGATATTCTTAAAGAGTTACCTAGGAAAGCCGTTCTTAAGTTACTCTACTTAATTAATGCCGCGCTTAGACTTGACCATGTCCCTAGTCAATGGGAGGTGGCAGAAGTTATAATAGTACCAAAACCCGGGAAACCACCAACGGATAAAAAGTCATAAAGGCCTATCTCACTAATCCCCATAATGTCTAAAGTATTTGAAAAAGTTCTGCTTAGACGTTAAAGTCGAATTGTGGAAGAAAAACAGCTCATACCGAATCACCAGTTTGGTTTTAGAAGTAAACATTCAACTATTGACAAAGTACATCGAATAACTGATGTCAAAGCTCGTTTGTGAAGCCACATTTCTCGATGTTGCCCTAGTCTTTGACAAAGTTTGGCATGAAGGCTGAAATATAAACTATGCCGATCTCTACCGGGGAAACTGTCTTGTATCTTAGCCAACTATCTGTCTGAAAGGATCTACAGTGTGAAGCAAGGAAATGAATACTCTGCGTTTAAAAATATAAATTCGGGTGTACCGCAAGGGAGTGTTCTTGGTCCTCTGCTATACCTACTGTATACTAGTGACTTACCACAAGAAGCACACACTGTTCTAGGCACATTTGCTGACTATACCGCCATTTTGGTAAAAGCCAAAACGGTTGAAGAGTCAACAGCAAAATACCTCGGCATGACTCTTGACGTGCCTCTCAAGTGGAACGAACACGTTAAGAAGAAACGTGCAAAACTTGACATGAAATTAAAAATATGTACTGGCTTATTGGTAACCATTCCAAGCTAAGTATTGACAACAAACTCCTTGTACACAAGCAAATCCTAAAATCTGTTTGGGTGTACGGCCTACAACTTTGGGGTTGTACCAAAGCAAGTAATAATGGATAATCGAAAAAGTCATTTCGTATTTTGTCAATAGATGTCGTTGGAGTCGTCTATCTCCAGTGCTACCAATCACATTGTGTCATACCATATGGTGTTGGAAAGGTGACATCTTAAGTTTCATTTAATTAAATTCGGAGAATTTGAAAAAAAGTTCGAGCTGTTCAAAAATGAATGAAAATAATGAAGAAATTAGCTATATTTTGAAATTTTTGTGTAAAAAAGGGAAGAATGCCACGCAAGCCACCAATGAAATTTGTGAAGTTTACGGAGACGATGCTGTATCAGTTGGTGTAGCACAACAATGTTTCGCTCGCTTCCGTTTTGCAAATTTCGATCTGAGAGATGCACCTCGCTCTGGTCGACCTATCGTTGAAAAAGTCGATGAAATTATGGAAAAGATTGACCAGGACCGTCACATAAGCAGCCATGACATCGCCGAGGAACTAAGCATTCATCATCAAACGGTTTTGAAGCATTTAAAAAAGACTGGCCACAAAAAAAAAGAAGCTCGATATTTGCGTAGCACATGAATTGTCTGTGAAAAAAGTTTGATTAGAAATACGAAAAGACTTTTTGACCCATTATGAGCATAATACAGTCTTTTCAAAATAAGGTCCATAGAACTATCGTTGATGAACCATGGTTTATCAGAAACGACGATATCCACAGAGATCTTGGAATATTACCACTCCAAGATGAAGTTAAGAACTTTTACGCTTATAAACATGAGCGCCGCCTAGAAGAGCACACAAACACTGCAGTTCACCCGATCCTTGAGGAAACTAATGTCTTGCGCCGACTACAATGGACTAGACCCCTTGATCTCGTGCGGTAGTCTACACCCGCGCATGGTTGCGGTGTTAGCAGGAACTTTCATTGGAGAGTAACCTGCCAATCAGTACCTAAATCATGAAATGCAAAATACTGGTTAAGTCCTTCACATAGTTGTAGTCTTAAAAAATGCAGGGAGGTGGTTGTAGCGAGTAAAAATCTCACACTTCTATGTGTGAACGTTCGCCATAGAGTCTTGTCGAAGATTTCCACCTAGCCACGGAAAAAGAAACATGGTACCTTCCAACGATTGTCTGATCTTACATCCACTGTCCTTATTCTACACAAAAGGCACCAAGTCCGGGAAGTGCTTTCTAGAACCCATCTTTTCCGACACCCATCCCAGCAGCGCATTGCCCTGCCACCCATAAGGTCATGGGGTTCATTCTCCCCAGCCAGACCAAAGACGCATGCCGCTGCAAGCGCAAATTGATTTACATTCCATTCGTTGAGCATTCCTCTGTCATTTCCTGTCAAGTGTGTGCAATTCTATTGTTGGCCGAAGCACTCCACTCACCTGACACTGCCCTCTGAAGGGCCCCTCAGCCACCTCTGGCTGCGTCTCTGACAGCTCGTGCTGCCTCCAATCGCCGACCGAGTGCTCTTCCTGCTCTCGCATGCCGGCCGTGCTCTGACTTTCGAGTGAAACTGGTTTCACCTTAACCAACAGCGCCCAGCTTCTGTGCACACACGCACAACATTCCAAGTAAAAGGGACAGTTTTGCTTCCTCGTCGCGCGGAAGACGTACCGGCCTATCTGCCCATTTATCTGCAGCACAAATGCATCCAACAAATATTGTTGACTTTGTGCGATGTTCATCCAGCACTTGGCTCCAGCCGCATCTTGACCAGCCGCCCAACCAGCTTGCACGTACCTCTCGTCCAGAGATCGTTGTCTCGTGTCGGATTCGGATGGGTTTCCCTATGCGGAGGCACGTCGCGTCGGTACACATTCACTTCCACTTGCTGCACGGTCAAGTCGCTCCTATGATCCTTTTTGAGTGGTTTATCCTTTGTGTGGCACGGGCACCTACTTCAGGTGCACTCGTGGGTTGGTGTGAACTGTGAAATTGCGCCGCGAGCCTTGCGGGCCAAGTACTTGCCCATGCGTGTGCACGTCCTCAAATATTGTTCTCCGCTGCTGATCTTGCTTGACTGGCGCAGTGCACTGCACTGCAGTGTGGGCTGAGCTGACAGCGATACGAGTGCAGAGGCAACACGCGGAAAATAAGTATGATATAGTGGAAGGAGTATGTCATTGTCCAGTTGGCTGGATGGCTGGGGAAAATGCACGATAGACCGGTCGATGGGGCACTCGACGTGGAAGCAATTATTTAGAATGCACTCAGACGGATGATGATGCTTTTTGTGGTGTACAGTGCCTCCTGCGCCTGCCCTTGAAATTGGTTTCCTTTGCTCTACGAGCGTTTGCTCTTCTCATTCTTGTCATCATTAGATGACGAATGGCTTCACTGAAATTCGCTTCGCAATTCGTGGCGTGCTCTCTGGATGCGGACAAAGAACCCAACAAATTGCTTGCGTCTAATGGAAGGCAGTCGGAGGCGTCGCGGGACGTTGCTCTTGCCATTAGGTAAGACGTGTAACATGCGCGGATCGTGATGATTGACATGACCAGCCCAACAAATTGATTGTTTCTCTAGGCCATTTGTTCTTCAGTCCGTGGTGGAACTGGGACTAATCTCTTCAGTGAGCGGACCAGTTTTATCGACGGACTCCACGTTGGTTGAGGTTCATCTTAAAGTGTGGGCTACTCCCTGTCTATGATCTTCCGGGTTGGAACAGTCCATTTGCTCTAAATGGCCTGAGGACGCTAGGTTTAAGGACAAGTTTATATCCAATGTCTTACACAGCACATCCTCATGCGCAATTGATGGTGTCCATCTTGGTTTAGTGAGGGAAGGCTCTGGTACTCAGTGCTCTCAGGACACCGACTTGGTGGACGCAACTCGATCCTCCGCCATCGACTCTAACTGATCACGGTTTATGCCCAAGCGAAACTAGACGAGCTTATGGACTTGATCCAATCATCTCATCCTGGGCCTGCCATGTGGTTGCCAACTTGATGGAATCGCATTCAAGGCCCGCCTAGGAGGTCGTGCTTTGTGACCAAACCAACAAAGCCTAGCTCTTTCCCCTCGAAGAAGCAGCTGCTCAACGTTGAGCTCCCCGTGCACTGTCATGTTTCACACGCTATCCCGGCGAGTAATGCCCACGAAGAAATCTCCTCTCAGCGGCTTATATTCGCGATCTTATTCTTTCGGTGGTTACCCAAATTTCATGAGCATAGGTGAGAGTTGGACCAAATACAACGCACTATCTTTGGATTTCCTTCCTCTGAGTCGGCGAATGGTTCACAGCTTTTTAACGCAACAGGACGCAACTGCTTGGAGTCAAGATAAAATGCTTGCTAAGATTTCTATCTAATCCAATTGTTATTTTCTGTATACTGTCGACATAAAGGACCTGTGGCCATCTAAGAAGGTTATGATTAGTCTCCATGATATACAGTGCGACGTATCTATGTACTATCCACGTAATTTAGACAACACTCCTAAATAAACCTTCTAAGAGTAGGTAAGTGCTGGGATGAATGAGGTTCTCAATCACCAAACTTCTCCAGCTGTTTGACAGAAGTCCATCTCCACCTGTCGCATTGTCCAGCAGGAACAGATGGAATATTCTGGCCGGAAACAAGTACTACCGGACCAACAAACTGGCACCCCAGCCCCTATGGTCATGTATGTATTCTTGACAGACTTCACATCAAACAAATAGAAAGGAACTACTCTCTCCCCACCCTTGACTTCGAAATACCCTTCAAAAAGTATTTCCCTACAAGGGAGGAGTGGAGCTCAAATGAACCCATCACTGACTCGAGTTCCATCCATGTTTATACGCACGGGTCAAAGATGGAAAGAAGAACAGGCGCGGGCATCTTCTCCGAATTGTTAACCATGCACTGCTCTCTCAGATTACCTGACTACGGCAGTGTTTTTCAAGCGGAGGTCCTTGCGGTCAAAGAAGCGGCCAAATTGATATCATTTTTGGAAATACCACAAGATGATGTTACCTTCTCAATTGACAGTCAAGAGGCCATTAAAGCAATATCGGCTATCGAAATCAAGTCCAAGCTAGTCGCAAGCTGTCTTGAAGAGCTCAGGGTTCTTGGCATTCGATCACTCTGTGCTGGGTCCCAGGTCACAGGGACATAACCGGAAACGAAGTAGCAGATGAACTTGCCAAGGGGCCGAATCCGACCCATTCCAGGCAATCCCATGACGTTCTCCACCTCTGTCTGAAATCAAGAAAAAGGTGAACAGAAGAATCATGGAGCTAGCTAACGAAAGGTGGTGATCCTTGCCCACATTTGAGACCACTCGTACGATATGGTCTAGGTTCCGATTCCCTCCTCCAATGAAGCAAGAAACTGCTGAGGATGATGGTCGGAGCTATCACCCATTTGCAGAGGCTGTCGGGACGAAGACAAGATTGAGGATCCACCCCACTATCTTTGTCAATGCCCCAGTCTACACAAACTGAGACAAAGGACCCTGGGAGAATTTTTCTTCCACGACCTCCATGATATATCAGATATCCCACTAAGATCTCGTTGCAGGTTTATTAGGACCTCTAGATGGCTGGGAGGAGGACGATAACCAAATGATACCTTGAAGTCAGGAGTTTCCGGCGAGTGAGAAGATAGGAAAGTTGGGTCCAACAGGACCTCTGTGTGGCGCGGCTCCGCCCTGTCAACCCACTACCCTAACCTAACCTAACCTAAGCGTCGGACTAGTAGAGGACTCGCTAGACTCATATTGCTGACATATCAATACGTATTCACCTCCATCCACACCCACTGCATCCACAGAAAACAGGATCGCACGCAGAACTTTTCGAAGAGTCCAAGTTCCATGCCAAATTTGCAAAGCCTCTGTGCCGCAGAGCAAGACTGCAACGATCGGCGTCTTGTTTAAACTCAGCTTGCCTCTTAGATATATGGGCTTTATTTGTTTCTTGAGCCCCCGTGATTTGCTTTAGACCTCGAGACTGATGGTTTTAGTGTCATTCACTACGAAGCCGAAATAAACTATGTCTGTCCCTATCACGAAGCGACTACTGCGGATTATGAAGTTCTAACCAAGTCCATGATGCTCTGTGTTCCTCTCTTCCTCTTGTGGTCGTTTCTTTGGAGATGATCTACACCTATTATCCGTTCCCGTATCAATGTCGGCCCATACAGCATGTCACTCGGGTACTCTATTAGTTGATCGGAGCCCTGGAAGATCGTGCATCCAAAGCTGGGCACCGAGCTCTATATGATCTTCGCAAGAGAACACATGCCACGAAATGCACTCATGCACGGATACCTTCCAAAATACCTCACTGTTGCTGCAAGCAGACCCACCTTACCTCATCTCCAAATTGAAACGTTCAACATTCCATTAATCACTGAATAGGCACCAAAGCACCATTCTCCTGTCATGTCAGATTAGCAAGACATTCGTGGACCCCCCTTTTGCCTGCCGCCTTCGATTCACAAAGCCCCAACCTTATTCGTCGCACAAAGACGCATCGTCACATGTCGTCGCACGACTCCATCTACGCCAAAATGCACTTAGTTCCGGGCAACGTCCACAAAATCGCTTGTTGCATTGTTCCCTCCACGGCCGCATGTTGCTCAACAAAGCCATTCACAGCTCCGACCCATTGGACCTCAACGAAATTCTACAAGTCACCCGTAATTACGAAAACCGCACAACTACGTCAAAAAAAAAAAACATCTCACTCATGTCATTCCTTAAATGCCACTCAAGGCCCGATCGCCTCGCGGTCGACGCACAACAAGTGACTGATCGGCTTCGTTCAGTTCGAGTTGAGTGAGACTCAGTTCTTCGAAAATGTTACGAAAAGCTGCGCCGATCTTCGAAGTCCAAGAGATCTGCGTGATGGTGTCCGCATCTCTCAGACAAGACGAGAAGACAAGAAGATTCCGCGAAGAGTTCGATGAATGCCAGCCAGCCGCAGAGCCAACCTGTTCCAGATGCACGACACAAAAGCGCCTCCACTCATGTTGCAACTCGGAGCGCGACAATCGAGCGAACTAACAACCTCGCTGTCTTCTGGCAGTGCAGTGCAGTTCGGCTCGGTTAATTGACTTTCAGTTTCAGTCGATCGCTTCAGTTGTTTCGGGACAAAGCGTGCGAGCGGTTGTCGTCGGTGCGAGCGAACGTCCAAATAGATCCCTCTCAGAACGATCTTGCGAAGAAAATAAATTAAATATCCATCAGATACAAATTGTGAAGTGATTTTGTTTTGCATAACGTTGCTCGATTTTATAGCAGCCACTTTGGTGCGAGCCGACACATCGATTAAACGATCGCGTGGAATTACGAAAACGATACTCCGGAGTGATCTTGTGGATTACCGCTATCAATTAGCCGGATATTGGAGTTTTATATTGTGATTTAATGTGAGTTGTGTGGATTTTCTTGTTTTGTTTTGCTTTTCACCATACGCCTCCCCCGCCCCCACTTCCTGAGATCTTTGTAAACAAAGAGACACGATCGTGGGCTTAAGGACTGATCTCTCGGTGGATTTTTAATTTTTTATCGAGACGAATTGAAGATCGCCGCGCCGCCGCGATCATCCTGGTGCTATTTTTGGTCTCGTGCTTGTAGCGACACCTTCGTCCCCCGGCCCCGTGGCTGGACAAAAATTGGAAAGGACGGTGGTTGGGCTTATGAATGGAGTGCTGTTGCGATCTGTTGCGATCGCCTGTGGCTTGGGGGGTATTATCGCATTATCGACTTGACAAAGTACGCGTGATTCTGGTGTACGTGTTGGAAATTTTATTTATGATGTGATTACTTTTGAGTATCTGCTCGAGCCAGGAGAAGAACCTATTTCCACACATGATCGAGTGAAGTGGTCGGCTTTGCCGGAGGCGTCGTTATGTACAGCCGCGACCACGACGACGAGACTGGTTTGTCGGGTTCATCTTTGGAATTAAAACAACACATGTCACGGTGAAAGATTGTTTGCATGGAACGAATCTATGATGCGGTTTGCTGTGAGCGTGAATCGTTGACATTATTCGGGTGTCGTCGTCGGTGTCTGTGTCCCACGGTGCTTAGCTAGAGTTCACTTTCTTTGCGAGAAGTTGGATGACCTGATGGGTGGTGGTGGGTTTTGATCCCATCATCATCATCATCAACAACTTCACTTACTTTCGAATGATCGGAAATGAGAGCACTTGAGTGGAGATGGAAGGCCAGACGAGAGGCACGTCTTTCAATTTCGAGAACGTGATTTCGACTTCCACGCTGAGTTTTCGTTGATTGCTGCGATTCCGGATTGTGGGAAATCATGAATAGTGGACTTATAGCAGATAAATATTTACTCTGGAAGTCTCTTTCTATTCGAGGTTGTTGTTTGAAGATCTGAGAGCTGTTTGAACAGTTGTTAGGGCAGTGACCCATGCCTGTAGCTGCAATCCATGGTTTTCCCGGGGACTCTGTGTCCTGTTATCCTTCGACTACTGGGCCATTCGTTCTTCTTCTGCTTCTCGAGCTGAGAGGCTCAGACTCGAACACGTTAACATGCCACGATCAGTCTTGTGGGTACTTTTTCAAATAACACTGGCACTTTAAGATTGAAGTGAGGCTCTGGTGAATTTTCCTTAATTCTTCCTCGAATCCAAGACAGTATCTTCTTTAGAGTGTCTCTCTCTCGAGCTTTAGCCGGGTTAACCAATTACTACCACCGCATGTAGGCTACAAGGGAGGCATCATGTTAATCTTAACTCTTAGCTTGATAAATACCATAGGGCTAGGTTAGGTAGTTGGACCATATTAGATCATATTGGTCCATTGTAATACCCCTAGTCAGACTACTACCACTGATTGACTACTCCAGTGATAGTGCCATTAATTTAATCTTAACGGAAAATGGTGAATGGGCCAGATTTGAAAAACAGATAAAAGCGTATTAACTTCGCTTTAACTGGGAGGATTCGAACCGGGGACCCCGCTAACCAGGAGAATGCACTCCACCAACTGCGCCATCCAGTCGTAAGAGCTAAGAATAAGTTGTGTCCTGTGGTTGCAAACGGGTTAATATACGTCTGTACTACAAGGCACACTCGGGCGGACCCTACATGCCCAGGATGGTTGAAGATCAATGCCACCGCTTCATCTGGTTTGAGACGACTATACTGTCACTGTCGTGTGCCACTCCATGTAAATAGTTAGGCATTGCGACGTAAAGAGCAGCAAGACGTTGTCGATCGGATTCGCAATTTACCTAGTGAGGGGCATTGTCCAATAATTCATGAACTCAATTCGAACGTCTGAAGTAAAGCTCAAGGCGTTGGTTCGCCATCTCTAGTCAACATCATGATAGTCTCTAAGCATATGTATTTTAAGTCCATGCTTGTACTAAGCTTATAAATAAATAAATAAAATGAGTAAGTGGATTTCGTGGCATAAGTCTTCGAGAGAGCTTAGTCCAACCGAAGCCAATAGTTGCCTTCTTCCGCTGATGTCAATGTCTTTTACACATCCTTAGCCAACACTTTCCAAGACTTGTGGGAGTTAAACACGATCCTCTCGAGAATGACTTAAAAAGTCGTTGGTCGCCAAGTGGTAATTCATTTTTGATATTTTGACGAGTTGATTAAAAACACAGAAATATATTTTTGGTTTACAGTGGACTCTCTCCAAGTCGAAATTCTCTCCAACTCTCGACATTTCGCCCACTTTTCCATACAAAATCATCTCTCTAAGTTATGCTACCTCTGACTTGAACTAATCATTCATAATTCCCTTCGGGTGAATCCACTGTATTTCCATTTGTGGCACCCAGGGTCTTAAAATGACACCTTTTGGTAGCACTGGTGGCGCTTTGAAAAATAAGTTCCCAGCAACGTTGCGTCGAAAAACCCTTTCAGGCGATGCATTGGAGTTCATGCGCTGGATGTGGACAGCTCAGACTCGTCAACGGTGCCAGCATGTCTTCCAAAATATTTCCACTTACAGAGTTCCCGGCTCTGTCTTCTCCTCCATTCACCTTCCTCGCAGACGGGACCATTTATGCATCCGACTTTTCTCTCGAAAGTACCTATAAATAGCTCTGTTATTTTGCTTATCGTCCAGATTTCGGCTCAATTTAGCAGGACTGTCAAAAAATACTTGCAGAGCATGATGGCCCCTAGAGTCAAGAGTTTCGACTAACCGATCTAACACCGGCTGTCAAGAACATTTTTCTTCGGATCTCCTACAGAATTTCATTTTTAGAGTAGACTTTTGTCCAGAGGTAGATGTTGAGGTTTATTTAAGGGCTCTTCTAAACAGAAGAAGATTATTGCTTTGCTGATTTGTATTTTCCTCATTGACTCTCGACTCATGACTTCTCGCCTTAAAAGCTTCTACCAGCTTCTACTTATAATTTGCGCGTACTCAAGTGCTTATGTGTCAGGGGTCAAGACACAGCACGGGTCGAAGGTATAGAGGGAGTTGTAGTCTGTGGGAAATATTAGGCAGAGGAAGAGCATTCCATGTTCGTGCAGGGCGGCTGAAAAACTGTCAGACTTCTCAAACCCTCCTCTTATCTCAGTTTTCGCCGCCTTCATGTTCAGACCGCGCATCATCGTTACATTGCTGAGAGTGACTAGGATGAGATAATAAAGACGGGATACACTTCAACACTTCAAGATCCTACTTTGCTTTCAAATCAACACTCGTTCGAAACTACCATTCGTGGAAGGCAGCTTTATTGAACGCCTTGACTTAAATAATTCACACAAACGATGCATAATTACCGTCAGACATTCAGTCATCTCGGAGTCATCAAACAAGAATGTTATCTCGTGCAAAATAAAGATCAAATGTCCCGTCTCATAAAAACAGAATCTACAACTGTCACAAGCCACCGGTGGACATGTGCGGTCACAAATTGCCATCAGCATTCCGGCGATAGCCCACTCAACCGACCCAATTGTACGTGACCAGGTTGCCGTAAAACCAACACCGTCGCCGTTGCTGTCACTGTCACTGCCACTGTCGCCGACACGGCCGCTTTAAGCTCTCAATCGACGCAAATTTGAAAAAACAACCAACCTCAACCTCGAATGAGGGTATTTTTAGTTCAAAATTTCGGTGATTCTTAGCACAAAGATAAATCGTGACCTTGTCCGTGGCGGAGCTGCTTGATGCCCAACCAGCGCAACTTTGCTCCAGATACTCACTCTCCTGAGCTCATAATTCGTTTGGGAAAGTTTGAAGTGTC
This sequence comes from Eristalis intricaria, assembly GCA_964034865.1. Classification (NCBI taxonomy): domain Eukaryota; kingdom Metazoa; phylum Arthropoda; class Insecta; order Diptera; family Syrphidae; genus Eristalis; species Eristalis intricaria. The sequence continues at coordinate 49,467,609 of OZ035875.1, forward strand.
AGCGAAGTGACGCGAAGTGATTCATGGTCACGTGGTCACATGGCCTCACATTCGAAATCCCACGAAAAGATTGATGAACAATTGGTCTGGAAAAGAAACTCCATCCCGAGGGAATTGGTCGATGTGTTGACGGGATACGTCATCCCGGGGTATGAGCGTCGTGACAGGTTAGCAAACGAATTTCATGATTCTGGGCTAAGCAAACATGCTCATTTAGGGCCTCTTTATTGCGACGAAGTTATCTGTGACAGGGAGCGAACACAAGGCTGAGCGGTTGTCACTCCAGTTGATGGCGGTTGAACAATTCTCACGAGGTAAGCATGCTCACGGACGCCGAAAATACAGACAACGCTGTTTTTAATAGAACACAGCCGTTGCAGGAGAATGGCATTGAATTTGAACGTCCGCTCTGGAACTGAAGTGTGCTAGGAGGAGGATTTATGAACTATTTTGGTAACTCCTACTTACCGGAATCGACAGCGGCACGGGGGACTTATTTTTTAGACAATCTCATTAAAATTCGAATCAAAGCTATTGAGGAAGAAATAAATGTCTGTTTATAGGGAATCATCAACTTGGCAGCACTGTTTGCAGAGACATGTAGTTTGAGAGTAGAAAGTTGATCTTTTTGTGTGATTCTGTTCAGATGCGAATTATATATTTATATTTAATTTCAATTGGATGTAGTATCCAAAATATAAATAAAAAAAGTTAAATAAAAGGACACACTTGCAACAATATTTAAAACATTTATTTTAAAAAAAGGATACAATCTTAAAAACTGACTGTGAGAACTTGACACGTTCTTGTCGAACTGGAGACTGCCACGATTGTTCTCTCAATCTCCACTGCATCCTGTGAGCTCAAGTGGTTAGTCCCGCATACTACCCATCTGAGCTCAAATGGTTTTACTATTTATTTAACCATCGTTCCATTTAGCGATCGTATGACCACATCGTCATTAGGGACTATGACATCCTTATCTGCTGGGGTGTGAGTATGAGTAACCCCTGGACCTGTCATATCCGAGATTTCTGGCGTTAGCATGCATATGACTCGCGCTTAAATAAGAATCAATGGTGTCCCCATTGGTCATGATTCCGTGGAGATTTTGATCCACTGGCGTCTCAGCAAACAGGTGGTGTTCGGGTGTGGTTTCATGAATTTACTTTCTGGCAATACGATGCCAAATTGGAAGCATGTAGGCCCCTAAGTGTGAGTTCCTAAAGTTATCCGGAGCACTGCACGAGCCGAGGAGGTGACGTGTGGTGTCTTCATCCATACACTTTCTGCAGAGATCATTGTACCGGATACATTTTCTGCGGAATCCTATTACACAGCGCTCTATTACGACGCCGATGAGAGTCCTTAAGGCAGATTTGTTAAGACTGAGGTGATAGAATGAGGGTGAGGTCCCTTTTGGACTTCAAATTGTTCTTGATCTCTTTCGTCGGTATGGATTCTGCCTTGAAGTAGTTTGGGAGTTGTAAGGAAAGGGGCACCCCTTCATCCGTCTTCCATCCGTCTGTATAGATTCACAGGGGATCATCTAGCGCTCGATTGTCAGACGTCAAATTCGAGGACGATGACTAGGGATTGCATACGATGGGTCTCGTTAGTAAGGAAGCTGAATTCGTTCAGAATAGTTAAGTGGCCGATGTTGAGTTCGAACTAAAGCCGAAGTGTCTTGAGTCGACTGGCTGCTATCACCCCGGAGGGAGTTTGGGGATTTTGTTAAGTACAGCAGACGGAGTGGTGGTTCTGCTGTTACAGATGCGTTGCAGTTGACAGCTTTATTTAGAGCTGTCCACCAAACTGAGACTCCGTACATTAGTATCGGTCTGACTATCGAAGTCTGTAGTCTCCATATAAAGGGTGGGTCAAATACATGTTTCTTTTAAAAATTTCAATAAAATCAACAACAATAAATTTTCCCCGTGTATTATGGCTTTATTAGAAAGAACAAACATTGCCATTAATTATAAAATACAACGTCGTTCAAGTGGCTGCCTCGGCTGGCTGGCTTCCCAGTAGCGCATTCTGTCACTCCAATTTTTCAAGGACTTGTTGATGGTTGTAGCTGATTACTTGGATGATATTGGCCTCAAGTGCTTCAGTCCTTCATGGTTCCCCCAAAGAAATGTCCAAATGGGTCAAATCGCAGCTCCGAGGGGGACCAGCTGTGTCATCGCGAAGATGGCAGATAAGAAGATTTGGAAATATCGTAGTTTCTGGAGAAAAACACTTAATACGGTGTCTAGTCTAGGAAACGATTTGGGAATTTGGTGAGCAAAAGATCGATTGTGGCATAGACTGTGTGGCATGGCGAGCCATCCTGTGTGAACCAGAGGTCGTTCCAATCCATGTATTTATTTTCAGTTTAAAAAGCATCGGTTAACGAGGCTCTGTAATCCCCCTCGATGATTAGCACGTTGTTCTCAACCTAATTTTCGAAGAAAAATGGTCAAATGATGCTCTCGGCCGCAGCAGTCAGATTCTCGTCTGTACGGCGACGGGGACCGTGAGTGTTGTTCACTAGCATACCAGTCTCACGAAGTTTTTGCCAGACTTGCATACAGCAGTGGCGGTACGTGCTTCATTTCGGTCAAAACTCTTTAAAAAAAATCAATTTTTTGGCTACACAGCAATCACTTTGGAAATAGGTTAGGTTAGGTAGGAGGGCTGCTAGTGCATTTACCAGCGCACTTAGACCATATTGGTCCATTGTGATACCCCTAGTCAGACTGCTACCACTGATTGACCACTCCAGTGATAGTGCCATTAATTTGATCCCAACGGGAAATGGTGAATGGGCCAGATTTGAAAACCAGATAAAAGCGTATTAACTTTGCTTTCGAACCGGGTACCCCGCTAACCAGGGGTAGGCACTTTACCAACTGCGCCATCCAGTAGTCACTTAAGAAATATATTTTCAATATTTCCAAGCATTGTTGAAGCGTTAAGCGGCTCACTTCGTTCCGCGAAGGTATGATCAGAGATACACAACTTCTACCTGCCTTGCCCCTTGATTTCATCTGACAGCGTTTTTTATACGCTTTTTGTCCCGTGTCTGTAAATACGTGCTGATACCTTTCCCCCCTTAATAATGGGGTGAATCAGAGTTCTTATTTGAAAATTCGGTCGTTATTAGAACGTTTTTTTTTTTCAAATTTCGGTGTTCAATTTTCAACACAGTATGGTAGAATAAACGAACGAACATAGCTAATGTTCATGAAGTCGATTCATTAAAACTTTGAGGTTTGAACTTCCTCTGAGATACTGGGACATAATTAATGAATGTACAACATAGTGTGCATATTTTGCATATGAACAACAATTAATAATACATTCACACGTTCAGTTAACCAATAATAAAAATATGTATTATTAAAGCGTGAATCACAAATAAGAAGTTTTGACAGCCATTTTTATGCATTAGTACTAGTTGCAATATCTTGCCATTGTTCTTATCAATTTGCTTAAATTTAATTAAGGAGTTTTTCACAATAAATGAATTAAGCGTATAAAGCGGACTTCATTTTTTGTGTTAATTTGTCAGGTGTGGCTTATGAATATGCTGTTTATATACTTAAGAATTAATTTTAGGTCAAATAGTTCCAGTTAAATGGACATTGCAATACATCTTTACTCACGAAAGTCCATATAACAATGTAAGAAAATTCTCTTAAAAAATACGAGTTAACATTTGAACACCCTCCGAACAACATACCCATGTACGTTACATGGATCTTACATGGATTGCTGCCATTATCCCATTAAATTCATGAATTTGACGCTATTTTCCACAGAATTCACGAATCGGCCGCCATATTGTGGTGAATTGACGAGCGTTGTAAGAGTATAAGTGAAATACAAGGGATTACCACTACATCTTGTTTGTGGGCTGGGGCTAAAAATGGCCGAAGCTGGATATCTCTATCATCCATTAGCTCTGGGTATGATGTTGAATTTCTGTCAAGATTTTATCTTTGTGTCAAAATAACCTACGTCTTAAAAAAAACCATTAGATGGCCTCCCCTGTACATTTTAGGATTTTCTACTCCTATATAGGGCAGAATATGCTTTTTGAATCTTTCCTTAATTTTGGGATTCGAACTTAGTTTGCTATTGGTGATGAAATCTAGATTTCTTACGCTGGCGCCTAATGTGGGTGAACACTTCGCCACAATCAACTCGCCAATGCCTAAGGGGCCTTCCTGGTTGAAGCTTATCACTCGACATAACTTGAACCTCTCAATATTGTAATTGCATAAGTTCCTTGATGGCTCAGACTAATGTGACTGACCATGAATTTCGTGTCGCCAAAGATAAAACCTCTGTGTACCCGAACAACAAGATTGTCACAGCAAAGTAATTTGTTCAGATGTACGGCATAAAATATTCCACTATAGTTTGTCAAACACTTGTGTGTACAGCTGCAAAAATTTTACTTTGATCATCTAATTAGTTGTGGTACAATGATAATTCCTTTGAAGTTTGCTCTGACCAGCAGGTCTCAGCAGAATCAAGTGTTCTCCATTTTGATAGTTTTGATGATTTGAATTTCTGATTTTCTTTCATCTCCCCTTGAACAGGGGCAAAGTCAGAAAAGCCTGCTCATCTAGTTCTAATCTACTACACTGGAAAATATGAAATACTCAGAATCTGACAATCGATAGCAATCGTTGAGAAGGAGGTCAGAAAAACCTCCACGACTGGCCCGCATAATCCACTAAAAGAGTCGAGGAGATTAAGCACGCACCAGACATATCCAGGCAACTTGATCGTCCGCCATCGATTCTAATTCATCAGGAGTTATGCCCATTCGTAACCAGGCGACTTTATGAACTTGGTCCAAGCAGGTCATCCTGGTTCTGCCAAGTGGTCGCCTACCAGATGGAATCGCGTTCAAGGCCAGCCTCGAATGGTGGGGACAATAGTGCTTCGTGACCAAACCAAGCACAGCTCTTTCCATTCGAAGACGCAGCTGCTCAACGTTGAGTTCTCCACGCACTGCCATGTTTCTCATCCTATCCCACCGAGTGATTTCCACAGCAGCAAGAAGAAATCTCCTCTTCGTGATCTTATTCTTTTGGTCATTACCCAAATTTCATGACTATGAGTGAGAGTTGGAACAAATACTGCAACAACAAGCTCAGTCTTCATGATTACTGACCTTCCAAACTGTTTTGTAATCACCATATCAACAAAAATGACAGCAGTCCATTTCGCTTTGGTTATTTATGGCCAAGTCCACACTTGTTTAATCTGACAAGCAGTGATGAAGAAACCAGTCATCTGCAATTTTCTTGTTCCACTATAATAAAGGGTTACCAAGTAGAAATAGGCGTGTTTTATTGGGAATATATACTCAGCTCAGTACCTTCTTTACTAGCGAAGCAGCAACAAGACAAAACACAGTTATTCTTCCTTTTCTTCTGGCGGCGGTACAGTCGGGGGTGGACCTGGTCCTCAAACAACAAGCCTCTCCAGCCGGCACGATCTATAGCCAGCTGTCTCCAACTGCGCACGGTAAGTTGGCTGAGCTCCTTCTACACCTGGGTGCGCCATCGATTCCGTGGGCGTCCTCTGGTGTGTTGTCCCACTAGTTCGGAATTGAAAACTCTTCGGGCCGGAGCGGTGTTGTGCTTGCGCCCTACATCGCCTTATCATGTTATTACTGAGTAAGAATAATTCAGTAATCATTACTGACTATAGCCCGTTGAAGAATCTCAATCACAGGTGGCGCTTCAGATACCACAATTGAATCACAGAACTGACGAAAATTCTTGGAGATACAGCAGAATTATCGACATTTCTATTCTAAATTACGACATAAAAAAACGTATATATCTGAATTTATATCCTTTGCTTAATATATGAACGCATATTTTTCTTTGGCAACCACCTGCTGGGTCGCTGTGGCGTAGTGAGTAAGTGCGTCGACTCCTATACAGAGGGTGCCAGGTTCGATACCCGAATTTACCATCTTTGATAATTCACGGCTCCGCCTCTTTCGAGTCACTGACAATGCTCAAAGGGTAGTCCTGTCAAGAGCTTCTCAACTTTGCCGTTCGGAGTCGGCATAAAACTGCAGGTTCCCTTCCACACGTGAGATAACAATAGCACGCACAACACAAGTGGTTGCTGTGAAGCTAGGCCCTGGTCCGCCTCAGACTGTCGCGCCACCCATATTATAAATAGTAACGTGTAAGCTTCATGCAGACAATGGTTAAATGAAAAGATGCCCTGCGATAGGGGGTGTACATCCTCTTCCGAAGTGGAATTGGTTCTTTTGTTGTGCGTGCTATTGTGGCGGCAATTATTTTATGGCATGTACACTCTCTGAACATTCCCATGATCTCTTGAATTCATATATTGTTAGTGTAGGGAAGTGAACATAAACATCAAGCATAAGAATAAATGCACCTACTCAATAGACTGTGGCGGCCGATACCAAAGATCTAAGGTATTTAGCATGGAATCTACAAGAACAACTGAATGCACTGACAGTCGATGTGTGTGGACACGAATGGGAGCTTTAACTCGATGAAGATAAAAATGCTGTTTAAGCCTTGAAAGAACATTTTCTATTAGACTCTACAGAAACGTTAAAATGGTGGAGGAACATTCCTGCTTGTCCAGTTGTCCTATGAAAAGATGCTCTTAATCAGGTCACTCCTGGGTGAACCTGGGCCTCAGCCAACAAACCTCTCCAATTAGCACGATATCTCGATAGCTGCCTCCAGTGCCGCACGCCAAGAAAACCATCAACGCGACCAATGATCGCACGCATAACTTTTCTCTCGAAGAAACCAAGAACTTCTTCATCTGCTTTAGGTAGCAGCAAAGCAGGACTGGGATGATCAAGGTGTTATATAAGTTCAACTTGGTCCTTCGAGAGATGGCTCTATGGCCTGATGAGCCCGTAGAAACAGCGGTTGCCAACAGTTGCTCTGGGTTTGCTCTCGGTACTGGTGTTCAGTACCTCACTCAGGCCTGTCTAAAACCCGCAACTGACTCACCTACAACAATGGAAACCATCAAGGACCATGCCCAATGAATGATACACAATCAAAGACCATGTAAAGCAGTGACACCCCGGACTTTGATTCCGCATGCATGTTGCGACTGCTTGCCACATTAACTTCCTCCAGAGACAATAAATTATCAATTTTGCATTTCTACGACTGAATCGAGAGATAACGTCATGCAATTGTAATTGAAGTGAAACAGAATGAAGTGTAATTGAAATAGAACGTGATGTCGTCCAACAAGACAATTGCCGGCTACAAAGTTGTTCGATGATTCACGACGGCTTGATTGGAGGGATCTGGTGCCATCACCACTGAGTTCAGATGCAGCGCCCCCTGGCAATTATTAACTATTATTTATTTCTAGGGTTTTACAATAGGGACATGACAAATGCGATAAGTCGTGGATTTTTTTAACAAAAAATAGTTGTTGTTTTTTTCTGGATGCATGCTCTGTAAAAAACTGCTTCAGATTCTCACCGCTTGCCACAAGTCCATTTACCTTGCTGGAAGGTGCCAATGCGTAGGCATTTAAGGGCGAGTATAGACATTTTTTAATATTACGACGGAAGTTCCACAGGGTTCTATTCTCGGGCCTTTACTATTCTCACTATACGTTAGCACTGCTCCCGTCACATGTACGCCGATGACATCCAAATCTACCTTAGCTGTCTCTGTCTCTGTTAGTCTCCAGAAAAGAAATTGCTCTTAATGTCTTAAAGGATGAACTTGAAAAATTGTTGGTTATTGGGCAAGTGACAACAATTCATGTCTAAATCCTGATAAATCAAAAACCTCGATACAGATGATTTCGCCAGTGTAAGTCTAGGCAGTGTAGTGTATGTAAGAACAGCAAGAAATCTAGGGTTTATCTTCTACCGACTACCTGAACGCTAACATAGCCAAAGTGTAAGGTGCCCTCCGAATTCTTTGGCAAGCACAGCGGTTCTTGCCAAGTAATATGAAACGACTCCTCGTTAAAGCATTGACCATTCCTCTCTTACTATACGGATGTGAAGTTTTTTGCAGCGTCGATTACATCTCGAGAAGAAAGTTGAACGTTGCTGCGGATTGTTCATGTGGCCCAATCATGGCTCCGTTGGTCAGCTGATGACCTATCAATTCATACCATTCTTCCATGAAATCATCCAAACAAGTGAGCCTAATTACCTTTATAACTGACTTCAGTTCTCCATATCTCCTAGGTCATTCATTCTAATCCATCCGAGACACGCCTGGCTTATACCCGAGCGGACTTGTTTCGTCCATGTCACCCGTCTGTGGAACTAATTGCATATCGAATTACGAAGAATTAGAAACACAAAATACTTTAAAAGTGCTCTCTTTAGACATCAGGTCACCCATTTTATTTTCTCTCTATCGGAATAATTTGTCTGTTTCTGTAGCTTTACTAAATAAAGTTGTATTTATAAAGCCTTACACACTTATAAGATTTATCTTACTGTGTCAGCATAAATAAATAAATAAAATATAAATACAAACAGTCTATTCTTAGCTCGACAGCTTTAGGATCGTTTTGTTCACAATTATTCAACTTCCCGGCAAACTGTGAGTTGACTTTCGCATAGGAGTTGATCCTAATTTAATAGGAGAGTTGAAAATTGGTTTTGTTCATTATTTCAATTGACTGTAATTTGACTGTGATTCTTCCTCTTTATTTGGCGCTACAGTCCGGGGTGGACCTGGGCCTCAACCAACAAGCCTCTCCAGCTAGCACGGTCTCTGGCTGGCTGTCTCCAGTGTCGCACGCCAAGTTGGTTGAGGTCCTTCCCCACCTGGGTGCTCCACCTTAAACGCGGGCGTCCTCTGTTGCGTTGTCCCACTGGTTCGGAGTCGAAGACTCTTCGTGCCGGAGCTGAGTTGTCCATACCCTCTACATGGCCCAGCCATCTTAGGCGTTGATTCCGAAGACGCCTGACTAGACTCATGTCGCTGTACAGCCCGTACAGTTCGTGGTTGAATCTTCCCCTCCAAAAACCGTCAACTCCAATAGGACCAAAGATCGAGAGCATTTATCTCGAAGAGACCAAGGACTTCCTCATTCGCTTTTGAGATTGCCCATGGCTTTGCGCCGTACAGCAGGACTGGGATGATCAAGGTCTTGTATAAAGTCAGCTTGGTCCTTCGAGAGATGGCTCTTCTACTCAATTGCCTCTGGAGCCCAAAGAAACAGCGATTGGCAAGAGTAATTCCGCGTTTGATCTCGGTATTGGTGTTGTTCGTACTGTTCACTTGCGAACCGAGGAAACGGTGACGTTTTGGCCAAGTCGTCGATGATGTGAGTCCTTTCTTGATGACAGCATGCATTTCATTTTGCCCTCATTCTCCACTAGACCCATTTTAGCCGCTTCCGCCTCAATGCCAGCAACTGCCTCATTGACGGCTCGCTGTCTTCTGCCAATCACGTCAATGTCATCCGCGTATCCTAACAGCTGTACGGACTTTTGGAAGATCGTGCCTCTTGTGTTGGCGTGTGAGTCCTACACGATCTTCTCAAGAATAATGTTGAAAAAGTCACATGACAGCGCGTCGCCCTGTCTAAATCCTTTTTTGACATTGAAGGCCCCGGTGAGTTCGTTACCGACCTTGATGGAGCAGCGAGAGTTCTCCATCGTCATCCTGCACAACCTGACGAGTTTGGCAGGAATGTCAAAACTAGACATGGCGTTGTATAGCTCGTCCCTATGCACGCTGTCACATGCGGCCTTGAAATCGACAAAAAGGTGGTGGGTGTCGATTTGCATTTCTTGGGTCTTTTCCAGGATCTGCCGAAGTGTGAAAATCTGGTCGATGGTGGACTTCCCTGGCCTGAAGCCACTCTGATATGGACCTATCAGGTTATTTATAAACGGCTTCAGGCGAGTACACAAAACGGCAGAGAAGATCTTATAGGCGATGTTGAGGAGACTTATCCCTCTATAGTTGGCGCAGTCAAAGGGGTCTCCTTTCTTATGGATCGGGCAAACGATACTGAGATTCCACTCATCGAGCATGCTCTCCTCTAGATGAGCTGGTGCATACGCCCAACCAGATCATCTCCAGCTGCCTTAAAGATTTCAGCGGACAGTCCGTCCGCACCGGCAGCTTTGTTAGACTTCAGTCTTGATATTGCTATCTTGACCTCGTCTAGTTCGGGGGGACGGAATTCTAGTCGATCATCGTCCATATTGAGTGGAACATTCTGCCTGACAGCGGTATTGGTGTCATCATCGCCGTTTAGCAGTCTGCAGAAGTGGTTCTTCCAAATTCTCAGTATCGACTGCGACTCTACTACTAGTTGTCCATTCTCATCCCGGCAGGCTTCTGTCCGAACCTTATATCCACTGGATAACTGTTTCACCCTCTGGTAAAACTTTCGGACATCGTTCCTACCGTAGCACCTCTCCATCTCCTCGATCGCGCGCTTCTCGTGCTCTTTCTTCTTTCTTCTGAGAAGCCGGGTCTCATCCCTTCGTCTCTGTTCGTAGAGCTCACGAACAGCTCTCGTCGTTCGATTGACGGTTCTGGTTGACGGTTGATTGATCGGGGGACCGCCAGGTCCCTTTATGGATGTTGAGGTGTGGGAACCGCGTGCTAGCTACAGAGAGATTACGTCCCGTGACAAAGTCCACCAGCCTGAGTCCGTTATCGGATGTAGTGTCGTGCAGGCTGTGTTTCCCGATGACTTTGGTAAAGATGTTTCCTTACCCAGCTTTGCATTGAAATCTCCTAGAACGATCTTGGTGTCGAAGCTGGGGCACTGATCGTAAGTCCTTTCTAGGAACTCATAGATGTCATCCTTGCTGTTGTCATCTTTGTCCCCTGTCGGGGCGTGGGCGCAAATCAGGCGGTTGTTCCCGAATTTTGCCTTGATGCGGATTGTTATGAGGCATTCGCTTAAGACTTTTTGCCTAAGTCTGCCTCGAACAACAAATCCACATCCAAATAAGCGCCTCTCCCTGTTGCAATCACCGTAGTAGATGTCGCAGTTTCTCATCCTCTTCTTGCCCGGCCCATTCCACAGCACTTCCTGGATTGCAGTGGTGTCTGCTTTGTAGCAGTATAGTCAGACTACTACCCACTTATTGACTACTGTAGTCATAGTGCCGGTAATTTGATCCCAACGGCGAATGGTGACTGGATCAGATTTGAAAACCAGATAAAAGCGTATTAACCTCGCTTTCACTGGGATTCGAAACGGGGACTCCGCTAAGCAAGGACAGGCACTCTACCAACTGCGCCATCCAGGGTTTCTTCTGACTTCTACCTGCCTCAAAGATGGAGCGTAGGTGTCTATTACCTTGGGTCCATTCCTACCCTTAATAGGCGATTCACCTATATTACAACCGAGCTTCCGTATCCTAATCGCCAGGTCCATATGCATAAGAATCAAAGAAGTTTCCCAGCTAACCCCTATTTGACTCGTCCAGATTGTTAAAGAAGTGTCTTCACAGTGCAAGGTCACATAATGTGAAAAACAACTAAGACCACAGAATCACTCGAGAACGTATCGCCTTAACAGAGTGTACTCAACAGAGAGCGTCAATAACATCGATCAGCCTTTTTATAACATTCGTATAACAGTTGTATAACACAATGGGTATGACATGAGAACATAATCTGATTGAGAGCATACAACGTAATTGAGACCTTACATAATTGAGAGCAGAATGTCGAATCGTTGAGAAGATTATAGCAAGTTGATAGCTGAATTGCACTGAGAATGATTGTGCATGTTTATGTGGAAGCATACAGGGTGACTTGATATTTTTTTAATAATAACTGATAAATGGAACGCTTACAGCAGGTATTTCCTTCTTTCCTGGGACTGCTCATTTGCCGAGCAGATGTCGCCATTTACAGACGCACTGCAAGCGTACCTTTGACACAGTGCCCGGAGTCCTACGTACAGGCTTCACCGCCGATGGTGAATTCTTCTTCCTCGCTCGCCAATCCTTTCTGGCTCTATCCAGGGAGGACGAGGCTTCGAGTCATCTAGTCTTTGTCGTATTTTTCTTTTTTTATCTTAATCGTGTGGATGCATGTGGAATTGCTCCTATTTATTGCCAGTTGAGGCGATGTAGTTTAAATGGCAGCAAGCGGCTGTCATTGAAAGCCGGTTGTGTTCAATCAATCGCTCTCGGTCATTGTCATCTGCATAACCTAGCACATTTGATACTCCGAATGCTTCCGAAATCCGGAATTCATGAAAGGCAACACAAAAACAGTGTAGAAGCGCTCTTCACAACCCGCAGTGACCCCTGTTCGTTATCAAACAGTCATTCGTCTAAAATGACATCATCCATAGCGCTGCCACTTCGATTTTCAATTTTCCCATGGGCACCACTTGATAGTCGCAACCTCGACTAGAACAAGACTTATGGCTGGTCACTGACAACAGACAGACAGCGAGCATAGGACTCCCCACAGCAGTGTTCTGCTGCCTATTCACTTAGGTATTCAAACTGCATTTGCTTGCGAATTTAAGTGAACGGTCTGTCGTTACTCGGTCATCGACCGCGCCCATGGCGTACCCAACGCTGTGTCGTAACCTCAACTTTACTTTATTGCCCATCAGAAATTGTGTCCACGTAAACTTTTATACGCCCAGCACTCCTTATCCCGCTCCAGCTGAGAGCCGCAACCACATCGCCGTTGGAAGATCTCAATCCCGTGATGCACGAGAGTCTCGGGATCGATGGGAACTGTCGGAAGACGCCGAGCGCTGACAGCTTTCTTTTTCGGATGCGCCCTAAGTGTGTCACGTTTGGGCACTAATTTCCTTGATCGACTGCTCCACTTTCTTCATGCCGGTGTCAGCTGTACGCGCGCACGTCGGGCGTGTGAAATATAAACCGTCGTGTGAACCACGACCGCACACAAAACCGTCCAGTCCCCACAGAGCATGAATTATTTATAAAGAGCCCATCTGGCAGATGTAAAGATCGTCAATAAATGTCACCATCCATCTGGCAGATAGACGCGAGTCTACTCATATATCAGCCCCTTCCAAAAACATCTCCAAACTAAATATTAACTTGACAAATGTTTAGCCTCTTGTGCTCGTAAACGCCTCCCATCGCTCGGAACGCCGCGCCGGTGGATGTGCGAAAATGTAAATATTTACCTCGCCAACAATTGTTCTTCCTTTGAAGTCAGTCACTCGTCTATTCTCAGAATGGCCAAGCGCCACCGCTGCCACTCGTCAGCCTCAAGTCGCAGCCGGACGGGCGGTTGCTCAGATTTTCCGAAAGAATGCCGGGAGAATTCGAAAACTTTCCATCATTGCCTTTTCATTACCGGCGCGTGGATCACATGATGGTCCGCGTGAAAACTTATTTCCCAAGAGTCTCGCCAGTCAGCCGGACCCTTGGACGTACCGCCCGGTCTGGCAGATCAATTAGAGGCCCCGTGACATCATTCGTTAAATTGGTTCACACTAGCGCGCCCAGTCAGTGCTCAATTTACGAGAGGCGAGATCATCGCCGAGATGGTGATCGTGCCTCCAATTGCAGAAACATAAGTTTATGTTTATGTAACGCCCAACACTTTCATGATTTACGAGGGCTCTGCGTGGCACGATTGGCATACGTTTCGGATGACGAATGGCTCCACAAACAGATCGCCTGTTAATTTGCTATCGCCTCGAAAATATAATTTATTTGCCCAGTCGGATCGTATCGGGCCTGGGTGATCGGGGAAAGTGAACCAGGTGATGGTGTGTCTTTCCACGCTTTTAGCCCAAACAACGGCGTGCCGTGCGTGCCAGTGTGGGAGAGCATGGTTTGGATAAAATGTTAATTTGTTGTTTATTTCCCGTCGCTGGATGGGATGCGTTCTTTGGGGTCTTTACAAAACAGATGCTAGCGATGAATGCAGCGACACACCCACGAGCGAGTTTCGGCGCTGGAATAGGCCTCATGCCGGTAGCTAATGCGTCGAATAAAAGAAGTGTTTAGACACCCACTTCCGAGAGGAAATCGTTTCATTGTTCGAAAATGAATTGGAGACAATTCGGCGATGTCGCTTTGAAGTTGGGGACGTTCGGTGCGACTTTTCGGGGGAAATTAGAAATCTTCCGTGTTGGGCAATTTGTCCGTTGGTGTCTGTGTGGAATTGAGGTTTTGTTTAGCAGCCAATGTGGCGCGGCGTGCTGGTCAAGGTCGAGAGAGATGTTGTGAGTTGGTTCTGAGGTGACAAGCGCTGGGGTTGTCGTAGAACTCTCGGGTCACCTTCTTGTTAGAGTTTAAACCATTCCGTCTACTTTTTGAGTCCTCTTTCCGAAATGTGCGAAAAATGAGAAACTTGTGAAATTCTGAAGTATTCAAGTCGAAAGTAAATCAGTTGTGAGCAAGTTTTTGAATTTCCCGCCAAGTAGCTTTCTTAAGTAGCAACCTCAAAAAAGGGTGAAGAAGTCATTGGTCTCGCCGAGAGAATAGTTCGGCGTGCTCTTGTTTGCGTTGACGTCATACTGAGAAGAAAAATTCAACCACGAGCTGTAAGGACTCTCCAGCGACATGAGTCTAGCCGGTCTCCTACGGATCCAAGGCCTAAGATTGCTTGGCCATGTGGAGCGGTTGGACAAATCGGCTCTGGGCTGAATAGTCTTCGACTCCGATGCAGTGAGACAAGGCGACATGGGACGCCGACATCCGGAAGTCTACGGTGGCCCAGCCAGTTGGAGAAGGACCTTAACCAACTTGGTGTGCGAAACTGGAGACAGCTAGTCAGAGATCGCCCTTAGAGAGGCTTATTGGTGGAGGTCCATGTCCAGCCAAATAAATTGGAAGAAACTTGAAATGCAACACTGCTCCCGTCAACACTTCCTTAGTAGTCCACTTCTAGAAATGGTATTAGCCTAAGGAGAGGTCGCTCCAAACACTGGCGGGTGAACTGCAATACAGACGCAGTGGTCCTCTGTGAGCTCTTGGAAAAGTCCCTAGCTCTAGGAGATGGCTGAAGCGTGTTCCAGCCGAAGTATCTGTGATACACAAGACCCCAAGTTAACTGTCAAAATCGATCATCATATTTTCCGACAGCTCAGCAGCTAGCAGACCTGCAGCGCGTATATTCTGACATCCAAACTTGCCGGGTTATGTAGACACAGCGATGGGGTTAACTGGGTAGTGGGACATACTTGCCTCCAAGGAAACGCATTTTTGCGAAAGACTGATCTGATTTGGGGGAAACTCAAGCAGTCCCTTATGCATACACCCCCTTCCCACAGGCAAGAGCCGGAAATCGAAGCTCTGGATGGAGTCAGAAATAGAAGGCTTGGCCTGGACATTGGGTAAGCAACCAGGAGGAAGAGTCAGCACGCTAGATGGAGTCCCGGCACTGTGTCCTAGGTACGCATGTATTGCAAGCAGGAGAAAAATGTGGAATCTGTCCGACATCTGCGCCCTACCAAACAAAAGTCAGTAGTTCTTGGAAAAGTACTCCTTTGTCGAGCTAGACGACTTAAACATGGTTTAACTGAAAAAGCAATTAATAATCAATTATATTCAGGGCATTGTCAAAAGAGTGCAGAAAAATAAAAATGTACAATTGTAGTAGGATAATATCAAATGAAGGAAACGAGCACAAAGAGAGATTAGGATATCCACGAACATAAACCACAAAGAGAGGATTGCCGGTTAGGCCAGATAAGTTTATATTAAGCACAGTCCGTGAAAAGAAGCGAAAGTGATCGGTCGACTAAATAAAGTGACAAAAAGGATACGAGTGATTAAGCGAAATTGTGGACGAGTGAACTGCTTAAAGAATTTCAAGTCATTGCAAAAAAAAAACATCTATCATGATTGACTGATCAGAAATGACAGAGGCTCGATCTGCTGTCACTCCTACGTTGAGCGACAGGGTGATGCTGAATCCGAAAAAGTGGGAATAAGGAAAGTCTCAGTGTGTCAAGCTACGAGAATGTCCTATAATTAAGGACATAATGGGCCCAACGAGTTTGGCTGAGTAAGCAACGACGATAAGGTCGACAGGGTACAAATGGACATTCCTAAACGGGTGACCCTCAAAATTGTCAACGAACTCTATAGACCGAGGGCGGGTATGCTCTTGGCATCGAATATCGAGACACCCATCAGATCAAGATCTGTAGCAGATGGCATTTGAGGCACTAAAGGTGGCCTGAACAAAAGTGAACTAGTGGCCTGGACAAAACCCAAAAGGGGCACATTTACTACTCAGACACTCCAATAGGAGTTGGCCTGGTAAGCAAGTAAGTTATTACTAGACTTACAATCTTACCCACCAGCCACTGGCTTGTGGGTAATCAACCAAGAAGAATGGGGAGTTGGTGCCGAGACCAGTAGGAGGGGGAGACGATCTTCAGTTATGTCGGTAGTTATTCGTTCAGACCCCAGGAAGAACGTCCAGAGCTATCATCTCTTTAATGAGATTCTACACTAATCGACATATTTGACAATAGACATGGTTGGGGAACGAGTACCTCGAGCAAAATGCGGTCTAATTTGCAGTCGAATTCTAACCCAAATGAACCCAATAGTCGCTTGGTAAGTCGGTGACTTTTTGAATTTCGCGTTCAGTAGGCTTAAAAGCCCAAACCCGTGCGTTGCAAAAATCGTAGTTGCCGGATTGCAAAGAGGTGCCAAATGAGTACGTTGCGTTCGCAATCCACTCTTGCATAAATCTGAGAAATTCGAAATTTTAAAGTTCCTGATTTTAAATAAAACAAAACGTATTCTTTCATTCATAAAATATCATCACATAAGGAGCACCCGGGGCCTATTTCACAGAACACACATCTCATACCTTGTATGATTCTGACACTTCTGCTGTATGATTTCTGTTTATAAGATTTGTTGTATGAGCCGCTGTAATACAACGTGTATCACCTAAAGTTAAAACTGGAAATATGGGAAAGTTGTATACTTCTGTTTCACAGAAAAATATCGTACACATCATACAACAGTTTAGATAGATAGATAGATATGTCTTTATTTCGGATTAATAATACAATGTGGTTGTCACACAATTTACATACAGAGATTCGATATTTAAATTTTATATCTTTCAACTGGATTATTGTCTTTTAGGTTTTTAAGGTATACAAATGTAAAGAAAAGTGATTTTGAAGAAAATTACAAGAAAAACTTCAATACAAAGAAAAAAGAGAAAAGAAAAAAAAAGAAGAATGGATAGATTGATGAATCTATTATATTAATAAATAAGAACATTTAAAAAATGAATAATCGAACAGAATAAGTAATAAATAAACACAAAAATAAATAAATGTTCGAAACATACATAAATAAATAAATAAATAAAAACAAAACTAAATATATAATTTAATAAATGAAATACGTATATATATACATAAATAAGTTAAATATAAATTAGTATTATGACATTTATTTGAAAATAAACAAATAATTATTAGATATTTAATTGGTTTATGAGAGGATTATCTGAAAAAACCTTGTTTTGTCGAAATTTATCCGTTAATTTAATTATTCTGTCGGAGATCAATTCAACATTCGCTTGTAGATGGAGATCCGAAGTTGAATGGTATCGGGACACATTAAGCATCATTTTCAGCAGTTTGTTTTGTGTAACTTGCAGCTTCTTAATATGGCTATTGGCACATCTTCCCCATACTTGGCATCCAAAAAGTAGTATTGACTGGAATATCACCTTATGGATTATGATTTTGTTGGACCTGCTAAGCTTTGATTTCCTGTTTATGAAAGAGTAAAGCATCTTTCTACCAATGTTTACCTTATTGACAGTGCTTGCTATGTGCTCTTTGAACGTCAACCTGGCATCCAAATGAATAACCCAGGTATTTTACACTAGACTTCCAGTTAACTCTTTCTCCACAAACGTCAAGTGGATTGTTGGGCAGTAGGCAACTCTTTCTTTTTCGGCTGAAAAAGTTAGTACTTTTTCAAAATTAATTTTTATCTTCCACGTATTGAGATAATTGGCAAATATTCGTATCCCACGTTCCAGATTTGTCTCAATATTGAGACTAAGCTCGTGAGAGGAGAATATGCCTGTATCATCAGCGTAAATTGCTATTTCACATTCCGGGAGCCTAGGGAAGTCAGAGGTAAATATGTTGTACAGCACAGGTGCCAGGACGGAACCCTGTGGCAGTCCTGCGTGGAAGTGTTGAAGATCCGATGCTTTATCGTTAACATAAACTGTGAATCGTCTGTTGGCAAGAAAACATTGTGTGATTTTGACTAGATACAGGGAGAAACCAAGTCCAATCATTTGGTAAACGACGCCATCATGCCAGACGGAATCAAATGCCATCTCGATATCTAACAGAACTAATCCAGTGGATTTGCCCAGATCAAAGTTCTTTTTGACGTGTTCACATATTCTGAGCACTTGATGGGACGTGCTGTGCTTACTTCTAAACCCAAATTGCTCATCTGGGAAGATTGTCATCAATAAAGTGCATAAGTTTAATTTTAATAAGTTTTTCGAAAACTTTGCTGAGACAACTGAGAAGACAAAATGATCTATAACTGTCTGGACTTTGATCTTGCTTTCCAGGTTTCAGTATAGGCACTACTTTTGCTATTTTCCAGGAATTGGGAAAGTATTGAAGTTTTAAGCAGGCGTTCACAATGAAGGTTAAGAATTTTATGCCAGATTTAGGCAATTGCTTGAGGTATACATTTTTAATACCATCAAGACCATCCGATTTCCTTAGTTGTAGGATTTTCAACACTTGCATTACATCAATCTGAGTAACACACTCTTCTGGAGTAAGCAAATTGTTCTGCAATACAAGCCGATCAGATGCTTCCTTGACTAAAATGTTTGTAACAATATCACCGAGGTGCTGAGAAACCGTGTGGTTTTTTGCAAATGTTGATTTGAGAATGTTGGCCTTATCGGTGTCCGTGTGAAAAACATTGCCAGAAATTTGCAAACAAGGAATTCTTCTGTTCTTGTTCCTTACGATTTCAACTACGTTCCAAAAGGGCTTTGAATTTTTGTCTAACGAGCTTAGATTCCTGTTCCACTCCTTATTCCTGTGCTTTGTGATTTCAGCAGAAATAAGTTGATTAAACTTATTCATTTGCTTACAAAGAAAAGGCAAACGATACCTTTGCCATTGCCTCTTTAAGCAGTTTCTGAAACGTATGTATATAAGGACACGATCTGGAACCTTAATAAAGAAATTTTTCCTCACAGGTTTCGGCACACTTGAGTCTACCGAACTATGAACATGTTTGCAAAAATCTTCGATTAGACTGTCAACATGATCAGTGGAAATATTCTCTAAATTGGTTGACTGTTTTATTACAAATTTATCATATGTACATTTCACACGGTACTTCAAACTGCTGTAGTCACTACAAAAATTAGTTTTCAAAATGAGAAAATACATAAAAATAAGAATTTTTGGGGTTATGATTTTTGAATAATGAATGAGTGTTCATCTTTTTTGACTTGTAGGAACAAGGAATGCTAGTTCGTCAAGAATCTAATTCGAATTTATCTAAATCATGTACTATTTGGAAAAAATTGTCTTATAAAAGCTGAATTAATCTCAATAATTTCGAAATCATATTTTTCTTCATTATTGAGGAACTCCATTATTTAGCTTTTTGTTTGTTTGTATGGTGTCTGGGTTCAATTCACGACACTATTTAGTTTTCAATGAAATTTGTCATTCAAAACTAAACGTCAAAATAATACACATCATACAACAAAGAACATGTCATACAATACTTCCAGTGGAATCTGTAAGGCAGAATATTGTATGATGTGTATGATGTATGACAGTTTTGTATGTTGTATGAAATGTATGTGATGTATGATCTTTAAAACAGGCCCTCGAATGAATTTCCATGGAAACGTCTGTCAAACTTACAAAATTTCACTTGTGGGCTGCATTGGCTGTCTCTCTCCCTCTCATTAGGTCTTGAGCTGTCAATTTTTTGATATGACGCAAGGGACGCGGCGGATTCTATGGGCTTAGACAGAAATGAAGTATTACCGAGATGACAGTCTTATGGTGTATAATGGTTAATAATAAATTATAAATAATATATAAAATAAACAAATAAATAATAATAATATAAATAAATAAATAAAGAAAAAATATAAAAATAATAAAAAAAAATAATAATAAATAATGGGTGTCATTGCCCCCTTAAAATTTTTGACAACTGGTTTTTAAAACGTTTTCTCAAAAAATTGACCAATCAGAGAACGACATTAATCTTATTTCGTGTATAACCGTCAACATTTCATGAATATCAAAAAAGTACTCAAATTCGTCGATGGACTAGGGGGCAATCAGTTGTGAAGTCGGCTATCTCTGTTATACTTCATTTCTGAGACTTACAGTGGCTGTCATATTGCTGTTTAACTTGTAAAAATTAACCAATTTGCTTCCGGTTTTCAATTATTTATTCTTTATTTATTACTCTCATCATTTAATAACATAAAATGTAATAAAACAAACATAAAAACAGAAATTTCTTAGAAAAAACAAAAAAAGTCAATGCGTCCAGTTTTGCACGTTTAATTGAAAACCGGAAGCAAATTGAGTCATTTTTACTAGTTTAACAGCAATATGAACTTAGGTTTGACAAACATCCGACCAGTTTTGCTCACCACTGTAGGTCTTAAATGCAATGCTACTCCTGTCAACTGTCATCCTATAATATTCCCCTGTAGAGTTTTAAGCAAGCTGCGTCATGTAGTTTTTACTTGCGACCCAAATGCAAACACACAACCACGTGAATTTTAACAGAAATGGAAAAAGGTGAATTCCTTGTTCTGATTAAAATGCTTTACGAACTGCGAACGCAAATTTCCAGAAATAGCCATTAACCAGCAAATACAAAGAAAAAGTTGTTTTTCTTGGAATGCCAAAAGTTGCGCATTTATCGATATTTTTTTCGAGAAAATTAAACAAAGTTACCCAAAATATGATAATGAAGCATTTGTTTCTCCGCGAATCAATCATTCAACATAAATATTTGCGAACTTTTGTGAGACTGAGATCGCGATCCACAAAGAGGTGGAGGCGATCAAGAGAGCTCTCGCCAAATAGAGAAAAATTTCATGCGAATGTAGTGACAAAGTTAATAGTGGGCATTAGTAAGGAAAAACTTAATAAGCACTATGGAGACTCTCATCATGTCCAATGGTTAAGGCCCCAACACAACCGCTCGCATTCTATTTCGATGTGGGCAACTGAGGGTACGTTGCGTTTTGATGCAGCATTCTACTAAACACGATAAAACGCGTAAAGATCATCCGATTTGATTTTTATGAAAACTTCTATCAAGCCCACAAAAGGCTAAAAGGTGACCACGTCAATCCGTGATACATTCCATTATTAGGGGACGTTTTTTGACAGGACGCAACGTATGAACAACGGATTCTGTGGGCTGTGACCCTTTAGGAAATGGTTCACTGAGCTCCGTTGTGGTCGTACCAGCACAAGTGACGCCGAACGTTCAGATCTTTCAAACAAAAAGTCCTTGTTCCAGAAATCGTCAATAAAATCCATGGACTGATACTGGATACTCAGAGCCTCACTCAGTAGGGTGTCTAAGCTTATAGCCAACTAAACCGAGCGGATGACATTTTACATGAATATTTGGTCATGAGAGAGTTAACCGCGCCATTGCTTACAAGCGCAAATAGGAGTGTTTGGCGATGCTGCTGTCGTAATCTAAACCCAAAACCCCATCCAAATGTTCGCCATAGTGTACGAATAATTGATTCATCGGAACTCGCAACACGTCAGAGACGAAAGAGAAATCAAGTCAGTCGCTTTCTTTCGATGGTGGGTCTGTCAAGCAACAAAGTCTTGGCATCAATTTTCTGGGATGCATAAACGGTGTGGTCGCCGTGGCGTAGTGGGTAAGTGCGTCGACTCCCACGCAGAGAGTGCCAGGTTCGATACCCGAATTTACCAACTTTGATAATTCACAGCTCCACCTCTAGAAACCTCTGTCTAGAAAAAGCTTCTCAACTACGCCGTTCGGAGTCGGCATTAAACTGTAGGTCCCTTCCTCTCGTGAAAGAACAATAGCACGCGCAACACGAGTGGTTGCTTTGAAGCTAGGCCCAAGTCCGCCTCGGACAGTCGCGCCACCCATATTATATTATTATTATAAACGGTAGGACGATCACCGGCGGATATTATTTACAGCTTTTTGGACGGATTCAATGTTGATTTGAGGCATAAACAACCACGTTTGGGGAATAAAACTCTGTTCCAAGACTGTCCTGTTCAAGAATATTCACGGATTCACACGCGTTGTGTCACCATGACCAATCATAAACTGCTACACCATCCAGCTTTATTTTTATAATTCGACCTTTGCGACTTCCCTTAATTGCCGCCTATCTCTTAAGGAGATGGCCAAGTAGTTTAACATCCAACTTATGTGGGTGCCGGGACACTGTGACATTCCAGAGAATTGCGAAGCGGACGAAAGGGCACAAATTCTATACTCTTTTCGACCCACCCTCCACACCTGTCGCTACTACAAAACATCTGCTAAAGCTTGAAACGCTTGCTCAAACAAGCCGCGGATGGATATCTGGCACAGGATGCGGCGAATGCGGCCCAGGTGTCAATCCGCAAAAAAACGGATCTAGTCCTCTTTACTAGGAAGTATAAAATTCCTTACTTTGACCCTCCCACACAATGCGGGACCCACTTGGTGCTAACCAACAGCGCCAAATTCTTAGGCCTTATAGTAGACACGAAGTTAAGCTGTAAGCTAAATATCCAGGAACGTGTCAAGAAGGCCTCCACGGCTCTCTGTAAAAGGGCCATTGGGTGCAAATGGGGCTGCAACCCCGAATGGTTCACTGGATATTTATATCGGTAGTCAGACCCAGACTGCTGTATGGTGTCGCAATTTGGTGAACCGCACGCGATAAGAGAGTCAACATCATCCCACTCGCTAGAGTGCAGAGGATGGCATGCGTATGCATTATCGGGGCGCTGAGGACTACCTCCGTTGAAACACAAAACATACTCCTCAACCTGCCACCGATAGAACAAATTGGCAGAAAAACAGCAGCTAGCACGGCGATTAGATTAAGATCGCTGAGCAGCTGGAAAGAATTGCAGTGTGGACATTCAACGATCACAGACACAGACCTCACTCTACCTGAACTCCTCTTCGAGAAGAATTTCTCAACCAGTATACCGCCCAGATCTTACTGGGAGTCTGAACACCAGACGCTGGAAGGTCCACTGTGAATCTTCACAAAAGGATCTAATATGGATGCAGGAGTGGGTACTGGTGTCTATTCCAAGGATCTAAATTTCCAGCTATCTTTCCCACTACCTAATCACTGTAGCGCCTTTCAGGCTGAAACTGTAGCGATTAAGGAAGCCCTGTCCTGGCTAAAAAAAACAATGTATTATCGCGAACAGATATCGTCATCTGTTCCGATAGCCAGGCAGAGATCAAATCTCTGAACTAATTCTCTTTTAATTCCAGGACTTCCCTTAATTGCCGTCTATCTCTTAACTAGAAGCCCAAGTATCTTAACATCCAACTTATGTGGGTGCCGTGACACTGAAGCATGCCAGAGAATTGCGAAGCGGACGAACTTGCTAGAAAGGGCACAAACTCTGTACTCTTTCCGGGCGGAGACCCACCCTCCACGCCTGTCGCTACCATAAAACGTCTGCCCAAGCTTGAAACGCTTGCTCAAGCAAGCCGCGGATGGATATCTGGCACAGGATGCCTCTTTACCAAACAACTGTGACCTCTGATCGATCCCAAGCGATCTCTTAGCTTGGTCAGATTAAAAAGGCCAAACCTCAGATCTCTTATTGGCGTTTTAACAGGGCATTGCGCCATCGGAACTCACGCCTCTAGACTAGGCCTTCCCTTTAATGATTTCTGTAGAAACTGCTCGGACGAGGACGAGAAAGAAACCATAGAACACTTGCTATTCAGCTGCAGTGCTCTCTCATCCCGTAGATTCATCCCCAGATGGGGGCCCATTTTCTTGTTAATCTGGCTGACCTGAGCAGCATCAGAATCAGCCCTCTTCTTCGCTTTATCAAAAGCACTAATTGGTTTGCGGAACAGGTACCCTTTATCCGGTAACACATTAGGCCTTCGCTTGGCTTAAGTGTGTCTGCTGTCCGTATGCGCGGCAGTCAGCCTCCTCAACCTAACCTAACTATTGTGACTATTTCCGGTTTCAAAACTTTGCTGGGCGGTAAGAAAACTGGAACAAATGAAGAGGTCATCAATGAATCGGACGCCTGTTTTCAGAGCCTTGAGAAGACATATTATTTGGAGGGATTTAAAAATTTGAAATCGCTTCGAGCTAAGAAGAGACCACCAAACGAAATCGAGAGGTTTCGAAAATTTCTTCAAACCTCCGAGATTTCGCTATGTTCTCTTTTTTTCGGGTCTTAGAAACCACGCGCTTTCGGCGAAAGCTAGTTGAAACGTCCCCTGAGTTCATCCACCAGTGAAACGTTCTCAAACAGAGCAAGACTAAAGCGTGGACTTCAGTTTATTTTGGTGTTCATTTTCTCTCTCTTTTCTTTACTGGTGTTTTCACAACTACAGCAACAAACAGCTATTTCCCGGCCACTTTAAAATTGACAACTACTGACATTTGAAAACCCTTCAACTCGGTGAGGTTTCGGTAAAAGTTCATCCAAATCTCGCGATTTCGGTTCTGTGGAAACATAGTATCTATATAAAGCATAGTTAGTATGTTAGTAGACGACTGGATGGAGCAGCTGGTTGAGTGCCTGCCCTGGTTAGCGGGGTACCCGGTTCGAATCCCAGTGAAAGCAAAGTTAATGCGTTTTCATCTGGTTTTCAAATCTGGTCCAGTCACTATTTGCGGTTGGGATGAAATTAATGACACTGTCGCTGGATTCGTCAATCAGTGGTAGTAGTCTGACTGTGGTATCAAAGTGGATCAACATGGTCTAAGTGTGCTGCCTAGCGGCCCCCCTACTTAACCCTAAGCCTAGTAGATGTTGTTTGAAACGCCAGCAAACTACTATTTGTTCAAAATGCCATTGTCTCGATCCTCGTTTCACAAAGAAGTCCAAGAGCTCAGTAATCCCTCTAGTAGAGAGCCGCTGAAAACAGCTTTGCTTCCAACCCCGCTCCCCCCTTTCAAATGTGTGACTGCTCCCGCCTTCAAATCGTGTCCATCCACGAGCTGTGTGTTCATCGAAGAGCTCTTGTAAAGGCGATAAATCCTTTGATTCATTGGCACTAAAACTACTGTGACAAGCAAGTACCCACAAACGTCTGAAATGACGCACCGTTACCCGCTCGTGGGAAACTGTCTGACAAGTTAAATGTCTCTAAATGTCCAAATTTAATTTCTGCAAAAATACACACTCTCTCTCTCTCTCTTGCGAAGCGAAAAATAATTAAATGTCCGAACTCGCAAAACTGTCACCAACCGACCATATGTTTGACAGTTTAAGTGTCACTTTACGTCTGACAGACGTCCGTGACAGCGCTAGTTGGGCAATACAGTGAGTGAATTATGCCTCGGCCAGTTGCAGCCCACAAACATGTGCGCACTTTCTTTTGTTCCCGGGAACTCAGACCGCATTTACGATTTAGCCCATTTCGGCGAAGTATCTGTCTTGCGTCCGCCATTAAAGATGGGAGCACTTCGCAACGGACCACACCGTGTGATCCAGTTGGAGTGTCATAAATTCACCCCCACCCCTCGGGCTTAACCACCAATTAGTGGGGAAAATGAATGGCACTCCACCCAGATATTTCCCGGAAAACAATCATTTATCCTTTCAATCGATTGCTAAACAATTAAATCGATAAATGCCAACACAAATAAAGAGGAAAAAAGCACCGCAAACAAATCGAGCCGAGGTGAAGAAAAAAAGAACCAGTTGCAGCTGGGAAGTATCCCATCGGCACTCATTACTCAGCCGGCGTGCATGAGAATTTAATGAGTTTTCCCCGGTGCGCCAGCAGAGCCGCCTCCCAGGGTGTCGGCCGGCGATTTCGACGAAAAAACATTGAAAATTCATAAATAAGTGAGAAAAACCGCATGCAGCCGGGTCCGTGTTCTAGGGTAAATCATTCAAGCAGCAGTCGCCTCAGTTTCCTCATAGCTGTCAGTCCGGCCGTGTGGCATTTCCATCGGTGCTCATTGTGAACGGGTCCCGTGCAGGACTGTCCCGACTGGCTGCTAGACGTCGTGTTCTTGACGTCTCCGGTCGGAGTTGCGCATTCAATGCGTTCGATTCTGCGTTGCGCTTGGTATTGGATGCATGTCCACTTGTCAATCTGTGAGATAATGCCTGTAATTAAATAAACGAATCTGACAGATTCCGGCACGGTGTATTTATTCGAGGCGTGAACTATTGGTATGCGCCTGTGTTGGCGCGGCACGAAGTCAGAGTCAACTGTCTGGTGGGACTTTCTATTTCGAAAATTCCGTGATTGTCAATTGATTGAGTTTTAATTAATCACACACGATAAATTGACTGCGTTCGCGATTGCATTTGGCTGCGCAAGACGCCGGCGGACCTAATGACTTGGAAGAGTGCGCCCTGCAGTCGGAGTTCAATTGGATTGATCATAGCTCTGAATTGGTTTCGACATTTCTGATTAGTCTCGATTAAATCGTTGGGACTCTGAGTCCCTCTGATTGGGTTCCACTGCTGCACTCCGTGGAGTGCAATGAACGCGAACTGCGAGCTGCAAGCCGTAGGCGTCGGACAACAGATCGTGAATCAGTGATCTCGCGCCATACGAAAAGGGATCACTTGTGATGACGCTGCAAGAGTCAGAGTTCGTCTAGGGTTTGTCGTTTGGAATCACTTCATTGCCAGGCGAGTAGTTTGGGGATAGAGCGTGAGTGCGGTACCGGAAGGCAGGCGGCTGTTAGAGATGCAGAGTTTCGCCGTGGAACGTGGCGTGATCTTTCACTTCATCCTTACATAGGCTACCCCCCCTTTTAGCAGTTTCAAGAGTGATGAGTCTCAATATGACGTTCCTACGCCACAGCAGGCTTGGCGATTGTGAAAATTGTATACGCTGAGAAAAAGGCGGCTTGGGGCTCGCAGCCTTGGCGTAGGAATATTTTCGAACATTGACTATGAATATTCATGCGTTGCCCTCTGTTCAGCTTATAGACTCCTGGAGCTACTGTCAACACACTCCAATCGTAGTCGGAAAGATCACACAGCAGTTCAGCGAGTGTCTGGGCTGGTAAACAGGGAAAAAGAAGATGAACATGGCAGATAACCATTCTAGTCAGCACGCTACGTCTCCTTCATCTTCTTCTTTGGATAGATATAAATTCCGGAGCTAATCTGGGTCTCAGTCCATGAAGATAGACTGGTTCATGATGCACCTGTGATCGTTGATGTCTCTCTCTCTCACACTAGGATCACATTGGTCCATTGTGCCGTAAATTTGATCCCAACGGCAAATGGTGACTGGACCAGATTTGAAAACCAGATACAAGCGTATTAACTTTGCTTTCACTGGGATTCGAACCGGGGACCCCACTAACCATGGGCAGGCACTCTACCAACTTTGTCATTCAGTTGTCTCATCCTTGGACCCAACACAAGGATTTCCTTACCATTCCACCATCGACAGCTCCGCCGGCAAAATCTCCTCAAATGTATTTAGGCTTCTAGAATTTCATTCTTCTCAGGCAGTCAAGCGCCACTTAAGGCACTATCGTCCAACCTAATGGACTCCAAGACAAGCCGCGCGATGCAACTTTGTAACTGCAATGCTCTCTCATCTCACATACTTAGTTACTGGGACGCCCCATATTTTTATGACCTGAGTGAGATTAGCATCAGTCAGCTCCATCGCTTTGTTGAAACCTCCAAATGGTTTGCGGACAAGAAAGAACAAAGTGAAGCACTGCTGGGGGAATGCAGGCAACGAATCCGAGGATTAACTCGCGACGGCTGGCTCCGTACGTTTATAGATCCCGAACCGTACTGTAATGTCAGCTGTCAACTGTAATGACAACCAAACGATCAGGCAATCCAAACGATTAATCGGGCCTTATTCCTTTAAGGAAATCTCCCGCTTACTGGCCGCTGCGGCCTGCATCACCCTTAAGCTGTGCCGAGACAAGGTATCTCGGTTTTACCTGGAGGAGGACGAAATTTCCGAGCGTGTGTGAATGTCCAGCTCTAATCTGGTTAAGAAAACTTATCTTCGATAGGAAGATACTAACTTCAGTGGAATTAAAGAAATCCACTACAAAGAGCTTGCTATCTTACGAAGTAGATATCGTGGACATGAAATCGCATTGGTTTGATAATCTGTAAGCCCTGCTTCACGCAAGCAGTCTTGTCACCAAAGCCTTTGTTTCACTCCGTCTCTTACAGCCGTGCACACATCCGCTGGTCCGGATGTTATTCCCCCTATACTTCTGAAGAGGTGTTCTTCTGCGGTGGCATAACCACTGCGTAAGCTTTTTCATCTATCCTCCTGTTTAGGTCTCTTTCCGAGCAGATGGAAGACAGCATTTGTCCAGCCCGTCCCTAAAAAGGGCGAATCTTCGTCACCCACCTCGTACCGACCCATAGCCATAGCAACGTCCCTTCTTTCTAAGGTCTAAGGAAAGGCTTATGAAATATCTTAACTCGCGGAAGCTTCTTAATGACTGACAATATGGTTTCCACAGCGACAGGTCCACTGCTGATCTGATAGCTTATCTCACCGTAAAAGTGGAACCAGTCTTTGCACAATGCAGGCGAAGGCAAGATCGTTGCGCTTGATATTTCTAAGGCATTTGACAGAGTGTGGCATCAAGCTCTCTTGTCGAAAATGCGTGTCTATGGTATCGATGAATCCCTTCTTCTATGGATTAGAAATTACCTTTCGAACCATTCAATTCAAGTTGTTTTGGATGGGTTCAAGTCTGACATCCACCAAATTAATGCTGGTGTTCCCCAAGGCTCAGTTCCGTCTCCGAAACTCTTTCTCATTTTTTTAAAAATTATCTCTTGTCTGCTACTTCTAATCCAATCCATTCCTTCGCTGATGGCAGTACCCCTTCAGCTTTTCATATTCGTTCCAAGACTCACGACGAGAATTGGAACGGCAGCGTATGTTAAGCACATGGTATTCCGCTCTTGACAGCATAATTAACTGGGGAAAAACAAGAGAGTGGAATTCAATGCTTCAAAAACTCAATGCTGTCTGCTGTCACTCAAGCGAACCCTTGACAATCAGCCATTATCCATGAATGGCGCTTGTGTCGATGGAACCGGAAAACTTTCCATCCTTGGAATGTGTATCAACACAACACTTAGTTGGAACGATCACTCATTTGAGGTCGCCAAAAATCCGGCGAATGCTTAGGTTTCCTTAATCGATGCAAGAAATATTTCACCCCTTCTGATTTGGCTATAATTTATTTGGCGTACATCCGCCCCAAGCTTGAGTATAACCCTCATATCCGGTCTGGTGCCCCCAAGACCACACTGCATCTACTTGATAGAATCCAAGAGCGAGCGATAAAACTTATAAGAGACAATAATATCGCAGAGTTATTAGACTCGCTCGAACATCGACGTACCGTCTCTTCGTTGTCCGTGTTTTATCGTTATTTCAACAAACGGTGCTCAAGTGAGCTAGCCAACTGCATTCCTCCTCTCCATGAATTCACCCGCAATACTCGTTTCGCCAGGAATGCCAGTTAAATTCAGAGACTCGTTCTTCAGCCGCACTGCACGAATCTGGAATGCTCTTCCTAGCCTTATATTTCCCACACACTACAACCAGCAGATATTTAAGACCTTTCCCCCTCTATACCTTCGGCCCGTGCTGTGTCTTGACCACGGACACAAAGGGTTATTAGCAACCCCTTGAGCACGCGCAAATTATAAGAAAAAAAACTTTGCCACAACAATATCACCCGCGAAACAGATGATAAGAACAGAGTACCAAGCGCAGAACCTTGTGGCACACCTCCAGTAACTCTGTGCCTCTACCCCTCAGTCCTTAAGCTTATCCATCTTGCGAGCTTACCGTCTTTGCGACTTTCTCAGCACGCTCTTCTTGTGAATCTGTTAAACGAACGAATTCTTCAGTACTCTCCTAACCACCCGCCTATAGCAAATTTCAATCAAAAGAAGAGCACCACGGACGTCGTCGTCCCTTGTCATCGATGACAAATATTTGCCCGCATTTCGCTTGTTCAAATTCACACGCAAAAAACCGTCCCTCGTCCATTCCCATTCAACATCGCCGCCAAAACCAAAGGCCACCTCGAGAGAACCGAATAACTCACTCCCAAGGTCAATCGAACATTTTGCGGTCATCTAGAAACAATTCACATAAATCATCCAGTTCACGCTTGTGCCGCTGTGTCCTCAGACAAATATGTAAGAGGGGCACAGCGCAGTGGGCCGGGCACAAAGCACTGATGAAAGTTCCTGGAAGGCACGACGAAAGAGAGACAAAAGACCACACACAAAACGAAAACCCAAACAAAGCCCCGCAACCTTCGCCATTCACCACAAGCCAAGTGATCTCACTTGCCAGGGCATTCCCTTGATCTGTGTGCAATGGCACATCTCGTGTCGCATTGGCTCTTGATTTGTGGGCGCCCTCGTTCGGCGAAGGTCGCCCTCGAAGAGGGGGGGGCCTCCCATTGAAAATTAAACGGAAAATAAATATTCATCAACAGTGTTTTCTTTTCCTCTCTTTGCAGCTTCTTTGTGCCGCGGATCAAGCGAGTGCACGGTCAATTGAAGTGCAAGTACGCCACGTACACGAACAAGCACTCCAGCGCCAGCGCCAGCGGTCCAGTAGAATGCTGGTGGAGCCAGACGCGTAAGCAGCAGAGCACACACAACTTAGAACAGCGTTTTGTTTGCCTCCTCGAACCGGAAGGCGCCCGTCACCAGTAACACAACTTGAGCCTGGAATATGAATAAGTTATTAGCCTTAGTCACACTAGCCGTGTGTGTCGTGATTGCTTCGACAAGTCACCTTGATGCACGATCGGAAACCCCGCCGCGGTCGCACGGCGATCATCGCTATCAGTTGCAGCAGCATCTGAGCCATCATAATCACAAATCACAATCAGCCGACGCCGCTGCCGCTGCACACGGTAGGACCGCCGCGCTAGATTCTGTTGATAGTTCACGGACAGCGGCGGGTGCAGGCGCAGGCGCAGCCATTCCGTCCACGGAGCGGCCTCTCAGGCTGAGACGATGGAATTATGACGGCAGCACTCAGCATCGCAGGAGCTACCACCGAACGGGCAGAAACTTTGAGACGCGCCGAGGCCTGGGCAGTGGCGCTGCTCCAGAGGTCCCAGCCAATCCCAGCTGGCAAATGGACTGGACGAGCAAGAACGTTGCGACGAGGAGAAGCGGCAGCAGCGGTGGCGGTCTCCCATCGGTGTTCTCATCGAAGCCAATTTGGGAAACACGATACAACAGCACGCGGGCTTTGAGTGACAGCGGTCTCGGCTACGCGGGATCAGCGCCAACAACCGACGGCAAGGAGGGGATAATGCGCGATGTCGAACACATTAGCGGGGATACCTTGAACAACGAATGGATGCACAGGATGGAACCGGAATTGGTCACGTTGCCGCCAACAACGACGACAACGACATCGACCACCACCAGCACCACGGAGCGGCCGTACGGGACGGGTCTTGGCGGGCGCAAGGGTGGTGGCTTCGATCCAAGGACTGACTCGAAGGGCTTAGAGAGGTGAGTTGGGGGTTTTCTTATATTTTTTAGGCTAAGT
Organism: Eristalis intricaria; assembly: GCA_964034865.1. Taxonomy (NCBI): domain Eukaryota; kingdom Metazoa; phylum Arthropoda; class Insecta; order Diptera; family Syrphidae; genus Eristalis; species Eristalis intricaria. The sequence continues at coordinate 49,499,389 of OZ035875.1, forward strand.
GAGGGTTCAAGTGGGATTCGGGGGAGTTTGGATTCCTTTCTCACTCGGGGGCAGTGTCTTTGGGGGTCCGCTTCAGTCGTATCATGGGTCTCCTTGGATCTCTAGATAAGGCATCACGACCTTCGCCACCGTCGTCTTTCCATTGTAAAGTCTACGAATTAGTGAGTGGATGACATCTCGACTTGGGAAACTTTTGATGCACATCACATTCGTCTTCCAAAAAGGAAGCACAATCCCAACGCTTGGCGTACGATCTGTCTGTGGTCCTAACGATCACAAGCTCAGTCAGTTGCCTCGATAGATGTCATCGGCCGAAAGATAGCGGCCAGCACAGCGTGCCGAATAAAAGCACTGCAAATGTGGAAGAAAATCCATTCTGGACAGATTTATATGCATGCCACGAGCACCGATGACCGCCTACCATGCACGAGAAGATCTTCTCGACGAGTATCCCCTCAAGATCGCACAGTCTGGCTACTAGACGTTAAATGGTACTTTGCAACTCAAATGAAAATCCAATTAACATTCCAATTGCCGGTAGATTGCAGCGTCTTTCAGGCAGGATCTGCAGTGATTAAGGATGCTACACAATGTGATACCAAAAGCAGACTTCGCGGTGTGTTCAGATAGCCAAGCGGCCATCAAGCATCCGGATGGAGTCAATTTTTAGCCAAAGACTTCCCTGAACTGCCGCCAATATCTTAACAAGTTGGACGAGTATTTTAGCACACTTCTCATATGGGTTCTGGAACACACTGTGCCATTCCACGAAACCAAAGCTGGCGAAATCGCTAGAGACGTCACCAGACCCAATCTAATCCTGGACGATATAGCCCGATCAGACTGAGTAAGCCGTCGCTCAAGACTCTCATCTCGGTCGCCATTGGAACATACGGCTTCGGAATGGTTCTGCCATACAATGTCTACTGTATATGCTGCAGAGACGAGGTACCTAGTCGGTACCTTCTTTTCACTTGCAGCGCCATCTTCTCCAGAAGGAGAAGTCCGCTAGGAGTGTAATTCTTCCCTAATCTTCTTCTTCTTCTGGTGGCGCTAAAATCCGGGGTGGACCTGAGCCTCAACCATTAAGCCTCTCCAGACGGCACGATCTTTAGCCAGCTATCTCCAACTGCGCACACCAAGTTGATTGAGGTTCTTCTCCACCTGGGGGCGCCATTGGTTCCGTGGGTGTCGTCTATTGCGTTGTCCCACTGGTTTGGAGTCGAAGACTCTTCGGGCTGGAGCAGTGTTGTCCATGAGCTCTACATGGCCCAGCCATCTTAGGCGTTGGATCCGAAGACGCCTGACTAGACTCATGCCGCTATACAGCCCGTACAGTTCGTGGTTGAATCTTCTTCTCCATCACTCGTCAACGCAAACAGGACCAAAGATCGCACGCAGAGCTTTTCTCTCGAAGAGACCAATGACTTCCTCATCCGCTTTTGAAATTGTCCATGCCTCTGCACCGTACAGCAGGACAGGGATGATCAAGGTGTTATATAATGTTAGCTTGGTCCTTCGAGAGATGACTCTACTACTCAATTGCCCCTTGAGCCCATAGAAACAGCGATTGGCAAGAGTAATTCTGCGTTTGATCTCGGTACTGGCGTTGTTCTTACTATTCACTTGCGAGTCGAGGTAGACGAAGTCCTTGACTACCTCGAAGTTATAGGTGCCCATTGTGACACTATGTCCAAGACGTCGATGTTGTGTGTCCTTTCTTGAAGACAGCTTATACTTCGTTTTGCCCTCGTTCACCGCTAAACCCATTTTAGCCGCCTTCGCCTCAATGCCAGCAAACGCCTCATTGACGGCTCGCTGTGTTCTGCCAATCGAAAAGACGACTTGATCCAGATGATTGCAAGCAGCATGCACAGCACCGTCAATGACGGGTCGCAGCAAGAAAGACGACTTAGTGCTAACCACCAGTTCGGTTTTAGAAGCAAGCACTCAACTATTGACCAAGTACATCGCACAACTGATGTTAAAGAAAAATCGTCTGAGCAAAAGCAAGTCTGCTCAGCTGTATTTCTCGATGTTTCTCAAGTCTTTGACAAGGTTTGGAACCGAAGGCTTGAAACACAAACTTCAACAATTCCTCCCGAGAAAACGTTGCACAATTTTATCGAACTATCTATCGGATAGAATCTTCTGTGTGAAATATGGGAAAGAATACTCCCTATTTAAATCTATACAAGCTGGAGTACCGCAAGGAGGTGTTTTTGGTCCCCTCCTTTACTTATTGAATAGCAGCGGTATACCGCAGGACGTAGGCACAGTGCTAGGCACATTTGATAACTGCCAAAACGGTCGAAGACTCAACTAGAAAATTGCAATGTGCTTTAGACCGGATACACGAATAGACGAACATTCACCGAGCTTAACGAGGCTAAATCCGTTCACATCAATTTTACGTATAAGAACGTGAATAACTGGCCCGTTTTTATAAACAGTGTTCAAATACCCTTCGGCAATGAAGCGAAATACCTCGGAATGACTCTCGATGTAAAGCTTAAGTGGAAGGAGCACGTTAAAAATAAACGGGAGGAGCTCCAATTAAGATACAAAGACAGCCAGTACATGTCCTTGGAAAATATTCCAAGCTTAATACTGGCAACAATTTGCTTATATGCAAGTGCTAAGACCCGTCTGGACGTATGGTATACAACAATGGGGTCGTACCAAAGAAAGTAACAGAAACACACTACAAACTTTTCAAAATAAAGTGCTAAGGGCCATCGTCAACGCACTCTGGTGTATACGAAACAACGATATCCACAGAGATCTTGGAATTTCATCAGTCCAAGATGAAGCTGTCCTTCCATTTCTCGACGGAATAAACTCTTTTCGCCGTCTTCAAAGGACTAAACCCCTTGACCTTGCACGGTGAATTCAACCCGCGCTTAACTGCGGTGTTAGCAAGAACTGTCAGTGGAGAATCTCTTGCCAAATGCGTCTTAACCAAGAAAGAAAAGCTGCTGGATAAGTGTAAAACTTAGTTGCAGTGGAAATATATTTTATTTGAAGGACTGGGTAAAAATCCCTTTCCCTATGGGGGGAACGGTCACTCGCAAAAAAAAAAGAGAACGTAGTGTCTTTTGGTTGCCTTGTGATGGTTAAATATACAAGAAAGGTGTCAATGGCCACTCCTTCCAAAATGGGCTTGCGAACAGTTGCTTTTTTTCTGTCTCCTTCCGTTGTCCCGTCGTGCCATGCAACATAATGGTTCCCTCTGTTCCATTCAGTCAACAGTAAAAAGTTTCTCAGCAAGTACTACTTGGTTTTATAAATCACCTTACTTACCTGCCTCCGGCAGTGACACATAAGTCATCAGTTACTCCATTTCAATCGCATATGAAAAAGACGTTTGGAATTTGCCCATGATACTGATACCCTCAGCCCGGCTCAATCCCCATCACGAATCTAACGACCAAGATCAACCACAGCGGAATACGACGCCAATTGTCATTAAAGCATAACACGCAAGATTCCAGCCGAAGGTATCAGATTCCCCGGTTCGCCCATCGCTCATCTTGCCAATGAATCCGAAATCCGAATCCACACAATGCCACTCCAACTCAATCAAACAGGCACCAGCCGTAAAACCACCATCAACCAGTCAATCCCCTCGAAACACGAAGAAGAACATTCCACAGGAACAATACTTCCCGCTTCTTGATCGCCATTGCATCTCGATAGGGCCCTAAACAAGCTAACCATAACGTCGTCGTCCCGGAAACACCAGTCGAACCGTATCACGTCGGATCACCATCCATGCTCGTGTACATCTTCTTCCTTCTCTGCGCCAGCAACGACCACAAATCACCGTTCATTCTTGTGGCCTGCCCTTGTGCGTAGAGAGAAGGCCCCGCGCTTACATAACCAATCCGCCGTCTTCATCCATTAAATTACGTTCGTGCCAAAGTCTCAGATTACTCATTTGTTGTTCTTGTGCCCATACTCCCTCCATGGGAACGGAACAGAAAAAAGGTTCTTGTCAATGCGCCATCCGAAGAGAACCACAAGACACGGTTCACCGGATTGGATGCACTCCCTAGGCGCATTCCCGTATAGTTTGCCGTCTCTAATGGGCGCGAGAGCGATCACTTACCGCCGATATGCACAGGGATCGTTGGCAGAAAGGAGCCATTGCCGTCCGGTAATTATCCTTGAATCGATGACAGGCAATTTGTGCATGCCAACCGACCGATCGTGCAGCTTAACATGACCCGCCGCGATCGCGTGGCATGATCATGAGCCGAAAAAAAGTACGCTCTCTTACACCGCCACGCCCAATTGAATTGCAATTTACCCCAGATCAAATTAACATTGAACAAACACCTCCCAAGTAGCCGTGCAGGCGCTGCTGTGGTGTGGGGCCACTAGACAGGCACTTCAAATCAATATCGTGGCCTGAAACGGGCCAGTTCCCTTGGCCAACTCGAGGATCACTTGATCGGCGAGCGAGCCGCGAGAAGAAAACATTTTCTTTAATCTCATGCAGAAACAATAAACACACACACACGGCAGATTGCGCAACGAACACCAGCGCGAGCGGCGGGGTGCCTGAACATGATCTGCACAAAGCCGACGATCACCGATTATGCAACCGCAGCCACGATCACCTTCGCGGCCGCACTCGAGCGCTTCGGAGGCGCAGTCCCATCCAGCTGCAGATTCAAATAATTTTCGTTATTCAAATGATGAATGATCGACGAAGTGATCCATCGATCACTGCCGATCATCGACAGACAGCGAGGCTAGGCAGTAGGCACGCTCGGCAGCGGCAGGCTCGTCATCGGCGCACGTAATGATAATAATAATCCTCTCAGTTCGCAGCTCGTTGCTACTTTCATTGATCATTAGATCGTGTCGGCCGGCCTGCGTGCACCGGCAATCGATTAATGGCCCATCATCACGATCCGCCTTAGCCGGTCTAACTAGCAGCCGCCGCGCCGGCAGCGATGATTGGTTTCGCTTCCTAGTGTCGATTGATTTGTGCGCATCGATGACACAAATTTGACACATCGATCTTGGTGGCACCGTGTCCGTGTCGCATTCAAGTGCTGCCTGATCTTGACTCACATGACGTTTGCGAATTAAAATGTTACACCCCTCTGCCGCGCCGGCCCACTTGAGGGCTGACTTTAAGTTGAACGGAAACGTTTCGAAACGTGGCACAGTCTGGGCAGCTGCTGGCGCGAATGAATGGAGTTTTAATTAAGTTCGTGGGAAATGCGCTGCTGGCTGGGTGATCCTGTCCCGGCTGGCAGCACGATCCGCGCTGACCTTGGTCACTGGTGGTCGTTGGTCGATGGAAAGTGGATTTGTGGAGTAAGTAATTAAGCGCAGTGCTGCGGCCGGCGTCGATAATTGGATTGGTTCCACGGTGGAATGGTGAAACTGTGCATTCCACTTTGTGGCACTATCCGATCAGTTGGACGGCTGGTGTTCGTAAATGCAACCGGATGGGGGAAGAGGTTGCTTCGCATGCCGTTGATTAATACCACTCACTCGGCGTGGGAGTGATGGAAATTCTTCAAGTTATGTTCGTCAACCACTGCGACCTCAATAGAACAAGTGGCTGATCGATTCAAGAGATTTCTAAAAAGACAAAGTCTTAGAAGTCGTTTTCTGTTGCAGAGAACGCACTTGAGCGATTGTGGGGCTGTAGGATATGCAGTAAGACGTGTGCACCGCCTAAGGCTTGGTTCGAGTGAATTGGATTTTTGCAAGTTAATGAATGACTATACATTGAATGGAGTTCAGGCCAGAAATCATTTCTCTCAATAGCCACCAAGGAGAATGAGGCCAACGTACACGGCTTTGTGAGTCTCGGCAAGGCCAGGTTGTTCCAGCTTCGAGGTCATAGACAGAGAACCAGTTACTGTTGACTGTTTGAGAGGACCTTAGCCACCTAAAACGATCAGATCAGGGTCATTAAGGCAACTGAAGCAAAGAAGTGAAGCCTCGCAGAGAGATTCGAGCAGAATCTTTACGAAAAGTAGACTAGTACACGTCTAGTCTCTTGATCGGCTCTCTGATGTCACGACTTTCTTCGATAAAACATTATTTTTTATAATTAATATAAATAATAAATAATTTAATAAATTTTATATTTAATTTTTCAACTTGGCAGCACTGAACGTAGTGAACGTCAATTTGCCAATTAAGAGTTGATTCGTTGTCAGCATGTTCCGCTTTGTTTGTTGTTGTTTTAGTCAATCTAATATGCTTTTAATTTATATCCTGGTCGTGGGGATGGCTATAGGTTGACCCGCACACAACTGGGTTCGATTCACGGCCGGTACGAAAAAAAAAAAAATTATCACGGCCGCACCTCTTTCGAGTCACTGGAAATGCTCAAAGAGAATTCCAGTCTAGCTTCTCTAACTTTGCCGTTAGGAGTCGGACTTACAATTCCCTGCCACTCGTGGGGGAAGAGTTGTGTGTGCTACGACACGAGTAGTTGCAAATGAATGACTAAACTAAATTTGAAAACCGGAAAAAGAGTATTAACTTTGCTTTTGATTGGGATTCGAACCGAGACCCATCTAACCAAGGGCAGGCACTTAACCAAGTGCGCCATCAAGTACGTCTCTATTTTGAGGACACAAGCCAACAGGCCAAAGCTCTCCCACTGAGAGCGGAGACGTGAATGCTATCTCGCGCCTATCCAATGATGTCTTGAATCACAGAGATTGAGGTTATGCCATGACAGGAACCAGATTCTACTGCAATCCAAGCGAAAACATCAAATAACAAGGAGCTCGCATAGGCTCACACTGCTCTAGAGTGCCAACAGAACACTGCCGAAAGTCAATTTGATTTTCATTTGCTGGACTGTTTGACAATGTATGTGAATTCAAACTGCTCGTCACAGTAGCGTTGCCGGGGAAATATTGTTCAAGTGCTGCTAACAAAAGGGTGCCATAAATAGATTGTACCAAAAAAAAACAAAAATTTTAGTGGCGAACCACGTTTTTTTTTAGAATTATTCATTTCGAGACCATCGTGCGTAACTCAAACGTCAACACTAAATGCACCACCTCCCGCAAGTCTATGTCAGTGCCCGTACATGTCAAGGACATTGATATCATCAAAAGAAGACATTAGGTCTCAGAAGGACCAAGCTGATTCCACAAAATCCACTTACCCATGAGGACCAGAGACGGCAAACCAACAACTTGAGTTTAACACCAGGTACCAATTATAATAATAATAATACGGTTGGAGCTACAGCCCATAGAGGACCAGGGCCTAGTCCTCCCAGCACCTACTCGTGCTGTGCGTGCTATTTTTTCACGAGTGGAAGGGCCCTACAGCTGTACGCCATCTCCGGGCGGCCAAGTTTGAGAACCTTTTTCTAGACAGTTATTACTCTCTGAGCATTCCCAGAGACTCAAAAGAAGTGTGGCCGTGTAAATTATTTTTTTGGTCGTACCGGCCGGGAATCGAACCAATGGGTCGACGCACATACCCACAATGCCACGGCCACCGCCACCAATTAAGTTCGTGAATTATTGGACAATTCATCTCGGCAAAGGGTAACCCGATTTAAAACGTCTAAAACGCTGCTCTTGACGTCACTGTGAGTCGCGTACGACTCTGACAGCATAGTTGTCTCAAGCTACAGGACGTGTTAGCAATAATCTCTCAAAGCGACTGAATGGCGCAGTTGGTGTAGTGCCTGACCCTGGTTAGCGGGGTACCCGGTTCGAATCCCAGCCAAAGCAAAGTTAATTCGCTTTTATCTGGTTTTCAAATCTGGTCCTGTCACCATTTGCCGTTGAAATCAAATTAATGGCACTATCACTGGAGCAGTCGATCAGTGGCAGTAGTCTGACTAGGGGTATCACAATGCGCCAATATGGTCTAAGTGTGCTGGTGAATGCACTAGCAGCACCCCTAAATAACCTAACCTAACCTAAGCAATTATCTCAATCCATCCCCATGATTTGGCCTTCATGCCTAACCTCTACGAGGTTCGACAAGGGGAACACCGCTTTGTCTGGCTGAAACCGGTTGTTAGTCTCAGGAGTTTATGACATGCTGTGATGCTGGAATACAACATCTGACGAAGCTTCGCACCAGAGTCGCCTTTCTTAAGGAAAAATCCGACATCTATTCAATGAGCCACAATCCATTGGAAGACTGGGCCTTACTCAGTGAACATGCTTCCTTTTACGAGCTTTTTGTAATTCAAAATTAAGACGTGTAGTAGGGATGTAGCTTAACCACCGAAAGTACCTTAATGAAAGAACATATATTCATTAAGACTTAGGCTATGACATAACAATAATGTGCCACTAAATTGGCACTAGACTCCTTCATCATCAATTCCAACCTAGTGTGGGAGTGCGCCTACAGAAGCTTTAAAAGTTGAGCACGAGAAACAGAGGTAAAACTCAGCTGGATACCTGGCCACATAGGGATAGACGGCAACGAAATGGCCGACTGAGAAAAGGACCATCGGAAGCTTTTATAGGCCCAGAACCATTTTGCGCTGTAGGAGATCACGTCCTCAGGGAAGTATTCAGGGAACTAGAAAGAAGGAACCAGGCAGATGTCTGGAACAACGCTCATGATGTGAAGCAGGCCAAGACACTCTTGGGTCAACATAACCAAAGAAAGTTTGAGGCCTGCATTTTGATTTGCAAGAACAGCCACCGTATCCTTGCAGGCTCTGCAGACTTAGGAGAATTTAACGAAATTCCGGAGCATATACTGGGATTTTGTGAGTCATTAGCCCATGATAGGAGGTATCTGAGCAAGCATATAATATCGGATGATGAATTGAAATCACTAGAACCAGCTTGTTCAATCTTTGGTCCTGTTTGTGTTGATGGATCTTGGAGAAGAAGATTCAACCATGAACTGTAATGCGACACGAGCCTGGCCAGGCGTCTACGGATTCAACTCCTAAAAACACTGCTCCAAGAGTTTCGACTCTGAACCAATGGGACAGCGCAATAGAGGACGCCCACGGAACAAATGGCGCACCCAGGTGAAGAAGGACCACAACCAACTTGGCGTACGCTGGTGGAGACAGCTGGTAAAAGATGGCTTTATGGCTCAGGCAACGTCCACTTCGGACTGAAGCGCCACCAGAAGATGAAGAAGGCGAAGAAGAAGATGATGAAAAAGAAGAAGCTTAAGACGAAGAAGTTTAAGACGAAGAAGTTTAAGACGAAGAAGTTTAAGACGAAGAAGTTTAAGACGAAGAAGTTTAAGACGAAGAAGTTTAAGACGAAGAAGTTTAAGACGAAGAAGTTTAAGACGAAGAAGTTTAAGACGAAGAAGTTTAAGACGAAGAAGTTTAAGACGAAGAAGTTTAAGACGAAGAAGTTTAAGACGAAGAAGTTTAAGACGAAGAAGTTTAAGACGAAGAAGTTTAAGACGAAGAAGTTTAAGACGAAGAAGTTTAAGACGAAGAAGTTTAAGACGAAGAAGTTTAAGACGAAGAAGTTTAAGACGAAGAAGTTTAAGACGAAGAAGTTTAAGACGAAGAAGTTTAAGACGAAGAAGTTTAAGACGAAGAAGTTTAAGACGAAGACGAAGACGAAGACGAAGACGAAGACGAAGACGAAGACGAAGACGAAGACGAAGACGAAGACGAAGACGAAGACGAAGACGAAGACGAAGACGAAGACGAAGACGAAGACGAAGACGAAGACGAAGACGAAGACGAAGACGAAGACGAAGACGAAGACGAAGACGAAGACGAAGACGAAGACGAAGACGAAGACGAAGACGAAGACGAAGACGAAGACGAAGACGAAGACGAAGACGAAGACGAAGACGAAGACGAAGACGAAGACGAAGACGAAGACGAAGACGAAGACGAAGACGAAGACGAAGACGAAGACGAAGACGAAGACGAAGACGAAGACGAAGACGAAGACGAAGACGAAGACGAAGACGAAGACGAAGACGAAGACGAAGACGAAGACGAAGACGAAGACGAAGACGAAGACGAAGACGAAGACGAAGACGAAGACAAAGACAAAGACAAAGACAAAGACAAAGACAAAGACAAAGACAAAGACAAAGACAAAGACGAAGACGAAGACGAAGACGAAGACGAAGACGAAGATGAAGACGAAGACGAAGACGAAGACGAAGACGAAGACGAAGACGAAGACGAAGACGAAGACGAAGACGAAGACGAAGACGAAGACGAAGACGAAGACGAAGACGAAGACGAAGACGAAGACGAAGACAAAGACGAAGACGAAGACGAAGACGAAGATGAAGATGCAGACGAAGACGAAGATGAAGACGAAGACGAAGACGAAGACGAAGACGAAGACGAAGACGAAGACGAAGACGAAGACGAAGATGAAGACGAAGACGAAGACGAAGACGAAGACGAAGACGAAGACGAAGAAGAAGATAAAGAAGAAGAAGAAGAAGAAGATAAAGATAAAGAAGAAGAAGACGACGAAGAAGAAGAAGAACTAGAAAAAGAAGAAGAATAACAAGAAATTCCTAAGGGAAACTGGCTTAGAGAGAAGAAAACTCTGGGATAAACCTCTCCCATCTTCGCGCAATAAGAGCATATACACCACAGTACAACTCTGAAAAGAACTGCATGTGAGGAGAACTCTTAAGAAAGCAAAAGTGTGCAAAGGGAGCACAAATGATCTAAAAGTCGCGGTGCAATATACTGTCAACAACAATAATAGGTATAAGCAATGCATCAATTGTTTAATAATCGTTGATGTATACACATATGTCCATTTTTAAAATTTTCACGAGAGTGCCATATTCAATCTGAAAGTGCCACATCTATGAAAAAGTGCCATAATGGCACGACCATGCCACATCGGCAACATTGCCTCACCCGTTCGCAAATCCCTCTCACTCTCCGCTGACTGTTGACAAGAATCCCATCAATGTTATGTAATAGCTGAGCGTGTCATGTCGTTTTCGCTTTCATTCGTTGTTTATAAAGAAAATTGTCTGTTGGCACTTATCCAAACTTTGGCACTGGCACTTCACCGTTCCGCAACAGTCCACGTCGCTGTGGAAACGAATGCTGATCGAGTGCGTCATAAATGTGCATTCTTCCAAGAGCAATAAGCTCTCGTTGAATCCTGTAACTTCTTAAGTTTGACTAGGCATTGATTGGATTCTATTGCGAGCACCGCAATGTCTCAAGTTGTTCCTTCTGGTGTAAATTATGCCTAGGCTGGGAGACCTCTTGATCGACTTTAAATGCGTGTGACTCCTCCAAGATCCCTGCTGACAACTGGCTCTACATCGATCGGTTGAGACAAATTGTCCCCATTAATCCCCGACCATCCACAATCAGTCGGCAAAGTGGAATCAATTAAATTGCGTCATTTCCCAATAAACTACACCAAATCGACACCTCCCATAAAAAAAAAAGAACCATCGTGAATTTATGAAAATGTCTCCGAGTGTAATTGCATTCTTGCGTGGCAACGCAGCGTCGGCAATAAATTATTGCATCTCTTCACGCTAGGATCTGTCCAATTCACTGCTCATCGTGTGCGTCGTGGCGTTCACACGCCGCGCTCATGTAGCCAATCGATTGAAATGTGTGCGCAACACTTTTGCCTTCGTTTTCGAAATACTCTTGGAGACACTCTTGCATTTCGCGTGTTCCGTGTCGGCGTGTGGTCTTGTTGCCGTAAAAGGATCTCCTCACGGTTCGGTTCACCTTGCGTTATTTTTATAGTTTCTGCATAATTTACGACGCCCAAGAGCGCCCGCCTAATGACTATTTATGCGACCATTCAATGCGACGAGCGCTAGCACAAGGGTTGGGCTGGGTCGCCAGGGCGCACGATGACCGGATCAAATTTTCGAGTGATATTCTTAGAACGTGACTTGCGAAGAAGCGCATTGATTCGGCGATCCTTTGTGCTCCACGAGCACCAGACCTCGATTGAGCGATTCATGAAGAGTGATGCTTCGGAAGAATTATTGCGTCATTGTGTTGATACACCGCGCGATTAGTGTTTTGGGAATATCGCGTTTCACGTGAAGCAATAAATCGGCGGCTGGCAGGAGGAGCGAACAAAGATTTTCGTGAAGACACTGGGAATTGGTTAAGTCTTGGTGTATGATTCGTTTCGTCACAGCTGACTACTGCGGCGGCGCGGCGGGCGAAGGTGTTGCCATGCCGGTCTGACAGCTTATCACTGAGATGGGTGTCTCAAGAGGGTATTAGCTAATGTGGATTGCATTTCAACGGGCCGGCCTGACGCGGCGGAAATGCTAGTCCACAGGCACTCCTAGCGACACGCGACGCGAAGTGTTGAATTTCTGATTCGGAGTGAGTCGTGCTGTCTGCGTGTGTTGACAGCTCTGACAGACTGGATGTCAGAGCGTTGATTGAAATAGAATATCGATGATAAGTCGTGCTGGAATTACAGAAATCAAAAACCGATGGCGAATAGTTGATGAAAGGGAAAGCGCTTGCTGGGAGTGGAGAGGGGGTGTGGTGGCTGTTTGTCTCTGGGACTGAGTGGACGGTGGTGAGGGAGTTGTACCTATTTTGAGGGCTTGTACGTTTATTCTCGTCAATTATTCATTGGCTTTCAGTAGCAGACTAGAGGCATAATCTTCCAAAAGTCCTAAGAACTGGCAGCGCACAGACGGATGTCGAACTGAACTGAACGAACACAACGAAGCGTCAGGCAGCTGCTGGAATTGACACAGAAGTCTGAGCCAACCAGAAGGCTTGGATTCTAAGACACTTTTGCTGGAGCGCTTGATGTGACCTGATGTGGATATTTGTTAGCAAGAATCAGCTCCGATGGTTGGCCGTATCGTCCAGCTCTTGGCTCCATATACGAAAACTAAAGCACGATTTTGGTCCTTGGAGTCAGGAGTTTCAAGCCCAGTTCTTTCTACAAACCGAAGTTGCAATGGCTGTCATGCACATCCTTCGTCGGATCTCCACTAGAATTTCATTTGTGGAATTCATTGTTCTTCCGAGTTGCTTAGCTGTGTTGTTTTACCCTCATTGACCCTATGACCAGCTTGTCGCCGTACAAGCGTCCCTAGGTTTACCGTCGTGGACCGTCTCGGCACAGTAAGTAGTTGAGCCTGGTTGTTGTTCCCATTGCATGTGGCCAGGCATTCGGTATTACTTATAAAGGACCGAATTGGCTTGTTTGTCGAGTTGTTGTTCTTCTTCTTCTTCTCTTGGCGCTACAGTCCCGGGTGGACCTGGGCCTCAACCAACAAGCCTCTCCAGCTAGCATGGTCTCTGGCTAGCTGTCTCCAGTGTCGCACGCCAAGTTGGTTGAGGTTCTTCTCCACCTGGGTGTGCCACCTTAAACGCGGGCGTCCTCTGTTGCGTTGTCCCACGGGTTCGGAGTCGAAGACTCTCCGGGCCGGAGCTGAGTTGTCCATACGCTCTACATGGCCTAACCATCTTAGGCGTTGGATCCGAAGACGCCTGACTAGACTCATGTCGCTGTACAGTTCGTGGTTGAATCTTCTTCTCCACAACACTCGTCAACGCAAACAGGACCAAAGATCGTTTGCAGAGCTTTACTCTCGAAGATACCAAGGACTTCCTCATCCGCTTTTGAGATTGTCCATGGCTCCGCGCCGGACAGCAGGAATGGGATGATCAAGGTCTTGTATAAAGTCAGCTTGGTCCTGCCAGAGATGGCTCTACTACTCAATTGCCTCTGGAGCCCAAAGAAACAGCGGTTGGCAAGAGTTATTCCGCGTTTAATCTCTTTACTGGTGTTGTTCGTACCATTTACTGCGGAGCCGAGGTAAACGAAGTCCTTGACTACCTCGAAGTTATAGCTGCCTATGGTGACGCTCTGTCTAAGACGTCGATGTTGTGTGTCCTTTCTCGATGACAGCTTGTACTTCGTTTTGCCCTCGTTCACCTCAATGCCAGCAACCGGCTCATTGACGGCTCGCTGTGTTCTGCCAATCACGTCAATGTCGTCCGCGTATGCTAACAGTTGTACGGACTTCTGGAAGAACGTGCCTCTAGTGTTGGCGTAGGAGTCTTTCACGATCTTCTCAAGAATAATGTTGAAAAAGTCACATGACAGCGTGTCGCCTTGTCTAAAACCTTTTTTGACATTGAAGGTCTCGGTGCTGCTCCATCAAGGTTCCACTCCAAGTAATAAGCCCCATGTTACTTACAGATGCCGTCGACTCCACAAATCGGAGATGGATGGAATTGGATACATGTAGGATTTCGAGGCTTATTTGGCCCTCACTAAATACAAACAAAACAAATACACTCCGTAAGCTAAACAGGAGTTTAATAAGGAACGTAGTGGGCGTTATCACCGGCCACTACCTTCTCGGTATCCATGCCAGAAGAATGGAAGCCCCCCACAACGACTACTGCAGAAGCTGTAGAGGCGAGGAGGAGGAAGAAAATACGCTTCACCTCCTCGGCACTTGCACAGCCGTTGCAGAAACTAGAAAAGATATACTAGGCAACTACTTTTTCAGTAACCTAGAGTAAATGTCACACTTAAAGATACAAGACATAGCAAAGTTTAGCAGGAAAACAAATTGGCTGTAAAACAACAAAGGAGTGGATGGAGTCAAAATAGGCCACTAGAATTCCATTAGGCAGTCGCCAGGTTTTCTTCTTTTTAATGTAGTCCCGGACAGAGGATCCAACCAGGATCTAAGTGGGCCACAACTGCTACAGTGGTAACAATCACCCTAACCTAACCTAACTTCAGGTGTCTTAGGGTCCTGTTTAATGTGTTCTTAGAATTATTGAATATATGCGATATCTTCAAAATGCAAGTACAACTGACCAGCTTTACATCTTCCCTCATGAAAAACGTGTCTGCCCCTTCTAACAACTCACAAAAGCGACATGCGACAGTTCCCATAAGATTGCCAAGAGTGCAATGCTCCTCATATCAGATTATAGTCATCCATGAATGCAAAGTAATGTAAAAAAAAAAACGACGGCGGCGGCGTCTCATATACCAGAGATTTCAGAAAGCACACCAAAATAGATATCGTGTGGCGGCTGTTTACATTACGGGAATATCTCATCGAAATAAATTGAAGATCTGAAAGGCACTGCAGTGACAAGTTGTTTAGATAAGGCATTTCCAAGTTGAACATTAAGTCGAGCCGGGGGGAATTATTTTGATATCACATTTCCTCAGAGCACGGGAGGGTGATACGAACGCTCGTCTTGAAGTGGGAGGTGGATGACCCACTGTTGTCGTCTAATCAGCAATTCATCAGCACCTTTTCTTCACACTCTTTTTTTTTCATTAGATAATAAATAGATTGGACAGTTCATTGATTTTTTGACCAAACAAATATTTGATTGACTACTTAATTAAAAAAAAGAAAAGTGATAACTCGATTAGTCCCAGGTTAGGCTAGCTGAGGTTGGTGGGATGACGCGGCGGGGCCGCGCCACACTGAGGTCCTATTGGGCCTTTTGTGATGCCCAAGGGGTCATTTTCATTTTTTCATTTTAATTCATTTTTATTGTGGAATTCATAACAACTTATATACTAGACAAAAATGCTTAAAACTAGTTGTACGTACATTGTTACTACTTCTAACTTACTGGCCCTAGGCGGGCACTCTAAGCTAAACTTAACCTTATTCTATGTCTTTCGACCTAATCTTACGGAGTAAAATATAAATGAGAATTTAAAAAGGACAACTTACTATTAAGAAAAAATTTAAAAAACTTATTGACTGAACGGTTTATATTAAAACTTACAAGCTAACTTACAATCTACCTTAAAATAACACTTACAAACTAACTTAAGCTAACCTACGTATACATGCATATACACCTGTCTATACCCCTATACACATGTGTATACATGTATCGTCATGTATACACATATACATTCTTGCTACTTTTTTTTCACATATATACAACTTAAAAAACTACCTTAAAACTATCCTAAGATATATAAGTCGGCCATAGGTTGCGGCTGATAGATTTCCATCTAATCCGCTGCAAGACAGAGACCGACTGCGCCCCTTAAGGGGGAACGCACTACCCTTTCTACCCCGGGTCTAAAGGGTTCGACGCTGGAGTTCCCTCGCTCCCCAGCCACCAGAAATTTTGGTGCTGCCTAGCAACATCCCGAATGTCTCGGCTGGATACCGCCGTACTGAACCGGAGGAGACCCTCCTCAGCTCGTTGTGCGACAGAACGGTCGTGGTTGAGTCGCCCACAAGATCTGGCGATGTGGTAGATGGCGGTACCGCATTTATATCTTGTAACAGGCCGTGCTTATCTAAATGGAGAAAAGCTTCTGGGGGAACGAAGCCACTGTGGCGTACCCTTTCGTGGTATTCTGGATTGGGGAAGTAAGCCCCTGAGATCAAGTTATTGGACGAGTTCATCGCTCTAGCAGTATGACCTCGAATCAACTTCAACAGGAAATTGTCCACTCTTATCAGGTTTGCCCTGTTGTATAAGACCTAATTGGAATAGAATTTTATGTACTGGGACTCTGGAGTTCGATAAAGGTGAAGGCAAGCCCTAAGACAAGCCCTCTCAAACAACCGAATCTTTTCCATCAAGCTTGCACTCACGTTGAACCACACGGGACAGCCATAGGTGAGCATTGGCCGGATGAGGGCCATGTAGCAGATAACCTTTACCCTCGCATCGAGTTGGCTGTTGTAAAACAGTCTCTTTGTAAGGGCAAAAGCTCCTCGGGCCCTGGGCAGAGCAGCATCTACATGTTTGTTTAAATATAGATACTGATCTAGCCAGATCCCCAGGTATCTGACTACAGTCTTTTGCGCCAGGGGTAAAACCTTTGCTATCTTCTCCATCGTCGGATGATGAAAAAGTCCGGACTTCAAGGTATTATTTGGTTATCGTCCTCCTCCCAGCCATCAAGAGGTTCTAATAAACCTGCAAAGAGATTTTAGTGGGATATCTGATATGTCATGGAGGTCGTGGAAGAAAAATTCTCCCAGGGTTCTTTGTCTCAATTTGTAAAGACTGGGGCATTGACAAAGATAGTGGGGTGGATCCTCAATCTTCTCTTCGTCCCGACAGCCTCTGCAAATGGTTCAAGGTAAGTCCCATTTTGTGTTCATGATGGTTATGACCAGTGATAGCTCCGACCATCGTCCTCAGCAGTTTTCTGCTACATTGGAGGAGGGAATCGGTTTTAGCGCTGTTGGACCTAGGCCATAACGTACGAGTGGTCTCACATGTGGGGAAGGAACTCCACCTTTCATTAGCTAGCTTCATGATTCTCCTGTCCACCTTTTTCTTGATTTCAGGCAGAGGTGGGGGAAGCCATGGGATTGCCTGGGATGGGTCGGATTCGGCCCCTTGGGAAGTTCATCTGCTACCTCGTTTCTGGTTATGTCCCTGTGACCTGGGACCCAGCACAGAGTGATCGAATGCTGTGTGCCAAGAACCTTGAGCTCTTCGCGACAGCTTGCGACTAGGTTGGACTTCATTTCGATTGACGAAATCGCTTTAGTGGCCTCTTGACTGTCAATTAAGAACCACAGCTGGTGGTATTTCCAACAATGATATCAATTTGGCCGCTTCTTTGACCGCAAGGACCTCCGCTTGAAAAACACTGCCGTAGTCAGGTAATCTGAGAGAGCAGTGCATGTTTAACAATTCGGAGAAGGTGCCCGCGCCTATTCCTCTTTCCATCTTCGACCCGTCCGTATAGACATGGAGGGAGCTCGAGTCAGTGATTGGTTAATTTGAGCTCCACTCCTCCCTTGTAGGGAAATACTTTTTGCAGGGTATTTCGAAATCAAGGGTGGGGAGAGAGTATTCGCTTTCTACTTGTTCTATGTGAAGTCTGTCAAGAATACATGCATGACCATAGGGGCTGGGGTGCCAGTTATTGGATTGGGAGATCCTAATGGGTCCCTTTGCGGCAGTCATCTGCGTATAGAGGTCGAGTGGAAGTAGATCCAGTAGCACCCCTAAACCCGCTGTGGGGGTGGTCGATATTGCCCCTGTCACACTTAGGCATGCGCGTCTCTGTATCCTCGTGAGCAGCCTTTAGTTTGAACTTTTCAGGGAATCTTGCCACCAAACTATACTGCCATATGTCAGAATCGGCCTCACAATTGCTGTGTACATCCAGAGAATCGTTTTGGTGTTCGGACCACACATCTTACCAAATATCCAGTTACACAGGTATAAGGCACAGGCCGCTTTCTTTGCTCTTTCTTCTATATCTGGCTTCCAATCGAGTTTCCTGTCTAGGATTAGACCAAGGTACTTCGCGCTTTCTCTTAGAGTGAGGGTTGTACCCTCTGGTACAGGAAACTTCTTTAACTACTCCACGACTCAGAGAAGAGAGTTTTTTCTTAACTAACGACAATCTACAGTGCTGTGCAAATTAATTGGGACAGGCGAAGTTTTCGGTATATTATGCTTTGGTTGGTTGGAAGCAGCATTTGTGTCAAATCGGCATATTTGATGATGAGAAGCAAATTTGTTCACGTTTTATTGCTGGCTTCATTCACTAGTTGCGACCTTCACAGGGAGTGGACCAGTCAACCGTCCATAGAAAACTACTGGAATTGTCGCGAAAAGTAGCAAATCCACTATGAAGGAAATAAAAGACTGCCATGTGCTGAGAATCCTAGGAGATTTTGAATTTATTTTCGCGGATGAGATTCACTTCGAGGTTCAAGGATAAAGGGTAATATCCGTCAGGAAAGCCCACATGAGGCTGTCCAACCTGGCCTTATTGTTCAAGCTCCTAAAGTTGTGTTTTCGTGAAGTCCGAAGACATGTCCAACAATGGGTGGTGTGAATAAAAATTGAGAAAAGACTTCGAGTAAGAACACATGAGTCGAGTATTTTCGTTAAAAGAAATACTCAGTTTAGTGAGAGTAAAAAATTGCCTCAAAGTAGGTTCCCTCCCTTCAGTTGACATTTGGAAACTAGAGTGTTCTTGGCGTTTAAGGGTGAGTGCAAAGTCGGGTAAAGGTGGGTGCAAAGAATGTGCAATAATGTTTGTTTTAGAATTATAACTCATGTCCTTTCGGGGACACGGGGGATAATTTCAAGAACGTGTATAGGTTCGAGTTTGATAACATGAAATGGTTAAGTATTCATTTCCTTTCCGATATTCCGGAAGAATCGCGTGGTCGTGCCATGCCTTTGATTGTTTTTGGTCTTATAATGTAATGGGAGGATTGCCCGTCTTTTCCTTATCGCCTTTTGACTTGACCATGGTACATTGAGAACGGCCGACGACGTAAATGACATTTGCGTAACCTGTATTTGGAATTGATGGCTCTGGTGGCTGATGTTCAATTTAAACCCATGCATTTTTTTTTTCATTTCTTCTTCCATAACTTTCAACTCAGATGCATTTTCATTTTCTGGAGCTTGGCATTTTTCCAGCAAGCACGGTAAATTGCAAGCACTTGAGGAAATCTTCGTCGTCCATTCCAGATTTCCTTTTATTTTTGAGGATTAAGTTCTAACCCGTCAAAGTATTCCTCTTCCGAAGCACTTTAAATTGTTTTCACTTTTTTCTCTCTTGAAGTCACTTCCTATTCACACTCAACTTCCACAAGTGAGCTCTGCATTCATTCCATCTTTATTCACACCAAAACGGAGGACAGACTCAGTTGTCAAAATTCCTGAGCGGAGAGGATTCGTTAATATGATAATAATATGGGTGGCGCTACAGCCCGTAAAGGGCCAGGGCCTAGCTTCTCAGCAACCACTCGTGTTGTGCGCGCTATTGTTCTCTCACGCGTGGAAGGGACCTACAGTTTAATGTCGACTCCGAACGGCGTAGTAGAGAAGCTTTTTCTAGACAGGAATACTCTTTGAGCATTGTCAGTGACTCGAAAGAGGTGGAGCCGTGAAAATATGAGAGGTGGTCAATTCGGGTCTCGAACCTGGCACCCTCTGCGTAGGAGTCGACGCACTAACCCACTACGCCACGGCGGCCCACAATTCGTTAAACTTAACGAAATAAAGCTTTATTCACACCAGGTGGAGCATTTACTCCAAAATGCTAAGGAAATGCTCGCACTCAGTTTTTATTCACACCACCCAATATCAAATATGCCAAGGTTCGACACAAATGCTGCTTCCAATCAACGCTTGTCCCAATTAATTTGCTCACTGTTGTCTTTTTGGTGCATTTGCTTGGTGGCAAAAGGCTCTGTCGAGACACTGTGACTATTTGCTTCCTTGTCAGAAGGGCCGATCAAGCCACTCTGACGTATACTTACTAAACTCACGAGTTGAATTTTATTGGCCACCGTGGCGTGGTTAGGAAGTGAGTGCACTCCAATGCTTCAGTTCCTGAATTTTATAGCTTTCATAATTCACGGCCCCACCTTCTTAGACAATGCATGACAATGCTCAAAGAGTAGACCTGTCTAGAAAAACCTTCTCAAACCTCGGCGATCGAATTTATCATGAAGATGTAGCTGTCATCCACTCATGGCAGCACGCGTACAACACGAGAGACAGCTGTAAAAGCTAGACCCTTGTCAATCTCGGACTGTCATGCTTCACAAAGGTGAAGAAGAAGCATTGATTCATCAAATCAAATAAAAAAATCTGTGCGTTTCTTGTGCTCCTAAAAAATCACTTCGAAGTTCTGAACCAGAGCTCCTTACTACCTAAAGTGAACTCTAATTTTGAGACTCGATGTCTATATGAGGATTTTTTTGATGCTAAGGACACTTTTGAGGCAAAGTCACAAGATACTGTGATCGGAAATCTACCACGCTTCTACCATAACTCGGCTACATCTTCAAGAGTTTTTGAAATTTTTTACTTGAAATTCTAAAGGAACATTATTGAATATTTATAGGTTCGAAGTAAATAGGCCAAGGGGGTCCCCTTATGGCACACTCACATCTTCCTCAGTGAAATACATCAAGAGAATGATCCTGGAAACTGTAATACGTGTTCCCTTCTTAAAAACCGACATTGACCCACTCGATAACAGTTACACACGTGTTCACTCCAAAAAAGATCGTAAAAGAAACCCTAGCTTCCGTGCCAAAAAGTCAACTCCAATAATCCAGTTCAAGTTCATCGCCTCTGACAACAGCATAAAACCGTCTCACGTATTAATGGACGGGCAGCAGAAATCCTATTCCATCCTCCGGCAAGAATAAAAAACTTAATTACCCTGTTCCTTCTTTTTTTTTTAAATACAAGTATCATCTGACATTTTACGGCCAACAAGCACAAACGACGCGACGCAAGCCGCGCCGCCGCGCCATCGTCTGTCGTCACATTCGCATCGACATCCAGCGCCAAGTAATATTTATTTTCGCAGTTGTTGCACAAACGCATCGAGCAAGCGTGTTTATTTTCCAAAATGAGAAAAAAAAAACGAGCCCGAAAACCGAAACATCTTTCTGCAACATTTGTTCTCTAACGCCGCTGCGGCGGCGACCACGCCAACCAGGGCTTCTAGGCAATAAAATTCGCTGTGTTTGAGTCCGAAAATAGAAGAAGAAGAAAAAAAAATAAACCGCCACCGTCATTATGAATGCAAGCATGCGGAAAAACTGAGGTTAGTGGCATCTATTGCAGCAAAATACAAAAAAAAAACGAGTAGTACGAACTATCCAGGCGAAGTCTAAACAAATCCCATGTTGCCGACGTCAGACTGTCCATCTCCCTCTCCCTCTCCCATGCACACACATACGAGGCTGAGTCTGATTCTTGGTAATGGCATACGGGCCAACGACCCAGCCGCCAACCGACTTGGATGCATCTTCTTTTTCGTATCTCTACTTCTAATTCGAATCAGATTATTATTACCACTTTTATTGTGCTGTAGCTGTATTCTAATGGTTCGCTGGGTATCTGCAGGCATCTCGGCGAGTTCTGTGAGTGGTTTGCGGCGAAATGGGCCTCCATGAGGAACACATTTCGTCGGTCTTTCGGTGTTCAATTTCTGAGCATGTGGGGAATGAAGTGATTCAATAAAAAACCGCTTCATTCAGGGAGAAGCCGTAAAAGTCATGCCTGCCAGGGATCAGTCCTATTCTCATGCAGATCAGGCGACCGACCTTCAATGACACCCACTTACAGCTCATTGTTCACCCAAAAAAAAAAGGGAAGCCTGCTTCCGAATTTCCAACCGATAGACAAATCACAAAATTTCCCCTCGCCATCTGCGAGAGATTCTCGATAAAAATTTCCATAAAAGGCTTGGTGTCGCCCAACAAGTCTCCTGTCACAGATAATTGATATTCAAAAATTAGATTTAAATACTAGCACGCTTCGCTCAAAGATACCAGATCTTAAAAGCCAGCGAAACAAAGTGGACAAGCCGAGGAATTTAGAAAATACTTATCGTCTATCTTAATGGATGATAAACTCACCCGACGAACACACCCCTGCGGCGATGTTGAGCGATAATAATGGTGTTTAATATGAATTAGGCTTTCATTTACACACGAAAACTGGGAAATGTGATCGGACGAGATGGTGTAAGTTATAAGAAACCACTTACAGTTAGTGGTCATCGGTTCTACATAAAGCAATAATTTGCCCCGTTGGCTGTGAGAATTTCGAACACGCCCATGGCCAGAGTTGTTGGTTTGCTTTTTGACATAAAATCTGGAAAAAAATGTAAGAAGTTGCTGCTCCGGCGAGATTTTCATTGCTTGAGTTTAACTTGGTAGATTATCTTGTCTTGGAAATGTTTAACAATTAGTTTTCTTTTTATGGTGGTGCAAGGGATAAAGCGAAGTGTTTACTTAGGTCGTTCATTGCAACTCCCACTTCTTTTATGTCATCTGACCTGAACTGAGTTAGAAAGTTGTTGAACTAGTGACTAGACTTCTTGAGTAAATCCTCTGATAAACTATATTCTCTATACAATTTGTTTACGTCAAAAAACTTGCCAAAAGCCCAAGCTACGAATTGTTTCTTTTTTGTTTTGTTATTGAATTTTACAGGAATTATTGACAGGACCAGTTACGGGCTCGGCGTCTTGCGACCTGCAACCTTTGCAAATTCTGACTTTTCATTGACATAGAATTTTATTTGTTTGCTCATAAAGCGCTCTCTGATAAAAGTTCGCTAAAAGGAACA
Organism: Eristalis intricaria; assembly: GCA_964034865.1. NCBI lineage: Eukaryota > Metazoa > Arthropoda > Insecta > Diptera > Syrphidae > Eristalis > Eristalis intricaria. The sequence goes on from OZ035875.1 coordinate 49,522,436, forward strand.
TTTTAGTGAGAGAACTTTAAATTTGCAACATTGTCTTCTGTGACAGTTGATTTGACTATTCACCGATGTTTCGAGATTAGTTGGACTTGTAACATAAATGGATTCACGCCGATTTTTTTTTATAATATGCACTCGCTCAAGTTGTTCCTAATACCCTTAAGTGTCGAAAGTCAAGACAGAGTCAAGGCAGATGCTGCTGCCGAAGGAATAGACCAAGAAAGGGATAGGAGGTACATATTTGTAGACAGTGCTGAGTCGTAAGTTCTTTTGGGAGGGTATAAGTCTAAAATGGATTGTGGGCTTATAACCCATCCAAGTGGATCCACAAGAAAGGAGACCCCTTTGACTGCACCAACTATAGAGGGGTAAGTCTCCTGAACATCGCATATAAGATCTTCTCTGCCGTTTTGTGTACTCGCCTAAATAGCCTGATAGGTCCATATCAGTGTGGCCTCAGGCCAGGGAAGTCCACCATCGACCAGATTTTCACACTACGGCAGATCCTGGAAAAAACCCAAGAGATGCAGAACGACACCCACCACCTCTTTGTCGATTTCAAGGCCGCATATGACAGCGTGCATAGGCATTCCTGCCAAACTCGTCAGGTTGTGCAGGATGACGATGGAGAATTCTCGCTGCTCCATCAAGGTCGGTAACGAACTGACCGAGACCTTCATTGTCAAAAAAGGTCATAGACAAGGCGACGCTAGCATACGCGGATGACATTGACGTGATTGACAGAACACAGCGAGCCGTCAGTGAGGCGTATGCTGGCATTGAGGCGGAGGCGGCTAAAATGGGTTTAGCGGTGAACGAGGGCAAAACGAAGTATATGCTGTCATCAAGAAAGGACACACAACATCGACGTCTTGGACAGAACGTCACAATGTGCAGCTATAACTTCTAGGTAGTCAACGACTTCGTTTACCTCGGCTCAAAAGCAGAGTAACTCTTGCCAACCGATATTTCTATGGGCTCAAGAGGCAATTGAGAAGTAGAGTCATCTCTCGAAGGACCAAGCTGACTTCATACAAGACCTTGATCATCACTGCTGTACGGCGCGGAGGCATGGACAATCTCAAAAGCGGATGAGTAAGTCCTTTGTATCTTCGAGAGAAAGGCTCTGCGTGCGATCTTTGGTCATGTTTGCGTTGACGAGTACTGGAAAAGAAGATTCAACCACGAACAGTACAGCGACATGAGTCTAGTCAGGCGTCATGGCTAGGCCATCTCGAGCGTACGGACAACTCAGCTCCGGCACGAAGAGTCTTCTACTCCGAACCCGTGGGACAACGCAACAGAGGACGCCCGCGCTTAAGGTGGCGCACCCAGGTGGAGAAGGACCTCAACCAACTTGGCGTGCGACACTCGAGACAGCTAGCCAGAGACCGTGCTAGCTTAAGAGGCTTGTTGGTTGAGGCCCAGGTCCACCCCGGACTGTAGCGCCAAATAAAGAAGAAGAAGAAGTGGATCGTAACCAACTCAAATGGGTCATAAATCTATTCACTGGAAATTTCTGTGGACTTATGACCCATTCATTATGGAATAATAACCCACAGAGCTGCGGTTTCTATGGACCATAACAGGGTCAAGAGAAATATGACTAAATCAGTAGTGTATGCAAAATTTTACAAAATAAATTATTGGCAATCTGGAAAAAAATAAAGTAAAAAGCAAACAATTTTCTACAAAAAAAAAGTGCAATAGGTATGAGCGGCATGCTGCCCCCTGCTTGGGTGAATATGATGACATACTCATCAGGTTAAACAAAAAGGCAAAGAAAAGTGTTGTCTAATAGAGAAAAAGTAGACGCTGTAGTAATTAACGATCATAGTAAAAAAAAATGTCTGTGAACAAATTTGAAAGAAGTTAATTTAACCGGGTTTTCCAATTATCCGGTTCCGAGCTTCCCAGTTAATCGGCTCTCCAAAATAAGTATATGCTCTTAAAAATACAAATGAACTTTTGAACACCCTCCGAACAACATGCATGGATCGTGGGCAAATTCAGCAATCTGCCGCCATTTTCCCCTCTAAATTCACAAAACTTCTGTCATTTCCCACTAAAATCCACGAATCGACCGCCATTGCGTGGTGGATTCATGGTTTGTGTAAAAGTATTTGTGAAATACAAAGGACTACCACTAGGAACTGAACTAGGAGAAAATATAGCCGAAGTTGGATATCTCTATTATCCCTATCTACTGATCCCCATTTACTTGTTCAATTATCAAGTGGTAGCACCTTGGTCTGTCGCATACACTACAAATTAAATACGGCTTTCATGTTTTTACGCTTGGCTTCGAAGAGCCATCAGACGGCAAGGCAAGCTCATCATTCGGATTCAAAGAATTCGATTAAGATAACAGTTTGTCCGATCCACACACTGCATAAAGTGCTTCGTGATTTTGTATTGGATTCGTTGATTGGGAAGGGACATGACCTTCAGTACTTTATGGAAGGAGGCATAAAGTCCGCACACGTATCGATAGAAATGTGATGCCCGTTTTATGGCGCATTATAGCTGTGCGTCCTCTTTCTTGTAGAACTTGTTGTGTTAGCTGTTTTTCAACTTCATTAAATGCCAATAAATGGATAAGTGAGAAACTTAGGTCATAATGGCGTTTACGTTCATTTATGTGTTGTCTTGCATTAAGTGCAAGATTTGTATGCCAATGCATGTATTTTTTATGTAATTTGTTGTTGAAGTTAAACATGAAATGTACGTAATTGGTTAGGGGGCCTCGATTATCTTGCAATATTTGTTTGGTTATTTATTTACAAAACCATGAAATTGGCCGTAGAACCTAAGCCTTAACCCTAAAGCTAGTCTCTAAGACTGCACGTTTCTGCAACCGTTTTGGATTGATGTTAACGAATAGCTCATCTTCACCTTATCTTCTCCTTATTCTTCTTCTGATTTAAGGGCGCTACAATCTGGGGTGGACGTGCGCCTCACCTAAGATGCCCCTGCAGTCGACCCGACCTCTCGCCAGCTGTCTCCAGTTTCTCACACTAAATCGGCTGAGGTCCCCCTGGGCTTTTGTGTGCCACTTTATACGTGAGCGTCCTCTGTTGTGTTGCCCCACAGGATTCTTCGGGCTGGAGCTAAGTTGCCCATAGGCTCTACATGGCCTAGCCATCATAGGTATTGAATCCGTTAACGCCTTGATAAGCTCATGTCGATGTACAGCCCATGAATCTTCTTCTCCAAGTACCGTCAACGCAAACAGGACCAAAGATTGAACGCTTTGAACTTTTCCCTCGGAAGCTTATAAAATTGTCCATGCTTCCGCGATATGGAGCAAAACAGCGATGATCAAGGTGTTATATAATGTTAGCTTGGTCCTTCAAAATATGACTTTGCTATTCAATTGGCTCTTGAGTTCCTCGAGTTCTAATTGGAACGTGTAAATATTTTCCAAGTAAAAACACCGGCTTTGACTGAATAAGACTTTTAAAATAATTGATAACAGGGTATTTGCCACCGCGCCGCCAGCACAGTGTGTTAACAGCGAAAAGAAGGTCTTTAGAGAAGGTCCTCTGTAGCCCTCCTCGGTTTTATATCTAAGTACTCTTAAATAACCCGGGTTTATGATTTCAAAGCCTTTTTTAATATATATGCACTATACACTTATTTACAAGCCCTCAAAGTCAACAGAATATTTATTCAAGTTGCGAGCCATATTTGCAACAAAAGTTCACATGCCTCCATCCCAAGCTTCATAAAATAAATTCTGTATCTTTATAATGTAATAATGTGGATGGCGTGACAGTCCAAAGCGGGCCTGGGCCTAGCTTCTCAGCAACCACTCGTGTTGTGCTTGCTATTGTTCTCTCACGCGTGGAAGGGACCTACAGTTTAATGCCGACTCCGAACGGCGAAGTCGAGAAGCTTCTTCTATACAGGAAATACTCTTTGAGCATTGTCAGTGACTCGAAAGAGGTGGAGCTGTGACTTATAAAAGGTGGTAAATTCGGGTATCGGACCGAGCGTAGGAGTCGACGCACTCACCCACTACGTTACGGCAACCACTCTGTATCTGTATACATCATTATATTGGTCTGTTCTTGGCTATTTAAACTAAAATTTTTATTTAACTTAAAAAAAATCTTCAAATATACCTTCAATAAGTAGCTTCAAACATCGGTGTTAAGAAAAAAAAACATTTGATGAATACTTGAGTTCCAAGGAAATGTACGCCAACCTACTCGTTGCGACTTACATCAACGTGTGCTTCATTCTTTCAAGTTACAGGACGGAAAAAATAATTGCAACTTCTTGCAACCTTCGGAGTTATGTTCACTTTTGTTTCTCTGTATCGGATTTAAAAACACGGTTTTGACTTTGGTCATGTTACAAAAGTCACAATTTCTTGGCTAATAATAGTCGGAATGAATGCAGCTAAGACTTTATTTTTTTATTTTATTTTATACATCTTACATAGTATAACAGTATCTTATCAATAGTGGTATAATTTGCTCAAGCTTGCACACAGATATGGTTACATAAAACCTTACTACTGAAAATACAATGGTTTTGTAAGTAATGCAGTACGCTAAATTAAAGTAATTTGGAGGAAAACTATGAAGAAAAACCTCCATTTAAGGACAAGACTTTATTTTTAGAAGAAATATAAAGCTTAATTTAAAAAAAAAAAACAAAATTTAATGGACCCAAGAACGGAGCTCTGGGATATTTCTTAAACTAAGATCTTCATAAAACACGCTTTTCCAGGGCGTGTGTTTTTATGTTTATTGGACTGTTAAAAAAAAGTTCCAAGAGGCTCCAACGGGGGACCTAGTTCTTCTGAAAACTTAAGACGTGCTCTTTGATGCTGTAAAAGTTAGAACCGCCTACCTACCACTTTGGCCGCAAGATCCTTTTAAAGGCTCTTTTATGCGTGAGCGTCAGCAATGCTTTGAAATGATACATAAAATACATGTGTTCTTACGGGAGGTGGCACATAGGCAACGCTGCGACGCGACGGATGTATTTGCTAAACTTTTAACTTATCTTCTCCTTCAGCGTTGACAATCCTCACATTGTGACATTTCGAGAGAATGCTAATTGTATGTTAAAGTTTGAGTGTTGGTTCTCGTTGAACCAAAATAGATAAAAATATTAATGAATGTTTATAATTGAGTGCAAAAGGAAAACAACTTGAATTTTCAATTCAAGCTTGAAACTGACAAATGAAATCAGCTGTGCGTTGAAGTATTCATTGTGTCATCCATCCCCTTCCTTCAGGTACTTCATCGTGAACGGATACTTTGACGCTACGCATGTAAAGTATTCTATGTGCCAGAGCCTTAAGTGTAGCAATACGTTGACCTAAGTTTCAAAAATGGCAATTTTCTTGTAATTACCTAGCTGTGACGAAAACTAGTTCTACTTCGCAGAAATAAATAAGTAACTTTCGAACCCGTTGACCGATTTTAATGAAATTTAAAATATAAGACAAGTGCCAAGAAAAATTTGGTATTATCTTTCAGTGGTTATAAAAACTGTTTATTCCATTCATGAGTAATCCGTTTGAGCTCAGTCAACCAATTTTTAACCACGATAATGTCTCGTGGCACCTGTACTATGTATCAAACTTCATTAAGATCCGTTCACGGGTTCGAGAGTTACAGATTTATTTCCGCGCTCCCATACAATGTGCTCCAAAAATGAACCACTGTGCGCCGTTGCCTACTGTGTAACTGTGTCATCTCTTACGCTCTTAACCTGACACGGACAACAGTCATATTTTGCGGCTCCAGAGTGTTCCTGACCGGAAACAGATTCGGTTTGAGAGGAGAATAGAAATGAACTTAAACCAACAGATCTGATAAAATTTCTTTATTTCAATCAAATTTACTTAGGGCTAACGTACAAAAACAAACTATACACTATCACTCACTATGACTAAAACATGACTGAGGAAAAATCTTAAGGATAACTTACACCAGACACTGACTTCATTATCTATTGACCATGCGTCCATTGCGTGGTAGTTTATCTTGTGCACATTGATGCAGGTCAATCTGGATTGCGCAGCATCAAAGTGTCAAATGTCGGACGCGTTTATCGGTTTTTATCTTATGATGAGCATGAAGTGCCAGATTTTATTTTACAGGTTTTGTTATTTAATGTTGGGCATCAAGTGCCAGATATTGGTGCAGTGAAAAATAATACTTTATGATTCTGTTCTATGCTGAGTGTCAAGTGACAGATATTAATGATGAGCGCGTTGTATATCTACATTTTACTTAAATGGCCTAAGCATGGCTTCTGTCTTTCCGTACAGCAGTCAGCCACTTCAACCTAACCTAACCTAGGAGTCGGTGAGCAATAACATATGTTTCCAGATGCCTTAATTTGCGAAATACCGATATGCCGGTACGACAAAAAAAAACAAAATAATTTTCACGGCCCCACCTCTTTCAAGTCACTGAGATCACTGCTAGAAAAAGCATAGAAAAAGCTTCTCAAACTTAGCCGTTCGGAGTCGGCATAAAACCGCACGACCTTCCACTCGCAAGTGAACAATAGCACGCACAACACGAGTGGTCGCTCTAGAAGCTAGGCCCTGGCCCTCTACGGGCTGCAGCGTCATCCATATTAACATTATATTATAAACCGCGAACTCTACGAGCGCATGGACACCAATGCTCACTCTAAGAGGGTCTTCGAATCCGAGCCTCCTGGATCGAGAAGGAGAAAAAGACCGAACATCTGGTATAAAGACCCAGTTATAGCAGACGCAAGACAGTTTGGTCTTGATGACTGTATTTATGGGGTATGTGGCATTCTGGGTTGTAACAGAGAATCCCTGCAGGCAATGATTCAGTCCAAACATGGCAAATCCACATCAGGACGTGACGACTCACCAATAATGTTCAGAGTTGGAGATTTCCTTATTTTGATAGATTTATTCATTTTTCCTCTATTGATTTGACCATTTACACTGAAACTGCTCCTCAGCGGACCTCAGCGCGCCCACCATAATTGTCCGATATGTCCGGGTGTCCGTTCTGAAGGGGTTGAAATATACGACTACCTTTTTGGCGGGATCAATGAACATTGCTTGTAAAGAGAGGTGGTCCCTTTTAAAGAAAGAGAGAAGTTTCACTGTAGTTGCAATTTTAGAATTACGTGCGTTGACTTTTTAACGAAATTGAGTTTCGCGGATGAACTAGCACTCCGCGGTGTATACTTTAAGCCTGGAACATCATCATCATTTTCTGACCCTCATGATCGCGCACGAGAGATCTTCAGGCAACTCAATCCTCCGCCACCCACTCTAAGTCATCAAGAGTCACAATAGTCATCAAGAAACACAATAGTGCGCCAGCCGACTCTATGCTATGGAGAGAGTGCTATGGCGCACTAAGTTGAACTAAATACTCAATTTATCCGCTGCTCTCTCTCTCATCTACTAGATGAAAAATATTGCCGCCTTTCTGCATACACTCATTTGAAATGACTACTGTCGTTAAATTATTTTTAATCAGCTGTTTTCATTTCTCAAATGACAGTTGACACAAAATACTCTCAATTTGGAAGGAAACTCTCAATTTGGAAGAAAACTCTCAATATGGGCGAAAATCTCTCTCACAGCGCACTTCTCTGTCAAAAAATATCCAACATGTTCGATAATGACGTGCGATTTACGTTTTATTACGATCCTCTCATCGCTCTCATTTGTTACTAACACAGACCGACGATGTGCCTTTCCATTGAATTGTGTTCTTTGAAAGACAACGCCAGCGCAATCGCACTAGGGCATGTATAAAGAATTTAATCAAGAAATACCCTCAGCAAACTGACTATCAACTGTCAAAGTGCCTTTTAAGTCAAACAATGCTGCCAAGTCGAAAATTGAATTGTGTTCTTTGAAAGACAACGCCAGCGCAATCGCACTAGGGCATGTATAAAGAATTTAATCAAGAAATACCCTCAGCAAACTGACTATCAACTGTCAAAGTGCCTTTTAAGTCAAACAATGCTGCCAAGTCGAAAAAATAAAACTCTAACAAATGACATCGGATATTCAGTTTTTTTAAGGTAAAAAGGACACGAATGATGACATTGGCAGAACAACTACAAATCGGTAATATTTCATTACTCACCCATAATAACTCTCCCGTCACAGCCATTTGTTCGATGACAGTTAACAGCTCTCACGATGAATAAATCAAAATGCAAATGGCATCACTCCTCGAAATGCTATTGAATCATTATCAGAGCGATCAGTGACAAGGTCATAAATCCAAACCATTAACGTCGCCTCTTAAAATAAAGTGTCCACAAAAAAAAACCATACTCCACGGAGCATCGAAAATAAATTAAGCAGAAAAGAAAACCCTCCAATCGCCTTCAAAGTCAAGCGATAATACATAAGTATTTTCCCATAGCCGTCAGACCATCAAGCCGTTCCCATCGACCGCTCGAACAAAAGAATTTCAAATTTAAATTAAAATCAACTCGCCAGCAGGCAATTGTGCAACCAACATACTCGTATTGACAACCAGTCGCTCGGTCATAGTTGCCGCCAGCTGTGGCAGACCGTTAGGCACCAAGCCGCCTCGCGATTATGAAACCAGCACCGAACACTGAAATAAGAGAAAACCCTCCTAATCGCTTAATTACCATTTTTCCTCACACAACCTCTCAGAGCTGTCCCCCGAGAGTCGTCAATCAAATTTGACACATCGCATGGGACTCGCTGCGAGACAAAACCAAACTAAACTGCCGACCAAGTGGATCGGAGAAGAATTCTTTTATCATTTTTTTTTTTCGACAAATTAACATCGAATTATCATAAATAAACAAACGATAAACGCTTCATGTAAGGTCTTCGGGCTGACATTTGCATGACAATGCAGCGCACAGCCACGATGTAATCACAAAATGCTGACAGCTCCGCGGCGCGGCGGTGGCGTGTGCACGTGATGCGCTGCTGTTTGCGTGCCAAACACTGAACACCTCCCCTCAAAGCGAAGGCATTCGGTGCAATTGCCTTTCGGGGTAATTTGATCGCGGACGATCTCGTGCGTGATCTCTTCCGTTATGTCATCGTTAGTGTCGTCGCTTGGCATCCAGCAAGCTTTTCGCTTTACTAACCCACTCTCGGTTGACACATTGACACATCGTGTTGCATTGTTTGCGTGCACTCCCCGGCAAGGAAACGCGATACTTTGACTTTCTTTGGGTCGCGTCGTCGTTGACGCGACGGCGAACTTGGCGAACGACAGGAAATTACGAATTTCACTGTCCGGGCTTTGTTTTTGCACCGGCGGCGATCTGCGAGATCTGAGTTTCGACTTTCAAATTGCCTCTGTCAACTGTGTCATCGGATGCAGCTCGGTTGGCCTGGTCCAAGGAAAATGTTACAAAAATGCCGAGAAACTGACAGAAAACAAGACAAAACGAAGCGAAGAACGTGATTTCCGAATTAATGAGAGGCATTTTCTCTTTTTTCGCTTTTCTTTTGCCTCTGCCCCGTAATCGGTTACGGTTTCCAGTCCGTGATGGGAACCATCGCGATCGCCGTCACGAGAGTTCGAATATTTGTGTCACAATTTGTCAGGCATTCGATGAGTGCATTCAATTAAGACGGTTTTGAGGTGACAGAGCATCGATTGATTGGTGTAAAATGTGGTCCCCCCCCTCTCTGACGACGCAACGGTGCAGTGGTCGTAAAAACATCATGGCGGCCGCGGCGGGAGTTGTAAAAACTCTCGCGCAAGCCCATGGGACTGTGTTTATTGAACTTGAGATGGGTTGGATTGATGGAATGAAGTTTTGGAATGTCAATAAATTCGTTTCGAGGGGATATGATTTATGGGGCGAGATATGTCGGTCGGATGACAGAAGCAAACCCAAATTGACTGCTCTTACAAATCACTCGGCGGTGGAACTCCGGCTGGTGGCTGAGAGATCAAGGGTCTCAGGTTATTCACACTTACTTCTCAAAAAATAAAGCGATCAGTGATGTCGTTATTTTACGTTCAAGTTGAGATTTGTGATTGTTGGCGCCTTCTTATTCTTTTGTTGTCTCACTGCCTGGCCAAGGAGCCACCAGCAGCAGAAGAAAATACGTCATCATTGTCGACGTTAATGGATTTCGCTGGTTGTGTTGTTCCACATGGAAGAAGTGGAAGATTTTGCATTCCTAAGCTGAGTCCCACATGGTTCAGCGATCTAGGTATAATTAAGGTATATGCGAGAGTGGAGGTTCCATGGTTTCTTCCTGATCCTCGTCCCTGCAGCTTCTATAGAAATCATTAAAGGGAAGGCCTAGTCTAAGGGCGTGAGTTCCGATGGCACAATGACCTGTTAAAACGCCAATAAGAGGTCTGAGGTTTGGCCTGCTTAATCTGATCAAGCTAAGAGATCGCTTGTGATCGATCAGAGGCCACAGTTGCTTGGTAATGAGGCATCCTGTGCCAGATATCCATCCGCGGTTTGTTTGAGCAAGCGTTTCAAGCTTTAGCAGATGTTTTATAGTAGCGGCAGGCGTGAAGGGTGGGTCTCCGCCCGGAAAGAGTACAGAGCTTGTGCCCTTTCTAGCAAGTTCGTCCGCCTCGCAATTCTCTGGCATGCTTCAGTGTCACGGCACCCACATAAGTTGGATGTTAAAATACTTGGGCTTCTCGTTAAGAGATAGGCGGCAATTAAGGGAAGTCCTGGAATTAAAAGTGACTGAAATTTGATCTCTGCCTGGCTATCGGAACAGATGACGATATCTGTGCGCGATATTACATTGTTTTCTAGCCAGGACAGGGCTTCCTTAATCGCTACAGTTTCAGCCTGAAAGACGCTACAATGATTAGGTAGTGGGAAAGATAGCTGGAAATTTAGATCCTTGGAATAGACACCAGTACCCACACCTGCATCCATATTTGATTCATCTTTGAAGAGTCGCAGTGAACCTTCCAGGGTCTGGAGTTCAGACTCCCAGTAAGATCTGGCGGTATGCTGGTTGAGAAATTCTTCTCGAAGAGGAGTTCAGGTAGAGTGAGGTCTGTATCTATGGCTATAGAGGCATACCTGCGTAGGATCGTTGAATGTCCAGACTGCAGTTCCTTCCAGCCGCTCAGCGATCTTAATCTAATCGCCGTGCTAGCTGCTGTCTTTCTGCCAATTTGTTCTATCGGTGGCAGGTTGAGGAGTATGTTTTGTGTTTCAGGGGAGGTAGTCCTCAGCGCCCTGCTAATGCATACGCATGCCATCCTCTGCACTCTAGCGAGTGGGATGATGTTGGCTCTCTTATCGCGTGCGGTTCACCAAATTGCGACAACGTACAGCAGAATGGGTCTGACTACCGATATAAATAGCCAGTGAACCATTCGGGGTTGCAGTCCCCATTTGCACCCAATGGCCTTTTACAGCAGTAGAGAGCAATGGAGGCCTCCTTGACACGTTCCTGGATATTTAGCTTACAGCTTAACTTCGTGTCTACTATAAGGCCTAAGAATTTGGCGCTGTTGCTTAGCACCAAGTGGGTCCCGCATAGTGTGGGAGGGTCAAAGTTAGGAATTTTATACTTTCTAATAAAGAGGACTAGATCCGTTTTTTGCGGACTGACAACTGGGCCGTATTAGGTAGTCCACTAGACGTACTCAAGACATGGCAACTCACACGCAGTGAAACCTATTCAAAGATTGAAGTCAAAATTATCTTCATTTCAGAACTTCACCGCCAAGGTCATAACTCACTCAGTTTTTCCTTGCTGAACTGACTCCCAGCTGGGCCTTGAATCAGTTCTGGGACCGAAAGAGATCTCGTTGTCGCGTTTAAATACAATCAGAAAGTCTTCCACTGAAAGGCACTCATTTGGATCAGCAAACATGAACTGACTTCTCAGCCCAAGGACTGCCTCTTTAAATCCGGCCGCATCGTGTGACCGTGGACTAAATTCCTCAAACGTTGAGCCGATTGCCCCAGCCTGCCGTTGATTAAAACGTCTGCAGGCAAAGAATTAGGACATCATCATTAAACATGAGCGACTACGAGAATTCGCATCCCACATGCACGCCAGACTGCATGTCACTAAGTCGGAATTAATTCTGGCCCACATCTTCAGCACAAATTCATGTTCACAACGACAAACGACAAGGCGCTACAAAGGCCTGCAAAAAAAGCAAAGATTCATGCGACTCGCATCTCAGAACGCATCCATTCAGCGTTCTTGCCAAATTTATCACTCTGACATTCAATTAGCATCTTAATTTCGCATCTGTCTGCGCTCGATGCACGCCGCGCAGTCGTGCGCGTTCCGTCGCCAGTCACAAATCCACTTGCGAATCGCGGGCTGACAGGTAGAAAACAAACAAACCGACCTCAAAGCCCACTATCTCCGCTCATCTGTCACGACAAATGATTAAAAAGCAGAACGAGGAGATGGAAGTGGAGCCGACCAGCCACGTCTGTCCTTTGATTGTCCGTCACGGGATTTATTCGGCGTTCACTTCACCGAATTCACTGAGCCCATTCGGCGGTGCATCATCCCGCGGATTAAAGGTGTCACTTCGAATCCCATCCGGGTTAGCGGCGACTCACTCGATCGGAATGAGGCCATTCCTCAGAAGAAGCCACTCGGAGGTGACTTTGAAAATTCGATGCGAAAACCATAAAACTGCGCACGTCTCGCCGTGAGTCACAAGAGCGCTTACACATGCACAACATCCTTTCCGCATGTCGGGCGAACACGGGCAGCCGTACAGCTTCATCAGCTATCCGACTGCGGTAGTAATTAACACACGAGTGCAATTGCGGCGACGATACGCTACGCGCCGCTGCCATATAGAACCCGGCGGGCGGGAGCCTTTGAGCGTGGTGCGGCTGCGTGCCGTGCCCGTGGAAAATGTGTGTAAACAATTTCCGCGGAAAATTGTGGGTGCCTCGACAGACTCGGAGCCGGGATGTAAAGCGAGCCCATTACTTTCCGTGTACGGGCCAATTACAAGATGCACGACATGGCGGCTGGATGTTGCTGCAGCGGATCCACTTCGCCGCGAACAGCCGGCTGTGGGTGTGCACGACCATTTATGCGAAACCATTAAGCGGACGTTGTCGTTCGATTCAAATGTTTGACATTTGGCTGCGAGTTCAGGCGGTCGGTGGACTGGATGCAGCATAGGAACGGTTCGATTGCGACCAGATCATTAAAGGCGTCCATGAAGATTGAGGGGACTCGGTGCAAGTGGGTTGGTCGACCAAGTGGTCGTGGTATCAATTAGGGATAAGATATCGTTGCCGATGAAGATGTTAGATTTTCTTTTCGCTAAAACGATTATGGAAGGAGGGAGGTAATGGAAACATTTTTTGAGAACCTGATCCGAGGGCCTTGCATCGGTGTTCTTCAAAAACCTCGTCTGACGGGGTGGATGTTTACTAGAAAGTATGCATCAGTTGATTTAAGGTCTTCTAGCGCCAAGCAAACGGCGGGAATGAATATCGTCGGAGACATAAGCCATATGGCGGGAAATGCACTTCAGCGCGCACCGCGTCAATTCAGGGAAACAAACGTGGGACCACTGCGTGCTCTATTCTCCCAGCCGCGAAGTTTATATTTATTGTTAAATCACTAGCTGGCCCGACGGGCCTTGATTTAATAAAAAAACCACCTCTTTGCCATCTTTCCCAAAATGATCCACTAAATGAGTCGCGGGTGTATCCCACGCACGAGATATCTTCAGGCAACTCGAACCCAACTCATCAGGAGCTATGCCCAAGCGTAACCAGGCAAGTTGTTGGACTTGGTTCAACCACCTCATCCTCGGTCGAGCATTGAAGGCCCGCCTCAGAAGTCGTAATGATGGGGGCATTCGTGCCACGCAGTTTTTCCGTTCGAAAAAGCAGCTGCTTTGCATTCAGTTCCTCGCGTACCGCGGTGTTTCTCCCAATACCCCGGGGAGTACTTCTACAATAGCACCAACAAATCTCATCTCAGCAGCTTGTGTTGGCGACCTTATCCTTTCGATTATTACCCAAGCTTCTTGACCATAGGTGAGAGATAATAAAACTAGTCTTTGATACCCAGATCAGCCTTCCTGATTACAGAGCCTCAAACTGACAAGTCAGCTCAACACTGCTCTTCCCATCACTCGTGAAAAATATCCCGGGATACTTAAACTCCTCCACCAGCTTCAATCGGACCACACTTACTTGAAGAGTGCAAACAGACGTTCTGGAAATGACCATAACCTCTGATTTATCCACGTTAACCTTCATCCCAGCACCAGCCCATACGGCCACAAACCTATGGACTGAGCGCTGGAGTTCCGTCTGGGAAGTTGTAAGGATGACTTAGAATACGCAAAAAGATGACTTACCCTCAGCTCCCTCAGCACTCTTTTACACACCGACTTCTCAAGAACAGAGTGATAAGCTCGAAGCTTGGTGATACCACGATCCGCAAATCTGTGAACAGAGGCACACCGCAGGGTAGTGTACTCTCCCCTCTGCTGTGGAACAAAGTGGTCAACGAACTACTTGTGACACTAGATGGGACGGGGTTTCAGGTCATTGCCTATCTGGGAAATATATATCCACTATCAGGGATATTTTGCAATCTGCCCTATCCAAGCTAGTGAGGGCGGCCTAGGTGTCAATCCGCAAAAAGCGGATCTAGTCCTCTTTACTAGGAAATATAAAATTCCTTACTTCGACCCTCCACACTATGCGGGACCCCCTTGGTGCTAAGCAACAGCGCTAAATTCTTAGGCCTTATACTAGACACGAAGTTAAGCTGGAAGCTAAATATCCAGGAACATGTCAAGGAGGCCTCCATTGCTCTCTACTGCTGTAAAAGCGCCTTTGGGTCCAAATGGGGACTGCAACCCCGAATGGTTCACTGGCTATTTATATCGGTAGTCAGACCCATTCTGCTGTTGTCGCAATTTGGTGAACCGCACGCGATAAGAGAGTCAACATCATCCCACTCGCTAGAGTGCAGAGGATGGCATGCGTATGCATAAGCGGGGCGCTGAGGACTACCTCCGCTGAAACACAAAACATACTCCTCAACCTGCCACCGAAAGAACAAATTGGCAGAAAGACAGCAGCTAGCACGGCGATTAGATTAAGATCGCTGAGCGGCTGGAAGGAACTGCAGTCTGGACATTCAACGATCCTACGCAGGTATGCCTCTATAGCCATAGATACAGACCTCACTCTACCTGAACTCCTCTTCGAGAATAATTTCTCAACCAGCATACCGCCCAGATCTTACTGGGAGTCTGAACACCAGACGCTGGAAGGTCCACTGTGAATCTTCACAAAAGGATCTAATATGGATGCAGGAGTGGGTACTGGTGTCTATTCCAAGGATCTAAATTCCCAGCTATCTTGCCGACTACCTAATCACAGTAGCGTATTTTAGGCTGAAACTACAGCGATAGGAAACGAAGCCCTGTCCTGGCTAAAAAACAATGTAATAACGCGCAGAGATATCATCATCTGTTCCGATGGCCAGGCGGAGAAATCTCTGAATTCAGTCACTTTTAATTGCAAGACTTCCCTCAATTGACACTTATCTCTTAACGAGATGGCCAAGTACTTTAAAATCCAACTGATGTGGGTGCCGAGACACTGTGACATTCCAGAGAATTGCGAAGCGGATGAGCTCGCTAGAAAGGGCACAAATTCTGTACTCTTTCCGTTCGGAGACCCACCCTTCACGCCTGCCGCTACTATAAAACATCTGCTAAAGCTTGAAACGCTTGCTCAAACAAACCGCGGATGGATATCTGGCACAGGATGCCTCATTACCAAACAACTATGGCCTCTGATCGATCCCAAGCGATCTCTTAGCTTGATCAGATTAAGCAGGCCAAACCTCAGACCTCTTATTGGCGTTTTAACAGGGCATTGCGCCATCGGAACTCACGCCTCTAGACTAGGCCTTCCCTTTAATGATTTCTGTAGAACCTGCTTGGACGAGGATGAGGAAGAAACCATCGAATACTCTCTCATCCCGTAGATTCAGACTTTTGGGGGCCCATTTGAACCAAGCAGCATCAGAATCAGCCCTCTTCTTCGCTTTATCAAAAGCACAAATTGGTTTGCGGAATGGGGAGGTAACACAATGGGCCTAAGTTTGGCCTAAGTGTGTCTGCTGTCCGTATGTGCGGCAGTCAGCCACCTCAACCTAACCTCACCTACCCTCAACTCTCCCAATGTGAAACATTCCTCGCCTCGGCTGCACTACAACATCCAGTCGATAAAAGGAGAGGTGACAAGACGCACCCTTGGCGAAGTCCAACGCCCACGGTGAAAGGTGTTGATTTAGCACCGTTAACCCGAACACAACTACTTCAGTTTGTGTATAGAGACTGACCATGAATCCCATACTCCTGCAGAACACCGCAGAGTTTACCTCGAGGAACTCGGTAGTATGCCTTTTCCAAATCAACCAATCAGCTGTAGAGAGGGTTTGGCATACTCCCAAGCCTTCTCAAGTACCATTCTTAGAGTGAAAAGATGGTCGGTTGTACTTTGTGTACCCATCCTCGGCTGGATCATAGCTCTAGAACGCGCTCCCAAAACTGGGGCGACTTAAGAGGGATATGCTCCTGTAGTTGGAGCAGTCTCTTGTGTCCCTCTTCTTAAAAAGGAGAGGGATCACCCCAGTTTGCCAATTGCTGTGTGTCTCACCGCGTTCCCAGGCCACCTTAATGACACGAGAGAATCAAACAACTTAAGCATTTCTAGACGAATTTCATCCACACCGGCGGATTTGCCAACTCTTAGCGATTTAATCTTCAAAATGACTTCCTCCACCGCTGGACTATTCTCCGCCCCACTTAAGACTTCGGGTCTGTCATCCTCAGTGGTGGCTTTATCTGCGCCATCATTATCTTTCGATGATGTTGAATTTCCTTCCTCTGAGTCGGCGAATGGTTTCGCAGATCTGCGGTCGCTTTCCGACATCTCGCCGAACTCCTTCCAAAACTGCTCCCTTTCTGTTCACACAAGAAAATATGCAAGTTCCTCGCGCCTCAGTGTACCGGTCGCAACCGGCTCTTCAGCATCGAACTCAATGCGTTAGCTCTGCGATTCTGAGCAATTTGGGTTAATGGCCCCGTGGCACTTAAAGGCAGGAGATCCTGTTAATCCAAGCACTCGTTTGAACCTTTAATCAGTCGCTGGATACCTAGCAGCTAGCCGATAGAGACACAGAGCTTGCTGTTGACAGACGTAGCTCCCCGAAATTTGTGTCGAACTCCATGTTTAGATGTGCATTCCGTTGTCCAATTAACTCCAATATTTGGGATCGTTGGACCACCTTTTAATCACACTTCGCCTTTGTCACACTGGATTGCAGCACCTTGACAAATTGCTCATTTTCTCTGCTCTCATGTACTCAACTAAGACAAAGTCAACAGACTCAACTCGTTCGGGCTTCGATGGAACGTAGCATTCTTCTACTTTTACTTCGAATGAAAATAGGTGCAGCTTGCTGGGTAATTTATTTACGTCACAGACACAGTAATTCAATTAAAGTCTAACCACCGTGACATGTCACCTCGTTAGTGTGAGTCTTGTTGCTGGCTGCGGCTGTAAGAAGTTCACATTCACTTCGCATCCGCGTCAGCGTTTCCAAGACTTTCGAGAGTGACTGGGCGTTAAAATTCGCTTCGCTTTTAGAATTCCATGATGATGCTATTTCCGGGGGAAATTTCGCAACGTGAATGGGGAGCACACATAAGCATTTGGGTATTGTAACTAATTTGTAAAATACCCTTCCACGATCTGAAATCGAGAGATATCTGATTAGACATCTGTTTGCCTTCTCGAATGAATTTGAGGGACTATTTGACAGTAGGTAGATAGAAGGGACTGCTAGTGAAGTCACCAGCATGCTTAGACCATTGTGATAGTCAGACTCATTGATTGACCACTCCAGTGATAGTGGCGTTAATTTGATCCCAACGACAAATTGAGACTCGACCAGAATTGAAATCCAGATAAAAGCGTATTAACTTTGCTTTCACTGGCACTCGAACCGGGGACCCTGCTTACTAGGGAACTAGGAACTAGGAACTGCGCCATTCAGTCGTTTTTACAGTTACGCTGTAGACATTTAACAAGGGAAAGAAAATGGGCTCAGGAAATATACCAAGATCTACTTTGATTTTATATGTGTGTACAGTGGGTGTCATTAATACTCTGTTTTTTAATTTACATTTCTCTTTACGGCTTAAATCTTTGAACCCTATGCTCAGATTTGTACGTCTGCTTAAAATTATCATTCCTACAACATTATTTGGTAAAAGCCTGTTTAAAATCGTCCACAAGTTCAAAAAGCAATAGGATGGGCCGCAAAAGAAAGAACACTTCGCTGGAAAAACGCGAATTGGTGTTAAGTCACCATTTAAAAGGTGAAACTTACAATAAAATTGCGGAAAAATTGAAAATGAAGCCTAATACAGTCGGTGACATCATAAGACGCTTCAGGAACGAAGGCCGTATCGAATTCAAGAAGCAAAAAGAGCAGCCCAAGAAATTAACACTGCTAAGAACGCATAATAATAAAAAAAAAACCCAAAACTGGGGCGACTTAAGAGGGATATGCTCCTGTAGTTGGAGCAGTCTCTTGTGTCTCCTCTCCTTTTTAAGAAGAGGGATCACCCCAGTTTGCCAATTGCTGTGTGTCTCACCTCTTTCCCAGGCCACCTTAATGACACGATAGAACTAAGAAACAAGCATTTCTAGACGAATTTCATCCACACCTGCGGATTTGCCGAATTAAAGATAATAGCCGTGTTAATGCACCTAAAATAGTTAGTCAGCTGTTGGTTGACTGTGGAAAGCGTGTTTCTGAGTCTACGGTTCGCAGAACTATCAGATCAGAAGAGTTTAACGGTCGAGTAGCTAGGAAAAAGTCCTTTATCAACTTGCGCAACCGTAATATTCGCCAAAAATTCGCTAAAGGTTACAAAGAAAAAGATCCAGTATGGTGGGAAGATGTAATTTTCGCAGATGAGAGCAAGTTCAACCTTTTCGGGTCTGATGGAAGGGTTATGGTGTGGCGCAAGAAGAGTGAAGAGCTAAAAAGCAATCATTTAAAGGCAACGGTGAAGCATGGGGGTGGTCATGTTATGGTGTGGGGGTGCATATCGGCTAAAGGCGTGGCCAATTTGGTCTTTATAGATGGGATCATGAATAAGGAGCATTATTTGAGGATTGTGAGAGAAAAATTTGAAAGAATGCGCTGAAAAAATGGGAATTTCCAGGTCTTTCAAATCTTATCAGAATAATGATCCTAAATATAAAGCCTCTATTGTCCGCGAATGGCTGCTATACAACACCTGTTCAATCACCTGACCTCAACCCCATCGAAAATTTGTAGGCCGAATTGGATCAGCGAGTGCGGGACAACCCTGTTTCTTCCATAAACACTCTGAAGGTTAGGTCCGGATTATATAAAAAAAATTATGCCAAAGCTATTATCCCCAGTTTTGGAGAATAAAGGATACGATACAAAATATTAATGATTTTCTTTTTTCGTGATTTTTTTAATTTGTATTGTATTTATATAATGAAGGTACAATTTTCATAGTTTTTCGTGTAAATTCAATATCTTGTGGTAATGGTAAGAGTTTTTACTCAAAAAATTGCTAATCTCGAAGCAAAGAAACTTCTTCTTTATCTGGCGCTACAGTCCGGGGTGGACCTGGGGCCAGCCAACAAGCCTCTCCAACTAGCACGGTCTTTGGCTAGCTGTGAGGTCCTACTCCACCTGGGTGCGCCACCTTAAACGCGGGCGTCCTCTGTTGCGTTGTCCCAAGGGTTCGGAGTCGAAGACTCTTCGAGCAGCAGCTGAGTTGTCCATACGCTCTACATGGCCCAGCTATCTTAGGCGTTGGATCCGAAGACGTCTGACGAGACTCATGTCGCTGTACAGCCCGTACTGTTCGTGGTTGAATCTTCTTCTCCATCACTCGTCAACGCAAACATGACCAAAGATCGCACGCAGAGCCTTTCTCTCGAAGATACCAAGGACTTCCTCATCCGCTTTTGAGATTGTCCATGCCGCCGCGCCGTACAGCAGGACTGTGTTGATCAAGGTCTTGTATAAAGTCAGCTTGGTCCTTCGAGAGATGGCTCTACTACTCAATTCCCTCTAGAGCCCACAGCAACAGCGATTGGCAAGAGTAATTCTGCGTTTAATCTCAGTACTGGTGTTGTTCGTACTGTTCACTTGCGAGCCGAGGTAGACGAAGTCCTTCACTACCTCGAAGTTATAGCTGCCCATTGTGACGCTCTGTCCAAGACTTGTTGACAGCATATACTTCGTCTTGCCCTCATTGACAGCTGGGCCCATTTTTAGCTCTCGGTAAGTTCGTCGTGGGGCGGGCTCAAATCAGGCTGATGTCCCCGAATTGAAGCGAATTTAGCCTGGATACGGACTGTTATGAAGCGTTCGCTTTTACAGACAAAGCTTAAGACTATTTGCCTAAGTCTGCCTCGAATCCACATCCAAATAAGCGCCTCTCCCTGTTACAATCACCGTAGTAGATGTCGCAGTTTCTCATCCTCTTTTTGCCCGGCCCATTCCACCGCACTTCTTGGATTGCGGTAATATCTGCTTTGTAGCAGTCGAGGGCCTCCGCGAGTTCTTCGGGTGCACGTGGTCTGTTAAGGGACCTAACATTCCACGTGCAGAACCGAAAATCCGAGGCAGTTGGTTGTCTCTGAAGCAGTATATTTTTACGTGGTGAGGGAGTTAACCTCACGCACAACCCCCAACTTGGAGGCAAGGCCCTTATCTTTAACCCTCGGGCGGAGAGTCCGGGCTTATCCGGTGTCGCTAACCTCGCTGAGTCTGTGAGCGCCGCCGTTGTCCCTAAAACTATAGGGATCCGCCGCCGCCATTTCAATTCCAAGGCCCCGACCTAGCCTTGAAGGAACCTTCTAGACCTGTGCTCCGAAAATGGCGAAGTAGCTCTAGAAGGACTGCGCACCAGGTAACTCCTTCTGACTGGAGTTTCCGATGCCGCCGTTGGCCAGACAGTTTTCCAGCTCCTCCGCCGCCATCCATAAAGAGAAATGAGGCAGGCACACTCTCCCCCCTCTCTCGTCTGCAGCCCCCAACGACGTCCCACTGGGGTTGGTTACCCCATCTTCGATCGAAGGTGCTCGGCTCCCAGATTTCACCACGTGGAGGTGAGAGCAGGAGTTCGCTGATAGAGGCTAAGTGCATGAGACGCCTTACCAACGCTTTGAAATCCGGAGGACTAGCAAAGGGTTTTCCAATAGGGACTTGAAAACTTTGAATTTAATTTGTGAACGAACTCTTTCACTAATCATCAAACTGTCACTATCTATTTATTCAGTAAACTCAACCTTTTGATCATGGTAAAGTATTCGAGCGAGCAACGTCTGCAAATTATAATAATTTACTATAGCCTAAGGCTTCATCGCTCTGGCTTTACAGCTAGCATACAATTTCAATAATTATATGTTAGCTTTTTTAAATAAATAAATAAATACAAGAATTTAACTCCAATTTTCGACGAAACTCATTCTTTGCTCAATGGGTTCGTCAATAAGTCAAATATGCGTTATTGGTCGGATTAAAATCCACGTGTGCTTTATGAATCATCACTTCAACCACAAAAATAACAGTTTGGGGCGGTTTGCATGCCGGCGGCGTTATTGGGCCATCTTTTTTTCGTCGGTTTAAGGATCATCACGTTACTGTGAATGGTCAGCGCAAAGATTACCGATTATTTTTGGCCCAAATTGGAAGATATGGACTTGGACGACATGTGGTTTCAACCGGATGGTGCCACAAGCCACACGACACCCGTTACAATCGATTTATTGAAGAGTAAGTACGGTGAGCGTGTTAACTCAAGAAATGGGCCAGTCGATTGTCCGTCTCGTTCGCGCGATTTAACGCTAATTGACTATTTTCTGTGGGACTACGTTGAGTCAGTGGCTTATGCCAACAAGTTGGAAGAACTCAGAGCCAAGATTAAACGCGAAATAGCGGCCATTTCGGCGGAAATGTGTGGCCGAGTAATTTAAAATTGGGTCCAACGAATAGAATGCTGCAAACCTGCCAGCGGTGGCCATATGAACCAAGTCGAATTCTGTTCATAAATGTGTTGACTGTACTTCAACTCTATACTTGACTGTTCTTAAAAAAGTCCTTCTAACAAAACCCTTTACATATTATATTGCGAAGGGGATTCGACGTATCTTGGTCTTTATCTTGAAGCTGGCTTGGCAGCTCAAGTGGTAGTTGGCCTCATAAACAGGCGGGAAGGACGATTTTATACAATCTTTCTAGGAGACCAAGTACAGATGACAGGGCTCATAACAATACACCGACTGATAGGGAGACCGCATTCCCAGAGTCTGAATTTCATAAACGTGAGCCCGGCAGCAACTAGACAAAATGTCAGTCCCTTGACCCTCTTGACCAAGGTTCTGTCATGGATGCAGAATCAACCAGAATACTGTGCTACTGTAGATAAAGTCACGACGCGCGAAAGTAACGCCGAAGGTTTGTGTAAGTCGCCCAAAAGATGTCGTTACACCAGAAATCGTCGATAAAATCCAAAGTATGACATTGAACGATCGCAGAATTGAAATGCGTTAGTTGGATGAGGCTACATGAATATTTAGGCATGAAAATACTCGGCGATAAAGGCAACTGATTGATCACACGGGTCGAATGTCTCAACCAGAAATGAAGTATTAAAGAGAGATAGCCGGCTTCACAGCTGATTGGCAACTAGTCCATTGCCGAATTTGAGTGCCTTTTTGACAGACATTCATGCATTTTTGACAGTTCACGAATTAACGTAAATGCCGTCCTCTGATTGGTCAATTTGGTTTAGGAAAACGTTATAAAAAAAGAAAAGTTGTCAAACATTTGACAGAGAGGTAGAAGTCTGGCATCTCTGTTCTACTTCATTTCTGGTCTCAACAATAGCATACTCGGCGCCGTGAGTACGGTCACCGAAGCATGTTAATCGGGCACAATCTCGGTGCCTGTCAGTTTCAGGATAAAATTATGTCAAAGTTCCCAAGAAAGCGTAGACAAAATGACACATCGCGCAAATCGGGTCCTGAATTTCATTTCTCTAAAGTCTTGTTTAAAGAAATAAATTCCAGCCACTTGTGGACCAGGTCCATCCCAGACTGTAGCGCCAGCAGAAGGAGAGTGAGAATGCTTGTGTCCAGATGCCTGAGTCTCAGATTTCAGACTTCGAAGATCCCTTCAAAGTTTTAACCGGATGCTCTTTCCACAAATGAGTCCCAACTCTTTCCCAACGCCGCACACTTCAGCTCCCTCGCAATTAGATTCCCGCCCCACTTCCCACGGCCCCTCCACACTCATGGCTCATCAATCAACTAACCAGCCGGACTGAGTCTTTCCACATTCATATCAAAATCATCATGCGACTGCAGCAAACGTCAGCAAATCAAGTCAAAAGTCAGCCATAATTAAGACGTCACTTCTCGCTGCGCCGGACCACCGGCAGCACACTCCTGCGCAACATGCACAGCAGCTGTACAGTGCACAGTTGTGCCGAAAGGTCACTTACGTCATCTAGGCAAATGCGCGCGGCCAGCGTACAAGTCTCTGGCATTTAAACGCAGCATCGACAGATAAGTCGACACGATAAGAATTCGGTCACACGACTCGACTATGCGAGTGCACAAGATCCCAGAAGATACAAGCGTGCCTGCGGAGCGGAGCGAGTGTGTGTCGAAAATAAATGATGAATGGTCACCATCCGTCGGAGCGAGCGGCGTGTATATGTATCTCGCTTGCGATAAACTCTAATTAATTATTATTATTTTCGAGAATAATGCCCGCATTGGTCCGTCCAACCTTGCGCCAAAGAAGGCTCATGACCCAAAACGGGGCGTTGGTCGCTTGCACAGTGACTCTTGACTCTTGTGTCGTACCCCGCGATGTTATTTTGGTGGCTGTCAGTTAATCAGCCTTACGCAACCCCTGCGGGCGGCCGGTCAGACCTGTCCGGACCCCTGTCCACTGGGATGTATCAATTTATGCAAAAAACCTTTGTTTCCGACTTCGCCGCGGTGCCCCTCACGACTGCGGCCGGATTTGCGGATGAGTGCCTCTTTCTTCCGCGGAGGTACATTAATTCTCGGGTTTTTATCGCGATTTGATTCCGGGAATATCAATCTTGCGGATTATGTGGGTCTTCGCGCGAACGGTCGCCTCCTCTCGGCGGACATTCGTGCGGAATTCCTTCGCGATGATTGTGAATTAATCACCCCACCGTGAGCGTACCCTAAGGTCGCATTCGACGAGTAACTGTGACCTGTTTCGATCAGGACAAGTATGCGTCCGTGGTGCATGAGTGGTGTTCATAAATTATTCCACTTGGTGCTCACGTATGCAAAAAGGCAGTTGGCAATCATTTAATTAAAACACCGCGCGCTACCATCGCGCCACTGCCACCGCGCCACCGCGCCTCAGCAAACCAGTTTATCCGCGCACAATGATATCATGAGCGGGTGCCCCTAGGCCTGAGTGTGGTGTAAGCGAGCATGTACCGTATGTGGAGGCACGAAGCCCATAAACAAATTATAAATCCTGCTCCTCAGACTGGTGGCTTACCGGTGCGATCCGGCGACGACCACAGTGTCGACGGCATCGCATAGCCGGTGGTGCCGATGGTGGCCGGATCATTTCCAGTTGGTATGTCCTCCCTCGTGGCTGTCCCCAACTCAGCCTAATGAGCAGCAGTTAAGGATTATGGCATAAATTATTAGGCGGCGGTAGTTGCACGAGAGTGAATTCTAATGACGGAGTGAGATTGCTCTCGGAATTAACCCTCGTAAGTGTTACAAAAGGGAGCCGTAAGTGGTCGGGACAGGTCGGAAATTCATTGTGATTCTACGGATTGCATTGATTAAATCGAATGGGCTTTTAGTGCATGCACTTGAGTCAAGTGCTACGATCTGCAAGTGAATCCAAGAGACTTTCCCTTTTCCTCAGTTAAGCTTGGCAGACTGGTGGGCGACTTATGGTTTCGAGATACTCGCTTTATGATGTGCATTCTGTTCAAGAATGACCATTCGAAGTGAAGACGGAAAATGCAAATTTGTTGCAGTACGGCGTTCAGCTTGTGGCTGCTCGAAAGCTGGTCGAGTCTAGTTGCGAGTGCTACAGTCTGTCTTCAACGGAATAATTGCTAGTTCCTCGGGGTATCCTCTTGACGCCTTTCGGAAAATATGCCATCCATGTCTCAGGCGTTGAACGGATAGACTGAATGTTTGTGGAGATTTATCTCCTGACACTTTGTCAATATACTGCTCCTGTTTTCGAGAAGGACATGAAATCAGTTTCAAAAGAATCGACAAATTTGGTCATGGCTGATGAATTAAATAGAATTGGAGAAAATTTAGAGGGATTGCAACAATCACAGGATAGATCTATTGCCCCCTTTCCTGATCTTAGGCCTTAGAGATACTGTGAGAAGATTGATAACCTCTCTAGATGGCTTGTCATGATAGTATTTTCGTGGTTATTTTATATCAGCTTGAGGTCATATTTGGACACTCGACGGGCAGGTATTTCATGGTTTCCGTAACATGTAGTCGGCTGGCGCAGTGCACTATTGTGTTTCAGGCATTATAGTTGACCCCTAAGCCTCATGCACAGTGTATCATTTTTCTGTACTCACTCGATTGTTGAAATAGACAAGTCCACATGCGTCAGTATGATTGGACCTTAAAAGCTGCCTGAGCGAGCTCTACACTTGAGAATGCCACGTTCAGTGTGATTTGTTGCGGATTTATGGCATCCCGAACTTAGGCAAGCCCACGGTCAATCGTGGCGCCTACTTCACCTCGGGAATCTCATTTCTCTAATTCATTCTGCCTTCACCATGCCTTCTGCTTCTGATATTTTCCCAGCCGAGTTGGTGCCAGCTACAGATGCTGTAAAGATCAAGAGTCACTTAATCGCCACCAGTGGCCCTTGTGCAAGTTCAGTCTAATCTCTTCAAATCGATTGATGTTTTTCTCTTCGCCGGAAGACAAAGTGATGTCCGGCTTCACGAGTGTCTTTAGAAAAAACCCGCTTATGACGATTCCATCTCACGAATGGTGGACTTCCTCGATCAGCAGCAATAAAATCTAGTGCATTTCAATTTTATGACTTCGCCCAATGATGTTCTTTTTTACGATCTTAATTCATATGCTGTATTTTATGACCACAACCTTACAGGCTTTCAATCGGAGATTGTGATAAGCCCGAGTTGTCTCTTCTAACTCAGCAATGTTGCTCCAATTGATCGTGAATGTTAATGAAGAGCGCATCGTTGCCATGGACATGAAAGAGTTGCATAAGTGTGAATGGTTTGAAGAACAAGTTGGGGCCTATTCTATGAAACTTGTCGTCGAAGGGGAGGCTCCTCTGAGACTTGCTCAACTTACTGTCGACGAACACTTGCAAATCTGTCCAAACGATATCTCATCGCAAGTGAACACTCTTATCTCTGGACTAAATAGATAAGCAAACGATCCAACATTCACCCTTGTTGTCGGCGTTCTGAATTTGTGTCAGTCTTTAGCCAGACTGTCTGTTCGAATCGATTTTTATCTCTGCTCTCTGGATGGAGTCATGGCCAAACGATATGCGAATCCGATAAGCACCGCTGCAGTGAGGGGTGGGCTTTGGCGGTTCCTCGCTGAGCTGGAACAAAGGACTGCTCCTCTGCAGCAGGGGCACCAAACTCAACTTCCCTATCTCAAACCACCAAATGTGGCCACGATTGGCCTTCCAGCCGACAAGTGACTTCTGCCAAAAACAAACCACAGAGACCTTGGCCATAACGTGGCTTTCTCATAGCAGATCATATCCCCCCCACACACATACCGACACCACCTCTTGCAATGCCAACTTCCTGCTTGACTATAATCAACTTCACTTTCAATAACCGTCCGTCCTCGCCGTCTGATGCAACACCACCCGGAGACTCTTCCAAAGCAACGCCCGTAGATGCAAATTACTTGCAATCCCTAGACATCACTCGTTGAGCTGTGTCAGGGGGACAAGCAGTGATCTTGGTTGCCTTCAATTTATCGAAACATGCAATTAGGTTGCACTTACTTCATGGTCTGCCTCAAGGCGTCGTCGTTCACAGACGCAACGACGCGGCATGGACAGCAACGAAAGCAACAACAAGTTGAACAAATGTCGATGACAACAACACGTCTACACAACAACACGTTGTCTCGTTCATGTTCACCTCAATGTTCGAATGTTCCCGCTCTCTGCGTCCTGCAACAATTTAATTTCACTCAATCTCGTGTTAAATTAAACGCTTCCAAGGCACGTCCGTAATGGACACAAATGTCGCCGATGTTCGTGTGCGCACGGGCACGCTAAGCTCACGATTTCTCCTGCGCAGGCGCACACCTCGACTTAATGATTTCCGACACTAAGTCCGGCTGGCCGATGTTGATTTTCTTCTTGTTTCTGTTCGCGATTCATCTCATAACTTTATTGTTTTTTTTTTTTTGCAGTCGTCACATCTGCATGCAGCAGCGCACGCTCCAGGTGCCCGTGAAGAGCGTTGAAGTCTATCAGCGGCCCATTTGGAAGCACGTCAGCCACCCGTGTCCGTCACAGACGAATCAATCGAATCAGATGTGCACGCGGGTGCAGCTCGCCCACGAGCCGGTGTATCGAGATGTCATCCGTCACAAGACCACCAAGCAAATGGTCCTGGAGTGCTGTGCCGGGTGGACGCGTGTCACCAAGTCGGCGAACGGCTGCATGAAACGTAGGTTCACTCAAATTCACTTTCACTCTCGGCCCAGTCAAACCCCTCCTCCTCTTCAACAGCGGTCTGTAGCACCACATGTCGCAATGGCGGAACTTGCGTCGGCCCGGAGACGTGCAGCTGCCCGCAAGGCTACGGCGGCAAGTACTGCGAGAAGGACATCAACGAGTGCAAGGAGGAGAAGCCCTGCGATCAGCTCTGCTTCAACACCGAGGGATCGTTCTACTGCCAGTGCAGGGAAGGCTTCGTCCTGCAGGCGGACAAGCAGAGTTGTAAGAAGATTGGTAAGTGCCCACAGACCCCCACTCAATCCCTTGTTTACCGTGACCCTTCGCCATTCCAGATAACCACGACGATGACGCCTTCGAAGCGCGCGATCTTGAGAATGAAATCGACTCCAACGAGGTGACGCTGCGCCTGCACAAAATCGAGAAGACACTGGCCAACGAGCGAGTCACAACGAACGAGTTGCAGAAGTCCCTCCAGGCCACCTACACCGTCGTCGATTCCCTGAAGAACCGACTGACCACCTTGGTGCGTCCGTCCCCGCAATCACCTACCGCTCGCAGTCCTCACTAAACTCTCTCTCTCTCTCTTTACAGGAGAAACAACAACAGGACATGAACCACCTGCAGACAAACCTCATGGCGACCGAGAGCAGGACGCGGAAGCTCGAGAACATGATCAGTATACTCCTCAAATGTCGGAACTCACCGGGGCCGTACTGCTCGTAGATAAGCCGCAGCGCCGTGCCGCGTCGCGCCGCGCCGCGCAGTAGTCTAGCTAAGGATAGAATGCATTAAGCCTTGTTTAAGCCTCGTTTAAGCCCCGACCTAGTATTGTGTCCCTCGTTTTGTATTTTGTGATATAAATTATGAATCCAGTGTTCAGTTGAGCTCTTGCCCAGAACCATGAGGGGAGACAAAGAAGTTGCCTGACGGATGTCGCCGTGGGGAGACAGATCGGACTTTTTGGATCCCAAACTCCATTCCCAGTTTATTTTTCTCCTCATATTTTTTTTTGCAGAGAATGAATTTTAACGATAGCAACTCTAGATTTAATTATTTATCTTAAGCATACAACACTTAGTTCTAGTGAGTTCTGAGGGACAAGAGAACGAAAATGCAATAAAATTTAAGTACATGTAGGAAGTTGGTGTTTTATGTGCGGTCTGGCCTTAAAGGTCGTTATTTTTTTTCAGTCCTCATTATATCCTATCTTTATTTATCGACTCATAGTTTGAAGGACATGGATGGATCCCTTTTTTCGATTTCTGACAGTGGCCGGGGAATATCTCTGCCAAGCTTCCTTAACTTCATCTTGCTTCACACTTTAGTTTGAAGAAGCGGTTCACGCAAACACATAGAGATTGAAATTAAGTCGAAAAATTCGAGACCGTCACGACAGTTCAGGTTTCTTCTCCTTCTTCTTTATTTGGCGCTACAGTCCGGGGTGGACCTGGGCCTCAACCAACAGTTCAGGTTTGTGTTACTTAAAATGTTACTGCGGTTATTGAACCGGAGGTCCTTACCCACGCCATGGAACTTGTGGGCATACTCTATTGCGTTGTCTCACCACTGTGTAGTCAAGGACTCTTCGGGCTGGAACCCATCGTGGCCTACATCCCAGCCATCTCAGATATTGGATCCGTAGACGCCATGGTAGACTCATATCTTTATATTGTAAACAAAGCCTACAATTCGTGGTTAAGTCTTCTTCTGCCATCAATGCAAAAATGTTCTCTCAAGCAAGACGGAGGGTTTTTGTGTACCCACCTGAAGCCGTTTATAAATAACCTGATAGGTCAATATCAGACTTCAGGCAAGGGAAGTCCACCATCGATCAGATTTTCACACTACGTCAGATCCTGGAAAAGACCCAAGAAATGCAAATCGACACCCACCACCTATTCGTCGATTTCAAGGCCGCATATTACAGCGTGCATATGGACGAGCTATACAACGCCATGTCAAGTTTTGACATTCCTGTCAAACTCGTCAGGTTGTGCAGGATGACGATGGAGAACTCTCGCTGCTCCATCCAGGTCGGTAACGAACTCACCGAGACCTTCAATGTCAAAAAAGGATTTAGACAAGGCGACGCGCTGTCATGTGACTTCTTTCACATCAGCCTGGAAAAGATCGTGCAAGACTCCCACGTCAACACTAGACGCACGATCTTCCAGAAGTCCGTACAACTGTTAGCATACGCGGACGACATTGACGTGATTGGCAGAATACAGCGAGCCGTCAATAAGGCGGTTGCTGGCATTGAGGCGGAGGTGGCTAAAATGGAATGAGGGCAAATCGAAGTATAAGCTGTCATCGAGAAAGGACACACAACATCGACGTCTTGGACAGAGTGTCACAATTGGCAGCTATAACTTCGAGGTAGTCAAGGACTTCGTTTACCTCGGCTCCGCAGTAAATGGTACGAACAACACCAGTAAAGAGATCAAACGCAGAGTAACTCTTGCCAACCGCTGTTTCTATGGGGTCAAGAGGCAATTGAGTAGTAGAGCCATCTCTCGAGGGACCAAGCTGACTTTGATCATCCCAGTCCTGCTGTACGGCGCGGAGGCATGGACAATCTCAAAAGCGGATGAGGAAGTCGTTGGTCTCTTCGAGAGAAAAGCTCTGCGTGCGATCTTTGGCCATGTTTGCGTTGACGAGTGATGGAGAAGAAGATTCAACCACGAACTGTACGGGCTGTTCAGCGACATGAGTCTAGTCAGGCGTCATGGCTAGGCCATCTCGAGCGTACGAACAACTCAGCTCCGGTCCGGAGAGTTGTCCCAGAACCCGTGGGACAACGCAACAGAGGACGCCCGCGTTTAAGCTGGCTCACCCAGGTGGAGAAGGACCTCAACCAACTTGGCGTGCGACACTGGAGACAGCTAGCCAGAGACCGTGCTAGCTGGAGAGGCTTGTTGGCCAAATAAAGAAAGAAGAATATCTCCTAAACTATTTCATCGAGACAAAAATTGCGTCTTGGATGCTACTGTGGGTAGGTATCAACTTGAGCTCTTTTTCCATGCTTTGGGACAGTGTACATTTTGTAGGTCCGATTTTGAATCACTGCTTCTAGCGTTGCGACCGGTATGTGCCCAATTACGGGAGTAATGCGTCTAAATCCTCGATAGTAACCAGCTTATGACTGGATGTAGTCCATTCGATCATTCTTTAATGGCAATAATGGGCTCGGAAGGTCGATCATGCATAGATACCAATAGTTGCTCGAATTTTACAACTTCCTGATGGGCAAGCAAAATTAGCAAAAGCAGGAGAAGGCCCATCTAACGTTGTTGGTGTACTTCTAGACATTGAGTGTTACTCACCGTTGTAACTGTCAAAATACTTTTCAACATACGACTTGTAAACTACGATAGATTATTTGTTTACTTCTTAAACTTGCAACCACCTTGGAGGTGCCGAGCTGAAGGTGTTTTCTACTCTTGGCGTTCCCGGTCCCATAAGGAAGACTGAGTTGACTTACCTGCTCAAACCACTAGAATCGGATTCGGAAAGACTATCCATTGACAGACTTTCCTCCTCAAGCCACAGCCATTGGTGTTAGCTGTAGCCGTTTCGACGATCAATTACCTTCCGGACTGTATTCATACCTTTGCACAGCTCATAGAGTGCGTGGGGAAACGAAGAAATAGCTCTGTCGTTCAGTCAGTCAGTTGCCTTCATACAAGAGGCGTCTAGCAAGACCTGGCAAGAGCAGTGGTGGTCGTGGCAGCGAGTTCGATTCCCGACCGGTATGACAAAAAATAATTTTCACGGTCCCACCTTATTCGAGTAACTGACGAAGCTCAACTGTCGAGAAAAAGCTTCTTTAACTTGGCCCTTCGAAGCCGGCATAAAGCTGTAGGTCCATTCCACTCGTGGGCTGCTGTGTTAGTGGATAGCTGTGTTTTTTTGCAAGCGTATATAAGCCTAAATTTCTAAATTTCGCTTAAGTTACTCATCATATCTATCGCCGCTTTAGAAATAAGCGCGAATAAAATCAATGCTTCCAAACCTTATTTTCTGTGTGTTCATTCCTGAATTTATTCATTCATTGCTTGGGTTGCTGTATGTGGCTTATATGTTGCAGGTGTGGTTGATGTATTAGATCATTTTTAATTGTTTTGGCATCCATAAGTATGCAATTTTTGGTATACCCAGAGTGTCTCTGCTATAAATTTCGTTTAGGTTTCTTTTCATTTGATGAAAATTGTTTTTATTTTATAATTATTAACTGTTTTTGCTTTTAAAGTGATGGTCACGCTACAGAGTCACAAAACGAAGATTGTGACCATCAAATATCAACCATCACCTTCCACGACTATACCTCTGACTGCTTAGCAACTGTCATAAATGTCGTTGGTGCTGTCATGATTTTAGGATCAATCATTAAGCGCCGATGATCGTTTTTTGTGAACTGTTCCATCGGTTAGACTCATTTCGATCGAGGATTCGGTTGAATTGGCTCAGTTCACCGATGTTCAACTGACGATAGACAAGTAAAAGACTGTGAACTGCGGACTCGATTGAGTCCTGCTAATTTATACGAAGGGACTAAGACCAACCCAAATATTCGCGTCTTAGGCTGGGTACTTGTACCTAAACTATGTGCTTCCCAAGCTGTCATTTACTACGTGCATCATTATTCCATTCTGGCGAAAAGGAACTAACTTACGTTTGGGTGAATAACTTGTCGTGTTAATTTCGGACAGCCTCAGAGTCAGAGATCATTATTTTGTGTTTTATTATTCCCGATTTATAAATGACGTGCAAAAACGAGTCGGAGTTTATTATCTTTACTCGATACTTCTGATGACGAAGAGATTGATCAAGGCATGTTCTGATTTGAGGGATTTCAATTTACTTCAAGTAAACACATACAATGCAAGTACATTTCTATATTGACACATTAGAATGGTGTTTTGTTTTATAGAAAACATGTGCATGCAGTTTCAAAGGTGCTTATTGCAATGTACTGCCACTCGCGGTTTGGTGGTTTTTGCAAACAGTTTGATAGGGTGCACCGAATGACGAGCGTTTTTATCAGCGAAGGGTTAAAGACAGCCCCTGCCCAAGACAATGGGTGGTGTGAATAAAAACTGAGTGTGAGCATTTTCTCAGCATTTTGGAGTAAATGCTCCATCTGGTGTGAATACAAGTTTATTTCGGTATGTTTAACGAATCCTCTCCGCTCACATATTTTGACATCTGAGTCTTTCCTCCGTTTTGGTGTGAATAAAGATGGAATGTATTCAGATATCGTTTGTAGAAGTTGAGTCTAGGCCTAGGATGTGACTCTAAGAGAGAAAACAGTGAAAACAATTTAAAATAATGGAAAATACTGCGTCGGAATCGAATACTTTGACAGATTAAACCTTAATCCTCAAAAATAAAAGAAATCTGGAATTGACGATGACGTTTTCATCAAGTGTGTGCAATTTTCGTGCTTGATGGAAAAAGGCCAAACTCCAGAAAAATAAAAAGCAATCTAAGTTGAAAGTTATGGAAGAAGAAATGAAAAAAAATCATGGGTTTAAATTGAACATCAGCCACCAGAGCCATCAATTCCAAATACAGGCTACGCAAATGTCATTTACGTCGTCGGCCGTTCTCAATGTGCCATGGTCAAATCAAAAGGCGATAAGGAAAAGACGGGCAATCCTCCCATTACATTAAAAGACCAAAAACAATCTAGGGAATGCACCACCACTGGTTTCTTCAGGAATATCGGAAAGGAAATGAATACTTAACCATTCCATGTTATCAAACTCGTTCTTGAAATTATCCCCTGTGTCCCCGAAAGGACATGTGTTATAATTCTTTGTTCTTCGCGTTCGTATGTTTACAAACATTATTGCACATTCTTTCCACCCACCTTTACCCGACTTTGCACTCACCCTTAAACGCCAAGAACACTCTAGTTTCCAAATGTCAACTGAAGGGAGGGAACCTCCTTTGAGGCAATTTTTAATTCACACCAAATTGAGTATTTCCTTTAACGAACATACTCGACTCATCTGTTCTTACTCGGAGTCTTTTCTCAGTTTTTATTCACACCACCCATTAGCTATTATGGCAATTATATCGATGCGTATGTGGAAAGAACTTCGTTGTGGACACTCCATTTTCTAAACCAGTATCCATCCCACATCATATTGGGAGTCTGAACATCAGACGCTGGATGGTTGGAGACAGACTATAGCGTTAAGCTTCCTTAACTCTCTTCTTCTTCATATGGCGCTACAGTTCGGGGTCTAGTTAGGCTCACCCAACATGCCTCTCCAGCCGTCCCGATCTTTCGCCAGCTGTCTCCAGTCTTCCACACCAAGTCGGCTGAGGTGCCCATCAACTTCTCTGCCAGACCTTGTAAGTGGACGTCCTCTGTTACGTTGTCCCACAGGCTCAGAGTGAGTTGTCCATACGCTCTACATGACCTAGCCATCTTAGGCGTTGGATTCGAAGACGCCTGACTAGACTCATGTCGCTGTGCAGCCCGTACAGTTCGTGGTTGAATCTTCTCCTCCAGAAACCGTCAACGTAAACAGGACCAAAGATTGAACGCAGAGCTTTTCTCTCGAAGATACCAAGGACTTCCTCATCCGCTTTTGAGATTGTCCATGCCTCCGCACCGTACAGCAGGACTGGGATGATCAAGGTCTTGTATAAAGTCAGGTTGGTCCTTCGAGAGATGGCTCTACTACTCAATTGCCTCTTGAGCCCATAGAAACAGCGGTTGGCAAGAGTTACTCTGCGTTTGATTTCGGTACTGATGTTGTTTGTACTGTTTACTGCGGAGCCGAGGTAAACAAAGTCCTTGACTACCTCGAAGTTATAGCTGTCCATTGTGACGCTCTGTCCAAGACGTCGATGTGTGTCCTTTCTTGATGACAGAATATACTTCGCTTTGCCCCCATTCACCGCTAGACCCATTTTAGCCGCTTCCGCCTCAATGCCAGCAAACGCCTCATTGACGGCTCGCTGTGTTCTGCCAATCACGTTAATGTCATCCGCGTATGCCAGCAGTTGTACGGACTTTTGGAAGATCGTGCCTCTAGTGTTGCCATGTGAGTCTTGTACGATCTTCTCCAGGATAATGTTAAAGAAATCACATGTCACCAGTTTAGGAGATATAGAGGTTTAAATATTAATTCTTTCCTATGTTAATCCGGGTGCAGGGGACTAAGTCCACTTTAGAAATGGTGGGGAGGAGGCATGCTGCCCTATAAAAAGTATGAGGTAGGTGTCTCGCTTGGCTAGCAAACAGGATTATGTCAATATCTGTCTGGCAGGCGCCTAGGGCTAAAGTTTAATTTCCAGTTTAATAAACTAGGCAAATGCGAGAATTTTGGTACTTTATATTTTGTTGTTATATAATCGAGGTTCACAAAACTGCGTTTTCAAAACCTGAAACCACGGAAATCGTTATATCACCAGACCTTGCATCAGAAATGAAGTATTACAGAGTTGCCCGACTTCTGCCTCTCTTGCCCCTTAACATTTTTGACAACTG
Organism: Eristalis intricaria; assembly: GCA_964034865.1. Taxonomy (NCBI): domain Eukaryota; kingdom Metazoa; phylum Arthropoda; class Insecta; order Diptera; family Syrphidae; genus Eristalis; species Eristalis intricaria. The sequence continues at coordinate 49,557,742 of OZ035875.1, forward strand.
TTTTTTGTAATGAGGACGGCATTTAGGTTATTTCGTGAATAACCGTCAAAAATTCATGAATATCTGTCAAAAAAGCATTCAAATTCATCGATGTACTTGGGGGTAATCAGCTATGAAGTCGACAATATTTGTAATTCTTCGTTTCTGCCTTGCATAAAGTTCATGTCAAAGTCAGATTGCATATAAGGACCTTTTGACAGTTGTTCACGAGAATTTAAAAGTTATTCACGAAATCATGTAAATAGTATTTTGTTGTGAGAAACCATTACGAACTTTAAAGGTACAAGAGAGGTAAGATTCAATCATAAAGTTTTATCATAATTTTCTTCAATAAAGAAATGCAAATAAATTATTGTACAAATTATTTTACTCATTCTCAACCAAAATGTAACACGGACCGATAAAAAAAACTTTCAGCAAAATGAAACAGCACACAACAAAATTCAAACCACAACCAACTTCGCGTATGTTGTCAAATTAACAAAGCTCAAAGAGCCACACACAACCTGAGACAAACACAAAGAACTGCGTAAATAAAAGCAAACCAGAAAACAACAACATCCCCCCCGTACACCATGCTGACAAAATCGGATTCTCTCTCCCCTTCGTGATCCGCCCCACTTCCAATCGTTCATTGTTTGGTTGTGTCAGATGTTACGCGCAGTCCAAGTAGAAATGTCAAAACAAAATTTAGTGTACTAAACTTTGGATTTTCTCTTCAATTTAAATTTTCGCAACCATAATAATCACATATCGACAAGTGCATAATGACGGAACATATTGAAAACATCGAGAGAATCCCACTAAAACGTGCCGAAGTTTCTGTGCGAAAATTCAACGACCTCGCAATACCACATCACCTCGGACTTCTCGAAAATCACAGATCAAATATTCAGAAATGTCTTGCACTTGGCGACTGGACAAAGATAAAAAAGGAAGAGATCAATGCGATGCGGGTTATCAAGCAATTGAAGAATCTTTTCCTTGAAATGGACACACTCCGGGAGAAAGTATGCGAGGAGGACCAAGAGAAATTCGATGAAATGATGTCAGTTGGAAAAAATAAAGCCTTGGAGGGTATGAGGGAGTATTTGGGTGAGTTTTTTTTTGTTGTTTTTGTTTCTCTAAACATTGCAGTTGTTTGGTATGACGTAAGACGGTAATTATCGTTCTACACGAATTGCGGTTGTCCCTAATTCCCGATTCTATTGATTTGTATAATCAACAAATATTTCTTTTTTGTTTCTTATCAGTGTGTACACAATGCAATTGTAGTCATTGGTGACCAAGTTCTCTGGAAATCACGACGCTCAAATTCGTTCGATGCATGAACATAGTTTGACGCATGCAATTTGTGTCGTCGAGATTGTTGATATCGGGAAGGCGTCAATGTGCGACTTGCGTTTGGCAGCTTTGTGCACTCAATTTGATTATGCTCCGTTTGTCGACACTCGGAAGTGCTTTTCCATTCACTGTGATAGCGATTTGAATCTTTCTTTTGAAGCGAACATGCTTGTCGTTGGTTTTCGTGACAACAAATGGAGATTCATTCACTAGATCTGTTGAGCAACGGTTTCAAGCATTGGCCAACTGGGCAAGGAGCCGCTATCGTGTTGACTTCCATATAATTCGATTTCAAATTGCAGATCGCGATAAGAGTGTAAAAGTGAGGAGATAAGTAGAATTACTCACCGTCTTAAAAACAGATTATGAGTAAACCTAGGATGACACCGCATGAATGATGATTCTCCTCCAGATGATTTTGCTCCAGAAACACTGGTATAGTGTGTAGTGTCGCCGCCGAACGAATGAGTTGCTTTCCAGAACAGAGTCCAACGTGTGACAATGGAGTAGATGATGCCGTAGTTATTTGCGTGAGGTTACTCAGTTTGCAAGCATGAGTAGATTTTACTTGATGAGCTTAAGCAGGAGTCCCTGGACGATAAGCAAATCTGCGGAGTGGATACTTGGTGCCTTCGAAAGAAAAATTCTACGTCGGATATATGGTCCCGTTTGCGAGGAAGGCGAATGGAGGAGAAGACACAACCTCGAACTCTACGAGCTGAACCAGGAGCAACATGGACAACAATGCTCCAGCTAAGAGGGTCTTCGAATCCGTGCCTCCTGGTTCGAGAAGGAGAGGAATACCGAATCTCCGGTATAAAGACCTAGTAATCGCGGATGCAAGACAGCTTGGTCTTGATGACTGGAAGCAGCGTGCCCAGGACCGTCAGGAATCAAATGCAGCTATCGCTCAGGCTCGGACTCTGCATGGGTCGTCAGCCTGATAAGTAAGTAAGCAAATCAGGAGTCCCAGAATTGGAATGAAGGACTTCACGACACGACACGCATATTTTGTACATATTTGTCCTCTTAATTGACTCACCATAACATCTGACTTGTGACTTCTCTGGTACCATCTGAGCCTTAATCAACAAACCTATGTTCCTCTCATTGGTTGGTTTTCTTCCTTCTTACACTGCTCTCTTGCCAAAGTTTCCTTCAATTCGTGGTCTTCACATTAAGCTTTTACGTCCTATTTCTCACATTCTGTGAAGCCTCTTTATGGCCTTGCCTTCTCAAGCGGTCTAGATCCTTGCACTCCTCACTAGTTCCATGCTGCATTGGATCACGCATAGCTCGGTGTTAAACCTTCCTCAACAAGGCTATGTAACCTCCAATTACATCTCCATCCGATTCAGAGAACTGTTCGCTTACAAATAATTTTTCAGCTGAGCAATGCCTATTACCTGACACACTGATGCAGCCGTGCCCTAAACGTCACAAGGACACACATATTCTGACAAATCTCCGTGCGAAGTCCCATTACTTGCATAACCAGAGTCTTTAAAATGATAACCAATCGAATGCTGAAACAGAAAAAATGGTAATGCCGGGCAACCGGATTGAGGACGGGACATGATGTCATAACGTCACGTCCAACCTGGTGTCCCACATTCATTGGAATACAAATCAGTGGAAAGGTCCACATTCAATGCTATACAAATTAGTGGATAGGTGTCCCCCTGATTGACTTCGAGAGAAGATTCGACAGGGTTTGGTTGGACGGCCTCTTCCTTAAGTTGGTCAGGTTCGGAATTAGTAAACCGTTGCTTCATATGATCTATGACGACAATGACATGACCACTGCTAGGAAATTCGTTGTAAAAAGTTGCGGTGTGATCATCAAAAAATCGAAAACCACGGTCTGGAACTAGAGACGCCTGCAGGCATGGTCGATCGTCCCAACTACATTCTTAATTCATGTAAACTCGATTAGCAAATGTTACCCGCCTTACGTTGTCATCAAGTGCCCCACATTGATCAAGATCTGTCTGACCTTCCTTTCCTCTTATTTCGTTTCAGAACTTCAATTAAAGAGTCCAACAAGCACAATCAAATCCGATGACAGCGATGAAAATCCCGCTTTACACGAAAGCGATAGTCTACCACAAATTCAGGCCGAATTCCAAATGCAAGAGCATCAGCTGCTGGCGCGACAGTCGTGTCTGAAGGAATTCGAAAATCTGCAAAGAGAAGTCCAAGACCTACACAGTATGTTCCACGATGTGCGAGTTCTAGTGAACGAACAAGCAGAGAGTGTACAAATCATAGCCGACAATGCGGAAGAGGCTCTCGAACAGGTGCAAATGGGTGAGGCGCACCTGCGACAGGCGCTGACCTACAAGAAGGCAATGTACCCCGTAGTTGGTGCACTGTTAGGTACCTGTGTCGGAGGGCCTATCGGCCTGCTGGCTGGCATGAAAGTTGGTGGTCTAGCTGCCGTGGGCTGTGGAATCCTTGGTTTCACTGGCGGCAGTGTGTTGAACACAAATACGGCTGTCACAAATGGTCAAATGGAGGAAAAGAAGAACGAATGACCGGAGGATTGCACTGGGAACAGAAGCCGGTGGCGTGTCTGTACAGTTCAGTGAATGGCATTGTTGGTTGGTCCTGTCGACGGAATCCGTTTCTTTTGCTGCTTTACTAACGCACGCCCACACAAAATAGAAGTTAGCGATACTCGCAATTTAAGCTCCCGATGATTATACGTATTTTTACACACACACACTGGACACCTATGTAGCTCTTAGGAAATAACTCTATAATGTTGAATGGTGGAATCGTTTTAGTTAAATGTATGTGTATTATAGCTGAAAAAAATTAAAATAAATTTATTCTTACATCCAAGAGGAAAACAAAACAGTTTGTTGTTCTTCACTTTATTCTCAGGTTGCGCAGGCACTTAAAACTACAAGACAAAAAAAAGATGTTGGTAATCTACAGGGGCACGTTGATCGTTGTCCACTTCTGCTTGAATTTCCTCTTGCGGGAATGTTCGAGTTTTCGCTGCCTTTTCTCGGTTTTCTTCGGCCTATGCCAGGTGGGGAACGAACCGTACTGATCCTTAAGGGTTTTCGTGTTGTAAACGTGCGCTTTGCCCGTTTTCTCGTTCACAATTGTGATTTCTTCCCCCTTATCGTGCTGGTCTTCGAGTTCGTACGCAACTTCTTTTTCTTCCTTGCTGAGTTTTTCCTAAAATTGAGAGAATTCATACAGTCTTCAAGTGATTCTTTGGTAATTTCAGACTTTGGACTTACCAATTTAAGTTCTTTTGGAGTTTTGACTGTGACGACCTCTTCGACTTCCTTCATGATCTCATTTCCCTCAGCATCGATGAGACCAAGTGTTTTCTTGAGACGAATCAGCTCCTTTGCGGCATTGCGAGTTTTTTTCACACGTTTCATTGCATCGCTGCGCTTACGGGAGCGATTCATGCGACCCATTTTGTGAGATTTTTTCGAGAATATTAATGAAAAACTAAAATATTTTCGCGAAGGCAAAAATAAACACGTGTGGTTGACACAGATGTCAACTGTTGAAGGAACTATTTGCTGTTGGCAGTGATGCCAAGTCACTGTATGAAATGGAAATGGTAATTGCTTGTGGTATGCTTACACTGTTTTTTTAGCCAGTGTTCTGTTTAAAAATAAAAAGGGGATGAGACGATGAGTTGCACAAGCTTTTAATGTCTAAGCCTTAACTGAAATTCATTTTAGGTTCAATTCTTTCTTCTACAAGCCGCTTCATTACTAACACTCAAATGGTCAGTAACAGAGATGAAGTATTACAGAGATGGCCGACTTCACAGCTGATTGCCCCTAGTCTATCGACAAAGTAGTAGTAGTAGCAGTAGATTAATTGAGATGTTTATTTTCACTTAACAATAATAATAAGAATTCAAATACAAACTGAAATAACTTAAAATGAATTCAGGGAATTTGTCGGTTTTGAATTGGACGGACTAAACAATAATTGTTAAAAATTTGATTTTATAATGACAAATGGCCAAATAAGTTGTTTGTGAGAGATAAAACTCTGATACTAATGATATAAATGTGTTCACTCTGTCTATCGACTAATTTGAGTGCATTTTTGACAAATACTCATGCATTTTTGACGGTTATTCACGAACTGAAGTGAATGCCGTTCTCTGATTGGTCAATTTGGCTTGAAAACGATTTAAAAAACTATTGTCAAACATTTTAAAGGGCAAGAGAGGTACAAGTCGTGTATCTCGGTAATATTTCATTTCTGGTCTGTACTACTCATTTGTCTTAATAGCGGCGATCATGTTCAACAATTTGTCGCGACATTTTCTTTGAAAACCTTGGCTAATGGGCCAAATACTCAATGTAAACCCTCGTTACAACAAAACGAGAGACTCTTTTGCTTTAGAAACAGCATTTTGACTTTTCAGCAATTCCTCACTAGAAATTGTTGTGTCCGAACACCGCTAATGCCGTTTATTCTTTTCTTTTCCCTTTCTTAGCACATTTAGAGGTGGAGTTCGAGGTGGTATCCTCGTCTTTTGAGCATGTTAGTGGCTTGCAACTTTTAAGTCTTCGAAAGCTTTTCCCGTGGGAAGCCGACGAATTTTTCTCTAAATTCTTGGAAAGTATTGGCATTAAGGTTTCGGGTGTTCAGCAGATGGAATGGTGTTCATTTCTAGACCCTTACTAGACAAGGTTCTCGAAGTTGCTTAAAGAGGTGTTAGGTGAGAGGCTACTCATCTCTCTATGCCCCAGTAATTCTGGGCATAGCTGACTGAGCTGAGCTACAGCCTCTACGGCATTTGTGAATGAATTTCCCAATCGGTGAGGAACCACCGGTCTTAACTTTGTTTTTTGTGTGCACAGTTGGTAGGTTAATCGCATCCTACGTTGCGGGTTCAGATTTCAATCCCTAACACGAGCAACTTTGCTAATTCACTGCGGCACTTCTTACGAGTTACCGACAATGCCTCAGAGAGTATAATTGTCAAGGGACAAGTTCTCAAGCTTTGCTGTTAGCAGTCGGCATTGATCCCCTTCACTCAGACACAGCAATAAGATGCATAATATTACTGGTTCTGGTAGAAGCTAGGACCACGTTCAACTGAGAATATTGTTATTATATTCTAGGGCTAGGATATATGGCTACAATCTACAGCTCGATTTTAGATCTGGAATCTTAACACCATAGTTCAGGGCTAGACTCTGGAGATGGGGAATTTAGCCTGGAGAACAAAATCAGTCACATTGTTATACTCTCGGTTGGTTAGAATGGCATGCCAAACGAAGAAATAGACAAACATCGAAAAGTATCGAACGTTGTTAAGGAGAAATGTAGACTAAACCAATATAAGAACTGATCATCAAAAGACGGGCGCAGAGTAGTGTGGACTGATACGGGGTTGATTACAAAAGGATGTGAAGGCAGTTTAGCAGAGGACATGAAAGATGCCGCATAGACTTAGTTGCAGTCCATTAAAAATAAATCGAATTTCATGGCGGTCATGTAGTTATACTCCAGCATCCTGAAAACTATCGGTTGGTGGAGCATGTCGAATACGGATTGCTACAACTGGGAACGGTGTCTAGGATTGAAAGGACTTCCACATGATTAACAGAGAAGGAACATAATTCTATGAGTTTTCAAAGGCCCGTCTCTTGTAATCCTGCAACTTTCACACTTCGACAAAATCGTGGAGAAGGACTAGTGAGTTTCAAATCGAAACATATTATTTTCCTATCAATTTTACAGCCGCATTGCTCCAAAGCACGTAGTCAAGAACTTCGTCTACATCGAGTCTGCAGCAAGCAATGGGAATGCCATCAGTACCGTCATCAGACGCAGAGTAAGTCCTGTCATCCGCTGGTTTTTGCGCTCAAGATGCAAGTGAAAATAGGGCCGTCTCCTAAAGGCTCAATGTGGATTTATCTACTAAGACATTGATCACTCCGGTCGTGACGAACTGCGTGGCAACTAGAAGCGGATGAAGGAGTCCTCGGTGTCTCCAGCTTACGATCGATGGTACTGTTTGCGTTGATGACCTTTAGAAAAGTAGGATTAGGCACGAACTGCACGGGCTGAACAGCGAAAAGAGGCTATCCAGACGTCTAAGGTGGCTATGAAATCGTAAGCATATGAGCAGCACTACTCCAGATCGAAGAGTCTTCGTCGGTGAAACAATACATTAGAGGATGCTAACAAAACCGATGGCGAACATAAGTGAAGAATGAGCACAGAAAACTTGGCGTGGGTAATTGTAGACAACTGTCTAAAGGTCTTGTCAGCTGGAGAGGTTTGTTGGCTGAGGCCCAACATTCATTTCGGACTGTAGCGCCGTCACGAGAAGATTGCTCATATGAATCTCATTCTTTGTACATTCTAAAGACATGCGGAAATTGTGCAGAAGGAGATTAGGAATATCAAGCAAGGCTATTCTTTAAAAAAAAGTACTTAATCATCAAAAACTCATATTAGCCTTCAAAGTGTGAACATTCGTCGAATCTTAAACTCAAGTCTCTACAAAGAACGAAAATGATGAACAGCATCGTAAAATACGATCACTACCTGAGCTACGACAACAAGATTGTTCTAGGAAGGTTTGATGCTAAGCTGGGTAAGGCAGAGATCTTTGGCTGAACTCATCGGATAATCCATGACATTCTTAGAAAACCTACAATAACCCCACTTCAAGCTTTGGAATCTGAAAAATGCCTGAAACCTGAAATTCAGTTCACCTCATACACAAAGCCATGAAAATGTGCTCCCAACTCCACACTGAGTCTACATCATCTTATGCACCTTCTATTCATCCAGTTCCACATCATTGCCTTCTCCACCTTCACGCACCATTTTAACTTTGACCTACTCTCGCCTTCGCATCATCGACACAACGCACTGAATTCTCTCTCATTTCTCCTTCTCTCTTCCTTCTACCCCGCCGTTATAAAGGTTAAGCCAATTTATATCAAATGCGTTCATCAAACCCAGGTATAAACTACAAACCAGATACAGCAGCGCACGAAGGGGAAATGATACGAATGTGAAGGCGAAAGGGAAACAGCAAAATCTACCCCTGAGCGAACAAAAGGAACCGAATGAACTCTGCAGTCGGGTGAGCACAACTTCTCCGCCAAACGTAACGCGTTCATTTCTGTTCCTTTGCTCATGCTCATTTGTAAACAAATCGATTCATTTTCAGTGCATTTGTTTTTCTCATTCGCTTCTCTATGGCACACTTCTCTTGTGGTTTTATATGAAATCTAGTTTTGTTTCTTTGCAAGTGTTGCCGTGTGTGTTTAGTTGAAGGGAGTGTTGATGGTGGGTTCTATTTGGGAAGGAGAACTTGTGGAGATTTAAGGATTATGGAGATAAAGGCCAATGCGTTGCGTTTAGAGACACCAAAATCGTAGTTGCCGGCATGTAAAGAGGTGCCCAATGAATATGTAAATTTCCTTCGAAATCCATCCAGCTACACTAGGAAGACGTCAGAAGGAAAGGAGATGTCAAAAAATGATAAAGTTAGACTCCCATTAATGTTCTTTGCTCAACGAACTGAGAATTAGAACTTTCAGAAACTTCAAGAATCAAAGAATCGAGTTTTCTTTATCGACTAATATCTCAATAATGACTAGTTTAATTATAATAATAATATGTGTGGCGCGACAGTCGGAGGCGGACCTGGGCCTAGCTTCTCAACAACCACTCGTATTGTGCGTGCTATTGTTCTTTCACGAGGGGAAGGGACCTACAGTTTAATGTCGAATCCGAACGGCTAAGTTAAGACGCTTTTTCTAGACAGGAAGACTCTTTGAACATGTCAGTGATTCGAAAGAGGCGGAGCCGTGAATTATCAAAGGTGGTAAATTCGGGTATCGAACCTGGCACCCTCTGCAACCCACAATCACTAGTTAAAGCACTCATATTAATGGTTTTAGATTTTCTCCATAAATCAAACTTTCTCTTTGCGAGCTGTCAACCTGAGTTCGCAATACACACGAGAGGGAAACGCAATCCACAAATTCACTACCAAAAAATTCGCCATCAAGAGATGGTTTGCTCAAATTCTTCCTTCATTCCGTTGCATATGAATGAAGTGTCAGAATTTGTGAAGTTCGCGATTCGTAGTGAGCTCCTATGAATGGCACTTTTGTTGGAAAAGGAACTGTCATCCGACGTGGTCTATTCCACTTTGTTCGTCCCTCTTCAGCATAATGCAACGAATCCAATTGCAATTCGTAGTGAGTTCAAATAAATGGTACTTTAGATAGGACAGGAAGTGTCAAAGTGTGAAAAAGTTAAAAGTCTACTAACTTCATGCTTAGTGATGCATTCCAGTTGTAGAACGCATTTCATTTTCTTCTCTGTAGGGCTTATCAGTTGTCAATTTTTTGATATTACGGAACGTACGCATGGAAAATCAAGCTTAAAAACAGGTTATTTCTGTGAAGTCTTTGAGAGATCCCTGAAGCATGATTTAAGCTAAGGTGAATGTGGAATGTATAGGTGAAGCAGTACTAGCGTAGGCAGCGGCCAATCGATGTTGTATATTCTGAGAGCGAGAAAGTAAATAAATCCGTGGAGTCAGATGTCCAAACTTGCCAAACTTGTCAGAACTTGCAGATAGAACGGCAGGGAACTCCCTTTGGTAAGTACGGTGACCTTTGGTGAAATGAAAAAGCGGACTGTCTTGAGCTGGGTTTTCATCTATGAGAATCCGGCCATCCATATACAGTACTGAACTCTACGAGGGTGAATCTAGAGAACCAAGCTTAAGATGAAGCCACGAATTCCTCGAAATTTAGACAGGATCAGTGTTCTTAGCGAGATGAGATCATTCTCAATCGTTCGTTTTAGGAATGAACACAGGATCAGTTCGACATCTGAACTGCGAGCCGCAAGATTCTTTGTAGGATGTCCGGGATAAGATGCAGTATGTCCAAATTAAGATTGTATGTACATCATTAAGCCACATATGCGATAAGGAAGAATTTGCCGTAGCAATTGCTACTGTTTCAATGAATGAACCTGAAATATGTTAAAACTGCTAAAGAGCAAGAAAAATAGTTTATCGATATGTCGAAAAGCGGAACGGAGGAAATGAATGTGAGACAGCAGGTACTTCATTATCGCATATGTGGCTTAATTGTATGAGCATGAGTGTATGTCCAGGTAGTTGGCTTAGGTTCTTTTCTACCTAGGTTTTCGTTTCGTTTTTTTGCGTTGTCCCACAGGTTTGGACTCAAGGACTCTTCGCCACATTGGACCCGTAGATGCCTGGCTAGGTTCATGTCGCTGTACAGCGAATATAGTTCATGATTAAATCTTCTCTTACAAATGCAGTCAACTCAAACAGGACGAAGTCTTTTCTCTCGAAGAGACCAAAGAATCCACATTTGAGTCCGATAGGGGATATATTTGGCGTTGAGGAATATTGATAATTACAGACTGCCCCTTTTGGAGATCCCGCTCAAGGATTCAATGGAGGCTTTTGCCTAAAAGGCAGTTGCCTCTCTCCAGCAAGCGATTGACATACGCACAGGAAGTGAGCCAAATATCTGGTTGTGTTGTGTTATTACACTACGGCAATGCAAATAATGAGGATGTGCTAATCTAACAGCATAATCCGCTATCAGCCAATACCCTCATTAGAAGATTGCCTGATGATTTTGCGCATGTCTTTCGAAAGATTGCGCGCTTAGTTAACCAATACCATCTTAGGATAGACATTTCAGCCTTAACTAGGCCAATTTGAATGTACACCTCAGATGTAGGAGCGCGGCTCCCGATTTGGCTAGTTGGTCGGCCTTCTCAATACTGAACAATTCACAGTGCCCTGGAACGGAGATTAGGATAACTTTGAGTTTTTCCGCTACAGCAGGAAGCTCATTGCGGCATTCCTGGACCAAGTTTGAGGTTATGGTGGAAGATTCAATAGCTTCGATGGTAGATTGCTTTCCATAGACGGCCCACTTCCCTAATGGCAAGGATTTCCACTTCAAACAAATTGGCTTAGTTTGCGAATCGAACAACTAATAGTTGTCTAGAGCTGAAATGAAGTATTACAGAGAGAGCCGACTTCACAGTTGATTGCCCCCTAGTCCAACGACAAATTTGACGGATATTCATTAATTTTGTATGGTTATTCACAAAATAACGCAAATGCCGTCCTCTGATTGGTCCATTTGGTTTATGAACGCATTATAAGTTGTCAGTTGTCAAAAATCTTAAGAGGAAAGAGAGGTAGAAGTCGGGCAACTCTGTAATACTTCATTTCTGGCCTCCAGGGACGAGGACGAAATTGAATATCTGCGTGAAGAACAGACCTCTTTTTAGGGCGTCATGGAAAGGATGCTGGATGTCTCGAGGCGGAAAACGTTCACTCGCTAAGAGCGGAGTGGACTCGCTAGGACACTCTCCCTAAGGGTGGTTGTATAACCTTGGAGCTCTAAGCTGTATCCTGGCGGGCCTTAAAAAAGAGGTCTGTCCTTCTCGGAGATATTCAATTTCATCCTCGTCTCTGGAAGCTTGACTTCACTCAGTAAGTCTCTCCAGGTCCTAATGTGGTCTCAGGCCAGGTGTTTTAGGTTCTTGTCCAGTAGTGGGCACCACATTTGACGCAAGCGTCCTTTTCTTTCGTTATCCCACAAGTCCCGAGTCGAAGAAGGGTGTGGATTCACGTCAATACCAAGCTGATTTTGAATTTTTCTGTTATTGCCTGGTCTATTGTTTACAAAGATTTTTTCAAACAAAAAAGAAAAGCTCTTGATTTGCAGGTCGAATGTATACAGCTGCCAAATCTGTGGTTATTGAGTTTCAGTTTGCTCCTCCTCTCTTCTCTCTGTCTACGTCGCTTCCACGTCGTCCATGAATCGAGCATAAACAGTTCCGCTTCTTGTCTGACGAACCACATACGTCGTCTTGTCACTTTGTGGATACATATACGAGTGGGCTTCCTGCAGTACACCCCGGAGTACTTCGCGCTCCCTGCCCACAGCTCCCGGGCGTCTCTTTGGTGGATGCCTACTATGGCAAGTGGATAAGGTCTTTGAATGGGCGCATGCGTTGCACTCACCTGTCAATGAGGTTTTGGATTTCTCGAATCCTTTCACTCTCGCCCCGTCCAACCCTCCGTTCGAAGTAGTAATAGTACAGGCAGGATGCGACTAGGAGTACCGCCGTGACATAAAGAAACCAACTTGCTCCAGAAAGTGCGCTGGAAATGGAAAGGAATTCTCATTGGGTGTACGCAGGGGACTTTTTGACTCTTGTACTTTTTAAAGGCTTCATTCGCCCTGTGGAGGAGGCTGTTGTTGAGCGAGGGTTTCTCTGTTCTTTGAAATAATTGAAAATATTCCAGAATGCCACTTGTGAACATTGTGGTTCGATTTAATTCGGATTCAACGAACAAAAATTTGTCTAAAAATGAATCGATTTCTATCAAAAAATGACAGAAAATGATTAAATCATTCAGAGAGTCGGATCGAAAGGTTTTTTTGTCAGAGCAAAGTAGTAGCAGTGTACTTCACGATTTTTGGGTAATTGGGAGCAAAGTCTGATCTTATCCAGTCTGTAGAGGGATGTGGCTTGTTAACTTCTGATGCAGTTCACGCAACAGCTTGACGAAGGGTTGAAATTGAAATTGGCGATGTAGGATTAGCAAAATCAACCCCGAACTGTACAAAACAACAGTCAGAGCAGAGGGCACACACGTTTTATGGTGACACAGGCAAGTGAAAAATCACCTAACGCAATTTGGTCTTCGTAACTGAGACCAGCTGGTCAGAGATCGTGCTAACTGGGGCGGCTTATTGGTAGAGACCCCCGTTCCCCCGGAATGTAGAAGCATGCACAGAAGAGACAGGAATAAATCAGCGCAGTCTCAAAACTATTGTCGGACTGAGAGTGTTGTCATTGTTACTGCTGCTCTGACTGGAATTGGAATAAGGGCACTGCTTAGGTTGACACCGTCGGTTGGCTTCTCCGATGAGGATCTTCAGAAGAAGATTGATCCGCTTAGCGGGGAAAGAATAAAAAATTGGAATCAAAAGATGCTAAGGTGCCAAAGGGATAGCATTCGGCTAATTCTGTATTACAGTGAAACCTGGGAAGTTAGACAGTTGAAGTTGGGAGTTGGGACTGAATGTTCCTGCACCAATAAAATTTCATACAATTAATTTAAAAAACCTGGAACTTGTCTATCAATATGGATGTAAATTTCCCCTTTTTGTCACCATGAAAATAACTGAGCAAATTGGCCACAGGCAATACCAGAAATGAAGTATTATAGAGATGCCCGACTTCTATCTCTCTTTTCCCTTAAGATTTTTGACAACTCTTTTTTATAACGTGTTCATAAACCAAATTGACCAATCAGAGTACGGCATCCACGTTATTTCGTGAATAACCATCAACAATTCATGAATATCCGCCAGAAAGGCACTGAAATTCGTCGATGGACTAGGGGGCAATCAGCTTTGAAGTCGGTTATCTCTGTAATACTTTATTTCTGGCAAAACTATCGACCATATTTGTAGCACAGATAAACAATTTTAGTTTGTGTTGGGCTTCAAAGTGTTTTAAATTTAACAAATTGAAAAAAAGTGTTACGAGACGAGACAAATTTGAAAGCTGTCTTTTGAATTAAAACAAAAATATTGAACAAAATGGTTTTTGTTGACTCAGCTAAACTTTTTTATTAACAGAAAATGACGTACTCCCTTACAAGTTAGACACCCGTCTAACTTGGTCAAAAAAGTTTGCACCGTATATGGCCAACTTAGACAGGTTTCACTGTACTTGATTTCCGGTGTTAACACTCTGCGCCTCTTCTGTAAGGTATTCGGTTAACATATTGACACCTCCGCACTTTTTGACCTGACGGCTGTACTTATGACTGACCTATGCTCAGCAAACCAAGGTCTTAATAAATTGACATTCCAATTTATGTCAGAAACAAGATCTAAATGTAAGTTTACGCCATAAGGTAAGCAGTTTGTGTACTTTTTAGCTCAGTGTCAAATAGTGAATTAATGTTAGCTAAAAAAAAAGAATTGGGTACAATACTGAACCTTGTGGCACCCCAACATCAAGAAATTGACATTCACATCGAGTCTCTTCCAATTTTACTCTTTGCGATCTATTCTATTGTTTAATAAATAGTTGTGGTCCACCATATAGAAGGCATATTGGCATATTGCCACCTCCGCACTTATTGACCTGACGGCTGTATTTTAACAGCAAATTCTCATTTTAACCGCAGCCAATCAATTGGAACGGTCTTTTTCTAAATGGATTCTGGTGAATCGACTGGTTACAGTACTTCTTCGATTGTGACGGGGTGGCTTCTCTCTTATGCTGGGTATGTGCTCCTTCATTCCTCACAGGTTGAAGAGTATCAAGTTTAAAGCAAAAGGTGGTGTACGACTCGAGCTGTAGGTGGGCCATCAGGATGAAAGAGTCGAATTCCCGGATATGCAAAGCACACAAAATGGTGCACACGCGTTTGAGTTTATGTGTTCACGCATACTTGAGTTGGTACTATCATTTACCATACGTCTATACATTTATTTACATCCATACCAACGTAGCCGTCAATCTATCCATTCTTTTTGGCGAAATATGAATGGATCTATGGAAATAGTTCCGCCCACATGTTTAATACAGCTATATCCTTGGACCTCCACAGTTCGGACATGTTTCACGCATGGATCTATATAGTTCCACGGACATGTCTCCGGGACCAATTCCGACTGCGAAAATAGTAGTTCCATGTCTGTTCGTCGGAACTGTATAGCACAATTCTAATTCATACGCAGATGGCGCTTTTTTCGATCCCCGGCTTCACTTACTTATTTATTTTGTCGTTCGGTGTCGGCATAAAAGAACAATATTATTATTTTATTATTAATGTTATTATTATTTATTAATTGTTTCTTTTAATTACATTTGTGTTTCACATATTGTACAAATAGCTAATTTAAGTGTCTTTTGTAAGCAATTATAAGAAAAATTAAGGTCACATTATTTAGTTGAATGTCACTTCCTTAGAGAGATACTTACAAAATAAAAAAGAAATAAAACTAAAGTAGATATGCAATTTAAAGAAAGAGGAAATCTATTCTAACGCAAAGTAACTGATACACGAAGTAGAACATGATTTAATTTGAATTTAGCATTTCAATATACTAAGAAAAACAAAATTATTAGATCAATATATTTGAAGTCAGAGAGTACAATCTAACGTAGTCACAATGAAGTAAACAATTTTTTACGAGCATTAAAAAAATACCGGATGTCTGAGCGGATCTGATATGTTCTGGGAGTAAATTAGATAAACGAAAGCTGTTGCGCATAGTAGTGCAAATGCGCCTTTAACAAATGTACGTAGATGCGCCCCCCTGCATTCCAGCACTGGAAAGTTTATTATTGTCCTCTTTTTTCCACCATCTTTATTTATTTATCCCATTTGAGTCGGCTATATTTATTAATATTTACTCCACTTGAGTCGGCCATATTTAATATTTATTCCATTTGAGTCGGCCATATTTGCATATTTCGACTAAGTAGCAAACCGCGCATTTTGTTGCATGTTTCTTTTTCTCGTTGGCATTGAGATTCGCACAAGCGCGACTTCATACATTTTCAACTTAAAAAATTTGACAAATTTAAATACTCCCGAGACAGTAAGTAGCATAAAGTATCATAAGGACATTGTAATAATTTGTATCTTTAATAAAGGAAATTTGAAATTTCACCCAAATTCGGTGTTATTTTCTGAATCATCTCGCGCCGCCAATTGCGCGGCTTTCGGTAGTTGTTCGGTAGCCAATACATAGCGGCAACAGAAAGCAGATAACAGAATAAAAATGACATCAAGCAGTGGTATAAAAATTTGGTACACACACAACTTTTAAAGAGTTTCCAGCAAGGTTATGATTGGAAACTATACGAAAATTACGGTTACCTGACCTCACAAAAAACGTTTTTATTTCATTTCAACGTGTCAATTATCATTTCACAGAACAAAGAGAAGCTAGGATGTCCACAAGGTTTAGGACAAATTTTTCAGATTAATATTTCTGTAGGACTTGTTCTGATAACCACCTCCCCAGCAAATGTATTCCGTACTTTTGAGTGAAACAGTAAATAATAAATATTCATTAAAAGTTTAGTTGAACATAGATTACATAAATAGAAAAAATGCCTAAGTGTGGAACGGAAATTCTTCTTTAAAGCGAAAATTTCAAATTGTAATCCACAATGAGTCCAAGATACACAAATTCATCAACATTATCAATTAAGAAACATTTGTCACTACAATTTACACTACATCAATAAGAGGGACCAAGGAAACTTGTACGTTTAAATCTAGATAATTTAAATCTTTGGCAATTCGGTGCAAGATAGGTTAAAAAACATAAGCTTAGTTTTTGAAGTTATGACTGACCTATGCCCAGCAAACCAAGGTCTTAATAAATTGACATCCCAATTTATGTCAGAAACAAGATCTAAATGTAAGTTTACGCCATAAGTTAAGCCAATGTCGTCGGCAAAAGCAGTTTGTGTACCTTTTAGCTCAGGGTCAAATAGTGAATTAATGTAAGCCAAAAAAAAAAAAAACAAGAATTGGGTTCAATACTGAACCTTGTGGCACCCCAAAATCAAAAAATTGACATTCACATCGAGTCTCTTCCAATTTTACTCACTGCGATCTATTCTATTGTTTAATAAATAGTTGTGTTCCACCATATAGAAGGCAAGGCTGATTGAATCAATGAATAAACCAGCCATACATTTCTTTTGTCGTGATTAAACCTTATTTGAGAGCAAAACTATAAGAGAGCATCCTCAGTCAACTTTCCGTTTTTGGAATTCGAATTCAGCTGGTTTGAAGAACATGTTTTTAATTCAGAAAATATATATAACTAACTTTTCCTTAACAAGTTTTTTAAAATTAGGACCTTTTTTGAATGAAGGTAAGACATCTGCACATTTGAAGTCTTCAGGGAAAACTCCATTATAAACGCTACGTTTGAAAATACAGTACTTTCTCGATTATCGCAACTTTCGATTTACGCAACTCCTCGGTTTTCGCAACAGCTGAATTTACAGCATTGTTGACGTTGTAATCGCAACTTTGAAAAAAAAAGTTACTCGATAAGTGCAACTTTTCTTCTTTTATGCGTTTTATTATTCTTGGCAATCTTTGTTGTTTTCTTTTGCCTTACATTTTCTCTCGGCAGTTATTTTACCGCTACTTCTGAGTAATAGAACGATGAATGTATGCATTGAAAGCATGTTTGTTAGATTAATGAATTCAGTGCAGTGATAAATCGCTTTTGAACTTTAAAAATGGGTGTCATTAAAAAAAATCTAAAATTATCAATTAAAAACGAGAGTGAAATTTTAGAAAAGATTAAGAAAGGAGCTTTCATATGTTCATTATGCCGTGAGTACAATGTGCATAAATCTACAATTAGCAGAATAAAAGGAAGAGAGGGCGAAATAAGAAAGTTTGTTTCCGATACCGAATGTGGACCCGGGAAGAGGATAACTTTAAAGGCTGGCGAATACCCGAATATGGAAAAGGCACTGTACAAGTGGTCCCTAAAACAAAGACAACAAAATGTGTTAGTTTCCAGCGAGGTCCTCAAGACTAAGGCTACCGCATTGCATGCGAAGATTAAGGAAAGGTCAGGATCTTTTAATGCTCAGACATTAATTGCCGAGAATTACAGACTTTCTGTTAATTCTTACTGGAATGATAAAATTCGGGCTGTTAGATCTAACAACCCGAGCATGTTTCCGCAAATAAACAAATTCTTCCGTAGCGAAAATAGCGATCTTCCGTGTCTTAAGCTTTCCAGAACGACGGACAACGAACGCATACTGACTACAGCAGGTATCAATCCAGATAATGCCGTACTTGACAATAACTTCTTTGTGGTCGAAGATCCGCAAGAAAAAGTGGAGGTACTAGGCGCGGTCTTTCAGGAAGTGTATAAGGTGAACGAGAGTGTTCGCCCAAATCACGACTTGGATAACCGCGTAATGGCTAGCAACTCGCAACTTCGAGAAGACATGCAACAATGGCGATCTGAGAACACTGGCTTTGTCGTGTTCAATGATCATAACATGGCAGATAATGCCATCGCCGACGAAGGGGTTCATCCCCCGTTCATATCGAAGACAGAGCTCAAAGCGGTCTTCGAATCACTTAAGAAGAAAAAGTCTGTTGGAATCGACGAGATCTCGAACATTGTGTTAAGGCATCTCCCTCTAAGTGTGGTTAATATGTACACAATCCTGTTTAACAATGCGCTGAATAATGCATATTATCCAGAGCATTGGAAAACTGCGATTGTACAACCCATATCCAAGCGAGGAAAAGATTCTTCGAATCCGTGCAACCTCCGGTCAATTAGTCTCCTTCAGAACATCAGTAAGGTATTCGAGAAGGTGATCAATAGAACTCTGATCAACTGGACTAAGGACAAAAATATAATTCCGGATAACCAATTCGGTTTCAAAGCGGGGCATGACACTATTCATGCCGCGTCGAAACTGGTGTAGGATATGCAATGGAACAAGAGCCAGAAACAATGTACGGGTGCCTGCTTGATTGACCTGGAGAAGGCCTTTGACACCGTATGGTTAGAAGGTCTTTTTTACAAGCTCAATCGGCTAGGCATAAGCAAACCACTGCTGTACCTACTGTGTAACATGCTTACCGGTAGACGGTTCGTAGTCAAGAATGGCAACGTGACCTCCACAGGTATATTTGAGGTAAAAAATGGTCTCCAACAGGGTGCCGTTAATTCGCCGATCCTGTTCAACATTTACTTGAGCGATCTTTTAAGTTCTCTTCCTCATGCAATTGCGTATGCCGATGACTTGATCGTGTACAGATCAGGCAAAAAGATCGAGGAAATCACTACTCTCACGCAGGGTGACTTCGATTCATTCATGAGAAGTTGCGATGACTGGAAGTTGATTATTAACTTCCGGAAGTCGGAAACCATTCTGTTCAGGACGCCGTTGTATAAGGCCTCGGCGGACACGAAAAACAATTGGCGAAAATTCTCAATCGTTGGAAGAGACGGGCAACCACTGGCGCAAAAGACTGTAGTCAGATACCTGGGGATCTGGCTAGATCAGTATCTATATTTTAACAAACATGTAGATGCGGCTGTGGCCAGGGCCCGAGGCGCATTTGCCCTTAGAAGAGACTGTTTTACAACAGCCAACTCGATGCGAGGGTGAAGGTTATCTGCTACATGGCTCTCATCCGGCCAATGCTCACCTATGGCTGTCCCGTGTGGTTCAACGTGAGTGCAAGTTTGATGGAAAAGATTCGGTTGTTTGAGAGGGCTTGTCTTAGGGCTTGCCTTCGCCTTTATCGAACTCCAGAGTCCCAGTACATAAAATTCTACTCCAATGAAGTTTTATACAACAGGGCAAACCTGATAAGAGCGGACAATTTCCTGGTGAAGTTGATTCGAGGTCATACTGCTAGAGCGATGAACTCGGTCAATAACTTGATCTCGGGGGCTTACTACCCCATTCCAGAATACCACGAAAGGGTACGTCACAACGGCTTCGTCCCCCCAGAAGCATTTCTCCATCTAGATAAGCACAGTCTGATACAAGATATAAAAGCGGTGCCGCTCATCTACCACGTCGCCAGATCAACCTCCTCCTCCTCCTCCTCCGGTTCAGTACGGCGGTATCCAGGCGGGACATTCGAGTAGTTGCAATGCAGCACCAAAAGTTCTGGTGGCTGGGAAGCGAGGGAACTCCCTCCTCGAATCCTTTAGACCCCGGTTAGAAAGGTTTTAGTTCAGACCCCCGCATGGGGAGCAGTCGGTTTCATGTCTTGCAGTGTATTGAATATAAATATTCATATTATTAGCTGCAACCTATGGCCAACGTACTCAGAATAGGGTAGTATATTTTAAGGTAGAGTAAGGTGTAAAAAAAAAAAAAGAATGTATATGTGTATACATGACGATACATGTATACATTGTGTATAATAAGGATATATGCGTATAAACATGTGCATATGGGTATATACATGTGTATATGCATATATACGTAGGTTAGCGTAAGTTAGTTAGTAAGGTTATTTAAGGTAGAATGTAAGTTAGCTTGTAAGTTTTTATAAAAACCGTCCAGTAGTTAAGTTTTCAATTTTTTCTTAACAGTAATGTGTTCCTTTTCAATTTCCATTTATATTTTATTCGTTAGGTTAGGTCGAAAGACATAGATTAAGATTAAGTTTAGCTTAGAGTGCCCGCCTAGGGCCAGTAAGTTAGAAATAAAAACATTGTTCGTCTAAATAGTTTTAAGCATTTTTGTCTAGTATGTAAGTTTATTATGAATTAAATAATAAAAATGAACTAAAGAAAACAAAAAGGATCTTTTAATGCGAGCAATGGTTGGGTGACAAATTCTAAAAAGTGACACGGAATTCGCCTTTTGAAAATTTGCGGGGAAAAACTGTCAAACAAACCGCAGTTTGTGGATCAATTTCTAATTAAACTTAAAGAGTTTTCGAAGGATCTTCCAATGAAATAAATTGCTTTTGGATAACGCTCCTTGTCATCCAAAAGATGGAGAATTAAAAAGTGATGATGGGATGATTGTTGTCATGTGTTTTCCGGCAAACTGCACTGCAATTCTTCCGCCAATGCACCAGAATGTTATAAATTTGACCAAGTTGCACTATAAGAAAAGTCTATTGGCGTTCTTAGTTGGATGTGAGGGATCAGACCTTGAGTTATAACTCAAAGCATTAACCTTCGAGATGCAATTTGCCTTCTATCAAATGCATGGAATGGATTGAAGACAGATTTAATAAAAACAATGTTGGAATGTATTTTTGGATTTTCATAGTCATTGGAAAGATGAAGATGAACTTCCTTTGAGCACAGTGAGAACTCAAATTATTAATGAACAAGCGGTCATAGAATCACTATCTATCCCTTAAATAACATTTCCTGTAGCAAATCTATTACAAATGAAGACATAAACGATTGGGTACGTGAAACCATTTATGAAAATTAAGAGTATGAAAATGAATCAGTCGAATTATGTTATGAAAGTGAACTCGAGGTCGAGATTCCTGCTCCCAAAATAAAGACCGAAAATGCAATTCCAGCAATAAATACCCCAATTCAATGGGCTGAACAGAATTCAGCCCCTATTGCAGAAATTTTGAGACTTCAAAAGCTGCGGGAAGTGGCTATTTTACAAAATTTCTAATTTTGTCAAATAAAAATAATTTAACACATCTTTGTTTCAATGAATTTTCTTTTGTTCTATTTTATTATTATTTATATGTTATTTAATAAAAATTGGTTATATATTAAATTATACATATTTGCAAGTGTTGGTTTTCCTTGTTGAGCTTTTTCATCTTGAATTGAACTTAAAAAAAATATGATCGCGCTTATTGCAACAACCTCGGTCATTGCAACTACCTTTGTTTTTATTAGTTGTGTAAATCGAGAATGTACTGTATCAGCTAAGATATCCACCATGCTTCATCATACAATTTTTTTAAGGATGACATTGGAAATACCATCAGCACCAGCTGGATTTGAATTATTTAAACTGCCGATCGGACAAGTAGTTCCTGTAGAAACGGGACCCAAGACCGTTTCGGGCTTTTATTATTACTATACGAAGAAAAAGTAGAAGAAGATGTCCGCAGATCCATCAGTCAGTTTGCACTTTGGTGAGAACTGCTAAGCTAGCTAGATCCCGAACATTTCGTAGGTCTCCATCCAGATTATACGACTCTGTTGGTCATACACGGAAATATTTATAAAAGAGCTGAGAGTCGAGGCGATAGACGGGCAGACCATTCGTATGTTCTTGTCCATCACATCCTCTTAGTGCACAAGAATGAGAGGGAACTTCAATAATCGATGGTGAAGAATCGGAACGTGAAAAAGTACGAGAGATTAACGACGAATCAGACGGGCAGAGAGAGAGAGGTGATGAAATGCTTGAATATTGACCATAATCCAGCAAAAATCAATTTGCGACAATGTTTATCCTCCGAATTAGGGCTGCCAGGAGGTCTGAATGCAGTGCTTTAACTAACAGCTGATTGGATGAATGATCTAGATTTGTATATACAGAGTCACGGAACAATTACAAAGTTGATTCAGCCCCCGGTTTGATATGAAAATCTGAGATTCAATTCAACACTGTCCTGTGGACAAACATGTTCAAATGTTTAATGGTTTATATTTACGAGTCAAGAAACACATAAAATGTCACAGACCATCAATTTTACCTTTTTTTGTGTGCTTGTGTGGATTTTCTTGTTGTATCTTGAACTTCATCGTTCGTCGTGTCGGTCCTTCTTCGTCGTCCTATACAATTTCTCATATCCTAACACAGCCACAGAGAGAGAGAGACGCACACACTCGCCCAGTTGCATGCACCGCAGAGGCAGTCATCCACCTCAGCTGTTGTGTGTGTGCGCACGAGAGACACCAGAGAGTTCATTTCTGCGTTCCTTTCACATTTCCCTTCGCATGGTTTTTCTTTTTTTTTCTCCTTTTTTGTTCTTCTCGTTTTTGTTATGCTTTCAGCGTTCATTCCCAGCACCATCAGCAGCAGCGTTCTTACATCGCTTTTGTGTACAAAACACCAGTCAGCTGAGAGCGCGTCCCACAACAAGTACGTTCAATACACCATCAAAGTGTACACACATTATAATTATTTTGTTTTTTTTCCTTTTCAAAGAGATTCAGTGAAAAAAAAAGAAAAACCCAAAATCATTCATTATCCTTCAGGAAACCAGAAGGAAGGGCAATTCGAAGTGAAAAGTAATATTTTCAAATCAAATTTCCGTTCCACAAACCCTCTCTGAATTTTTGCACGAATCCAAGAGTTACAGTCAAGTCGGAGATGATTTTTCCGTTCTTTTTTTTTTTGTCTTGCCTTTCCTAGCTTTTCATTGTCTTTTGTTGAAAATAAAAAAAAAATAAACCCGAACAAGTGAATAAGTTGATGTTGATGTGAATTTGTTTTTTTTTTTCTTTCAAGGATTGTCAAAGGAATCTTCGCCTGCAACAAGGAACACACAAGTTTTAAGAGAATAAAAAATAATTTAAGGTGAGTTCTTCCTTCTTTTCTCATTTTCATATTTTTTTTTTCCTATCTAACACCGAAGTACGTACGTATCAAAAGCAATCTTGTTTGTGAAAAGAAAAAAAAAACGATAGGGGAAATGGGGGAATCTCCATTTGGTTGGTTTGGTACCTCCTCTCCTTCCATCCCCGCCAGGTATAGTGCTTGCTGTGTGTCGCTTGGAAATTAGGGTTCTGTAGATGTCGCTTTAAGTTTGTGTGAATGGTAAATACATTTTGGTTGTTCGTGAAATTCTTCATCTCGATGTTATATACTCACTCGCAATGTCAGTGAAATGTTTACATTATCCAGGCTCTGCCACGGCAGAGAGGAGACCAGTCGGGGTGAGGCAGGAATTGTGTGTGTATTTTTTTATTTTTTTTTGCTAGTCTTTTGGGGGCTGCCACTGTTACTATCGCCATTTTCTGTGGTCATAGATAAAGTCAGTCAGGTCGCGCTGAAGTTAATAGTTTCTCTTCTCTCTACTGTATGCATGGAGTAGCTAGCTCATGTGTGTGAGTATGTTCTTTGTTGCTGCAGGCCACCTGTGCTCATTTGGAAATTATATCCATTTTATTCATTTATTTTTTTTTCTTGTTTTGGTTCAGTTCCGTTTTGTATCTGAAATGAAATTTCTGCTTGGATTGCAGGTTTTTGTGTCGGTTGTCAAGGGAGTTTTATTTGTGGAACCTATTGACTGACACAGTCATTATCAGCTACCGAGGAGGAGATACTAGGTGCAGTGTCATTGATAGCAGACGTATCTATATATGGACTGATGGCGATTCGAATCCATGTACTCATGGAGCACTGACATTATCTGAGAATAGGCTGTGTACCTAAATTAACTTCTGATGCTGATATCATGGCAAGGCAGAGTCACTGCTTGGACGCATGAGAGGTCTTTAATTTGTTTGCGATAGAAGTTGATTTATGAAGAAAAACGTTGTTCAGTGTTGACCAATGGGCTTGTCAGTCTCAAGGGAAGCAGACTTATCCGCAGGCTCGAATTTCTTCACAGATACAGTGGACTCTCCCTAAGGGGAACTCTCCCTAAGTCGAAACTGTCTCTAACTCATTCTGTAGGGAGAGTCTCCTGTATTTAATGCACCTTGATTGTGACTACATTGCCAAAGCTGGCACTCGTTAGCTTACGAAGAAAGTTTTATTCTGGAATCGTTTTTCGAGAACGTTAGTCCTCGCACCGGCGGCGAGAAATGGTAAGGTACGGGGCTGCTAGTCCATTCACCAGCACACTTAGCCCATATTGATCCATTGTGATTACCCCTAGTCAGACTATTACCACTGATTGACTACTCCAGTGACAGTGCCATTAATTTGGCTGTTAAATTATAGAGAGTCACCGTGATTTATGACAGCCTAGAAGTTTTGATCGCTTCACTAGTGCCAAAGTCGCTTAGACTGTCGTAGAAGTAGGAGCATGTAAGCCGAAGCAGGACAGTTACTGGACCAAATTTTAAAACTAGACAAAAGCGTATTAACTTTGCTTTCACTGGGATTCGAACTTGGGACCCCGCTAACCAGGGGCAGGTGATCTACCAACTGCGCCATCCAGTCGTATTGCCATGGCTGTCTAAGCTTGCCTAGGATAAACATTTTTAAAGTCCCGGACTTTGGAGGACAGCACCTACCTTAAAACAAAATGACAATGAAAACAGAAACTATGTCCATGAAGTCAAACAAAAAAGCAGTTTGACATTTAGAGGGTGGACACCAGAAATTAAGTATTCGCAAATATGGCCGACTTCACAGCCGACTGTCCCCTACTCCATCAACGAATATTAGTGCCTTTTCGACAGATATTCATGCATTTGACGGTTATATACGAAATAACAGAAAAGAAGTATTACTGAGATAGCCGACTTCACAGCTGATTGCCCCGTAGTCCATCGATGAATTTGAGTGCATTTTTGACGGATATTCATGAATTGTTGACGATTACTCATGTCCTCTGATTGGTAAATTTGATTTGTAATGCATCATTTCTGGTTGATGACACATGGGACTCAAAATAAGATGTGGGGCCTGTTCACAGAACATACATCTCATACATTGTATGATTCTGACAGTTTTGCTGCATGTATCACCTAAGGTTTACACTGGAATTATAGTAAAGTTGAATGATTCTGTTTCACAGAAAAATATCATACACATCATACAGCATTTTTTTTTTTTTTCAAATTTTAACATACATTTCATATAGCACTTAAAACTGCTGTGGTCACTACAAAAATGAGTTTTCAAATGGGAAAATACACTTATGATTTTTGAATAATGAATGATTATTCATCATTCCTTTTTTTTTAAATTAGACATTTAGGAACAAGGAATGCTAGTTCGTCAAGAAAGTTTTATTTAAAATCATGTACTCTTTGAAATAATTGTCTCATAATAGTTGAATTAATGTCAATAATTTCGAAATGATATTATTCTTTATTCTTGAGGAACTCCATTATTTAGTTTTTTGTTTGTTTGTAATCCACTTATATGGTAATTCACTCCACTTTTTAGTTTTCAATGAAATTTGTCATTTGCTATCCACAAATGCTTCTTCATCTATCATTTTAGCATAACATTTAAGCTCTTCGGAAAAAATTGCTCAGCTACTACGTTCCCGTTTTCAGACCAATTCACTTCCTCGCCTATAAAATACCGTATGTATTTATGTATATATAAATAGGTTGTGGAGAAACATGTAACTTACATAGTAACTTTTGTGAAATAAGTGGACAGATATTTTTCACACGACCGCATATAGATTATTTCGAAACTCCATGCATTGTACCGATTCCATGGTACTGGCTTCAATTTCCAAGCCAGTCAATGATGCATTGCATTTTGTTGAATGTACAATTAATATTTTCAATTTTGAACTAAATACTCAACGCATATCTTTGGTAATCTAAATTTTTCAATAAAATATGGATCTTCAATCGCATTTGGACGTCTTATTACATCCAATCGAATCTCAATAATTTCTAAAATGTCCTCATAATTATTGAGGAACTCCATTATTCGATTTTTAATTTTAATTTAATTTATTCACTTTTACTAGCTCGAGTAATTCACAACACTCTCTAGTCCACAATGAAATTTGTCCTTCAAAATTAAACGTCAAAATAATACACATCATACAACAAAGAAGATATCATACAATACTTCCAGTGGAATCTGTGAAACAGAAAATTATATGACGTATATGATGTATGCCATTTTTCTATGTTGTATCAAATGGATGTGATATTTATGTATTATCTGTGAAATAGGCCCCTGCTTCATTTTATGTTTTCTATCAGATTTGTATTCACTCTGTTAGTCTTTTAAATTCAGAGTTCGGTGATTTTTTTATTTTCAATGTTATAATTCCTTGTTAGCGGAAAAAAGAGGACAATTTCTTAAAACGTTGTAGGCCTGGGTTGAAAAGGCGACATATCCTCCAAAAAGAGCACCCAAGACAAACCTAGCATGACGCCGATTCACAACCTTCGAACGAAAGACTCAATGTGGCTCTAAAATATTGGCCGTTAATAATGAACGAAGGCTTTTGAGCAACGGAGCTACCTAAACTCAGACCGACGTGCTAATCGTCTCTTTTCTTCAGCTGACGACAATGTTTGAAATCTAATATTGGAAATTATAGAATTGCGTCTATAGTTCTCATTTTAATAATAATATGGGAGGCGGACCTGCCCCTAGATTGGAAGTGGCATTAACAGTTAGGCAAAAGTGAGTGAAGACTGACTACAGAAATGATCCTGTGAAGTATAGTCTACTTCTTGGCGAAAGTAGTCTCATTGTACGGCCAGGCGAGTGTTCAAGTTATAGAGAGTCTTCTACTTCTTCTTCTGGTGGCGCTACAGTCCGGGGTGGACCTGGGCCTCAACCAGTAAGACTCTTCAGCCGGCACGGTCCTTAGCCAGCTGTCTCCAACTGCGCACACCAAGTCGATTGAGGTCCTTCTCCACCTGGGTGCGCCATCCATTCCGTGGGCGTCCTCTATTGCGTTTTCGGTTGGTTCGGAGTCGAAGACTCTTCGGGCTGGAGCAGTGTTGTCCATGCGCTCTACATGGCCCAGCCATCTTAGGCGTTGAATCCGTAGCTGTACACCTCGTACAGTTCGTAGTTCAATCTTCTCCTCCAGAAACCTTCAACACAAACAGGACCAAAGATTGAACGCAGAACTATTCTCTCGAAGAGACCAAGGACTTCCTCATCCGCTTTTGAGATAGTCCATGCCTCCACGCCGTACAGCAGGACTGGGATGATCAAGGTCTTGTATAAAGTCAGCTTGGTCAGCTTCGAGAGATGGCTCTGCTACTCAATTGCCTCTTGAGCCCAAAGAAACAGCGATTGGCAAGAGTTATTCCGCGTTTGATCTCGGTATTGGTGTTTTTCGTACTGTTTACTTGCGAGTCGAGGTAGACGAAGTCCTTGACTACCTCGAAGTTATATCTGCCTATGGTGACGTTTTGGCCAAGTCGTCGATGTTGTGCATCCTTTCTTGGTGACAGCATATACTTCGTAAATTATAGAGAGTCACCGTTATTTATGGCAGCCTGGTAGTTTTCTCAACAAATTCTACTAGTGCGTTGACCGCTAGACTAGTGCTGAAGTCGCTTAAACTGTCTTAGAAGTAGGAGCCCGTAGACATGAGCAGGACAGTTACAGAGATGGTGTTAGGTTAGATTAGGCTTTGCTGCATGCATTTTTTTTTGAAGACGAAGCCGTTGTGACGTACCCTTTCGTGATATTGTGCATTGGGGTAGTAAGCCCCCGAGATCAACTTCAATAGAAAATTGTCCACTCTTATCAGGTTTGCCCTGTTGTATAAAACCTCATTGGAATAGAATTTTATGAACTGGGACTCTGGAGTTCGATAAAGACGAAGGCAAGCCCTAAGACAAGCCCTCTCAAACAACCGAATCTTTTCCATCAAGCTTGCACTCA
This sequence comes from Eristalis intricaria, assembly GCA_964034865.1. Lineage (NCBI taxonomy): Eukaryota > Metazoa > Arthropoda > Insecta > Diptera > Syrphidae > Eristalis > Eristalis intricaria. The sequence goes on from OZ035875.1 coordinate 49,586,191, forward strand.
CGTTGAACCACACGGGACAGCCATAGGTTAGGATTGGCCGAATGAGGGCCATGTAGCAGATAACCTTCATCCTCGCATCGAATTGGCTGTTGTAAAACAGTCTCTTTGTGAGGGCAAAAGCGCCTCGGGCCCTGGAATGCAGCATCCATCAAGAGTGATGGATTCACTTAGACCCAGGGGTTCATTTGTTACCACTGAGCCGGTTACTGTTAACTTAAATTTTTGTCATACTCAGAGGTGCTTGTCACATTGAGTAGACGAAGTTATGACTTTGACTGCCATATTGGTTTTTAGTTGTGACATTTCTGTTTCTGGTGGGGACGAAGTATGAGATGTAAATGGTTATTTTGAACCATTTTGTTTTTTGGATGAATGCCCAGATTGATTTGACATCCTTTTCTGATATATCTGTTATATAGAACTCTCCCAGGTTCCCTTGCCTAGGCCAGTTCAGGGCATGTGCAGAGGGTTTTTCTCTTCTTCCTCATCCATGCATCTGCTACAGAATGCGTTGTATGGTAATCCTAGTCTTGAGGCGTGTTTATCCAATGCGCAGTGTCATGTGAGGATTCCAACTAGGTTACTTAGGTTTTTCCTGGCTGGACTGAGTATGGTCTGGTGGTTGTCCATATTTGTTTCGCATGTTGGCACGTGTTAAGATTATTCTATCTTTCATGGGCACTGCCGGTCGTTAGCTCTGTGATTTTGGTTTCTTGAGTTGCTATTGGTATCTAGATGTCTTCCGTTTCTAGCTAGCTCGTCTGCTTCACAGTTTTCTGGGATATTTCTTTGTCCAGGCACACAGCACACCGTTAGGCTACAATGTCTTTATATCTCGTTAAGAGACATACGGCAGAGTCTTACCAATTTTGTTGCTTGTTGGATGCTTACATCCTCTTTTTCGTGGTCTTTTTCATTTCAAGGCAACTTCTACAGAAGTCGTTGGAGAATGGGCCTAGTTTTTGCGTGAATTCCTAGTGCGCAGTAATTACTTCACTGCAATGCTAATTTTGGGTGTATTTAGGGAGATCAGGCTACTTGATCTTTTTGGATCGAGAAGAGGTCAGATTTGTCTTGAGATTCGACAAGTACTGCCAGATTACTTATATGTCACTTGAAGGTACCTGTATGGGTAACTTTGTTACAAGAGAGTCCATCAACTGGCAGTCTAGTGGCGCGTTGAGCAAGTTCATCAGCGTCGCAGTTTCCCGGGATGTCGCTATGGCCTGGCACCCAGCACAGGCCAATGTTAAACTGATCGGATATCTCGTTAAGAGATGCATGGCAGTCGATTACTAGATTAGAGTTTATAGAGAATGATGCCAGGGATTCAGGCTGATACTATAGCGATTAAGGAAGCCCTGTCCTGGCTGAAAAACAATGTAATATCGCGCACAGATATCGTCATCTGTTCCGATAGCCAGGCAGCGATCAAATCTCTGGATTCAGTCACCTTCTCATAATTGCCGCCTACCTCTTAACGAGATAGCCAAGTACTTAAGCACCCAACTTATGTGGGTGCCGGGACACTGTGATATTCCAGAGAATTGCAAAGCGGCTGAGCTCGCTAGAAAGGGCACAAACTCTGTGCTTTTTCCGGTTGGAGACCCACCCTCCATGCCTATCGCTACTACAAGACATCTGCTAAAGCTTGAAACTCTTGCCCAAGCAAACTGCGGATGGACATCTGGCACAGGATGCCTCATGACCAAACAACTATGGCCTATGATCGATCCCAAGCGATTGCTTGATCAGGTTATGCAGGCCAAACCTCAGATCTGGCGTTTTAACAGATATTGGCGTTTTAACAGGGCATTGTGCCTTCGAAACTTACGCCTCTTGACTAGGCCTTCCCTATAATGATTTCTGTCGAAGCTGCATGGACGAGGATGAGGATGAAACCATCGAACACTTGCTATGTAGCTGCAGTGCTCTCTCATCCTGTAGATTCAGACTTCTGGGGGTCCTTTTCTTTGTTAATCTGGCTGAGGTGAGCATCATCAAAATTAGGCCTCTTCTTCGCTTCAGATTGGTTTGCGGAATAGGTAGCCTAAGATCCGCGTGGTAACACAAAGGGGCTATGTTTGGCCTAGTGTGTCTGGTGCTCGTATTCGCAGCAGTCAGCCACCTCAACCTTACCCAACCCATGCCCAGGCGTAGGGCCAGTAAGTTAGAAGTAGTAACAATGTACGTACAACTAGTTTTAAGCATTTTTGTCTAGTATATAAGTTGTTATGAATTCCACAATAAAAATGAATTAAAATGAAATGACCCATGCCAGGGATTTGATTGCTGCCTGGATATCCTAAAAATCGCTGGCGGATATCACGTTCCACCTTAGCCATGACAGGGTTTCGCTAATCGCCATAACTTCCGCTTGCAAGACCCAAGGACCTGGGCCGAGCTACTTCAGCAAAAACAGTGTTGTGGGCGTTTTGGTTTCTTCACGAGTGGATGGGACCTACTGTTTTATGTCGATTCCGAACGGCGAAGTTGGAACTTAACACTATACTCTCTCTCTCTCTCTGTCTCTTTCCTTCTGGGGAAACTGACTCACCTATTTAATTCAATTTACGTATCAGGCTTCCAACCCATAAAAGGGTCTGAGTCTGAGTAAAACAAAAAAAAAAAACGATTATCCTCCATTATTATTCAAATAGGATACCTGTTTGACGTTTGATGACAACCGTGTTTTCCCCGTCAAACCGGTCATCCTTAACCTTTGAAAATGTGTGATCTCGACTGAGGCATGAAGAACGTCACCAATTGACTTCAACTCAATACACCCCTAAACACACAATAATAGTCATCTTCTTCTTCTCCTTATGTTGCCCGTATTTCTATTCGGGTTTATTCAAGAGAAACCAAAACATTTACGATTTCGCTGCGTGAATGCAACCACCGCGCATATCTTAATTCCAAAAGTCAAGTTATTTTCGGGTTCGTCTTGGCAGGGGGTTAATTGCACCCTTGTCGGGAAAATGTGCTGATTCTTCTTTGTTTCCTTCGAGGGAAAGATTCTCTGCGCAGGTACTGAAACACAGTGATGCGACGCGGAGGTTTCGAAAACAAAGTTGCTGGAATATGAGACATTGTTTTAGTTTTTCATTTTCTCTGAGGGGACACGCTGAAGTATTAAACTATGGTTGCATTAAGCTGATGTCACAGACGCAGAGGATGGAATACATTTCTTTTGTTTGATTATCTATTTTATTAATAAATTTCGCGAACCCATTTAAATGTTACTACCTGTCTTCGAGGATGTTTACCACTTGCTAGCCTCACCCGGAATATCGTATCGAGAACGTATGGCTTCCATTTAGTTGAATGGAGTCGGGTGCAAGGCGCCGAGGGTCCAAATTTAATGGGATTGTCGGGTGAAGCACGTAGTTTTATTCCATGTCTTCTCATTTATGGAAACAGTAACATCTCTCGCATGCTTCGTGGTGTTTAAGGAAGAATTACGATGTAGCGATTTAAATGCAATTTGAATATTTTTGTCACTGCACAAATGTAGTAGAATATGCACATAGAACCAGCCTAACTCCTACAGAACCCACTGTGCAGCGATTGTTTTTGTTCTATCGCGAGTGAATGGTGACGCGACAGTCCGAGGCGGACCTGGGCCTTGCTTCTCAGTAACCACTCGTGTTGTGCGTGCTTTGTTCTTTCACGAGTTGAAGGGCAAATTTGAGAGGCTTTTTCTAGACAGGAATACTCTTTGAGCATCGTCAGTGACTCGAAAGAGGTGGAAGCCGTGAATTATGAATGTTGGTAGATTGGGGATTCGAACCTGGGACCCTCTGCGTAGGAGTCGACGCACTAACCCACTACGCCACGACGATATAAATTAAATAAATGAATTAAATATACTGTTGTGCAATAGAAAAACGCATTATTTTTAGTTTGTTAAAGATATGAAAGTTTGAAAATGAAAAACTATAGCAGGACTGCCTATGCTTTTATTAAAATTTCACTCTCCCGAAAACGCGAACTCTCTTGGTTTTAAATTGTTCACGTTATCGAGAGTATATAAGGAAATAACAAAAATGGTTCCCAAAAGTAATATCTTAGAGTTATATCCCTATCGATTTATTAAAGCCGCGCTTCGAGGATTTATATAGGCAATGAGTATCATAATGTTAGTCAGAGATAATGGATGATAGAGATACTCAACTTCGGCCATTTTTACCCCAAGTCCACAACGAAGGTGTAGTGGTAATCCCTTGTATTTCACTTATACTTTTACAACGCTCGTCAATTCACCACAATATGGCGGCCAATTCGTGAATTTTGTGGGAAAAAAGCGGCAAGTTCATGAATTTAGTGGGAATCCATGTACTTTTCATGTAACGTACATGAGTATGTTGTTCGGAGAGTGTTCAAAAGTTGACTAGTATTTTTAAGGCAATTTTTTTTACACTGTTATATGGACTTTCGTGAATAACAATGTATTTGAATGTCCATTTAACTGGAACTATTTGACCTAAAATTAGTTCTTAAGTGTATATACAAGTCATACCTGACAAATTAACTCAAAAAATGAAGCCCGCTTTATACGCTTAAATCATGAATTCTGAAAATCTCATGAATTCAATTTAAACAATTTGATAAGAACATTGGCAAGATATTGCAACTTTTACTAATGCATAAAAATGGTTGTCAAAACATCTTATATGTGATTCACGCTTCAATTATAATTTTATTATTGGTTAACTGAACTTGTGAATGTATTATTAATTGTTATTCATATGAAAAAATGCATTCATTAATTATGTCCAAGTATTTTAGATTGTAAATTGCTCAAAGTTTTAATGAATCGACTTCATGAACATAAGCTTTGTTCGTTCGCTTACCCCGCCATACTGTGTTGATAATTGAACACCGAAATTTGAAAAAAAAAACGTTCAAATAACGAGCGAATTTTCAAATAAGAACTCTAATTCACCCCATTACTAAGGTGGGGAAGGGTATCAGCTGTCTCCACAGCTGTTCTCAAGAGCTTACACGTATTCACAGACAGGGGACAAAAAGCGTATAAAAAACGCTGTCAGATGAAATCAAGGGGCAAGGGAGGTAGAAGTTGGATATCTCTATTATAGGTTATCTCCGATGTTAGTCCAGGGAACTTGTTGCTCTTTAAGCGATTAATTCTCTGATCTATAAAAAATCATGTGGGTCGCCGTGGCCTAGTGGGTTAGTGCGTCGACTCCTACGCAGACGGTTCCAGGTTCGATAACCGAATTTACTTACCATCTTTCATTTTTCACGGCTCCACCTCTTTCGAGTCACTGACAATGCTCAAAGAGTATTTCCTGTCTAGAAAAAGCTTCTCAAACTTGGCCGTTCGGAGTCGGCATTAAGCTGAAGGCACGCACAACACGAGTGGTTGCTGAGAAGCTAGGCCCAGGTCCACCTCGGACTGTAGCGCCACCTATATTATATATTATTATAATAAATCATACGTTCTCGATCGACGGGATTTTGCTAACCACTTCATAACAGATACATCGGCTTCGTAATAACAATCCAATCCGCCCTATTTATTCGTTCAGTTAGTTTAATTTCTTGGTAGATACTGAAAAACCACCAGCCCGGATGATTATCAAATTATTAGGCCTTCTAAAATGTCATCAAAAATTGTCAACCAGATCCGGCGAAGATCGCTTGATAGTGGCTTAGAATCATATCAAAAAGCCATTTATTTCCACCAAGACAAGGCACACCTTTGGGTGAATCTGACGGTTTTCATCTGGTAATCAGGCTGTCAGGTTTTTCTGCAGCTTATTTCCATGTGAGGATATCTCGTACTTAGATTTGGTCAGCACTGGAGAAAGCGATTTAGACACATTCCTGCCCGAAGTTGTGATTGATGTTCTTTGAGTAATTCCAATTAACAAGATGTTCGTACAATTTACAATTATTTTAAAATTCAAACTACCAAGGTATGTAATGGAGGCTTGCGCAATGCACTTCCATTGTGAGGATTAATACTGCTACCAAACAAAGTAAATAAGGAGGACTAATTTATCATTTATTTAGATTCAATTTCATATTCGTACGTGCCAATCCCACCCGACACCTAACTCCACCATCTGCCCCTGCCGCCTGCTGACATGTGCGCTGTTAAAATCCTCTTTGCAAATATCCACCCTCTCTTGAACCTAGACACAGTAGAGCGTATTTCAGGTAGAAAAATCGCTAATGCCCGTTCAGAGAGAGCATTCAATTTTGGATCGTGTAGAGATAATAGGTAAACATGCACACATGCCCATCTGCTATGTAAAATTTAAGATTCCCATTTTATGGTGATCGCAAAACCGATGTCAAATGGAACAAATAAATTAGTTCGCATGCGCTTGTTGTTTGGTCTGTCTTTTGAAACAAACAAGTCTCTCCCCAAATGTCAGTGGATACCGCTTCAAGACAGATGTGGTGACGTTTCCTGGTGGTTCATCCTTTTAAAGAAACCAATAAACGTTGTTAACAAAATCGATCCCCGATCAAGTGAGAACAAGTCAGTCGATGGAGTTCATATAGTGGTGTTTTTGTATAGGTCTGTTCTTTTTGTTAACTGTCAGTTTATAGGTGTTTTTTGAAAGGGAAACTAAGCGGAATGTATTCCCAAGTGACAAGATCACAATCAGAATAATGCCTGAAACACAATAGTGCGCTGCGCCAGCCAACTTCATGTTACGATGACGTACTGCGTTGAAGTAAATACTCAATTTATTAGCTGTTCTCTCTCTCATCTACTAGATGAAAAATATTGCTGACTTTCTGCATACACGCATTTGAAATGAGTTTGTCGTTAAATTATTTTTAATCTGCTGTTTTCTTTTCTCAAATGACAGTTGACACAAAATACTCTCAATTTGGAAGGAAACTCTCAATTTGAAAGAAAACTCTCAATCTGGGAGAAAATGTCTCTCACAGCGCACCCTTCTGCCAAAATATATCCAACATGTTGAATAATGACGTGCGTTGGACTACGTTTTACGTTTCATTACAATCCTCTCAATCTCTCTCATTATTCACTGACGCAGGTTGACGCTGTATTTTGTGCTTGGCCATTGAATTATGTGCGTTGAAAGCCAACGCCAGCGCAAACGCACTATTGTGTTTCAGGCATAAAGCCGACTACATACAGTGGGGGACACATAAATGGAACACATTACCGCAAGTTTATGGGGAAGAAAATCGTTTGAACCTCGTATACCGAAAAAATGTCCTGTGGCGTGATGAATCTAAGTTTCGCAGGATCGGATCAGCTGGGAAAAGTTTAGCGCCTTCCTAATCGGCAACACAACCCCAATTACGCACAAAAATTGTTTAAGCATGGTGCACAGTGGGCGATTAAGGGTCATTAGCTGGACTTAAATCAGGTTTAACTTTTCGTTTGTTTTAATAATAATATAATATGTTTTAAAATCAAATTTAAAATAATTTCCGTAACTTCAGGGGGTGGTACCTTGTGATGCCGGATATCAGGAGGTTTTTCTTGTAAGAGAGAGAGAGAGAGAGGGAGAAAAGAATACAAACAATTCAATGGATAATTGAATATACTGTATTATACGACAAAATCTCTGCAACTTCAACTATTTTTTCAATCTGGTATTTCTTTAATACGTCCTTCGTTTTCTGCATTCGAGTAAAAGAAATGTCCCTCGACATTTAATTTTTCAAAAGCATCATGGGCGCTACTACCGCCATCTCTACTTGAGTTGAAGTAGAATCTACTACAATGAAGGTACAAGATTAACAAGACATTACATTGTAAGCAAAGTTCGAGATTGTTCATCTCCTTAGGGGATGCCTTGAATATATATCAAATTGAGCTAGCCCTGTTCTCCAAGCTGGTAAACTAAAACAGTTTTGTCATTAACGACCGTTACCACCGCAGTGAAGAGAATGTGATGTTATGGGTTTTTTTTCTTGGCATGGTGGGTCAAGTTATAAATATAGACACCAAAACGGCACATTATTCAAGGCCTTTCGCCGAAGAAAATATTCCACGAATCTGGCGTACTAGGAAGAGGGAAGGTAAATCCTGCGAGATTACAACGTAAGGGATATTTAATCATATTAAGGATTGACCTTCAACGGACACTCTTTTGCGCCACATGACAAGGAATAAAGATTTAAGAGTAAAGTGCTTCAATGCCTCTTCGGGCTAGAGCAGTGTTGTCCATGCGCTATAAATGGCCCAGCCATCTTAGGCGTTGGATCCGAAGACGCCTGACTAGACTCATGTCGCTGTACAGCCCGTACAGTTCGTGGTTGAATCTTCTTCTCCAATAACCATCAACGCAGACAGGACCAAAGATTGAACGCAGAACTTTTCTCTCGAAAAGACCAAGTGCTTCTTCATCCGCTTTTGAGATTGTCCATGCCTCCGCGCCGTACAGCAGGACAGGGATGATCAAGGTCTTGTATAAAGTCAGCTTGGTCCTTAGAGAGGTGACTCTACTACTCAATTGCCTCTTGAGCTCAAAGAAACAGCAAGAGTTATTCCGCCTTTAATCTCTTTACTGGTGTTGTTCGTACTATTTACTGCGGAGCCGAGGTAAACGAAGTCCTTGACTACCTCGAAGTTATAGCTGCCCATTGTGACGCTCTGTCCAAGACGTCGATGTTGTGTGTCCTTTCTTGATGACAGCACATACTTCGTTTTGCCCTCATTCACCGCTAGACCCTTTTTAGCCACCTCCGCCTCAATGCCAGCAAACGCCTCATTGACGGCTCGCTGTGTTCTACCAATCACGTTAATGTCATCCGCGTATGCTAGCAGTTGTACGGACGTCTGGAAGATCGTGCTTCTAGTGTGGGCGTGTGAGTCTTGCACGATCTTCTAAAGGATGATATTAAAGAAGTCACATGACAGCGCGTCGCCTTGTCTAAGACCTTTTTTGACATTGAAGGTCTCGGTGAGTTCTTTACCAACCTTGATGGAGCAGCGAGAGTTCTTCATCGTCATCCTGCACAACCTGACGAATTTGGCCGAATCAGTGGGACAACTCAAAGAGGACGCCCACGGAACCGTTGGCGCACCCAGGTGGAGAAGGAACTCTATTGACTTGCTGGAGAGGCTTAATGGTTGAGACCCAGGTCCACCCCGGACTGTAGCGGCACCAGAAGAAGAAGAAGAGCTTCAGTGACAGTTTGTGTTATATGCTTGACAACTGACTTCTCGGATTGTGACAGGTTACCATAGCGATCAAAATATCTCTATTTTACAACGGCGCGCCAAGTCGCACGAATGGACTCCGCAGAACATATGGAACGATGTAAGACATAACATTGGGCCGCTGAAACAAAGTAATGCGTCTGAATTGTAGAACGAAATTCGAAAGTGACTGGAAATCTATTTCTAAAGGACGATACCAAGGTTTAGAGGGAAGTGCCTCAAGGCGATCCGCAGCAGGCAGCGCTGAAAAATAAGAGTGTTCCTACAATAAATGGCTTTTATTTATTATTTTTTTGATTTCCATGCAAAACTTTTTCCTCTTGAGCTGGCGCCGCAGTCCGGTGTGGACATGGGCCTTAGTTAATATGCTTCTGTGCTGGGTGGACACAGTTTGATTAGATACGTGTAGGACTTCGAGGCTTATTTGGCCCTCACTAAATCCAAACAAAACACATACGCTCCTTAAAATAAACAGGAATGTAATAAGGCACGTAGTGGGCATTATTAGCGGCCACTGCCTTCTCCGTATTCATGCCAAACGAATGGGAGTCCCCCACAATGACTACTGCGGAAGCTGTAGAGACGAGGAGGAGGAAGAAAATAGGCTTCACCTCCTCGGCACTGGTCCAGCCCTTGCAAGAACTAGAAATGATGTACTAGGCAACTACTTTTTCAGAAACCTAGAGGAAATGCCACACTTAAAGATACAAGACATAGCTAAGTTTCTTTGGAGAACTTATTGGCTGTAGATCAGCACAGGAGTGGATGAAGTCAAAATAGGCCATTAGAATACCATCAGGTAGTCTCTAGGTTTAGTTCATTTTCGTTAGTGTAAAGCACCGGGTAGCGATAGCACAAAGGATCCAACCAGAATCTAAGTGGTCCACAACTGCTACAGTGGTGCCAATCGCCCAGACCTAACCTAACCTAAACTAAATGCAGGCGCTGGTTATAGCAGTGGACGTAAGGAATTTTTCGGACCAATTTATTTAGCCCCGGCTCCTTCCCTTCGGGATCGGACGAACGGAAGTATTACAAAGATGCCCGACTTCTACCCGACTTGCCCTACTTGCCCCTTAAAGTTTTTGACAACTGTTTTTTTCGGCCCAATTTATTTCGCCCCGGCTCCTTCCCTTAGGATCGGGCAAACGATTTCCCTGCAAATATTCTCATCTTTCTGCAATTTAAAATTTGTGGCATTGTAACAGTTTGAACACAACCCTTTTTAACTTTAATAAGCTGCTATTATAAACCCTGCTTTTTATTAATAAGAGCGGAATCGTACCATTAAGCAGTCCACCACTGTAAATGGGAAACATTTTCCCTTCAATTTAAACTCCAAGACCGATCTTAACGCGTACGAAGGCTCTAAACGACATTAAATCTCTCACAGAAGTTTGTTCTTGCTTCGCAAGTCTTGAAATGATGGATTCCCTTCCCATGAAAATCATAAAAAGAAAAATGTTCACATTGAATACGTCCAGTGGAATGTATTCGAACAACACACACGCATATGCTCGTCATCGTCGCTGTAGGTAGACTCAAGTCAGCTCTCTCGCGAATTAGTCATTGCAACTAACAGCAAAAAGTAGAAAACCCCTCGCTGCACGATTCTAGCAATCCCTCGCAGACAGCCGTCCGACAAAGCAACCAGCAGCAAAACAGAAACAAGAAGAGAAACTAAAACTAGCACACAACCACACGAAGCCAAGGAGAGCCAACAGTGGAACAGTGGAGAACAAAAACAAAATCCATTTCTAGTGAAAACTTCACCTGATTGCAAGGGAGAAAGAGAATGAGAGAAAATACAAAACAGTGAGCAAAAGAAGCGGAAAAACTACTTAACCTTCCACCGACAACCACCAGAAGCAATGCCAAAGCAGCCAGAAGCAGGCGATGTAATGCCATTCCTCTGGCTTGAGGCCAATGCAGTCCATTTCGAAACAAAGAACCCCCCCCAAAGAACAAAAGAAACAACCGAACTGCCCCGACAAGTTTCTGACTTCATATCTTTTTCTGTTGAAGTGATTCCACTTTTATTTCCCCTCGCTTCATGAGCGAGTACCCGCTCCAGCGCTACTGTTCAGCTGTGATCGACGTGCACTAATGATACAGGTGTCACCAGGTATCTGTATCGACTGTAGGCGCAGGTCAGCCGAAAACGCTACACATGCCTTGGACCGGATTGACGTCCATCCTGAATCGCAGCGAGGCGGTTTGTGCTCGAGCTGGGCGATGACGGATGGCAGCTCGTAAACGACCTACGGATGGTGATTAAAAGCCGCTTTAATGGGGTATTTTTATTCGGGCGGTGGACAAATGGAATGAAAGTCATTTCGCTGCCTGTCTGGAGCTGGGCACCGTGGAAATGTAAAAATTTCACCCTTTTCCATGGCACTCACTGGTAACCTTGACGAAGTCGAAGTTGTCGTGGTCATGACGTTCGTGACGTTGCCGCGTTTGATGAGGCTTTTATGACTACTATTCATGTTTTAATTGAAGCGAGGTGGAGTCACCCACGACCCGTGTCTGTGTCTGGGACGTTGGGGGTTCTGTCAAATGACTTGTGAAATGCTTGCTTTGTCTGCATTACTCTAGGTGGTGTAGTGGGTTTTCCAGAGCGAGAAAGAGTTGAAAGACTGACACAGTCATGCTGTATTTTTAGATCTGCGGTGACGAAGTTTGATTTGAACATCGAACATGCTACGAATGTAATTTGGGGGCTTGGAAGACAACAAGTTTGATAATGATGAAGTCAGACGGTTGCCTCATTCGAACATTGAGCAGCAGCTTCTTCGTACAGAAGATATGCTATCACGACTTCCGAGGCGTGCCACGAACGCGATTTCATCAGGTAGGCGAACCGACTGGATGGCGCAGTTGGTGCCCCTGGTTAGTGGGGTCCGCGGTTCGAATCCCAGTGAAAGCAAAGCAAGCTGGTTTTCAAATCTGTTCCAGCCACCATTTGTCGCGGCACTCTTTTTCTGCCGTGGTCAAACAGTGGTAGTAGTCCGACTAGGGGTATTACAATGGACCAATATGGTCTAAGTGTGCTGGCGTATACACTAGCAGCCCCACTACCTAACCTAACCCATCAGGTAGGCGACCACTTGGTAGACCCAGGGTGAGGTGGTTGGGTCAAGTCTACGAACCTGGTTACGCTTGGGCATAACTCCTGATGATTTAGAGTCGGTGGTGGAGGATCCTAACAGGAACCGCCCGACCCGAACATCGCCATCGGCGTTAAAGAGCTCGGATGGCAAATCATCTGCGCCAGCGGCTTTGTTGCTCTTTAGCATTTTGCTTAAGCCGCGAAGACCCCTTCCTCGACTTGAGTTGGGATGTACTAGTCCCCTATCAATCTTGCCTGGCCACGCCTATTTAACCTGTTGGAGGTGCTTCGTTTTCATTAAGTGACTACATTTTAGCTTCACAGAACCAGGGCGCCTTTCTTAAAGTCTGCGGTTAGAATTTTGGCTTTCTAATGAAAAGCTTGTACTTTTTGCTTGATCTTTGAGTCTTTGATATCTTGTGGTGGGAGGTTGCGGCCGACCTTTAGTTAAGCCGTGGGAGCTTATCTTCCTACTGCCTTCTAGCCCAGTACTCCACTTGAGCTCAGCTAGTGTTAAGCTGCAATTTCTTTGGTCGGTTGCGTGCCGCTTCTACTCCCACTTGAGACAGGTGTCTTGTCGATGATGGAAGGTAGCCTAAGCTTGTTTCCGGGGAGCGACAACGCAAAAAACCCTTGGCGCTTGTCTACGATCTAGACTTTCCGGTGGCTCTCTCCTTTAGTTGCTCATCGTAGTCTTTGGCAATCCACGGTGGTGTGGATGGTCCCAATGTCAAAACCAGAAATGAAGTATTACAGCGATGCCCGACTTCTACCCGACGTGCCCTACTTGCTCCTTAAAATGTTTGACAACTGTTTTTTATAACGTAAACCAAATTGACCAATCCGAGGACGACATTTACGTTATTTCGTCAATAACCGTCAAAAATTCATGAATATCTGTCAAAAAGGCGCTCAAATTTGTCGATGGACTAGGGGGGCAATCAGATGTGAAGTCGGCTATCTCCGCAGTACTTCATTTCTGGTCAAAACTCCTCTTGGTTGTCTGGTGGAGTATTTTGGCATTGGACGAAATGGTAGAAGTCGGCATTTGGCATTCGAACATTCAGGATATTTGACTCATGTCATGTGTGTGTGACCGGCGGGTCGATCGCCCTGAGATCGAGGCAGGGGTTGTCGTGTGGATTCCTTTGCGAGGAAATCTGGGGCGCCTATATTACGTGCTGTCTGTGAGTCGGAATCGGTTGTCTGTTGTACCGTGTCGTCGCCAAAGATGACAGAAGTTAGCACGTTTTGACATCGTATACTCCAGATGGGCTCTAAAGGCCACAATAGTCCTCTTTGAAAGACCCATTCAGTCTCGGTAAGGGCGTGTTCACATATGAGGCTCATGTGTAGCCTTGGATGAGGATCACAGCAGGGCGATCACATATCAGTTTAAAGCCGATGATCTTCGAATCCGGGTTGCCTTATGTGACAGCTGGAACATATGTCGCACTCTTTCTTCCTTCTTTTCGCTTTTCCTGGATTGCGGCTATGTTCAGGGGATTTGTTGGTGACCGGTCCAGGGAGTGTTACATTCCCAGAGATCGCAACCCTCTTTCTATTCCGTCATTGTAAGTCCGTCCGTTTGCTTATTCACAACACGTTTTAGCTAGCCTCCCACCAGCTCAACTGACGGGGTGAATATTCCTTCTCTTTCCAAGGACATTGCCTGCATACATTGATGTCCTCACAAGGGGTGCTGCATAGTCTATCGAGATACCGTCAATAAATCAGCATTCACCAAAAAAACAAGACTCGAGAGAACATGCCTGTCCTTCATAATGAATTACAATTCGACATAACTACTTCCTCCTGCACCAGCCACACGAACGCCTTCCGCCTCGACTGTGATGTAAACGGGTCCTTGAACCGTTCCGCTTCGAAAACAAAACAAAACAAATCAAAGTTCTAATAAACAAACTTAACAAATAATGCTGCGATCTTGAGCTATTTCTGTGCCTCGTTCAATGTACCATTTTATCTGGGTATTTTTGTTCCTCATCAATTTCTTCTTGAACTTGAATTTGTGAACATTTTTGTGCTCATAAACATCTCAGATATTTACAAACCAAGCACACCGTCGTGTGTGGCAAGCAGAAACACCGACAATCGACTGAGAGCGTTGGCAGTTGAATCTATGCGGTCAGAGGACCCGTTCGGCTAAAGGGGCATATTTTTAGAAAATTCTATTCTCACGTATTTTGCACATGAGCTCATACTTCGAGTGACCTTGGAATGTTCTTTTGAACCGTGGTCACAGCGCTGGTATTGATGCGCGCTAATGATGCGGCAGGCAAACAAAATGTAATCGTTTTCTATAATTAGCCGTGCCGATACAATGTGAATTTTGTGCATTAGAGAGAACCCACTGTGCGCGGGCGAAAGGGACCAACTCATTTCCGGATCGATTCCACAAGCGGTGCAACAGAGAGGTGGTTTGTCGCATTCACACATCATTTTTTGTTTTCATTGTCAATCGAAATGTCCGATGATATATTTCTGTTGGCAAAGCCATGAGAACTGCACGAATTTCGAAGCCAATACCAATTCGGGTGAAACAAAGAAATAAAATTAGACGGGAGGTCTCGCATGGATGATGGATTATAAAACGGGGAACGTGCCTCGTTTTTCGGACGTCAATGGGACTCAACAAAGATGTGCTTCTTTGAATTATACAATAGCTACAAGCTAGATGAAGTTACGTAACAGCTTGCTACAGTTTTCAGGGTTTAAATCAGTCCTCTGGCATTACATCATATTTGTTCATATCCAGAGGTCGCGGGGCGAATTCAGACCACTCGATCCTCCACCATCGACTCTAATACATAAGGAGCTACATATGTGATGAGTATGTGGAATTGATCCAACCACATTTTCTTGGGTCTGCCAAGGGATTGCTTACTTGATGAAATCGGGTTCAAGATACGCTTCGGAAGTTTGTGCCACATGAGTAAACGATCGAAGCATAGTCCTTTCCCTTCGAAGAAGCCGCTCAACATTGAGGTCCGGGGCTAGTGAGAGAGAATTGGAATAAACACTAAGTTGGAATCCGCTAACCTGGCTATGATACCAAGCTCTGATTACCGATCTTCCAAGTTGTTTCAAAACTGACCGAGGGAAGCTCATCATTACTCCTCCCGTCACTCATGAAAAGGACCCCGAGTTAGCTAATCGTCTCAATGGGACTCCACTAAAATTCATTGGAAATAACCATAACCGTTGGCACGAAGGGCTAAAAAACCTATCTTGAACGTGCTGGAGTTCCGTCGGGGAGGATGTGAGAATAAAGGATTCATCTGCAAGAATACGCTGCCTTAAAGTGTCTATAAATCCATTATTTTGCACAAAATTTAAAGCGGTACTTACGAAAAAGTGTTTATTTAGGTGAATTATGTGCCGGAGCTTCTGGTGCGTCGATTTGCCTGGCTTTGTCCTGTTGGAACACAATTCCTCCCTTACGGATTAAAACTGACCGTTTCTAAGCGATTACTACCTTCCTTAGGTTCAATTTTTGACAGTTTATGAAGAACCTTACTATAGAAGATCAACTCAACACCACCAAACACCCAGCAAGAACTTTCTGGCCGTCAATCCTGGTTTGGCCACCGTTTGCGCCGACTCACTCACTGAATCGAGCTTCTTTTTGTGCAATGATTTGTTCAAGTGGCTGCCAATATGTTGGCTTTGTGGGAAAAAACGTGCCGACGGCCAGACTCGGCGTTTGCCATGATTTTATAGACATTTTTGACAATATACCTTCCAGAGCGTTGTATATATCTTTGACATCGAAAATACGGGAAACGAATAGACGAAACCAAAACTGATTGGCATGATTGGCAGTTACAATATCAGAACTAAAAGTACAATTCACATTTTTAGCCACCTGGCTTGTGTTTTCGTCTTTACCGAACAAACTGTAAAATATGGCGTTATTTCACTTTTCTGTTGTCCATGTTTGACGCAAAAATCATATCAAAAGAGTGAAATGACACAGCGGCCAGGTGTGCAGGGATCCTAATTGGGCAATCTACACAGACGACTCTAAGATTTGAGTTGGAATCGGTACGAGGGTATTCTCATAATTCCTGAAAATTCTTTAAGCCTACAGACAGCCGGATCATTTGAGCGTATCCCAAGCGGAACAATTCGGGAAGCATCAGTCGTCAAGTCCAAAACTTAAAATGATGGCTGCTGGAAAATTAGCTTGTCCTCGAAATCTGCAACGCAACAGCTGCCATATGCAAAAAGCTGGTACAGGAATGCCGGGCTGAGCAGCTCAGAAATTCCCTTTATCTTGGTTCTAGGTCACAGTGACATCTCAAGAAATGAGGAGAAGACCGACTCCCTGTCTGGGCAAGGTTCTGCCGTTCATGGCTCGCTTGTAGACAAGTCCAAATAAAGTCAGACAGGCTTATATCTCTACGCACTTACTTAAAATAGCAAACTGAGGAAAACATCGAGTACATGCGATCGACGGCGAACTCCACACGACATCGCTAGATTGGGAGCGGTCTTTACGGGACACTGCCGATAGAAATCAAGTCGCAAGACTTGTTATCCCACATAGCTGACGTTGTCCCTCTTGCAACAACTTAGCTGTGAGGCAGGCCTTAGCACACTTCTCTTACACCAGTCCAGCTCTTGCTTGAGTCAGACTGCGAGAGCTAGGCTTGGTTGACCCTACTTCAATTCACATGATGATCCGTCGCATCGAGCATCGCTAAAGAACCTATGTCTTCTTAAGTATCTCAGGTTGGAAGCTGTAATATTAAAACGACGCATAGTACTAATTAGGTTCTCATCGAACCACCAATTCTACCTAAATGGCAGTTGTTGGAGCCGGAAATTGAACCTAGACACCAACCAAAGAAGTCGACGTACATACCCCAGTGGCCACGGTGTCCACGGCTTGGACATGTCCTATTCCTAAAATCAGTTAGCTCAAATTGATTACGAAGTTAGATTCGTACAAGAAGTACAGGCATGACCAACTAGAGGTATAATTTCGATCCCCTGTTCAAGTGTCAAGTCTGCTCGAGACCCTGGAAAACCCCAAGAAACTCTCTCTCTCTCTTTATCGCGTCACGCCGACTCGTGACAGCGTACATAGAGATAAGCTATGCAGCATGCATAGTTTTTTCGTTTCTGGAGAATTCGATGAAGAATTCTCGGAACTGATAATCGTATTTCACTGTGAAACCGAGCGAAATAAACCAAACATTTTACATCGGTTTAAGGTTCAACTGATCTCAAAAGACGAAAACGAGTATTCTGTGTGCTCTGGGATGGGTACACAAAGAATGACCTTTCAAAAGACTTCATAAATGCTTGTTGCTATTCTTTTTTCCCACAGATCTGTACATTTATAGACAAACTGTCTTCCCTCTCAACACTGTCTAACTGAATTCTAAACAAGTTGACCGTCCCTCCCTGTAAGACCGCCCGATGCATTCAGCCGCAGTACAAAACGTGCTGTTCCCCGATTTAGATGCATTAAAAGCAAACCCGAAGATATGAGAACGTCCTAACGCCAAGGCACACGCCAATCAATGTGTTTGACGTCAAAACAGCGAACAAAGAAGCAAGACCACCCGGGCTCGTGACTGTCTGCACGGCGCACAGAGAAACCTCCCCAAGACAAGTCAACTTTTTCCTTCAGTTTGCGATTATTTCAGAACTTCTCATCCATCCTCTGGCAGGGTTCACAGTGGTAGTGCTTGTGATGCAACAATAGACCGATTTTCAAGTGAGAGTCAAACATACACACAACCCGCGGCACCCATCCATCGCATTTCACAGGTGTAGGTGCTGGTGAGCACTAGCACAAGGACAAAGAAATCGATTCACTCTCCACGACCGACGTTCACCGTCGACGAAGCAACACAAATATGAGGCAACCGAGGGCAAACCCTCTTCTCTCAAGATTGCATAAATTGCGTCAGCAGCCCTTCGATGGGGTTAGCTGAGTTGAGGGGAGGTTGGGGAGACAAATCAGAACCCCATAGCCTACTGCGCAGTGTCCCGTTTCATGTGAAAATCCTTGGCAGCGTGTTACCCGCTCTCTCATTCACGTTTCAAATGCACACAGCCGCAGCCGTTTCCCTCACTCTGAGTGCGGCTGTGGGTGTGTGAAAGCGCGAGGACTCTGAGTCTGATGCCGTCAGCCCGCCAGAATCCAACGTTACATCATAGCCAACGCATTTTTATCCATCGAAGGCGATAATGATGTTGTGTCGTGTCATCAACCTATTACGCGCCAACTATGATATCCCATTCCCATGGCCAGCTTCGCCTCTTCCCTCCCCCCGTTGCGATTTGCGAACGGATACGGAAGGCGCAATCGAGTGTATGAATGAGTGCTAAGAATAGCGCGGGGCTGGGCGCATGGATAAGGGATTGGGTTTTTGCGTTCTCTGCTTTCGCCAGCCTCGGTCGGAAGCAAACCATTGTACACATAAATTCTTAAGTATGTTGCCACTTGGAGTGAGAGTCTCACACAGTGCAATGACGTCAGGGGTGCGATGTGGAATCTATTTGGCAGAGGAGCTGTTGCTCGCTGCAAGTCGGACGTTCGGTTTGTGCAAAAATCGATGCAAGCACCCATTTTTTTTGCGAACAAAGGGCACACTGAACAGCATTCCGAGGACTATGTGTGTGTTTTGACACGCAAACGCGTTCTGTTCTGGCATACAAATGGACTTGTGGGATGGGAGGTGGACGGAATTCAGGTCGAGCGATTAAATTCAATTTCACAAATTGGATCGTTTGCAACGAAATTATACGTGATTATTCGAGGGAATTAAATTGTGTAAGAACTCTGGCCGAAGTGGAATTTGAAGAAAGTCCGGGAAGGGCAGCTGTGTACGGTGGATGCCATACGCTGGGGCCACACTTTAAAGCAAAGCTCTGGGAGCTTGCGGTCAAACTTCACTTCCTCTGCAGGGTTTAGTTGAGGGGAGTCTTTACTGTAGGCAACCATAAACGAAGTAATTGACAACACATGGAACAATTGAGATATGTTCCAAGTACCAGCTGACTGCAGAACGCAGTCACACTTAATCTTCTTTGTTTTCAATTTGATTTTCGGTACAAATTGGTTTGTGGGAGGGTGTCCCTATAGGCCAATGACGACCTAAACATGGCTTCTTCAACAACCTCGAGTCAAGGGAACTTGCAGGTTTATGCCTACACCGAATGGCAAGACTGGAGAAGATTTGTCTAGACAGCATTTTGAGCATTCAGAAGTTGTTGAAGGTTAATTAATTAATTGAAACTAGACACCCAGCGTAGAAGTTGACGCACATTCCCCATCGGACGCCACGGATAAAAAGGCTTAGCCATGTCATAATCCTAAAATTAGTTAGCACTTGTTATTAAGCTCGCATTGCTCCAACAACTCGCTCAAATTAATTACGAAGCGAGCTTCTATTGCACAAAACAGTACAGGCCCATTCAACAAACCGGGTAATCTTAAATTTCGTTAAACTCGCAACACTACGTCAGATCGTGAAAGAGAACCCAACAAACTCTCACTGCCGTCGCTCTCACTCGTGCCACTCTCACTCTCTCGCTTCGACTTCTAGTCTAATTGCATGTGACAGCTTGAGTAGAAACGAGCTGCACAGCGAAATGTACATAAATGAACTATTACAGAGATAGCCAACTTCACAGCTGATTGCCTCCAAGTCCATCGACGAAAAAGAGTGCATTTTTGACAGATATTCAAGAATTTTTGACAGTTATTCACGAAATAACGTGTATGCCGGCTTCTGATTGGTCAATTTGGTTTAGGAGCACGTTATAAATAACAGTTGTCAAAAATCTGAAGGGGCACGAGAGGTAGAAGTCGTGCATCTCTGTAATACTTCATTTCTAGTTTTGACAGTCCTACTAAACTCCTCAAACTGTAGAGGGTGACGTTGGAGAACTCTCGCTGCTCCACCTTCTTTCCCAAAAACAGGGTTTTTGACAAGGCCTTCTACAAATGAAAGATCGCGCCACTTGTACTGGCGATTGAGTTATGTACGATCGTTGAGAGAACGATGTTGAAAAAGTGACGTGAGAGCACGACGTGTCTTGAACATCGTTTCTTCGAAGATCGTACATAACTGAATCGCCAACACAAGTGGAGCGATCTTCCATGTGTATGTTGTCCAATTGTAGGCTCTACCATCCGGGCATGGATCAATCTTAAGAGTTCCGGCTGGTCCGTGATGCGTGTCAAAGCTATCGATACAGCTGCCATAGCAAGGACTATAGTCAACCACTAGTCGCGTTGCGATATTACCCCATCGAGAAGTGCTACGTTCTAATCGCTGTTATTCTGATATTCTTCCATAAACTCTCACCAAGCGAGGTTGCAAAGGTCATGTCGCTTAAAATGCTGGCGGAAATGTGCCAACAATATGGGTTCTGTACGAACCTTGATCGCTTAGCCAAGCTGGAAGGGTGTTGAATCGCATTAGGACAGTGCACAGCATACGCATTTACGATCAAATGAGCGAACGTCCGTTTTGCTATCGGTTCTGCTTGTGGTGTTTCTAGCGAGAGAGCATCGATCTCCACCAAATGTGGCATGCCTCTGTGACCATTCCGACTTGTGCTTCACATCCGAGACACTCTCGGCCTGTTTTGAGTTGTGCGCGACTAGGTGAAAATGTAAGGAGCTCAGGTGACCAAACTAACGATCTCTTTGTGAGGATCGACGCTTCTTCTTCTTCGTCAGTTTTTATTGCGGTCCCCGCTTTTTTTTCGAATGTTTTCCCTCAGTTTAGAATGCTGGGTCGCTGTGGCGTAGTGCGTCGACTCCTACGCAGAGGTTGGATAACCAAACTTATCACCTTTGATAATTCATAGCTCCACTTCTTTCGAGTCACTGACAATGCTCGAAGAATATTCCTGTCTAAAAAAAGCTTCACAACTTCGGCGTTCGGAGTCGGCATTAAACTGTAGGTCCCTTCCACTCGTGAAAGAATAATAGCACCACACGAGTGGTTGCTGAGAAGCTAGGCCCAGCTCCGTCCCGGACTGTCCCGCCACCCATATTATATTATTATTATAATTTTGAAAATACACTTCATAAACCAAATTGATCAATCAGAGGACGTCATTTACGTTATTTCGTGGATAACCGTCAAAAATTCATGCCTATCTGTCAAAAAGCGCCCAAATTCGTCGATGGACTAGGGGGCAACCAGCTGTGAAGTCGGCTATCTCTGTAATGCGTCATTTCTGGTGGCATCGATAGGCTTGTCAAACGAATAAACAATGTCGATGATATCCACCACGCACTCTGTTTTATTTAAATAATCGGATGGTATACCAACTGAATTCTACAAATACAGTACCACCTCATAAGGTTGTATAACAGCACTTTGAATTTGGGAGTAGTACCGTAGCGGTTCAGAGAAGCACTGATATTCCCAATCCATAAAAAAGGTGATACTGCGGAGCCTGCAAACTATCGAGGTATATCTTTTTTAAGCGCATCGTATAAAATTTTCACTTCAATACTGCAAAAGCGGCTAAGCACTTGGATAGAAACCAACCACTTAGTAAAGGAGTTTCAAGCAGGATTCAGATCCGGCTATTCAACTATCGACCACATCTTTGCGTTGAACAGCATAGCCAGTTCATACATAAATCGGAATAAGAAGCTGTATGCATTCTTCGCGTTCGATTCAGTGAACAGAAACGCTTTGTTTTATAAACTGTATGGATTGGGGATGTCATCGAAATTCGGGAAAGTCTTGCAAAATCTCTACGGAAGCACAAAGGCAGCTGTGTGGAATGGGGAGGAACTATCGGCATGGTTCCGTACTTATTCGGGGTTAAGACAAGGATGTTCGCTAAGCCCTAGCATGTTTGCCCTCTTCATAGATGATATTGTGGACCTGCTTCCTGTGGTGGGGTGGAATATGCGGAAATTCTCTTCAAAGCGCTTCTATTTACAGACGACATTGTGCTGTTGGCAAAATTACCAGAGTCTCTTCAATTCATGATTAATAAGCTATATGAATACTGCAAACTATGGAGTCTATACGTGAACTTACAGAAATCAAAGATAATATTATTCAAAAAAGGAGGCGGTAGAACAGCGCGTAATGAGAAATGACATTATAATGGAATAAATATAGAAGTTGTCAAAGAGTATAAATATCTTGGAATTTTATAAACTAGTAATCTTAATATGAAGAGACATCTCCAGAAAAGCTCAACAAATCAAGGACTGTTGTAAATATGGCGTGGAAGAGGTGCTTCAATAATCCCAACATCAACCATAGCAGTAAATTCAAGGTATTTGAAGCGGTTTCGGAGGCGGTAATGTTATACGCGGCGCAAGTGTGGGGACATAAAGTCTATGAGGAAGTGGAGAGGTTGCAACGTTTTTTTTTATTAAAAGGATTTTCCATTTGCCTACAATGACGCCAAACTACATGCTTAAGCTGGAAACAGGATTGTCTCCTCTATTTGTAAAAACACTCAAGATGCTAGTCAATTACATACTGCGGGTAATGAAAATGCCAGATAATCGACTTCTGAAAATAGTGGCTTTGCAAGCAATTCGGAGAAAAACAGTGTGGTATCAAGAATGGTTGGAATTAGAGTGGTATATAGTTGAACGTGGAAAGCCTGGACTGGGTAGATTCACTGCACCTATTAATAAAACAAGTCGATGAGGAGGCGAGAAAGAAATTTCTGGGGAAAGCAACATCCTCAACGCATCGCAGTACGTACAACCGGCTCAATTACAATCTGGGGAGTAGAAATTATTTCAAAGATTCGAATAGTATCCGCGAAATATCAACAATGTTCAAGCTGCGTGGAGAACTACTAAAACTTAATTTTATCCCCACAGGGAGGATCTCCCGATACTATGCGGCATGTGTAATCTAAATGAAAGAGAAGATGTCATGCACTTCATAAGCAGGTGTCCAATATTGACTACTTATCTGAAATGGATACAGTATCACTGCTCAATGAAATGAATGTAATAAATCTCTTTAGATAGATAGATAGATAGATTTATTTCGTGTTAAATTTTACAATGATTTAGTTATCGCACAATATAATTTACAGAGATTTGATACGTTGTTTCTGTATCTTTCTTCTGAGGAAATTTTACAATTTTATTAAACAAAAGCAAATTACTAAGTTATATTTTGAAGGAAATACGATAAGAATCTTCAACATAAAAAAAAAATAATAATAATAATAAATACAATAATAAGCCAAAAAAAGAAAAAGGCAGAATAATTATAAATAAATTTTATATTATTTTAATAAATAAATAGTAAATAAATAATAAATAAATAATAAATAAATAATAAATAAATAATAAATAAATAATAAATAAATAATAAATAAATAATAAATAAATAAATAAATAAATAAATAATTACGTCAATAAGTAATAATAAATAACACAAGCAATAAAGAGTGAAACAATAAAAATCAAATCATATAATCATATGTTAAATAGGTGTAGCATATAAGTCATTAACTAGGTGATTGTCGGCAAAAGCTCTTTAAATACTGTGAAATTGCTTTAAAATATAGGGAAAGTATATTAACAGAATCTTTCTAAAACTGCTAAATTGATAGAGTAATACACTTAAATTATATATACCTTAATTAAAGAAATTAGATGCAATGTTTAGTAACGTAATAATTGTCCATCTGGCAGACGGCAAAGCCTTGCTAATTTTTATTAATAAAATTACTGACTTACTTACTTTATTTAAATTGAAAAATAATCAAAGACCGTCTAAATTCATTTTGATCGATATTTAAGTGATTTTTCTTTATTTTGTTTAAATAAACATCCTTTATTCATATGCACACTGACTAATAATTCCCATTTTCTAATTTCTCTTTCCAGGTAAGAGTCTGGTGTCTTGTTCTAGTCCCACAGTGAGTCCTTCTTCATCGTCATATTTTGTAATCTTGTTAGTCCCCCAGCAAAGGATAACGACCATAAACCTTATCGAGTTGCTTGTGACACAACACCCAAATCGTTGTTCGAGACAATTTTCGACACAATTACCCGACCACTTAAACAGCAACCCCAACGGCAAATGCATACATCAGGACAATTGCCTCCTGTATCTGATTCTGTTTGTCGGTCGCGTTATTTCTTTTTAAATGCGAGCAATTTCGGCAATTATCTGATGGCATCACGCATGCCATAACGTTACCCGCGCCCGTGGGGACGCAGCGCTCGGTACATGCAAGGAATGCATAACCTTCCTCCGCTCAAGGTTAAGCCGTCGGAGGACGACAACCGTCTCAAATTGTTGTCCTCCAACACGCACGCCCATGTAAACAGCGTTCGAAATTCATCTTCATCACAGTCACAAGGGACTTCTGCGAGGCGTCCGTGCTCGTCGTTGCAGCTAACGGATAACGGATGAACGCCCGAGGCGTCGTGGTCGCAATTAACGTCCTGCCAACACTAAAAAGTGCCCTAATCCAGCAAATTTAATTTAACGCTCGTCTGTTTTCTGGGTTTTATTTTGAATTTCTGCCGAAATTCGTCTTTTTGATAAAGTTCCCTCTTGTGATTGAATTTCAGACCAAACCAGTGGGGTTGGATGGGAGGGAGAGAGAGAGAGAGAGAGAGGGTGGGTGGCAGCGAGCGAGATGCCCGCAAGCAAGGATACACGTACAATGACATTGAAAAGATTTTCCAAGGGCAAAGCTGCTGTGGCCCTCTCGAGTTCCGGGGCTTTCACAGTACAGCGCATGGTGGGGTGGGAAAAAAATCAATACCATCATAGACACGTGGAGATGAAGACATAACGACGATGATGGCGGTACGGTTGATCTCGTATTTTATTAACTGTGTCGGCGGAGGGTGATGCTGGGGAGCAATCTGCTTGCCTGCGACCGAGAAGGGGTTTCAATGGCTGCAAGTAAGTTTGCGCAATCGAGGCCAGATTCACAGGAGAGGCGGTGGGGTTGGGTGGGCCTCCGGATGTCGTTGACGTGTGCTCTGATGTGGAGCTCTTAAGTCGGTTTGAATGACCTGGGCATCGTTTTGTGTCACAGAAATTACATCCTGGTGGCTGCAACTTTGTGTGGCTTGTTTGATTTATGATTGCTTTGGATTAGGTCGTGTTGTACATGAGCTCAGAGTTCTGGCAAAGGGAGCAGATCTTGCTTCGACTGCTCACCTTTTGTTATTGACCATTAATTGGGCTCGAACACAGGCTGGGCTGCATACACATTGATTCGAGTTCTCGCAAGTATGATGGTTCAGGTGAATCGGTTCGCATGAAACCTTGAGTGAAGGGCTTGTCAAGACGTGACGGTGGGTTGATGGGAATTTTCACGCCTGTGGGTTGCGTTTTAAGGATTCGGGGCATGTGTGTAGGAACTGTGTGCGGTTTGTTTGGGTAGTGATCCTAAGCTGAACACGTAGTATAGCTATTAGATCTTGAACGTGGATTCATGCGTGGATTAGTGTGTCATTCAAATGACCTTCACGGGAGTTCTTACACGACTGAAAGGAATTTTCGAACTCTTTTCGACATGAGGATATTTGCCGACGTTGAGGTATTTTTTTTTTGTTCCGGGTGAAAAATGAGTCTCATCGCTGACAAAAATGTTCTGTTTAAATTTTAATTTTTTTTTTTGATTACACAGTCGACTCCCCCTAAGTCGAATTGTCATCGGATACCATAAGCTGTTCGAGTTATAGAGAGTTTGACTTAGAGAGTGGGTTTTATATGGAAATTTTGGGTAAATGTACATAAAATATGATGAAAAAGTTCGAGTTAGAGGGAGTTTCGACTTAGGGAGAGTCCACTGTATTTATTCTCAATGTTTGACAAAGTATAATTCTTCTTCTTCTTCTTCTGGTGGCGCTACAGTCCGGGGTGGACCTGGGCCTCAACCAGTAAGCCTCTCCAACCGGCACGATCTTTAACCAGCTGTCTCATACTGCGCACACCAAGTCGATTGAGGCCCTTCTCCAGCTGGATGCGCCATCGGTTCCGTGGGCGTCCTCTATTGCGTTGTCCCACTGGTTCGGAGTGGATTACTCTTCGGGCTGGAGCAGTGTTTTCCATGCGCTCTACATCGCCCAGCCATCTTAGGCGTTGAATCCGTAGACGCCTGACTAGGCTCATGCCCCTGTACAGCCCGTATAGTTCGTGGTTGAATCTTCTTCTCCAATAACCATCAACGCAGACAGGACCAAAGATTGAACGCAGAACTTTTCTCTCGAAAAGACCAAGTGTTTCTTCATCCACTTTTGAGATTGTCCATGCCTCCGCAACATAGAGCAGGACTGGGATGATCAAGGTCTTGTATAAAGTCAGCTTGGTCCTTCGAGAGAGGACTCTACTACTCAATTGCCTCTTGAGCCCAAAGAAACGATTGGGCTCGATTCGATCGGCACTGGTGCTGTTCGTACTGTTCACTTGCGAGCCAAGGTAGACAAAGTCCTTGACTACCTCGAAGTTACAGCTGCCTCTGGTGACGTTATGGCCAAGTCGTCGATGTTGTGTGTCTTTTCTTGATGACAGCATATATCGTTCACCGCTAAACCCATTTTGGCCGCCTCCGCTTCAATACCAGCAAACGCAGCATTGACGGCTCGCTGTGTTCGTCAATGTCATCAGCGTATGCTAGCAGTTGTACGGACGTCTGGAAGATCATGCCTCTAGTGTGGGCGTGTGAGTCTTGCACGATATACTCCAGGATGATGTTAAAGAAATTGCATGACAGCGCGTCGCCTTGTCTAAAACCTTTTTTGACATTGAAGGTCTCGGTGAGTTCGTTACCGACCTGGATGGAGCAGCGAGAGTTCTCCATCGTCATCCTGCACAACCTGACGAGTTTGACAGGAATGTCAAAACTTGACATGGCGTTGTATAGCTCGTCCATATGCACGCTGTCATATGCGGCCTTGAAATCGACGAATAGGTGGTGGGTGTCGATCTGCATTTCTTGGGTCTTTTTCCAGGATCTGCCGTAGTGTGAAGATTTGGTCGATGGTGGACTTCCTCGGCCTGAAAACGCACCGCACAAATGCTAGGACCTATCAGGTTGTTGACGAATGGTTTCAGGCGCTCACACAAAACGGCAGAGAGGATCTTATGAGGGATGTAGAGGAGACTTATCCCTCGGTAGTTGGGGCAGTTAAAGGGATCTCCTTTCTTGTGGACCGGGCAAACGATACTGAGGTTCCACTCGTCGCGCATGCTTTCCTCCGACCATATCTTACAAATGAGTTTGTGCATGTACCTTACCAGCTCATCTCCAGCTGCCTTAAACAGTTCCACAGGCAGTAAGTCTGCACCAGCAGCTTTATTCGACTTTAGACCCGATATCGCTATCTTGACTTCGTCTAGTTCGGGGGGACGGAATTCTCGTCGATCATCGTCAATTGGGTTGAGTGGAACTTTCTGCCCGACAGCGGTATTGGAGTCTTCCTCGCCGTTTACAGAAATGATCTTTCCTGATTCTCAGTATCGACTGCGAATCTACTGCGAGTTGTCCCTCTGCGTCACGACAGGCTTCTGTCCGAATTTTGTATCCATTGGATAGTTGTTTTACCCGTTGGTAGAACTTTCGGACTCCGTTCCTGATTCTTCTATCGCGCGAAATAAGTCGTTTGACAAACCGATTTCCAAAAAAAAAGACAACTTTATTGTGCGACTGCACTCCCAAGACTGACAAAGTTAGATATTACAATATTTAATGTTACTTCGCGGAGCGGAAGGCTCCCAGACGCTGAGTCGGCAAGTCTGCAGATCATGCGATCACCTGTGCAATCACGACGACTCAAGGGGCGAGGTGGGGACAGGTAGGAGACGTAACTCGCGCTTCTTATGTTCTTTCTTTTTTTTTTTTTGAGAAGCCGGTGGTCTTCCCTTCTTTTCAGTTCGTAGAGCTCACGAACCACTCTCGTCCTTCTGAGTCTGAGTGCCTCCCTGCACTCGTTGTCAAACCAGGGGTTGTTTTGGGGTGGCGTTTTAAAACCCAGCACATCAGATGCAGCTTCTCTGATGGCGTTTTGACACGGTTCCATTGTTCGTCGATTGTTTCGCCTGGCAGGGTTGGACTCTCTGAGAGCTTTAGGGGACTCGATCGGCAAAGTTGCTAGCGGTCAATTGCGATTGTAGCTTTCCGACGTCAAACTGATTTGGTCTTGCTCTACTCCGTTGTCCTATCGATATCCGTGTTCTCACCTTGGCTACAACAAGGAAGTGATCCGCGTCAATGTTGGGTCCTCGGAATGTTCGGACATCGAGAATGCTGGAGGAGTGTCTGACGTCGATCGCAATGTGATCAATCTGATCAGGAGACCGCCAGGTCCCTTTGTGGATGTTGAGGTGAGGGAACCGCGTACTGGCTACAAAGAGGTTTCGGCCCGTTACGAAGTCCCACAGCCTGTCGTGCAGGCAGTGTTTCCCGATGACTCTAGCAAAGATGTCTTCCTTGCTCATCTTCCTAGACGATCTTGTTGCCCCAGCTACGGGCATTGATCGTATGTTCTTTCTAGGAGATCACAAAAGTCATCTTTGCTGTCGTCATCCTTATCCTCGGTTGGGGCGTGGGCGCAGGTCAGGCTGATGTTGGCTGATGAAGCTTAAGACTCCTTGCCTAAGTCTGCCTCGAACAACAAATCCGCATCCGAACAAGCACTGCCTTCGCTCTTTGTAGCAATCGCCGAAGTATATATCGCAGTTTTTCATCCTCTTTTTGCCCCGGCCCATTCCACCGCGCCTCCTGAATGGCGGTGATATCTGCCTTATAAGCTTCCGGGGCTTCCGCAAGTTCATCGGCTGCACGTGGTCTGTTCAGGGACCACACATTCCACGTGCAGAGCAGAAAATCGTTGTCCTTATTTCGTTGTCCATGGTCGTCAGGAGTAGGGTCATCCGTATCCGAGGCTTCTCGTTGTTTCTGAACCACGCGCTGCCCCCAAACCTGGAGGACCGGGTCCTGGCTTAAAACCTTGGACAAGGGGGCCGCTGCATACATTGGTTCACCTCTAAGCGGTTGCTCTAAATGCTATCCAGAGGGCGCCACAATGAGACTGTATGTCAACTTGAGCTGTGCATTTAAGAGGGATCGTTGCTGGCATCTCGCCAAGTTGAGAGCAGTCAACAACTTTGCCCTGGATGCACAGGCCCATTCCCTCCGGAATTATTATTAGTTAAGTCTTATTTCAAGTAACGTTCACAGTCTCTCTTCTTTGAAAGGCTCCTCCTGGAGGAGTGCAAATATCAATCAGAAGTGCATCAGTCAATTTCTTGCCGGGCTTTTGATGTGCAAATTTCATCAAGACTCGTTACCTGTCGTACTCATTCTTCTCTCATATTTGATCTCCGGCTGCGCTGTCAAAAGATTTTGACAGGTGTCAGCTTCAGCAGTCGCACACCGGGAGTGCGCAAACATTCAGAATCACTGCAATGCCCACCTCAAGCCGCACAGCATCCTGAGTTGATGGCAAGAAACAAATTGAATCTGACATTTAGACACAGTCGCCGAGACCCCATCACCTGACATTTGCAGGCAAATGCTAGCCGATCACGAAACCCCTATCCAACCCCGCTCTTCACGAACGCCACCCCTTTGTGGCATTGTCGCACATAAATCTTGTTCAGATTTTGCTTTATTTGCCCAAAGCGATTGCACACGAGCTTTGACATTGCCCGTGCCCCCATGCCGATGCCCGTTGACAGAAACGAAACGCACACCACGCTGCAACGTAGCTCAAGCTGCCTTTGTAAGGAAACTGGTTCCCAAAGTGTGCTTGCTCAAGTGAATAGCCTTTGTGGCTTGTGTAAAACAAGATTTAAATTAATCACTCTCAATTAACTAAACGTCAGGTTAACCGAGCACTTGTTCGTGTCGCCTCCTCGCCTCCTTGCTTGCTGCTGCTGTTGATTTCATCTCGACGCAATCGTTTGACCTTCGGCGTGGCTGAAAGGTTAAGAAAATGTACATGTCACTGATGTGAGGTTGCGTGGGGTGGGTGGGCGTCGCCAGTGCTTGCGCCACAACTCTGCTATCATACACCAGCTGTCCATGGAGCCATAAACTGAAAACTCGTCAGCTGTGAATTACGTAATAAAGCTTGCTGGTGGCTGGGGAGGGAATTACGCTGCGCAATTGATTGTGGAATTTCGGTTTGTTGCCAAATTATTTGGTGAGGCTTTCGGGAGGAGATTGTTTTCAAACAAATTTGACAAGTTTGTGTGACCGAAGATGGGGAAAAGGGACGGGATGAGTAAATATTTGAGAATTGACGTCTAATTTAAGGCGATTACTCGACAGGAACACAGGAGGAACAAATGCTTTCCCTTGATTAAAGGCGAATTGATTTTTTTTTATGACGTGGCGACGCGCATAGGGTTTTAAAGGTGTAAATATCAACTGACGAGACCCAACTGGCGGAAGGAAAGCTTGGTTCACTACTAGTGCTCGGAAATGTTGGTTAGGGTCTTGACCTGTCGTTGGACCATACTGAGGTGATGGCGAAACTGACCAAACTTGGATATCAGGGCTCTCATAGCGTGTGACAATAATCCCCTGGCGTTAACGTTTTCGCATTAGTGTCTGAAAGACATTGTTTTGTCTGCTTTGCGTGGACTGAGTCACTGTCAGTTAGGTCCAATCGTCTCGGCGACTGTATTTTTGTCCAACAGATGGCTTTAATAATTTGTTTCTCACCTTGTATACGCCATATCCTCCTATCCATCGTTAGTAAGTTGAGACTTAGCACTAAAAATACTTGTCTGACAGTGGGTGGTGTCAACAAAAATTGAATGTGAATGTTTTATCAACATTTTGGAGAGAACATTCCTTTTGGTGTGAATAAAAGCCTGTCACTTTGACAAGTCCAATTATCCCTTGACAAAGATCGCCATCACTCGTTCCCGCCTCGCTGCAAGGCCCATCTATTATTGTCGATTAGCAAATCCAAATCCAAAAGCAACACCCGCTGAATACAGAAACCGCAGCGACCACATGAAACAGACAAAGCAAAATGCACGGTTGCCCCGAAGCGTCAATCTACAATTGCAGTCACACCTCTGGCGTTCCATAACCGCTAGCGACTGCGGCTTGTCATTAATAATAAACGACACACATTGTAACCATGTGGAACCTTGTGCAGTGACGGAATGCCAAATGTCAACAAATCATAACTGTGAGCAGCATAAACGTCACCGAAGTGTGCTAAAAATCAAACAAATCTCATCCTTGGAATAGATCGAACGAAGGAGCACCGCGCAAGACCGGCCTTTCAGCCTTCGAAGCCACCAATCGCCAGTAGGCATTTGAAGAGTTTTATGCAAAACTTGTCAAGCACAATGAGCACATGGCTGCGGACTTAACGATGACAATGATAGCCACTGCGTTCAACGATGTGGAATTGAAATTGAATTGTGTTTCCTCCTCTTCTGGGCTGTGAGGTGTGTAGTAGATTTAAATATGCGATGCGAATAACGGACAAAAGAGCTGACGGTTACCTCTAATTAAATACTCTTCCATGCATACACAGCGCAGTGAATACAAAAACAGAAAACCGCCGCTATGTACGCGTCTTTTGATGGCGAATCTGGCTGTGTGTAGCAATTACATGTAGCTGACGGTAATTAGTTGGTGGAGTGTTTACTTTCGAAACTCTCCCAAAGTGGCAGTTGACTTGAGCAGTGGATGTGTGATTAAGGGCAAATAGATGCCATTGAGTGCTTCGACAAGTTTGACTTGCGTTATTTTTTGAATTTTTTTGGGTAGGTGGAAATCTTCGACAAGACTCTATGGCGAATGTTCGCACATAGAAGTGTGAGATTTTCACCCACTAAAACCACCTCCCTGTATTTTTTAAGACTACAACTGAGTGAAGCACTTAACCAGTAGTTTGTATTTCATGATTTAGCTAATGATGGGGAGATTACTCTCCAATGAAAGTTCCTGCTAACACCGCAAGCATGCGCGGGTGTAGACTATCGCACGAGATCAAGGGGTCTAGTCCTTTGTAGTCGGCGCAAGACATTAGTTTCCTCGAGGATCGGGTGATCTGCAGAGTTTATGTGCTCTTCTAGACGGCGCTTATGTTTCGGAGTCGTAATATTCCAAGATCTCTGCGGATATCGTCGTTGCTGATATACCATGGTGCATTTACGATGGTTCTATGCACCTTCTATGCAACCATCCTTAACGACTCCCAAGGGAAATTCGCAACCTACAAAAAAGAGACATGGTTAAAAAAGCAAAAGAAATATATTTAAACTCTTAAAACTAAATTGTAAAATGTCATTGAAAATCCAAAATGAATTTCAACGTATATATTTGCAACATTTTTGTGACTAGTAATCTGCAGACAAGCCATTCAGGCTTTGCAGATAAACAATTTAAAAATTGCAAAATGAATTTATACAAATAAAATTGAATTGAATTGAATTGAATTGAAAATTGACCTTATTTGGAAAAGTCTGTGTTATGTTCAAATTAATTGCTTTGGTTGAAAGTTGGACGCCATACGTCCCAGCAGATTTTAGGATTTGCTTTGTTTGTTGTCAATACCTAGCTTGGAATGTTTACCAATAAGCCAGTACAGATCCTTATATTTCATTTCAAGTTCTGCACGTTACTTCTTAACGTGCTCCTTCCACTTGAGTTTCACGTCAAGAGTCATCCCGATGTATTTCACTTCATTGCCAAAAGGTATTTGGACACAATTTAGGTAAACTGGCAAGTTATGAATTTGTCTCGAAGTGAAATTAATATGGACAGTGTTACCGTCGTTTTCTCCTCCGCGGTATCGAGGACAAGGGTTGCCTACTTGTCTGTGGAGTAATAGCCGTGGGTTAGGGAAAACAAAAATTAATGGGCGCCACGCGATTAGCCCTAAGCCTCGAAAACCTTATAGCGTCGAACCGCGACGAGCTATACAGCCCGTTTGTCTCTACGACCTTACCTTGGCAGTGCAGCCAGTTGCAACAGCTCCGTCCCTCTGGGCGACCCATAACCGACACAAAGGAAACCACCAACTTTCTCGAAATTCGGAGATCATACAATTCAGAGATTATACAATTAAAATTCCTGATTGCTGATTGATGATTGAATTCAAATTACACATACTCTTTACACTAAAATTCAAAACAATCCAAATAATTCATGCAGTACAAAAAAAAAAACAAAAAATAAATAAATAAGGGAAATTAGAGAAAATGTATCAAAGGAGTTTGTCTACCTAGGGGCAAATGTGAACTCCAAAAACCATATAAAATCCATATATAATCGTTTCGTTGAAATTCTTAGAAAAGGATTCTTAAAGTTCGTTCCTATGTCGCGAAAGTGTACCTCAAGTAGAGCTCCTTGGTAAACAAAAGAATTAACAAATCTTAAAAATCGTAAGAACAAAGCTTTCAAAAAATTTTAAGAGACAAAAAACCCCTCGGATTATGAAATTTTTAGCAAATTACGGAAAGATTTGTTTTCCCTTAATAAGTTCCTTTACAAAAATTATATTCATTCCATCGAACAAAATGTTAAATGCGATAGCAAATCATTTTGGAAATATACAAACTCCAAAAAGGAGTTCACTAGGAATTCCTAATTTAATGCAGTACAAGGAAAAAAGAGTCAGAAAATATTAACTCTACTCTTGAACTCTTTGCAAACTTCTCCCAATCTACTTTTTCCACTTCAAACTCCAATAATTTCTCTCCATATACCTTCCCTAGTTCTGTAGACATTGGGTCGGTAGCATTAAATTATACTGAAGTCTTTCTAGCACTTCAGAATTTAGAATCGGACCCCAGTTGTGGAGTGGACTCACTCTGCTGTCCTCTTCTACACATTTTCAATCTGGTGTTTTTCTAGATAATTGGAAAGAATCATTCTTAGTTCCCATTCACAAATGGGGCTCTAAAAATAATTTGGAAAACTATAGAGGAATAAACTCTCGGCAATTCCAAAATTATTTGAATGTATAGTCAAGAATAAGACTGAATTCTTAATCAAAGAGCACATATCGGAGGCGCAGCACGGTTTCATATGTGGACGATCGACATCTACTAACCTATCCATTTATTCTTCTTTCGTGATCAATGAGATTGAAAACAAGAAACAGGTTGATGCAATTTACACTGATTTCAGTAAAGCTTTTGATTCCGTCAACCACTCGCTTTTAATAGCTTCCATTCCAATTTTCTTAATTGGATATCTTCCTTCGTCCAATATAGAACCCTAAGAGTTAAAATTGGTATATCCCTTATCAAAGCTAATTCAATGTTGGTCAGGTGTACCGCAAGGTAGTCACTTTGGCCCTTTATTATTTATAATATTCATTAACGATATTACTCTCTCAGTTAAACACAGTAGATGTTTGCTATATGCTGACGACATGAAAATATTCAATACAATTCAAAATGTTAATGACTGTATCATGCTTCAATCAGATATAAACAGCTTCTTTGATTGGTGTGTAAATAATGAACTTGGTCTTAACTTAAGTAAATGCAATTATATCTCTTTTACGAAATCAGCTTTTCAAATCCAATTTAATTCATATCTTTCGACTGTAAGCAGTGTCAAAGATTTGGGTGTTATGTTTAACTCGCCATTTTCATTTCAAAATCTAAAAATATCTCTCATATTTTAGCAAAAGCCAACTCAGCAGTCGGCTTCATCAAATGTAATACTAAAGGATTTACTGATCCATTTGCCTTATTAGCACTGTATATTTCCCTAGTCCGACCTTTCCTTCAATATGCGGTCGTAGTCTGGAACCCGGCTTTCAGCACATTTTCCGAACGTATTGAAAAAGTTCAAAGGCGATTCACCAAGTACATCTTCTTTAAAATGCACTGGAATTTTCATCCTAGCTACAAAGCTAGATGCCAACTGTTTGGTATAAAGTCTCTATCAACTAGACGCACTATCCACGATGTTATATTTGTCAGGGATATACTCTGAAATCATATAAAATGTTCATGTCTCTTATCTGTGATTCAATTTTATATGCCTTCAAGGTCACTCCGTACTTGGGATTTTTTATTTGAAAGGTTTCATAGCACAGACTATGGTAAGAACGAACCATTAACAAGAATAATTCGTGTTTTTAACGAACATTCACAATATTTTAGACCTGTCCCATACTAGACAGCACTTTAAAAGTAACCTTTTAAGCCTTTTTACTTTTTAAAATATATTGAGTTCTGAAATAAAGTATTACCTTATCATTAAATATTGTACAATTATAAAACACTTCACAAAATCTGTTAAAATATTTGTAATTTGTAGATTTTAGATAAATAAATAAATAAATATCCGACGTAGAACCGCCTTTGGCAACCGGTTAACTCCTGACTCGAAGGACTACGATCATGCTCTACCATACTCTTATTTTGCCAGTCCTGCTATATGGAGCCGAAAGCTGGACGATAAGCAAAACTGCGGAGCTGATTTTTGGTGCCTTCGAAAGAAAAATTTTACGTCGGATATATGGTCCCGTCTGCGAGGAAGGCGAATGGAGGAGAAGACACAACCGCGAACTCTA
This sequence comes from Eristalis intricaria, assembly GCA_964034865.1. Classification (NCBI taxonomy): domain Eukaryota; kingdom Metazoa; phylum Arthropoda; class Insecta; order Diptera; family Syrphidae; genus Eristalis; species Eristalis intricaria. Next base: position 49,622,020 of record OZ035875.1, read on the forward strand.
CGCCCGGTGGCAAAGCTCCATCGACTGTACTGGCTCAGCCACATCGAGCGCATGGACAACAATGCTCCAGCTAAGAGAGTCTTCGAATTCGAGGCTCCTGGTTCGAGAAGGTCTGAATCTCCGGTATAAAGACCAATTAGTCGCGGATGCAAGACAGCTTGATCTTGATGACTGGAAGCAGCGTGCCCAGGACCCTCAACAATCGAAAGCTGCTATCGCTCAGGCTCGGACCCTGCATGGGTCGCCAGCTAACTGAGTAACTGAGTAAAATATGAGAAAATTGAAGTCTATGTTCAGAATCATATAACAAATTTTGTTCGACTTTCGTCTTATAGAGGTTTGATTGTATTTCATATTCCCAATGACTCTTTATTGAAGAGTGACAGGCCAGTCAATGGAAGTCACTTGTAAACTCGAACAGCACTGTTTCCGTACACTTCCCATCGAAAAATCATTTTTTTTTTTTTTTTAAATTCATTTTTATTTCTCAATTCATAACGTATATTCTTACATACTAGACAAAAATGCTTAAACTAGTTGGACTAACAAAGAATCTATTTTAACTTACTGGCCCTCGGCGGGCTCTCTAAGCTAAACTTAATATTATACTATGTCTTTCGACTTAACCTAACTGCTTGTTTAACGAAATGAAAATCAATTTAAATGTACAACTTTGTATTAAGAAAAAATGGCAAAAAAAAACTTAACAAATGAACTGTTTTATTAAAAAATTTATATACTAACTTACATACTACCTTAAAAATAACTAACACTAACTTAAGCTAAACGACATACATATGCATATGTATATATATGAAGATATATACAAATGCATACCCATATACTAAAATATATACATTGTATACACATGGGTACACACTCGTATACGCATGTGTATACTTATTTTTTTTTTATATTTTATCTTAAAATCTACCTTACACTACACTAGACTATGTAGGTCGGCCGTAGGTTGCTGCTACTTGATCTGCATCTAATTCGCTGCAAGACAGTGACCGACTGCTCCCACACGGAGATCCGCAATACCCTTTCTACCCAGGGTCTAAAGGGTTCGACGAGGGAGTTCCTTCGCTCCCCACCAGAATTTTCTATGCTGCGTTGCAACATCCCGTATATCCCGCCTTGAGACCGCCATACTGACCCGGAGGAGGCCTTCCTCAGCTCGTTGTGTGACGGAGCGGTCGTGGTTGAGTCGCCCATCCACAGTTGAACGGGCGGTATGAAAGAGGAGCGGTACCGCATTTATGTCTTGTATCTGACCGTTCATGTCAAAATAGAGGAATGCTTCTGGGGGGACAAAGCCATTGTGCCGTACCCTTTCGTGGTATTGGGGATTGGGGTAGTAAGCCCCAGAGATCAGATTATTGACCGAGTTCATCGCTCTAGCAGTGTGACCTCGAATCAACTTCACCAGGAAATTGTCCACTCTTATCAGGTTTGCCCTGTTGTATAAGACCTCATTGGAATAGAATTTTATGTACTGGGGCTCTGGAGTTCTATAAAGGCGAAGGCAAGCCCTAAGACAAGCCCTCTCGAACAACCGAATCTTTTCCATCAAGCTTGCACTCACGTTGAACCACACGGGACAGCCATAGGTGAGCATCGGCCGGATGAGAGCCATGTAGCAGATAACCTTCACCCTCGCATCGAGTTGGCTGTTGTAAAACAGTCTCTTCTAAGGGCAAATGCGCCTCGGGCCCTGGCCAGAGCCGCATCTACATGTTTGTTAAAATATAGATACTGATCTAGCCAGATCCCCAGGTATCTGACTACAGTCCTTTGCGCCAATGGTTGTGCGTGTCGCCCAACGATTGAGAACTTACGCCAATTCTTTTTCGTATCCGCTGAGGCCTTATACAACGGCGTCCTGAACAGAATGGTTTCCGACTTCCGGAAGTTGATACTCAACTTCCAGTCATCGCAACTTCTCATGAATGAATTGAAGTCACCCTGCGTGAGTAGTGATTTCCTCGATCTTTTTGCCTGATTTGTACACGATCAAGTCATCGGCATACGCAATTGCATGAGGAAGGGAACTTAAAAGATCGCTCAAGTAAATGTTGAACAGGATCGGCGAATTAACCGCACCCTGTTGGAGACCATTTTTAACTTGGAATACACCTGACGAGGTCACGTTGCCATTTTTGACAACGAACCGTCTACCGGTATGCATGTTACACAGTAGGTACAGCAGTGGTTTGCTTATGCCTAGCCGATCGAGCTTGTAGAAAAGACCTTCTAACCATACGGTGTCAAAGGCCTTCTCCAGATCAATCAAGCAGGCACCCGTACATTGTTTCTGGCTTTTGTTCCATTGGATATCCGACACCAGTTTCGACGCGGCATGAATAGTGTCATGCCCCGCTTTGAAACCGAATTGGTTATCCGGAATTATATTTTTGTCCTTAGTCCAGTTGATCAGAGTTCTATTGATCACCTTCTCGAATACCTTGCTGATGTTCGGAAGGAGACTAATTGACCGGAGGTTGCAAGGATTCTAAGAATCTGTTCCTCTTCGAAAAATCATAAAAGTGAATCAATGCATTGTACCCCTCGAACTATGCTTACTCTCCCCTTGTGTGTCTTCTTTCCAAAGCAATTAAAAAAAGAGAAACCCTAACAAAAGAAGTAAGACATGAATGACTTGACTTCCTTTCCATCAAGTGTGCATACAATCAACCCTTCACAGCGCAAGTGCACGCCCTTCGACGGGTCTCTCTAAACAAAAACCCCACTCTCTCGCTCTTGACACGCCACCAAACAAAACACGTCGAACAATCGCCCGACAGGGTGTTTGGTGTGATTTTCCTTCCGCTCAACTGATTGAAACTCCAACACATAAACATCCGTCAATCACAGCTGTCTGCAAAAAAAGTTTGGAACCCATCAACTTATGGCTGGCACACGTTTAACATCCCAAAGCAATAAACTCCGCGGAGAAAACGAATCGACGAACAAGTCGAGTAAAAGCAAATGAAACAAAATAAACAATCCATTTCGATTCATAGATACACGGCAGTTGCCGTTGCAAAGTTTGTTGTGCCTTGGCCTCTTCCTCTATTCACGGAACCATGTTTTGGCGGGCGACAGCCTGATGGCTGAGTGCTGACACTGGAGCCACTTTCGACGCTCGTCTTCTTTGTTTGGTTAGTGTGGATTTCCAAGACGAATAAAAGCGCCAAATGACGCAAGCTACCCCAAAGCGAGTACAACCCAACCGAAGCGTAGAAGAAAACTAGAGAAATTTTTTGGTTTTCTGTAAACACACGCATAAATTATATCAAGTGAAAATAAAGCCAAACGCTTTCGTGGTATGGTATGGGTGTGCGTTTGAGGTGAACATCTCATATGGTTCGCACACGCTTGCGCCATTTTTTTTTCCAATTTTTTTTTTCTTGTTCGGCTGAGTGGCTTTGGAGATGTCTGGCTACCTTAGGTGACGGTGTTTGGCTTGGCCATTTGTTTGTAAACATTTTGTCGTCGTTATTTTTATTTTCTCCTTTCGCATCGCTACTCGCTAGTCCCCAGGGCGCTGAGGAGCGGTTGAAGAATGGGAAATTTTTGTTTTTTTTTATATTTCTTCTTTTTTCTTTTCTGTGTATCTCTCGGCCGAGTGCTCATTTAGATGGGAATGATTTAATGTGGGCGATAATGGTGGCATTAAATTAGACAGATTAACGGCTTCTCGTCGTCTTGGCGATGCGTTGACCTTAGCCATCTGTGTTACGGCGGAGGAAGGTGTAACAACGATCCAATTCTAGCCACACGACTTGATATGTGTCGATTAAGACTGAAAGATTATCGTAAAGTTTATGATTTGATTTCGGAACAAATGTGGGGTGTAAATCTAGTGAGAGATTGTCGTCGATAGGCGCCGAGGTTAACGGTGACGTGCGCGCCAATATCGGGCTTATGTCACGTCCAAAAGAAATTTCACACGTCTAGTGGTATTACAGTCGAGTGTGACGATCGGAATTAGATTGGATTGTATTTTCCCACTTTATTCTTGGAAACAATTTGTTGTTTTGTTTTCATTTCTTTTTGCGACTGAATGAAGGTGGCATCTAATGCGTATGAGGTGGGGTGACTGCTTTAAATTGACAACAAACTTTTACAGATGCGATCGGCGATCACTCGTACACACATACAGTCACCAGCATTGGTGTACTGGGTAATCTTTTTGCGATGTGTTGAACATCAACGCGTAAAAGTCACGGTTATGGCCATGGTATTGACTTTATTTTAAATTGGTTGCCAGTATCTTTTGAACATGATGCGTGCCAGTCAGAAGTCCATCGGAACTTATCGGCAATAAATTGGGGAATTTTTAACTATCATTAGACACGAACTGAAAAGTTAGGCCAACAGATTGAGATAGTTAAGCAGTACAAGTATCTTGGTGTTTTGATTACGTCAACCCTAAATATGAACCTAAAAATTTAAGTTAAATCTGTACGGCTTGGTGAAACTGTAAACAGAATAAAAATGTTTCGTATGAGTCAAGAGTTAAAATATTCCGTGCCACAGCCTCTTCTATCCTATTGTTTGCAGCACAAGTTTGGGGTTACAGTCTTAGCGATCGTTTGGGGTCGATCATAGGCCATCGATCATAGGCCAGAGTTGTTTGGTCATGAGGGATCCTGTGCCAGATATCCATCGGCGGTTTGATTGAGCAAGCGTTTCAAGCTTTAACAGATGTTTGATAGTAGCGATAGGCGTGGAGAGTGGTTTAATTCCAGGACTTCCCTTAATTGCCGCCTATCTCTTAACGAGATGGCCAAGTATTTTAGCATCCAACTGCTGTGGGTGCCGGGACGCAGTGACATTCCAGAGAATTGCAAAGCGGAGACACACCCGGAAAGAGCACGGAGTTTGTGCCCTTTCTAGCGAGCTCGGCCGCTTTGCAATTCTCTGGAATGTCACTGTGTCACGGCACCCACAGCAGTTGGATGCTAAAATACTTGGCCATCCGTTAAGAGATAGGCGGCAATTATGGGAACGTGACTGAATCCAGAGATTTGATCGCTGCCTGGCTATCGGAACAGATGACGATGTCTGTGCGCGATATTACATTGTTTTGTAGCCAGTTGCAGCCTGAAAGACGCTACAGTGATTAGGTAGTCGGAAAGATAGCTGGAAATTTAGATCCTTGCAATAGACACCAGCACCCACAACCGCATCCATCTTTCATCCATCTTTGAAGATTCGTAGTGGACCTTCCAGCGTGTGGTGTTCAGACTCCCAGTAAGATCTGAGCGGTATGCTGGTTGAGAAATTCTTCTCGAAGGGAAGTTAGGTGAGGTCTGTATCTATGGGTAGGAAGGCGTAGGATCGGTGAATGTCCAGACTGCAGGTCTTTCCAGCTGCTCAGCGATCTTAATCTAATCGCCGTGCTAGCTGCTGTCTGTCTGCCAATTTGTTCTATCGGTGGCAGGTTGAGGAGTATGTTTAGTGCTTCGGCGGAGGTAGTCCTTAGCGCCCCGCTAATGCATACGCATGCCATCCTCTTCACTCTAGCGAGTGGGGTGATGTTGATTTTCTTATCGACTGCGGTCCACCAAATTGCGACACCATACAGCAGTCTGGGTCTGACTACTGATGTAAATAGCCAGTGAATCATTCGGGGTTGCAGTCCCCATTTGCGCAGAATGGACCTTTTGAAGCAGTAGAGGGCCGTGGAGGCCTTTTTGACACGTTCCTGGATATTTAGCTCCCAGCTTAACTTCGTGTCTAGTATAAGGCCTAGGAATTTAGCGCTGTCGCTTAGCACCAGGGGGTCCCGCATAACGTGGGAGGATCAAGGTTAGGAATTGTATACTTCCTATTAAAGAGGACTAGATCCGTTTTTTTTTCGGATTGACACCTAGCCCGCCCTCACTAGCTTGGATAGGGCAGATTGCAAAATATCCCTGATCGTGGATACAGCTATGGCAATGTCATCTACATAGGCAATGACCTTACACCCAGACCCTTCTAGTTTCACAAGTAGTTCGTTGATCACTATGTTCCACAGGAGAATGGAGAGTACACCACCCTGCGGTGTGCCTCTGTTCACAGATTTGCGGATCGTGGTATCACCAAGCTCCGAGCTTAATAATAATAATAATATGGGTGGCGCTACAGTCCAAGGCGGACATGGGCCTAGCTTCAACAGCAACCACTCGTGTTGTGCGTGCTATTGTTCTTTCACGAGTGGAAGGGACCTACCCTCTACGCCACGGCGATCCACTCCATCTCCGAGCTTATCACTCTGTTATTGAGAAGCCGGTGGATAAAAGTGACTATAGGCTTTTCGATTCCAAGTCTGTTGAGTGCTGAGGTTATTGCGTTTGCAAGTTAAAAGACTTCAATCTGCTCATTGCTTACAATTTTCTTTATCCTTGTCTCTGCAGCTTCGGCAGAAGTCGTTGTGTGGTAGGCTAAGTTCTGTTAAAGCGCCAATGAGAGTACTAAGATTCGGCTTGATCAATCTTATCAGACTAAGTGAGAGCTTAGGGATGATCATAGACCAGAATTTGGTTGGCACAGGATGCCAGTTGACCATCTATGATTCATTTGAGCGCGTTTTTTCTAGCTTAAGTAGAGTTTAATGGTTGCGATAGGCATGGAGGGTGGATCACCACCCGAAAAGAGAACAGAGACTGTGCCCTTTCTAGCGAGTTCGTCGGCTTCGCAATCCTCTGGAATGCCTCAGTGTCCCGGCATACACATAAGATGGGTGCTAAAATACTTGGACATCGCGTTAAGAGATAGGCGGTAACTAAGGGAAGTCTTGGAGTTAAAAGTGACTGAATTCAGAACCGTTCAGACAATTCTGCTAAAGACCTGTCATTTCTTTGTTTACTTGGAACTCCGACGTTCTTTCGGACGAGTGATTACGTCCGTTCCATTCTTTCCTTAGACTATAAATACACACTGTTTATAATAAGAACCTATAAATACTCCACCATAGCATCGAAATGATGCAAGACACGTCTGAATGAATTATCCACAGATCAGCTGGGGTGTGTAATTTTCTCAGCAATTACGCATGACCTAAGCAGTCAACTTCAAGGTATCGACATCGACGTATTTCATGTCCCGCTGCAGCTGGAAAAAAAAGCCGTCTAATTAGCCGCTTCGTCAACTTTACAACGAATCTCTTCGTTTTCCCTTGTTTCGTCTCATTGCATTACAATCCACTGCAATGCAAATGGATTGCATAAGGCAAACGAACAGTCCAACAAGTGCACTACACGTTTTCGCACTTCAAGGTCAGCCAATAAAACCTACTCGCTATCTAGACGAGTGCGGCGAGCGAAGTAATGCCAGCTGCACTCTGCTGCACCCCCTGTTCACGCCTTGAACTAGACTCGCCCTCAGCAAGCGTGTGTCTTGGAGTTTGTTCCAATTGTTCTCTCACGCCGCCGGGCGTCGTCAGCGTCACCCGGGCAATTCGAAGAGCGCCCCCGTGTAGACAATGAACAGAGAGGCCTGTGTGTATGCTGATAATTTTTTTAAACTTTGGACACTTCATCATCAGCCAGGAACGTGATCGTGTCGGAAACTATGCCAAAAGTATCGGCGCGGGGCTAAAAGTTAACGAACTAATCAAACGTGCCTCAGCCACAACAAGCGACTATGTCTGTGTGTGTGCTTTGTTTACAGGGGTGCTGTTCAGTGGTGGTGGTGATGTCTAAATGGAACTCGTTTAAAATCGAGCTTTACTTGCTTTGTGCGCTGCGCCGCGCCGCCGTCCCCTTTTCGCGCTCGCTTTCGTCCGTCCGTAGCCACCACCAACGCCACCGCCAATAACGGAAAAACACGGACGACTGTGGGGAAAGCAATAAATGGGCCCAGACATAACAGCGTCAACAATTTGATAAAGCGCTTTCGGATTATTTGACAGTTTGATGACATTGTCGTACTTTCTCGTCAACTACATGGGAGTACAGAATGAAATGTGAACGACGTGAAACGACACGAATATCCGTGAGATCGTGGTCGTTGATCTCGCTGCTGGAGTTAACCTTGACCGGCTTGTTGCTCTGTGTCGGTCTTGCGAGAAGTGTTTGCTTAAGTCGGTCTCTGTTTGATGGAAAGCTTTCGAGATTCAACGAAATGTGTGCTGTGAAGTGAAGACCCAAGATAAAGGTACGATGACACCTAGGATTGCTCGGCTCGTTGTAATGGGAATCGAGTGGGTATTGTTTTTTCGCTATAAGGACACGCCACAATGAACCCAACACGTTGGGATAAGTGAGCCTAGGCCGTAAGGTCGTCAGGGAGCCCAATAGCTAGGCTTCAACCAACAAGCTTCTCTGGCTATCGCTATCTCTGGCTAGCCTCAGACACGCCAAGCTGTTTGATGCCCTTCTCCACTTATGTCCGCCACCTAAGACTGCTTGTCCACGATCAAATTTCGATAGTAGACGTTTGTCTGTGTGTCTCTCTCATTCACACATGCTTCTGATACCCAACGCTGCAATAAAAATACAAAAAAAAAGAAAAAGTGTGAAAGCTCATTCGAAAGCTGATAGGATTTCTTCACACCTGCGACTTGAAAGCCTCCGCACTTTCCGCTTTCCTTGCCTACAAACCTCGGACTTCATGCGGCGGAGTCTGATGAAATTTGACTGTGTAAAGACGGCCTTGAATGCGGGCGTTCATACGGCCTACATATCCCATGTGCCCTAGACGATGTAGAAGTCGTAGACGCTGGATGAGACTCATGTCGCTTTACAGCAGGTCCTACAGTTCGTGATTGAATCCCCTCTCCAGATGCCATCAACGCAAAGATCGCACGCAGGAGTGTTCTTTCGCAGAGTCCGCTGAATTCTTCATTCATTTGAGATAGTCTGTATCTCTGCGCTTCGCCTTAGAGGAGGACTGTGATAATCAATGTCTGGTAAAGAGTCAGCTTGATCTTGACTATATGTCTTGTATAAAGTTAGACCTTGTTCCTTCGAAAGAGGGCTTTATTACTCAATTGTCAGCGATCTCTCTCTCTCTCTCCCTCTCTCTCTCCCACTCTCTCTCTCTCCCTCTCTCTCTCTCCCACTTTCCCACTCTCTCTCTCCCTCTCTCTCTCTCCTACTTTCCCACTCTCTCTCTCCCTCTCTCTCTCTCCCACTCTCTCTCTCTCTCTCCCTCTCTCTCTCTCTCTATCTCTCTCTCTCTCTATCTCTCTCTCTCCCTCTCCCTCTCTCTCTCTCTCTCTCTCCCCCTCTCTTTCCCTCTCTCTCTCTAGCTCTCTCTCTCTCTCTCTCTCTACTCAAATGTTACAGCGATCGGCAAAATGTCTTCTGCAGTTGACATCGGTACTCATGTTATTGTTGCCCTCTTCATTGCGGAACCGAGGTGGACCACGTCCTGATTTCCACGAAGCCATACTTAGCTGCGCAGTGTAATCTGTCGAGCAAGTGTGCGACGGTGTCGAGATCGTCGGAGTTAAGCCTTTCACCACAGCGAAGGCAAAGAGAGAAGGGCGGAAATTACCCTTTTACATTGTACAGGTGTCACCCACAAGCAATCCGGGAAATCTGAGGAAAATCGAGTTCTTAGATTACTTAGATTGCAAATGGGAAAGTATAATAAGGAGCGACAGCATTCTACAATGCGTCCGCTGCCAAAGGTTTGGTCACGCCGCGTCGAACTGCCAAATGCGGCCTCGATGCGTGAAGTGCAGTAAAAACCACAAAGCGGAGGACTGCCCGCTGGGGAAAGAAGGAACAACTGACAAAAGTCAGCTAATGTGCGTACTCTGCGGGAACGCGGGGCACACCGCTAACTATCGGGGTTGCCCTAAGTTCCAAGAGCGGAAGAAACAAATGATTCTGCAGAAGCAGCTCCCAGTGAAAAATCCACTCGGGGCAGCCATAACCGTCACCCCTCAAGTGACTTACGCCCAAATGGCGTCTAGTCAGAGGAGCACGGAAAAGGAGCTACCAAAGGTAGCGCCGCCAGTCTCAGTGCCAAGAGCACACGATCCAGCGCTCGATTGGAAAACATCCATCGAAATGCGTATGGATCGGTTAGAGGAGCAGGTTGGCCAAATTCTGGCGCTCCTGCAGAATCCAGCACGTCAACAATCTTAATGGCTGCGCAAACGGGATGTGCTTATAAGATCCTTGCAGTGAATGCAAATTCATTGACAGGGATCGATCGAAAAAACGAGCTCTACAGATTGTTGGACGATCAAAGCCCAGAGCTGATGCTGATTAGCGAAACTAAGCTAACTCGGAGAGCCAAATTGGAGCACAGTAAATATAATATTATTAGAAGAGACCGGCCCAATTCCAATGGTGGAGGCGGTGTTGCGATTCTCATAAAAAATAACATTGAACACAGGGTAGTATATAGCAGTGACGTACGGAGGTTTCAGGGGTTGGAGGCCTGCATCGTATGCATTTCTCTCCGTAGTGGAAAGAAGTTGTATGCGGTGTCGGTCTACTCCTCCGGCTCTTCTCATTCCGGAACAATGATATCAGAGCTCGATTCACTCTTTCGATGTCTGAGGCTGGACTCGGAGGAAAACTACTTTATTCTGGCCGGGGACTTTAATGCCCGACATGGATATTGGGGAAACACAATTTCCAACAATAGAGGGGACCAGCTTTACAGCTGGTTTTGCTTACACAGTGTCGAGTATAGACTAGATTTGAAAGCAACTGAGATCTCGTCCTATCCCAGGAGCGGCTCTTATCTGGATCTACTGCTGTTAGACGCAAGACTGCAGCTGACAGACACAAACTCACAAACGGTAAACTGTTTGAACACTTTTGTGTATCTTAGTGACCATTGCGGACTCAGTGCCGAAATCAAGATCCCCAACGATATTGCGGTGTTAGGAGAGTTTGTTCAAACGTACCCTTACAATTACAATAAGGCTCGATGGACACGCTTCTCCAGACAAATGACACGAGCACTCTCTTCGAACGCGCTCCACATACCGTCCAATAGAAACCTGTCAAACGAAGAGATTGACATGTATCTAATTCAATTGGACGAGACAATTAAACGAACGATGGACATTACTATACCTCGGTATACTCGCACAAACAATGAAAACTTGTACCGCAATGCGACAATCGACGCACTCCACCAACGAAAAAGTCGACTCCTGTCAAGATTAAAAACCTTGTACAGACGGTTTACTGACAGACGAGACGAGGAAATTAGGACCCTGAAATCGCTCATCAAGAATGTACAAACGTTGATTGCTCAAAATTATAGAATTTCGGTTAACTTGCACTGGGACAGTAAGATTCGGGCTGTTAGATCTAACAACCCGAGCATGTTTCCACAGATAAACAAATTCTTTAGAAGTAAGAATAGCGATCTTCCGTGTCTTAAGCTCCCCAGAACGACGGACAATGAACGCATACTGACTACAGCAGGTATAGATCCAGATAACGCTGTACTCGATGATAATTTCTTTGTGGTCGAAGATCCGCAAGAAAAAATGGAGTTACTAGGCGCGGTCTTTCAGGAAGTGTACAAGGTGAACGAGAGTGGGCGCCCGAATCACGACCTGGAGAACCGCATAATGGCTAGCAACTCTCAACTTCGAGAAGACATGCAACAATGGCGATCTGAGAACACTGGCTTTGTCGTGTTCAATGATGATAACATGGCAGATAATGCCATCGCCGACGAAGGGGTTCATCCCCCGTTCATATCAAAGACAGAGCTCAAAGCGGTCTTCGAATCACTTAAGAAGAAAAAGTCTGTTGGAATCGACGAGATCTCGAACATTGTGTTAAGGCATCTCCCTCTAAGTGTGGTTAATATGTACACAATCCTGTTTAACAATGCGCTGAATAATGCATATTATCCGGAGCATTGGAAAACTGCGATTGTACAACCCATATCCAAGCGAGGAAAAGATTCTTCGAATCCGTGCAACCTCCGGTCAATTAGTCTCCTTCCGAACATCAGCAAGGTATTCGAGAAGGTGATCAATAGAGCCTTGATCAACTGGACTGAAGACAAACATATTATTCCGGATAACCAATTCGGTTTCAAAGCGGGGCATGACACTATTCATGCCGCGTCGAAACTGGTGTCGGATATCCAATGGAACAAAAGCCAGAAACAATGTACGGGTGCCTGCTTGATTGACCTGGAGAAGGCCTTTGACACCGTATGGTTAGAAGGACTTTTCTACAAGCTCAATCGGCTAGGCATTAGCAAACCACTGCTGTACCTACTGTGTAACATGCTTACCGGTAGACGGTTCGTAGTCAAGAATGGCAACGTGACCTCCACAGGTATATTTGAAGTAAAAAATGGTCTCCAACAGGGTGCCGTTAATTCGCCAATCCTTTTCAACATTTACTTGAGCGATCTGTTCTCTTCCTCATGCAATTGCGTACGCCGATGACTTGATCGTGTACAGATCAGGCAAAAAGATCGAGGAAATCACTACTCTCACGCAGGGTGACTTCGATTCATTCATGAGAAGTTGCGATGACTGGAAGTTGAGTATCAACTTCCGGAAGTCGGAAACCATTCTGTTCAGGACGCCGTTGTATAAGGCCTCGGCGGATACGAAAAAGAATTGGCGAAAGTTCTCAATCGTTGGAAGACACGGGGAACCTCTGGCGCAAAGAACTGTAGTCAGATACCTGGGGATCTGGCTAGATCAGTATCTATATTTTAATAAACATGTAGATGCTGCTCTGGCCAGGGCCCGAGGCGCATTTGCCCTTAGAAGAGACTGTTTTACAACAGCCAACTCGATGCGAGGGTGAAGGTTATCTGCTACATGGCTCTCATCCGGCTGATGCTCACCTATGGCTGTCCCGTGTGGTTCAACGTGAGTGCAAGCTTGATGGAAAAGATTCGGTTGTTCGAGAGGGCTTGTCTTAGGGCTTGCCTTCGCCTTTATAGAACTCCAGAGCCCCAGTACATAAAATTCTATTCCAATGAGGTCTTATACAACAGGGCAAACCTGATAAGAGTGGACAATTTCCTGTTGAAGTTGGTTCGAGGTCACACTGCTAGAGCGATGAACTCGCTCAACAATCTGATCTCTGGGGCTTACTACCCCAACCCACTATACCACGAAAGGGTACGTCACAACGGCTTCGTCCCCCCAGAAGCATTCCTCCATTTGGATAAGCACGGTCTGATACAAAATTTAAATGCGGTACCGCTCATCTATCATATCGCCAGATCAACTGTGGATGGGCGACTCAACCACGACCGCTCCGTCGCACAACGAGCTGAGGAGGGTCTCCTCCGTTTCAGTACGGCGGTATCTAGGCGGGATGTGCTGGATGTTGCTTTGCAACACCGAAAGTTGTGGTGGCTGGGGAGCGAGAGAACTCCAGCTTCGAACCCTTTAGACCCCGGCTAGAAAGGGTAATTCAGACCCCCTCATTGGGAGTAGTCGGTCCACGTCTTGCAGCGGATCTTATATCAGCTGTAACCTATGGCCGACTTACATATTTTAGCGTAGTTGTAAGGTAGTTGGTAAGCTGTTTATGTTAATTATTATAAAAAAGTAAAAAAAAAAAAAAAAAAAAAAAAAAAAAAAAATAAAAAAAAAAAAAAAAAAAAAATAAGAAAAATAAAAAAAAAAGGAAGAATGTATATATATATATGCATAACGATATATATATGCATTATGTATATAAGGATATATGCGTATACGCATGTGTATATAGCTATACAAATGTGTATATGTATATATACGTAGATAAGCTTAAGATAGTTTGTAAGATTTATTTTAAGGTAGAATGTAAGTTAGCTTGTAGTTTCTTTTAAAAAAAAAATATGTTCGGTCAGTAAGTTTTTAAATTTTTTTCTTATTATTTATTAGTCATGTTAAAATTTTCTTTTTACAAAATAACGTTAGATTAAGTCGAAAGACATAGAATAAGTTTAAGTGTAGCTTAGAGTACCCGCTCAGGGTCAGTAAGTTAGAATAAGTAACTAACACTGTTCGACCAACTAGTTTTAAGCATTTTTGTCTAGTATATAAGTTGTCATGAAGTAAAAATAAAAATGAATTAAAATGAAATGAGTGTAATCTGTCGAAGATGGCCTTCCTGAGGACCAATTTCAGCCGCTTCCCTGTGTATACCCTCAATCGCCTGATTGATGGCTCGATGTCATCAAACTTAAAGTCAATATCATTGCTAGCACCCGAATGGCCTTTTGGAAGATCGTGCCACAAGAGTTGACTTGTGAATTTTGCACGATCATCTCGAGAATGGTGTCCAAGAAGACCCGCGTGTCGTAAGAGCTGGAAAGCAAGCAAAAAAAAAACTCATTTTGGAGTCAAGAGTCGATAGCCAAGAGCAGGGTGTCGACAGCCGAGAGCCAGGAGTCAACAGCCAAGAGTGCGGAGTGAAGAGTCGACAGACAAGAGCCAAGAGTCTATATCCAAGAGCCACGAGTCGACAGCCAAGAGCCAAGCAAGACTAGCTAGACGACAGCTAGGATCTAGGATGTACATTTCAATACGCCCACAAATTTGTTACTAATGGCCAAGCGTTCATTGAACCAGCAACCAGTTCCCAGGGAAAATTCAGAAAATCGATGCTAAGCCAATGCTTCTAGAGGCTTGAGAGCCACAAAAGTGTCAAACTGTGGTTGGTTGTGGCAAATTATATTCTGGGTTTCTTCTGCTTCGTCATATTCTTCTTCTTCTTCTATATTTGGTCCTACCTGGGAATCCTACATATGTATGTAATGTTGCCGAAAATATTGTTGAGAAGATACAACTGTGTACATTGCGCGCTTTCATTCGATGCATTGAATAAAATACATCGATACATCGTTAAACATCAAAAGCATGCGGTAAATCGATGCATCGAATAGCAAACATCGATGTTTGCGATGTATCGATGTATAATGAGCATCCCTAGAGTACATCCCATCTAGGATAAAGGTTTTCAACGCCTTTAAGAGAGGGGTTACAAAACTGTTGGTCCCATCTACGCATCCCATCGTGCAGCCCAACACAAGTGGCTTCTGTCGAAGTTGGACCCAGCTTCACTACGGACTGT
The DNA here is from genome assembly GCA_964034865.1 of Eristalis intricaria. NCBI lineage: Eukaryota > Metazoa > Arthropoda > Insecta > Diptera > Syrphidae > Eristalis > Eristalis intricaria. The sequence continues at coordinate 49,637,037 of OZ035875.1, forward strand.
CGGTGCACTTAATTATCGAAGCCTATTTCAGAATGCAGTACTCCCTTAAACCACAAAATGGATGATATTTACGAGCTATGGATAAGCAATCGCCTTTATTGCGTGTTAATCGCAGTTAACACAGTAATTGGAGAGACATGGAAGATTTGTCAGAACTATGATTACCTTGAGCTTGACACAACAACCTGACAAATGCCAACACTTGGTGGATGTACTTATTTGGTGTTAACTCTTGAACAGAATCACATCGTTTATCTGTGAACAGCTCAAAAACATATGTAAATACAAACGACATTCAAATTGGCCATCATTATTTTATAGAGAGAAACAAAGAAAAAGAAACCAATCCCGGTTTCGTCTCATGTTTAATCAAATCCCTGGCTCCACGTGTGCTCGACGTAAGGAATGTCTGTTTATTCTGTAAACCATCTCCACGATTGCATCAGCTTCTGATCGAATCCAGTAGCGATTAAGAGTTATTCTCAAAAGAAAGCACGTAGTCTCCGCCTAAACTGGGACTGACAGGCAGAATTTGACAAATTTCCAATTAACCTTTACAGACAACTGTCGACCAACAAAGTTGACAATGTGCAGCTCCCATGTCAAATTGAGTTCGATTTCAGATCAATCAACCACTCCATGACAACAATGACTAAACGAATTTCTTGTTGCCAAAGCTTTTCACAGCAAGCGAAAAAAAAAGAGAAAAAGTTTTCTTTGTTTACCTTATCACGCTAGTTAGTGTACACATTGATTTTTTATTTCTTATTTTTTTTGTATTTCTCCTTTGTATTGGCCAAAACGTGTCTGATCAAAAAGCTTTGATCTGAAAGTTTTTTTTTCTCGCTCTCTCTCTCTCTCTCTCCGCTTCCCCAACGATCGCACAGAGACTGGTTGGGTTGTTTTCTTTTTTCGCTGTGTATTCCTCTTTCGATGACACAGAAAAGAATTTGTATAGAAAAACGAGAGATTGAAAGAGAACGACAAAAACACAAGCGAATGACGATCGAAAATTTCATCAGGTCTTCAATTTCAGTTCTCCCTTGACATTCATTTTGCAAAGAACCTTATTTCACAACTACACTCAACGATCGCTGTTAGACAGAAGAAGATACCCACTAAATGGAAAATCATAAACAAAGTAAATCGTAGAACCAGCAACCACTGTTCGCGGTCGTGTGTCAAAAAGTTATTCATATACAAAAGTGCATTGAAAGAGAACACATCACACCACAGCACAGCACAAAAATACGAGCATCACAGCCAAACAAAAATAAAACACAAAATTCCCAAATAATTTGTTTGAATATAGAAATGTGAGAAATAATACAAGAACTTAACACGTCAAGTACATATAGAGACGACGAAAAGAGGATCGCAATTTAAGGCAAACGAAAGAAGCAACAGGCAAACAAAACAAAAAAACCAGAAAAAAAAAAGTGAAATAAAACAAATAACATAAAATTTAGTGCAATTTGAATTTGAGTTTCTCGTTTGGAAATTGTTTTCAGAACATTTAGTTGGCATCGTCGTGTCGACTTAGGAACGTACCTAAACAGGAACAGAATTTTGTGTTTTCTTTTTTGTGAAAAAAAAAATTACCCGTGCAGCTCTCGCTCGTTCATATATCGTTTAACCACTGGTAAGCAACGTTTGTAACTTCTTTGAAAAGTATTTCGCGTGGGTGTGGAAGAAGGTTTACAAGAGTGATGCAATAAATGGGAGAAAAGAACATATTTTTATTTTTTGTTCGTTTTTTTATTGCTCTCTACGACGCAATAGAAATCGAAAGTGAGTGAGAAAGTGTTGAGTGTTGTGTTGAGATTTATGCGTTTTTAGTGTTCCAAACTAAAAACAAAATTGCGTCTTAAAAAAATGGGATCCACTATCGAGAGGTTTGAATGGATGATCTGAGGGGCAAGCGCGCATACATTTGTTTTCCCATTTGTAAATTCATCTAGGAACTGGCATGATTTTGATTAAATTTTGTCACGAAGTATGAATTTCTGATTTGAATGTCAACTCTGTTTCGGTTGCATGGGAGATTTTCGTCCAAGATTGACGTCAGGCATATGGCTAGAGAACAAAGGAGCTTATCAAATTTGGATCGATTAGGTGTGAAAATGCGCAGATATTTAGCATTAAATGTGTCATGAGGTGAAATTGTAATAATCTGCTGGTCGTTGGCTGGTGTTGTGTAATAGTGTCTGTCGAAAGTGAGGTGATTGATGTCACTTTATGAAAGTTGCCAAGACTTTTATTTCAATCGTCTTTATTTACTCAAAAAAATGTTAAAATATTTTCTGGCTTAAATGCTACCATTTACTGACAAGTGTAGATGACGTGGCTTTGTTTATTCTATTTTTGGAAACAGGTACATATTGCCATTGCATCATCTTATTCAATTTTGACCACAAAATGTGTGGTTTTTTTTTTTTTTTTTCAAAAATCACTGTTTAACGTCCAGTCCAGTGTTTCTTTTCCAAATATTTTGATTACAACGATTCATACTACTGACCTTGAAGTCATGTCACCTTTGGGTAGGAGCCAAGGATATGTCATTGAATGTCGTCAGGCCATTTTTGGCATCGGACGGAATTGGAAATTTTACATCCTGATGTTTTTGAACGGTTTACGGAATTTTGAGTCTTGTCTCTCAGCGTTTTTAGGCCTCTTCCTTGTTGTTCTTGTATGACAGAACAGAATTCTACACCAATATGTGTTAAAAAAACTTTTTCAAAGTAAATCCCCTTTTGTGTTTATGGAGTGGGCTTGAAACTATTTTGAACTGACTTTTTATGTCAATTTATGTTGTTTTTAAATTCATTTTCAATCGACAATCGAAACAAACATTCCCTCTTTTTAATCATTGACATGATCATATGTTGTTCACCATTCTGAGAAAAAGTTATCGTCCTAGGACAAGACAGTGCCAAAGTTTCGGGTGAAAACCGAAGTGCCTGAGTGGAACGTGCATACTTAGTCACAAAAGTCACTAACGCCTCGTCGTATGTAGACTTTTGTTCAAAGGGAAAATCTCTCGAATTTTCGCTCTCTAATAATTGGGAAAGTGATTTTTTTCGAACATGCATTTTTTACTGTGATGTTTATGAACAACATAAAATAGTTGCATATGCTTACGACGCCCTAAATAAAGAAGAATAACTCAAAAGAAACAAAACAAAAAAACGTTATAATTTCAGATCTTCTTCTAGACGTTTGTGACAAGTCGTCAGTCGACTGAAAAATGTGTCAACAATTTTAAGGATGGTGAAAGCCTAAATGCTCATCCTTAAAATTGTTGACACATTTTTTAATATTATTTTCTCAAGCCAAACTAGACCAGAGAATGTTATTTAAATTACGTTAATCGTTAAAAATTCATAAACCTGTCAAAAAGTCTCTGAACTCCGTTGATGGACAACTGGCAAGGAGTCAATCAGCTGTAAAGTCGGCTATAGCTGTAGTACTTCATTTCTGGTCAATATGCCCTCCATGTCAATATGTACGAAAAACAAAATATGGTCTGAAACGGTTGTGGCCAATTTTAGTTTTTGCCTTGAACACACTGTTTCTGAATTTGTTTTTTTTTTTTTTTGTGCAAAATGAGACGGAATTGTGACAGTTAGAAAATTGTCAATTTCTTGCTGAACGGAAAACGAGACAAGTTATGGTTCTTTAAACTAATCTTGTTGCCAAAGCATCTTGGTGCTCTGACTTTTCAGCCAAATTTTTAATTTTAAACTAGTTTTTGAATTAATTTAAATAAACTTATGACTCAATTGTAATGACGTTTGTACAGTGTGATTGCACATATATCTCACAATCATAATTTGACAGTGTTGTCGCTTCTTGTTTGACAAGCTCTGGTTGATCAATCTTTCGTTTATTTTAAAATGGATTAGTTTTAATCAATTACTCGACTTCATATCAGTGATAAGTTCATAGGTGTATTTTTAGGAATTATGTGCGTTCGCATGTGTTCCTGTCTAGCCAAACTTTGCGGCCAATCAACTTCTGATATGGGCTAAAAAGTGTCAAGCATTCGCTTATCTTTCTTACGGCATAGTCCATTCAGCAATTGGTAGTGAAGACTAAGGGAGAACACTTCCACTTCATATCATCGGAATAATTGAACCAAAATGTTGCGAGTTCTTGTCTTTTAGGAGTTCTTATCTTCGTCTTAGTCTTACTGAAAAGTCTTCTTTTCGATACGAAGGTACATTCTTCTGCTTTTGAAGCTAGGCCCCATAGGCGGTCAGCGATGGTCGCAACACTTTTGTCCGGCGAAGGGAGTTGTCCGTTCATGTAAACATATTTAACCCCAGTTCAAGATCCTCGGTCGTGAGAAATTGTTCGCTCAGGGGGATAGTCTGCCCGGCGAAGAGAGTTGCCGTTCATGGGAACATATTTAACCCCAGTTCAAGATCCTCGGTCGTGAGAAATTGTCCGCTCAGGGGGATAGTCTGCCTAAGAGAGTGACCGCCAATGGGAGCTTTCAATGTATAGTAATTTCAGTGATTCTCCAAATTTGTGGCTACTTACGTTTCGAATCCAGTGTAATTTCCTTTTAATTCCTCGACCTCTTTGGCTATGACATAAATTGCCGTGTCGTCAGTAAACAGGGAGGTAAAGGACAGGAACAAGAAGAGTTTCCTGCGGTTCTCCAGCGTTTATGGATCGAAATACGGAATATTTGCGTCCTCCTTAAGACGAAAGGTCTTTTCTAATGAGGCCATGCGGCCAGTTCTCTAAAGGGTTCTTGATTTTATCTGGGAGAAATTGGCATGAGTTCTCGACATGGGGCTGTAGCCTTGTAACATGCTTCGCCTTTCAGAAATTCTTGTTTAAAGAAACATTACTTTTTTTGACTAAAAGACTATATAAAAGGGTTCCACAGTTCACAATTGCGATCATCTGACATCAGCAAGTATCAAGTCTAGGTCTATCTCCCACCTTGGTGGGTTCCTTGTAAACCATGTCCGCAACCAAGCGAAGGTTCGTTTGCAATTATCCGATTATTTTTAAGCCTTCAATTGCGCACAGCATGGTGATTGATTGCCTTACTTGGGTGCGCCGTCGTAGATAGCAGAAATCAAGTATGGAGAGAGCCGAGTTCTACCTTTCTTGCCCCATGCAATGTTTTGACACTCCGACCAACCAGATTAATCGGACGACTGGATGGCGCAGTTGGTAGAGTGTTCCCGGTTCGAATCCCAATGAAAGCAAAGTTAATACGCTTTTATCTGGTTTTCAAATCTGGTCCAGTCACCATTTGCAGTTGGGATAAAATTAACGCCACTATCACTGGAGTGATCAATCAGTGGTAGTAGTCTGACTGTGGGTATCACATTGGACCAATATGGTCTAAGTGTGCAGGTGTATGCACGAGCAGCCCCTCTACCTAACCTAACCAGGTTAATCAGGAAATGGCGTATAATTTCGTGACTAGCTTGCAATGATTCGTTATTAAGCGTCCAATGGTTTCTTAAATTCGTAAGGGGTCAAGGGGATCTCTGGTAGATGTCCTCTCTTGGGTTGTCTCACTGACTGGACTAGAGCAATGTAATCCATAGAGTCTACTAGAGCCCGCAGAGGTCTTACGAGATTCAAGGCGATGTACGGTCCGTAAAGTTCATCATTGGATTTCTGCTTCAATCTCCTTCATCATTGTTCGCAGTATGATTTCCAAAGACCAACGACTTTATCCGCTTTGACCGTTGAGTTAACTCAATTGGGTCTTGCGTCAGGAAAGTCGACAGAGTTATTCTGCCTTTGACTCCGTCCTAAAGATGCTACTGCTGTTTATTGTAGAGCCGAATTAGACGACACTGGTTTACTTGCGATTTCTTTGACTGTTAAGCGGATGTCTAGCTTAGCATTTATCAACAAGACCCTCGAACGCATCTCTAGTCTCGGCCGCAAAGTTGGGTGTGAATTTGGTCATCTCCTCGTCGGCTATGTTTCACTTACCTACAGTCGCTCAGAAGCATAAGAAACCTTCAGAATATGTCGTGTCAAGTTCATGATTATAGGGAAATTCATTGCATGCTGAATTTGTCCAGCTTTTGCGTGTAATTTCAGAGTTTGTGGCATCGTTCCAAAAGCAATCTTCCTCCGTTCCTATCACCTGCATTCTCTCAGACATTTCTGCACGCATTTTTTCCTTCAACTGCCTCTGTTTACTTTTGTCTGAGAGCTAAACAAGCATTTCCACTTAATGTAAACAGAGCCTTAAAATTGTCTTCCTCTTACGCACACATTATCTTTCATCAGCTACCGACTGGTGTGTCTGTACCCACATCAATTTAAGCATTTAAGGCATTTAAAAATGATACATGCTAATCTCAATTATGTAACACCCCATGACCTACATGCACGCTCTGAACCCTACCACAAAGCAATGCGTTTGAACTCGTATCTGTTCCACAATTTTTATCACCACTGTGTGAGTAAACATTTACAAATGTACATAAGCATCAGCGTTTGTGAGGGCTTAAGAATTTGTTTTCACTTTTCTTTGTCCGCAATATTCTGTCTTACTCATCCCAAAAACGTGCCGACACTGTGTTCATTTTATTTGGTTTTTGTGTTCGTTTCTTTTTTGTCCTCTTCTTTTTTGCGCTTTTCTGGGCACCAAACCCATATCTACACGCTTATTGTGGGGGTAATTATAAATTTACGTAACACAGTGTGACGCGGTTTCGGGGGATTATTTTGGTGAGGTGAACGAATGACCAGCGAACGATTGAAGATCACTGGGTGAGCAGAAAATGAGCACAGAATTACCGTAAAGTTGTCGGTAAATTTGGGATGTGTTCATTTGTTGGCACATGCATTTGACATGACACGGGGGGAATGGGGTGTGTTCGTGAACGTCTGCTTAATGACACACGGGTGACATATGATTGGGCTGTCATTTCTCAGTGTTTGACATGAACTTTTTGAATGATTAATTAAATTGTGATGTCTATGGTTTCTTAATTCGCCGATGGCGTGTGGATTACTTTGCTTGTTTGTGTGGAATGTTGTTGTGTTCCAAAATTAGATTCGATCTAGGGTCTAGGTCTACCATACTTTGAATGTCATGTTCGATAGTGCCTTTTGAAATTAACTCGACGTTTCAGCTGTCAACTGTTCTATAGACTGACACAAACTTCCACTGAAGGGGGGACTTTTTGGCTGTGTGCTGATTTCTTGGAATTGGCTGGCTGCCAATATTAAAAATGACAGCTTCTCCTTTCCTTTCGTAGGATCTTCCGATTTTTTTTGCTGTTTATCTTTTGAGTCTTCTATTTTTGACAGCTCACGAGAGATTCGTGACACGTGTCAACGACTTACACTCGAAAATCTCTTACAAATTATTGGATACTATTATCTGTCTTCGACCGATTCGTGGTCTGTGTTCGAATCGACGAATCGAGCAAGCAGTTTCCGTCATAGTTTCATCAAATTGACATCAAGATTCGTAGGCGTAGAATACGTACAGGAGGATACATTGCTGTTGTATCCGCCAGTTTTGATGAAGACCATTGAAGACCATAATTTTTCAAAGATGGCAGTGAGCACAAAAAACAGCGCCATCGTTCAATGATTTCACACTTCAGCTGAACCTGGTCAACATGTGGTCCCAGGAAAATGCCACACAGCATGCGAATCGATTTAGCAATTGATAATTGTGTTCGATGAGATAATTGGTGTCTTGTTTTCCCACGGCGAATTGATCGGCTAGGTCGTGTGAATTGACGTCTTTAGTACCAATGAGCAGCAGGAGGTGTTTGATGGATGTCCCGTAAGTCAAGGCGTCCATCCCTCGAATCCTCACCTCCAGGACTAAGTCTTAATACAGGATGAAACACAAAAATCAATTCAGTCACTTCTCGTTGCTGTTTGGAGGTTATGGCCGAGCAGTTCACCTGTGCTGGGTGCCAACTCATAAATACCTTTTTGTGCAGCGGACCATTCATTATTTTAGCTAGCTCCAATTACTGCTACAACCGAGCTAATACCACGTTTCCACCGAACCGAAACCGCGAGGTTCGAATGAACTTTTACTGAAACCTCAATAGGCCGTTTCCATCGAGGTTGGAAACTCTCAAGTCATTCGCTCTCAATGTTTAAGTGCTCGCCAAAGCAAATGTCATTTGCTCTAAATTTTTATAAGGCCGCCAGAACAGCTGTTTGTTGACAGGAAATAATTGTGTTCGAGCACCACCGGAGAGAGAATGAAAAAATGATTACCAATATAAACTGAAATTCACTCTGTAGGCTTGTTCGGTTTGACAACCTCTTCTGGAAGGATAAGTTCAAGGGAGCTGCAACGAGATTTATCAGAAACCGTGAGTTTTGCAGACATTGAAAACGTATGCCGGAACTTGGTAGGTTCGGAGAAAATCGATGAAACCTCGCGGTTTCGTTCGGTGGAAACGTGGTATAAGATACACCACATAGATGGGAGGTATAACGTGTCAAACCTCCAGATTAGACCCTGTTCCATATAAGTAGCTGCGTTGAGCATTGACTCATTGAACATCAGCTACTTGGTTTTAACTTGTTTGATAAGAGGATCCTGCCTTTTTGAGGATCACCCCAGAGAACTAGGCATTGATTGGATGAATTGATGAGGAGGAGTTAGAAAGCCACCCAAAACTCCTCACAGCTCAGTTTTCCTAGGAATTAAGTGAAACAAAACATTGTCAGTGTTCTGGCAGCGTAAGGGGTTTCTCGGTAAGTCTTGGGGTCTATCACAAAAGGATCTATCTGGATCTACGGCTATGATTACGTCCATTCTCTCTTGTGCACCGGTCGCTTGGTGGAATAAGCTTTCACGTAAATGCTTAACTGCTGCTTTCACTAAGCTTCAAAGAACTAGTCTGTTTCGTCTTCTTAGGAACCTCCCATAGTTCGACTGGTTCTACTCTTGATGCTCTGCTGAGTCCTCCCCCTCACTTGAGGTTCGAGGCTCTACTCATGATGCTCTGCTGAGTTCTCCCCCTCACTGGAGGTTCGAGCACCTTGTGCACCGCATTTAATTTAAGCCCAGTCTTATGAATACGCTGTCCGACGCACGAACGCCCGAATCAAGTACGCCTGGCCCTACTCTTGACGCTCTGATGAGTCCTCCCTGTGTCCCTGTGTCCTTGGTTAGGGCTTCCAACGACGGTTGAGCCTCTCGAGAACAACATTGGAGGTGACATGACTCTTCAGTATCAAGAGAGACCAAACGTATTCGCCCTATCGTCTGAAAGAAATCCGCGGCATTCTTATCATCTCTTGGCAGAAAAAACTGCAGACGACTTAGATGCTTACTAACGCCATACTATACCTTCGCCAAACATCTTAGTGCGGTTGGCCTAAGCCACGAAACCCTCTACAACGCCTGTGGAGAAGACATTGCCATTGCAGAACACTTCCTCTGTCACTGTCCCGCCTTTGCTCAGATCTGGTGACAATTTTTCGGTGCTGATGTGGTCAGTGCTGATGATGTAGGCTCGCCATCACAGAAGCGCATGAGCCCGTAGATTGCTGCCTGACGGTACAATGGCCCAATTTTTCAGTCTGAATGCTCCAATTTAGTTTTAAAAATCTCTGACGAGAAAAAGTGAGTTATCCATCGCCAAGTTACTTCGTTTCATTATAGCCAATGCATTAACTCAAATTGACCCGAGTGAAAGGACAGTGGACTAGGTTTAAGAGCATCCCACATCAGTCATCCATCAAATTACGCCTGGAAACTATCTCAGGGTCCATATGACGACTTTTATTGTGTTCAAAATTTTGTTTCCACTTAACTAAGCAAATCTGACAGACTTAACGAAACTGAACGATCTCAACGAAACTGAACGAACCCAACGAAACTGAACGAACTCAACGAAACTGAACGAACTCAACGAAACTGAACGAACTCAACGAAACTGAACGAACTCAACGAAACTGAAAGAACTCAACGAAACTGAACGAACTGAACGAAACTGAACGAACTCAACGAAACTGATCGAGGCTATCATTATGGTCACAGTGTATCATTTCTGGTTTGATTAACTTCACTCAAGTTTCCTTCCACCCATTATTCCTGTCACAGTTCCAAGTGGCACACAATTCCAAGTGTTGGATGGATCATGTTGACACAACATTATCGGCATTCTATTTCACAGCATATTCCCAAAAGGCGTGCACATACATATACGCTCTCTATGTTCCAAATTGCCTTTGATCTTTCATGAATTGACTCTCTGGTGCCTTCAGAGTTTCTGTGAACACATCCATTAAATGCGTCTCGTTGTTGAAGTTAATGAGAATAAGGGAAAACAACCCACTTCCAGTTGACGTAAGGGCACCACAGCACAAAATTACGTCTTAATTCATACGCCTTCAACTTCAATTCCCATACCAGTTGGGCAGTATCAAGTAAACAAACGACTGACTCTTTTAATAGTGCATTCGAGTTATGACTCAAATTATGTACGACGCTGTTTGTTTTTTTTAAAACGCATATTCCAGAGTGTCACATAATGGTGCAATAATTTCAATGTTTCCGACAAACAAGTTATTCTCTGCGATTTAGCTTGAATGATCTCCAACGGGAAACAAGGGGAGGCGTTGTAAGTTGTCAATGCAATGACGCCTTTGTTTTTTTTTTCCTGACAGTGGGGTAGTAGAGGGGGAACTTTGGGATAGGTTAGTCAGGCTGCTGAGTTTAGGAACAATAATAATAATGTGTGGTGTCAGGGCCCAACTTCTTCTACAGCAACCACTAGTTGTTCTTTTAAGTGTGAATATGACCCACAATTGTATGTCGATGCCGACGCCGAACGGCAAATTTTGACAGACTTTTTCTAGACAGCTATTACTCATCAACCATTGTCAGTGACTCAAAAGAGGTGGGGCCAAATTAAATGTGTCGTACCGGGAATCGAACCTGGATACCGTAGGTTCAAGTGCTTAGAAGTCGACGCAGGGACCCATTTCGCCACGACGGCCAAAGGATCAAGAATACGGCCAACTTGAGCCCTGATTTAGGGCAGCTAAAGAGTTGTTAGACCACTCGGATAACATTTACCACCGGTCTTAGGAACCGAAACAAGCCCCGGAAAATTACATCCGATACCTGTTCTAGGCAGTTGCTCGTCCTATTGAGATACGTAGCGTTCTTTCATAGGGTATAGGCTGCAAGTAATGTAATTCGATACGTCTTTTTCCTCATCTCTACCCCACTTTTGTACGAGTTCAAAATTCGCAATAGCTCTTACTTGGTCGTACCTGATTTCGCATAAGGTGATAATCGGTGACCGGTTGTAAGTAAGTCTGTGATCTGTCTTCCCTTAGTAGTGAATAATGGCCGATTGAATGTCTGCGCAGGTGCACATATGATCAGATTTCTCGTCTATCGGATTCATTGACAGAGGTCTCTGGTCGCCTTTACTCAGAAGATAGACCTTTTACAAAGGTGTTAGGCAGCTTCAAGATCTTCCCAAAGTGATAGACTAAAACAAATTTTTGTACAGCGATAGTGGCCTTACTAAAGAGAACTACGCTATGTCGCCCAGCTGCAAGTGCAATTTAAACATCTTATTAAGTTAAAAACATAGGTACCACGGGTAAACCAACGACCGTACCCTTTCGCGATCCAAAGACGATTCCCAATGCATGTCCCTTCTGATTCACCCGATCGTTGGCCACCCTCTATTTCAACCAAGAGAGGGTAGTTTATGTTGTTGGTTGAGTCGATTGAGAAAAGGGATCATTTTTATTCCTCGTGCAATATCGCTCAACATTCGGCCATCCGTCTTTTTATTTTATTTTTTTATTATTTTTTTTTCATATTCTTCTCACACCACGGAACTCAGATGAGTACCCGGTTTCCATCTCTTATTGCCACAAGGGCTCGGACCCAGACTGCACACAGAAAACTCCCAGCTACTTCTAGGCGTCAGACAGCATCTAGTCAGTAACTTAGAGTACTCAGCAACGGCTCACTTCTTCCAGTTTTTCCTCCCAATTACCGCTAATAGTCACACAACATCTAGTCAATAACTGAGAGTGCTCACCAAGACTCAAGAGTTTTATAACGAAATTTGTTCCTAGATCGATAAATCCATCAAAACGTGGTCCCTCTACAAACACCTGCTGATAGCATTCAGTGAGATCGATGATCACTTTCATTACACTCTTCGGTGGGGCTTCTTCTATTCGTGTTTATACCCACCCCCGGGTACGCAACATATTCTTATCCTTCTGCCCGACTCTCTCTCTTCATGATGATTATACCTCTCGTCAGATCGTGGCATGTTGGAGAGCATTTGGCGATCCGTTGCCATCCCTTACTACCTCCTTGAAGACATAGACTGCTTACTCCCCGTTTTCTTGTACTTTGATTTCAAGTAACCGAGCGTTTTCGGCCTCCTCGAAGTACCCCTTAACCCCGACACTATATACCTAATAGTTGAATTCAGCTATTCCCGCTCTCCGAGCCGTCGATTACATATTGCAGAAATAGTCTTCAGAGCTTCTGATGGGTCCACCTGCGCCAAATACCTTTTACGTTGAAAATATGACATGAGTCAACACACTTTAGAACTATATTCTCATGCATTTCCTCCCTGTTTCTTCCAAAAGCACAGTTCTGAAAAACAGACCACTGTGAGAAAAGGGCCTTTACTTAATGAGTTGGATCGTGCATGAGTCGAAGTGCCACTCATTACTTCACTCGATCGCTCGATCACTTCTCTTACTGCTGCATTCTCATTTTTTTGAGATGCAGACTGATCTTAAAACCAAGATCAGTCTGCGTCTCAAAATTTTGGGTAGCTGTTTAGAAAGGAGTTTCTCTTAAAATCGAGCAGTCCCTCAATTAGGCGTGGTTCTGGGTAGGTCTGGGGATGTATTGGCAATCTGGATAAGACTGTCTACTCAAATATTTGATGCGAACATATTCAAGTAATCGTCACAAAATTTGGACCATGTGTACCTCAACAAGACAATGATCCACAATCACAGAGTCAAGATGGTCAAAGAGTCGCTGCTGTATTGAGGGCGACCAGATAGCAATGATCGGTTTTCCAAGTGGTATCTTTACCTTCTTCTTCTATCATCTTCTTTTTTGGCTGGCTCTACAGTGTGGGGTGGACCAGGCCCTCAGCCAATATGCCTCGCATCGGGCTTGTGCGAATTACTTCCAGCTAAGGACTTTCAACTGATTGAGGTCTCATTCCAGTTGTGAACGCCACCGGAAGTTTGGTCTTCATTTACCTCATTAGCCCGTGGGGTTCGAGTCTAATTAGCATTGGATGTGTGGACTGAGTATGATCTTGCTATCAGTGATGAGAGACTCGAACTCTATTGACCGTCGCTGTTATAGTTCATCGTTCAGTCTTCTTCTCCAAACCGATCAACTCACGTGACCAAAGATTATATGACGGACTTTAATCTCGAAGCGACCAAGAGTCTCTTCGTCCGCTTTAGTTAGTGTCTATTCTTCAGCAGGTCCCAGTCTGTCCTCTCAGTACCTTATATAGGGATCTGTTGGTCCTTCGAGAAAGGTCTTTATTTCTCAATTGCCTTCCATGCCCAAACACACAGGCCCTCTGGTGTCCCTGACTGTGTTCAGTAGGAGCGTAGGTGAACAAGCGCTACATTGGGGTTATAGACGTCGCATATTTTTTGTAGACAGTATATAACTTGTCTTGCCCTCACTTACTGCAATGTCCGTCCTAGCCGTTTTCTTCTCCATGTTCACAGTAGCCCCACAGACAGCACGCCGTGTTCTTCCGATGATTTCATTGTCATCTGCGAGCAGTTGTGTTCCGATTATTGGAAGATCGTCCCAATCAATGACATCTGCCCGTCAAAATATTCAGTAAGGCTTACCATTTCATCACACACCGTAGGAAGCCTAAGCAGGTGGATTATCCACTTCAATCCCCAGTCCCCAGCCCTTTTTCTTTCATTCTGGTTATGCCCCCGATTAGTGTTTCTCTTTGAGAACTATTTTTTTACTCGTTCGCACACTCAAGTGAGCCATTCATTGAACCATCTTGCGTCAGTAGTTAGTAGTCATTCGAATGATGATCGAGATGGTCTACTAATCGATTATCACTCGAATAATCATTCGATTGCCCCCATGTCGAGTGATCATTCGATTATGAAGTCTTGATTCTTAAAGTCTTTCGATTATGGCCATCAACAACTTTTTCTGTCAAACAACGCGTATTTTATGATCAATTGAACAAACGTCACAGAAGTGACCGCTGTATTGCCGTGCCTTTAAAATAAAGTACAGTGAAACTTCTCTATAGCGGACAGCAGTGGGGGACCGTCGCCATTATCCGCAATGTCGGAGTCCCCGTTGGGGTGGGGTTGAAATACACGAATGCCTTCATGCAGCCTTCATGCCACCCATGATAAAATGTCCGTTAAGAGAGATGAGGGGTGTCCGCAAAGAGAAGTTTCACAGCAAATCTCTGTTCTGGACAGCAGTGGGACCGTCGCCATTGCCCGTAATGTAGGGGTGCCCGTTCGGCAGGGGTTGAAGTACACGAATACCTTCATGCAGCCTTCATGCCACCCACGATAAAATGTCCGTTAAGAGAGATGAGGGGTGTCCGCATAGAGAAGTTTCACAGCAAATCTCTGTTCTGGACAGCAGTGGGACCGTCGTCATTGCCCGTAATGTAGGGGTGCCCGTTCGGCAGGGGTTGAAGTACACGAATACCTTCATGCAGCCTTCATGCCACCCATGATAAAATGTCCGTTAAGAGAGATGAGGGGTGTCCGCAAAGAGAAGTTTCACAGCAAATCTCTGTTCTGGACAGCAGTGGGACCGTCGCCATTGCCCGTAATGTAGGGGTGCCCGTTCGGCAGGGGTTGAAGTACACGAATACCTTCATGCAGCCTTCATGCCACCCACGATAAAATGTCCGCTCAGAGAGATGAGGGGTGTCCGCAAAGAGAAGTTTCACTGCAAATCTCTGTTCTGGACAGCAGTGGGACCGTCGCCATTGCCCGTAATGTAGGGGTGCCCGTTCGGCAGGGGTTGAAGTACACGAATACCTTCATGCAACCTTCATGCCACCCATGATAAAATGTCCGTTAAGAGAGGTGAGGGGTGTCCGCAAAGAGAAGTTTCACAGCAAATCTCTGTTCTGGACAGCAGTGGGACCGTCGTCATTGCCCGTAATGTAGGGGTGCCCGTTCGGCAGGGGTTGAAGTACACGAATACCTTCATGCAGCCTTCATGCCACCCACGATAAAATGTCCGTTCAGAGAGATGAGGGGTGTCCGCAAAGAGAAGTTTCACTGCAAATCTCTGTTCCAAAATCTGTCTTGAATCATTTTTATGAATCTTTGTGGATGTGCAACAGAGTAGGTGTACACTTTCTTTAGACGCTCACACCCCATAAATGTCTGCGTATCTTTTGGCACCCTCTTCAAACGATCTGCCGATTGCTGCACCTACACACACACACAGTTCGAGAAAATTGAAAACAAAAGCAGCTACACACAACACACGCCCGTTGAATTATCGAATTTTGTATTTGAATCTGCTTTCGTTCCTAAAAATACCCCACTTGCATATGTTTGCATCTATCTTCGATGCGGTTTGGTGATGCCAAGGTTGTTGGTGAAATGCTCGCTCACTGCTGAGCAATAAACTGAACAACTGCACTGAATGCCATCAATTTAAGGAATCAAAAATAAACTTTTATGGCCAGTCTTTATAATTTTGTCACAACAAAGAAGAGCCGGGCCGAGCTGCGCCGTTTTTGCCAACACCCACCGCATCCATAAACTTGCCCCTGATGTGAGGTCAACCAAGTTACGTAAATCATAGCCCCGAAATTGGTCTCAAAGGCAGGCACTGAGAATTTCTAAATTAATGCACAGTCTTGGAATTCGTTCAATCGACCTTCGCATCGCCTTCAGTTTAGCGCAACAAAGTTGCATATTTTCACGCCTTACACAAGCGCGGGGGCATGTTCGTAAGTTCCAATATTTATTGACACTTGCCTAGTTATCACTAAACTCAGACAGCCAGACACAACAATCCGCGATAATAGTTATCGCAAATATTTGTCAGACATTTTTTAGTGTGAACAAAAAAAAAATAACCACTGTTTCAAATTAAAAATGAAGGAATAAATAAATGACGTGTTCGAGTATTATGTAACTCAGCTACAGCAGCGAACATTTTGTTTGTTTATTTGTCTGTGGCTGGGTTACTCGTGTCAGTTGAACTGGAATCGGGAGGAGAGTAAATATCGTTGCGTGTGCATTCAAACCGCCTCTGTCATGGGGATTTGATATTAATTAGTGTCGGCATCGCAAAGAGACGAGCAAGTCATACATTGAAGCGTAATCAATTATCCAATTATTTTAACCGACCAATTAAAGTTTAATTATTAGCTTCATGCAAGCATATTATGAACACGTGTACGGACTGAAACAGATGGCGGGTGCTTGCCAAAAATATCGAAACCGGAAATTGGGGCTGTGGTTTAATCTGCAAATGTTTCAATGTCATGTTCGAAATTGTTCAAAAGATTATTTGTATTTAAATTTTGCGGACGAATTGGGTTTGAAATTGAGGTCGCCAAGGTTAGGCTCCAAGGTGCGGCCGAGACCGGAGCTGACGCGGACTTATTCGGTTCAAATGGCATATTTCTTCTGTCTAATGTCAGGAACAGGCGGAGAATGAAGGAATAGTGTGGCGGTAGCATCCATTCTCACCTTACAGCATTTTGGATTGTGTAGAGGAGCAGTTTCGTTTGTTCAGTTGCAGTCAAACTGAGCATAAATGAGCCCAGATCTTGCATTAAGATTAATGCGAGCTAAGAATAGACGCGAGCTAGAAATAGCAGTATGTGAGCCGTGGTCTTATTTCTCGACATTTTCAGAATGAAGGCTTAGAGATAGAGAGAGAGAGAGCGTGCATTTTCTACTAGATTGTGGTACTTGAACGGTCAATCTTAGACGTGTTCGCCAAGAAATTGAAGCCCTCTCACTTTGAAAAAAATTAAGCGCTGGTTTTTATATCTCATGTATTCAGTTGCTATCCAGACAGGATGGTTCTTTGATAAGTCTGTCATTTAAGTCAACAGTTTTTTTTCCAATATAGTCTCCTCCATTCAGCTCTCGAGGCTAAGTTAATCGTTTTAAAATTTAGAAACTGGAAATATTTGCAAGGGCCTGTTTCTGGAGAATAGAAGTGCCAGACTAGCAGTTCGTAGCCAAGTTTATGGACTTTTGCAATGGAGACTTAACACGCGTCTAACCTTTGATGGAAGACCATTGTTTTCTATGCCAAATGCGGTCGTTTCTATTTCAAATCCACGTTGAATCTGCCTAAAATCCTCTAAAATATAAGAGGTCCCTCAATTTACCCATTTCAGGGTAATCGACGTGATTGCCACGACCTTGATGGCCATTCTTGTTCACATTCACCCGAAGAATCGGAACAGGAAAATGGCCATTTTTATTCGAATTCAGTAGTTCATCTGCATTCAATGGCTGTCAATCAAGAACTCCAAGTTTGACAGCCGTCTGTATAGATGGTAGTTGACGGGAGGAGTATTGCATTTAAACTTACTGCTCGGGATATTCACCGACTGTCACTGTCTTTTCAAACAATCCTTGGTCGGCTAGACACGACTGGGTGGGAGTGCCTGCCCCTGGTTTGCAAGGTTCCCGGTTCGAATCCCAGTGAAAGCAAAGTTAATACGCTTTTATCTGGTTTTCAAATCTGGTCCTGTCATTGGGATCAAATTTAAGGCACTATCAATGGGATGGGTGGGTCGCCGCGGCGTAGTGAGTAAGTGCGTTGACTCCTACGCAGAGGGTGCCAGGTTCGATACCCGAATTAACCACCTTTGAATAATTCACGGCTCCGCCTCTTTCGAGTCACTGACAATGCTCAAAGACTATTCCTGTCTAGAAAAAGCTTCCTCAACTTCGCCGTTAGGAGTCGGCATTAAACTGTAGGTCCCTTCCACTTGTGAATGAACAATAGCACGCACTATACAAGTGGTTGCTGAGAAGCTAGGTCCTGGTCGGCCTCGGACTGTCGCGCCACCCATATAGATAGATAGATATGTCTTTATTTCGTATTAAAAATACAATGTGGTTGTCACACAATTTACATACAGAGATTCGATATTTAAATTTTATATCTTTCAACTGAATTATTGTCTTTTAGGTTTTTAAGGTATACAAATGTAAAGAAAAGTGATTTTGAAGAAAATAAGAAAAAATAGAAAAACTTCAATACAAAGAAAAAAAAGAAGAATGGATAGATTGATGAATCTATTATATTAATAAATAAGAACATTTTAAAAAATGAATAATCGAACAGAATAAGTAAATAAATAAACATATAGATAAATAAAAAGATAATAAATAAATAAATAAACTAAATGAATAACTAAACAATCAAATAATAAACAAATAAATGATCAAAATATATATAAATAAATAAATAAATAAATAAATAAAAACAAAACTAAATAAATAATTTAATAAATGAAAATACGTATATATATAAATAAATAAGTTAAATATAAATTAGCATTATGACATATATTTGAAAATAAACAAATAATTATTAGATATTTAATTGGTTTATGAGAGGATTATCTGAAAAAACCTTGTTTTTCTCGAAATTTATCCGTTAATTTAATTATTCTGTCGGAGATCAATTCAACATTCACTTGGAGGTGAAGATCCGAAGTTGAATGGTTTCGGGACAAATTAAGCATCATTTTCAGCAGTTTGTTTTGTGTAACTTGCAGTTTCTTAATATGGCTATTGGCACATCTTCCCCATACTTGGCATCCAAAAAGTAGTATTGACTGGAATATCACCTTATGGATTATGATTTTGTTGGACCTGCTTAGCTTTGATTTCCTGTTTATGAAAGAGTAAAGCATCTTTCTACCAATGTTTACCTTATTGACAGTGCTTGCTATGTGCTCTTTGAACGTCAACCTGGCATCCAAATGAATACCCAGGTATTTTACACTAGACTTCCAGTTAACTCTTTCTCCACAAACGTCAAGTGGATTGCTGGGCAGTAGGCAACTCTTTCTTTTTCGGCTGAAAAAGATAGGTTGTACTGTTTCAAAACTAATTTTTATCCTCCACGTATTGAGATAATTGGCAAATATTCGTATCCCAGGTTCCAGATTTGTCTCAATATTGAGACTAAACTCGTGAGAGGAGAATATGCCTGTATCATCAGCGTAAATTGCTATTTCACATTCCGGGAGCCTAGGGAAGTCAGATATAAATATGTTGTACAGCACAGGTGCCAGGACGGAACCCTGTGGTAGTCCTGCGTGGAAGTGTTGAAGATCCGATGCTTTACCGTTAACATAAACTATGAATCGTCTGTTGGCAAGAAAACTTTGTATGATTTTGACTAGATACAGGGGGAAACCAAGTCCAATCATTTTGTAAACGACGCCATCATGCCAGACGGAATCAAATGCCATCTCGATATCTAACAGAACTAATCCAGTGGATGAGCACTTGATGGGACGTGCTGTGCTTACTTCTAAACCCAAATTGCTCATCTGGGAAGATATGCTTGTCGTCAATAAAGTGCATAGGTTTAATTTTGATAATTTTTTCGAAAACTTTGCTGAGACAACTGAGAAGACTAATTGGTCTATAATTGTCTGGACTTTGAACTTGCTTTCCAGGTTTCAGTATAGGCACTACTTTTGCTATTTTCCAGGAATTGGGAAAGTATTGAAGTTTTAAGCAGGCGTTCACAATGAAGGTTAAGAATTTTATGCCAGATTAAGGCAATTGCCACCCATATTATTATATTATTTTATTATCAATTGGATGGACAATCAGTGGAAGTAGTCTGACTGTGTGCATCACAATGGCCCAACATGGTCTAAGTGTGGTGGTGAATGCACTAGCAACCCGCCTACCTAACCTGACCTAGTGGTCGGCTACTCGTTATCCTACAATCTAAAGCTATGTACATACGTTTGAGTCTATAAAGAAATTATTATTATTTTTTTTCCTCCTGTCCAACCCATGCCGTGCAGGCAGCGACACCGGGACGAGGGTGGATCTATTGTATGCCAGGGTTGGACTTAAGACAAAAGACAAACCACTTCCCGCGCGAAAGATAGTAAATCTTTTGTGATGGAATTTTTTAATTCCACTGAAATGAGTATATGGAAGATACGTTTCCCTAACCAAGCTCGGCAGTCTCATCCTCTTCGAGGCAAAGCCGACAAACCGTGTCTTGACACTGGTTTAGTTTGTCAAGGTCATATTTCAGGCCGCAGTGGCCGGTAAGAAAGCTTGTTAGTAATCTTAAGCTATGATTATTAAGATGGAATATTTCCTTATATGAATGAGGCGTGATTATTCTCTTGGACCATGACCATTTGTCCACTGGTCTAGGCGAACTTTGTTTTTCCATTCGTTCTAGTTGTAACCGCTGTCCAATTGATACTGCAGAACGGTTTTCAGAGCTAGCTCTCGAGAGCTCATCTGTGGATCCGCTGCCTTCAATCCCTCTATGTCCAAGGACCCAGCCGAGTTTCACTTAGTTGTGTATGGCAAGGGATTGCAAAGTCAAAGCAGCACTTGACTGTTTTGGAATCCATTAGATTGGACGAAAGTGCCTTTCTCTTTCGTACCAATTCATAGTAAATCATACATGAACGAAAAAAATCCAGTTCAATCTTCTATTTCGTCGTCTTCAGAGGGTGCTACACTCGGATATGGATCTGCCCCACAAGCTGACTGCCAATTGGGTTTAGGCCCATTTTTCTTCTGCGTGCACTGAAGTCGCTAGTGTTAGGACTATAAGATTGTTCACGAATGATTTCAGACGCTCACACAAAACGGCATAGAAGGTCATACAGGCAGATAGATGTTTAGGCGATTTATCCCTCGAAAATGGGTTAATGCGAGAGCTTTTCTTAAACAGTTCTGTAGGCCTTCTGTACGTATGCTTAAGTCGACTTAAGCATCAATTCAATTCAATTCAATTTACTAGCAAGAATATTAAGACAGATGTCTCTTATAGTACAAGTTTTAACAAATTCAGCGAGATTTACAATGATAATAGACCAAGAACTAAAACAACTTAGAAGTAAAAGGAAGAAGGAAGGAGATTGGATGGTGGAGGGATGGTGAGGAAATTAGGAAAGGGAGGAATAGTGTAGAAGGACAACACATTTTAAACGTTTGCAATTGATGCAATTGATGATTCGTATAGTCAAAGGTAGTGAATTCCATATTCGTATTGCATAAACAAAGAATAGTCGAGATGAGTTTGTATATCGAGATCAGTGCAAGGGTTCTAAGTGAGTGAACAAAATTAAGTTTTTCAAACAAGTACAGGGGTGTCTTATTTACTTTTAAGTTATGCAAGAAAATGCAGTTTATCGCGTCAATGAAACGTTCAAGAGAGGTTCCAAGGAATGTGATCATGTCTTCGTAATCCATAAATTTATCTGACAGCATCATTGAATGCTACTTGCAGTTTTCGTTCAGATATGCAGTCAACCTTACAAAATAAAACATCAGCATAGGTGATGATTGGCAAATTAAGTGTTGAGACAAGTTTTTTTCTTGTATCAACAGGGTAAGCCAGAGCTTGCGAAGGCAACCGCATATTCGTCAGATTAGGTGGTTTATATTGTCATAACCAGACAAGGTGAAATTTAAAACATAGCCTAGAGTGGTAACAGTTTCTACAAACTCAAGATTTGTCCTCGGCGAGAGCAATGTTAGGGTCCTTCCCTTGAGGGATACTGTTTTATTGCGAATGGGAATGACCTACGACTTTTTTTTGCGCATGGAGGTAAAGTCAATTTGTTGCAGACCAACTGTGGATACTGCCAAGATCAACATTTGTTTCGTTCGTTAGTCAACATCGGTGGTATGGAATTATCTTCTATCGTCGTCCGTTAATTCTTCCTCATAAATTTAAAATCAAAGGAACTGATCTTGTCAGATTCGAGTTGCGACTCTGCTCTGAGTTGTCCTTCACTCGTCCATATAAACATTTTTAAAATTGATTCAATAATTATCTTATAGCATTATGTTAAATTTAACTCTTAGTAAATAAATAAATAAGCTTAAAAATTAAAACTTATAATTAACCGATTTTTTCTTTTATTTTCAGGTAAGCGTTAGCGAAGAAATTTAATGATTTTGTTTTCTACATATTTGACCGTGAGTACATCAGAATTAAATTTAATTTGATGGCACATTGATGCTTCCATCAGAGAAAGAACTAAGGTTACTGGAAAATGAGAGCATTCCTTACAGTATGATCTTTAACTCTTTGTTTAAGAGGAGTTAGTATTTGTCGTCGGATAAGTTTGTCATTCCATGGTAATGATAACATTACGAGTTGACCGGCTTGCATAATATAATAAAAATATGGGTGGCTCTACAGTGGGCCTAGCTTCTCGGCAACCACTCGTGTTGTGCGTGCTATTGTTCATTCACAAGTGGAAGAGACCTACAGTTTATGCCGACTCCGAACGGCGAAGTTGAGAAAGCTTTTTCTAGACAGGAATAGTCTTTGAGCATTGTCAGTGACTCGAAAGAGGCGGAGCCGTGAATTATTCAAAGGTGGTTAATTCGGGTATCGAACCTGGCACCCTCTGCGTAGGAGTCAACGCACTTACTCACTACGCCGCGGCGACCCGTTAACAACCTTTTTACTCTTTATATGCAAGCCGTGTATGGGCCGTGTATTGTCGAAATTCGACGTGAATTTCGGATCAGTAGCCCGTTGCGAGTATGAACCGAGTATCCCCAGTTTCCTTTAACATTTTTAGTATTTCTTCGTTTCACTTTCTTCTTTCTTTCTTTGGCGCTACAGTCCGGGGTGGACCTGGGCCTCAACCAACAAGTCTCTCCAGCTAGCACGGTCTCTAGCTAGCTGTCTCTAGTGTCACACGCCAAGTTGGTTAAGGTCCTTCTCCACCTGTGTGCCCCACCTTAAACGCGGGCGTCCTCTGTTGCGTTTCCCACGGTTTGGAGTCGAAGACTCTTCGGGCCGGCGCTGAGTTGTCCATACGCTCTACATGGCCCAGCCATCTTAGGCGTTGGATCCGAAGATGCCTGACTAGACTCATGTCGCTGTACAGCCCGTACAATTCGTGGTTGAATCTTCTCCTCCAGAAACCGTCAACTCCAACAGGACCCAAGATCGCACGCAGACCTTTTCTCTCGAAGCGACCAAGGACTTCCTCATCCGCTTTTGAGATTGTCCATGCCTTCGCGCCGTACAGCAGGACTGGGATGGTCAAGGTCTTGTATAAAGTCCGCTTGGTCCTTCGAGAGATGGCTCTACTTCTCAGTCGCCTCTTGAGCCCATAGAAACAGCGGTTGGCAAGAGTTACTCTGCGTTTGATTTAAAGAGAACTTACAGGTTTTAAAACGAGCAAAGTTTGGTCTAGTTCTTAAAGAGAAACTTTTAGATTTTAAAACGATTATTTTGATATAGCCAAGGTTTGATACTAATCAGCTAACAATCCTTCGTCACTCTCCCTCATGGAGCCTTGATTTAGGTCCACTTCCAGTTAAGACGCAGTTATTGTTTGCAACAAAAACGAGAGCAAATTCGATGTTTTTCCTTTTAGTGAAAATAGGCGTGGCTAATTGGGACCGACAAATAACACGACGCAAATCAAAACAACGTAAATTACATCTTAAAGCTCTCGACTAAATAACAGAAAATAAAATGGGAATGACGCAAATCTCATTTCTAACGACGACAAAACCTTGAAACTTCGCAATTCGAGGCGACGCGAGTCAAATGTGGTGGTGCACTTGGTGGGGAGTGCAAACCGAAAAGTCGGCGTATCGTTAGCCTCTTTGCTCTCTATCGATGATTTTCGGTGAGTTGTTGTCAAGGTTAGTTACATGGTGTTCAGTCATCCGGCTTATTTAGTCCTGGACCACAATCAAAACACCGTTCTCGGGCTAGTTACCTGAAGTTAGGTGTACCAAGTTGGTTAAGGACCTTCTCCACTCATATGGACCACCTTCAAGGCGGGCGCCCTCTGTAGAGTGGCTCACAACTTCGCAGTCACAAGCTCTTGAGGTTAAGCTCTTCTTCTTCTTCTTCAGCCACTCGACATTACTCAGCCATCTTGGGCATTGGATTCGTAGAAGCCTGGCTACGATCAGGTCACAGCTCATACCAAAGATCGATCGCAGAACTTTTGTCGATCGCAGAACATATGAATGACTTCTTCCCCCATTTGAGATCGTCTATGGCATTGCGACGTTCATCAGGGCTGAGATGATCAAAGTGATGTATGTATAAAGTCAACTTGGTCCTTTGAGAGAAGGTTATGAGACTCAATTGCCTCTTCTGTCCAATGCAACAGAGATTGACAAGAGTACTCCTGTTCACAAGACGACTGGATGGCGCAGTTGGTAGAGTGCTGTTCACTATGGAGCTAAGCTATACCAAGTCTGTTCGGCTTCGTCCAAGACGTTGTTCCTTGAGGACACCATACTCTTCTTTTTCTGGCTCAAGCCACATTTTATCCGCCACCATCTTAAACTCGCCTGCAATGTCTCACTGGTGGCTCGCTGCGTTTTGCCGTCCCATTAGCTTAAGCCAACACTTGGACAGACTTCCGGAATATTGTGCTGGCGTGCGAATTTTACACAATCTTCCCTAGAACGACGTTGATGAAGTCCCATGGCAGCGAGTCGCCTTTTTTGGCATTGATGGTCTCTGTGAGCTTGTTTTTTAATTTGCGCGTGCTCAAGGGGGTTGCTAATACACTTATGTGTCCGGGGTCAAGACACAGCACGGGCCGAAGGTATAGAGGGAGAAAGGGAGAGGAGGTACCTGTGCACATTGGTCTTAAATATCTGCGGGTTGTAGTCTGTGGGAAATATTAGTTTGGGAAGAGCATTCCATATTCGTGCAGTGCGGCTGAAGAACGAGTCTCTGAATTTAACTGTCCGTCCGAAAGTAGGCTTAAGGGTTTACTGATGGGCATTCCTGGCGAGACGAGTAATGCGGGTGAATTAATGGAGAGGAGGAATGCAGTTGGCTAGCTCACTTGAGCATCGTTTGTTGAAATAACGATAAAACACGGACAAAGAAGAGACGGTACGTCGATGTTCGTGCGAGTCTAATGTCTCTGCGATATTGTTGTCTCCTATAAGTTTTATCGCTCGCTTTTGGATTCTATCAAGTAGGTGCAGTGTGGTCTTGGGGGCAGCAGACGAGATATGAGCGTTATACTCAAGCTTGGGGCGGATGTACGCCTTATAAATTAAAGCCAAATCAGAAGGGGTGAAATATTTCTTGCATCGATTAAGGAAACCTAAACATTTCGCAGCATTTTTGGCGACCTCAAATATGTGATCGTTCCAACTAAGTGTTGTGTTGATACACATACCAAGAATGGAAAGTTTTCCGGTTGAATTCCACTCTATTGTTTTTCCCCAGTAAATTATGCTGTCAAGATCGGAATTCAATGCTGAACATACGCTGCCGTTCCAATTCTACGGCCAAAGGGCGGGGTCGGTGGTCTTGGAACGAATATGAAAAGCTAAGGGTGCTGTCATCAGCGAAGGAATGGATTGGATTAGAAGTAGCAGACAAGATCATTTATAAAAATGAGAAAGAGTGTCGGGGACAGAACTGAACCTTGGGGAACACCAGCATTTATTTGGTGGATATCAGACTTGAACCCATCCAAAACAACTTGAATTGGACGGTTCGAAAGGTAATTTCTAGAAGAAGAGATTCATCGATACCATAGGCACGCATTTTCGACAAGAGAGTTTGATGCCAAACTCTGTCAAATGCTTTACAAATATCAAGCGCAACGATCTTGCTTTCGCCTAAATTGTGCAGAGATTGGTTCCACTTTTCGGTGAGATAAGCTATCAGATCACCAGTGGACGTGTCGCTGCGGAAACCATATGGTCGGTCATTAAGAAGCTTCCGCGATTCAAGATATTTCATAAGCTGACGATTTATCAGCGTTTCCATGACCTTAGAAAAAAGGGACGTAATGCTATGCTATGGGTGGGTACGAGGTGGGTGACGAAGATTCGCCCTTTTTAGGGACTGGCTGGACAAATGCTGTTTTCCATCTGCTCGGAAAGAGACCTAAAGAGTAGGATAGATGAAAAAGCTTACGCAGTTACCATCCGGGCCATCGGATTTGTGCACGTCGAGATCTTTCAGTACTCTTGCAACTGTACGAGTGCGGAAGTGGATTTGTCCCATAATGGAGGAGCGAATTCTATCGTCATCCTACAAAATCTGAGGATCTTGGTGGGAACGTCAAAACTAGATATGGCGGCGTATTACTATTACGTCTTTCTGCACGCTGTAGTATGCAGCCTTGAATCCGACGCATAGGTCGACACGCACGACCTAAGCCTCTCTGATCTTATCCAAGCTCTACCCTTATTTGACGTTTTGGTCGGCTTATCCCGGTGCTCCCACACTCACACCCGATTGTTCAAACTATCGAGTGATCCGTCTCCTCATCATCGCGTACAAAAACCTCTCGAATCATCTGTCTAGCGAGTGATAGCATCTCGCACCCGGGTTTCAATTTCTCAACGATTTCCCAATTGCACTGAAATTGCGACAGACTCCCGTATTTACGATAACGACCTGTCCCAACGCCTATCTAGACAACTGCGCAGCTTGAGATTCACTTCCGCATCGCATCGCAAAACAACACGGCATTCCCTTCCAATAAAGTAACCGAGAAGAAGAAGAAGAAAAAGAACAAAAAAGCATCTAAAATTAATCAGCCACCTCCCAGGCACTTGAACACGGCCTCAGACAGAGTACGACGTTAAGTGCAACTCGTACACGTCGCAAGCAAATTCGCAATCAAATCATTTCGACTTCACGTGCTCCTGCGAATAGACGAGAGAGCGAGCAAGAGATTGGATCGTAAAGCACAAAAATGATACATTGCCAGTGCCATAGGCGCACATCACACGCTTCTGAATCGAGAGTAGGTCATCGCAAGCAAACCTAATCATCTGTGAAGTGCTCGTTCTCGCGTACATACACAGATGCGGCTGGCAGATGCGATAGCGAATTGCACTGGCATCGGCCACTGCGGCAGCAAAGTCTGTTCTAGAATTCTAATTCGCATCATTGGATGATTGACATGTTTTATTGCGGCTAATGGTAGCTTGTCGCCGCGCCGCGCCGCCGCTGCCTGCTGTCCACGCTATCATCCTCGCCTACTAAGGGTGCCATCGTTTCGAATTGATTTCAATCGACACGGCAGCGGCGATCTGCTGCCTCTGCTGAGGCAAGTAATTAGTTCCGTCTGTGAGAGGAGTTTATGCCCAAGTTGGCTCTTTTTTGTCGGCTTGCGGTTTATTAATCGCTTTTTATGGAAAGTTGACGTCCCATCGAGGGGCTTTAATTAGCATATCTCCATAATTCGGTTCGATTGCGAGCGACCAGTTAAAACGTTTTCCATTAGCAGCCTTGATTCGATTTGACGCAACTTGGAACCGATTCCTTCTCGCACTTTTGTTTTGTAAGGGCTTTGAACCAGATTCCGAGTCGAATTAATTAGCGTGTCACCTCGAACAAGAGGCGTTCATTTGGGGAGCATTGTATGCATTCCTCCTGAAATCGAATCAACCTTCCCCCTTGCCTGTGAACCTAATCTTTCTCTCTCTCGTTTCATATCAGCCGCGCACAGTTCAATGACACACTTCCTTTGTGAGTGCCTCAGCATCGCGCACTATCAGCAATCAGGGGAACACAAAATCACTCGGATCTACTACGCAATTCGTTTCCATTGTCATTGTTCCGCAGCAGGAACACGAACGCGTCTCCCCCTTCTACGGGGCGGTGTGGTGCGACCTTTGTCTAACAAGTCCGCATGAATGGCTCACATTCTTGCGATAACAATCGAATGCATTCGGAATAATAAATCCAAGGTTAGCAAAATTAATTACCCCCGGGACAGGCGGAGCACGAAAGGCCATCTAATGAGCAAGTGTGGCCCAAATAAAGGAGATCACCGCCCCCGCAGCGTGATCGAAACAACGCTCAGTTTGCTTAGCTGTCTGTCAAAAGATATTTTCGGTTTTGCGAATTTATTTGCATTTGCCATTGTGACTGTTTTATCGTTCCGCGTCCGTGTGTTTGCACACTTTTGACAGACTCTGTCTCTTTGTCGATTTCGCATTCAATTGAGATACTTAGCGAACTTGTTTCTGTTTTGGATGTCGGACTGATGGGAGGTGGTACAATGAGTTCATTTGTTTGAATGCTTGAGCGGTGGTTGTTTGTCTGAACGATTGAAGCGCGGTGAGCGATCGTTTGAGAAAAGGGGGGGCTGGCAAGAAAGGACGAGTACTCATTTGAAATTCGGACCAGTTTGTGTGTTCAATTATATGCGGTCTAATGGCTTTGACAGTTGGTCACAAAAAAAAAACAGAGGCGATCTTCCAATCGGAGTCACATTAAATTGTGCGTAAACATTAGCTCTAAAGTATTCGTCCAACTCACCCAAATGAATAGAAAAACTCATGTTTTTTGGGAACAAATTTGTCTTCAACTATCGGCGCTTAAGTCCGGGATGGACCTGAGCATCAACCAGCAGGTCCCGTCATCTGGTACCATCTTTAGACAGTCTGCCGTAAAATTGTATTACCCCAAGCCATTTATTAGCCCAATCAGGTTTGTGGGCGTCCTCTATTGCGTTGTCCCACTGTCGCCGTATTGAAGACTCATTGGGTTAGCCCTTAAGCTGTACATGGATAGGAAAGACACCTCTGGTCACTGTGCAGCCCATATCCCCAATTTTCTTGTCCAAATGCCATCAATGCAAATATGACAAACAATTGGACGCAGAACTTGATTCCTGAAAGAACCAATGGCTTCCTCATCTTTTCTTGAGATTATCCATGAGAGTGACAGTTCGTAATGTCTTCTCTCGTTTCAACGTAATAAATGTGTGGTCCAGCTGGGCCCATTTTAATGTCTAGTAGGGGCAAGATGTTTTCTTGATTGTTCCTATTCAGTTGTACCATTTATGCACGAGCCACCCAGATGCTTAGATGTTATGGAAGAAATGTGCTCCCCGTGTTCTGTGTCTCAAATGATAGACAGAGGTAGTGAGGCCATTTCTCTTTCTGTTCAAAAGTTTCTCAAACTTCGTCGTTCGCAGTCGTTCGGTTCTCATCCACTTGGAAGTACAAAAGAGCATGCGCAACAGGATTGGGTGCTGTGGAAAAGAAGTTGGACCCAAGTCCTCTTCGGACCGTTCCTCGCAAATTCACAAGCCGATTCAGTATTGGATACGTCCCTGTCACCCGGTGATTAATCAAATGTATATTTTTTTTCTAAGAACTCAATGTGTTTTAAGTGGCAGCTGGCGACCATCTCAGACTTGACGTCGTTGGTTTGCATTGACATCATTCTAAATGCGGCTTTAACTGTCAGAACCTTCACTTGGAAAACACGGCCGTAGTTAGTTCGACTGAACAACGAATGTCTTAGATATTGATGTCAATACTTTTCAAGGATCCCAGTTTTGGTGATCAATTAAAGTCTCCATTTCCCGAAATCGCTGGCGTTCATTATATACACACCAAGCCACAAATTCTCGGAAAGGAAAAACTAACTGTGTGCCAAAAGTATTATTTTGATCAATGAATTAGTCTGAAATAATCTTACGTTTGACAGATGGCAGTACACGACCGGAAATGAAGTACAGAGAGATACCGACTTCACAGCTGATTGACCCTTGTCCGTCGTTGAAATTGAGAGACTTTCTGGTTCAATTTTTCATGCATTTTTGACGGTTATTTACGAGAGAATACAAATGGCGTTATCTAATTGGTTCAATTTGACTTGAGCGAACGACTTAAAAAATAGTTGTCAAGTATTTTAAAGGCAGAAGTCTGACATCTCTGTAATACTTCATTTCTGGTTTAAATTGAGAAAATGACAAAAGACCAAATGTCATGTCAAAAACTTTTAGTTGGCAGTGAGGTATCCTAGGTTGGTGGGTAGGTAGATGTGACTGGCAAAGCCCTCACTTAGGCCTTTAAGGTCCCTTGTTCTGTCACTATTCGGCTTTTCCCGCCATTTCGTTGGCCTACTACACTCTTCCTCACTTGCCTTTTTTGGTGTGTGTATTTATAACTATAACCAGTTGGTGAACTGTTGGTAGGTGCTAGAACCTAGTAGCTACGCATATATCTTCTTCTTGTCTCTGCAAGGGCTGGGTAGGTTCCGAGGTAGTGTAACACGGTTTCCTCGTCCTCCTCATCCATGCAGCTTCTGCAGAAGTCGTTGTAGGGTGCTCCAAGTCTTCAGGCTTGGTTGCCAATTAAGCAGTGGCCAGTGATTACGCCTACTGCTTTACTAATGTTTCTCCTGTCCATTTCTAGGAGAGCTTTAGGTTTTGTTGGCTCTAGTGAAGGCCACATCGTTTTCGAAGAACTACAGGTGTCCAACTCGGTACATCTATGATTTGTATTGATTATGGCGTCTTTTGTTTGCTCTCATTGAGGGGTAAGGTGCCTCCTGATTTTGCCAGTGGTAGACCCGCCCCCCTTCTTGATACTTCATCGGCTCTTTTGTTGCCCGGAATACCCAGAGTGAGTGAGGTATCTATCTCCGTACTTCTTTATTTCTGTACACGATAATGGATCACTCAGCAACGTCACCTGTTTTTAAACATGAACTCTATGACGCAAGGACTAGGACTCTTGGATTCTACTTAAAGAGCGCGTTAAAGGGCGCGTAAAGAGCGTGTAAAAGGCATGCAAGGAACACGATGCTGTGTTGCTTCCACTGCTTGAGCATTAGGTAGTCCGTCAAAGTGTGCTTTGAAATAGCAATCCAAAATTATCAGCATTTTTGAGTTTTCAAAATGAGTCAACCATCAAATAAAGATCAACATGTTTCAGAGAATTGTCCACAAAAAGCACTCCGTCGAAGCTTATACGCGAGGGTCTGCTTTCTTTTGTTGATTACGTCGCGATGCATCGTTCCTTTGTATTGTTGCTATTGAAAGAAGACGGTAGGGAATAAGCATTAAACTCAACTTATACAACATAGGGTGGAACTGAATTGAGGGAAATGTGCATAAGATTTTCAGCTTACTAGAATTCACCGCATGTTATGTTGCTTGAAGCTGACCATAACCAGTCATCGTAGGTAAGAGTTAATTGCCAATATTTGTTCCAAGTCTGCCCTATGGTCACGAAATTTTGGATGACCGTAAGAATAAGATCGAGAATACAAGCTGCTGAGATGAGATTTTTTCGTGCTGTTGTGGGAAGTGGGCGAGGAACTCAACGTTGAGCAGCTGCTTCTTCGAACGGAAAGAGCTTTGCTTCGTTGGTTTGGTCACGTAGCACGAATGTAACCACCATCACGACTTCCGAGGATGGCCTTGAATGCGATTCCATCAGGTAGGCGACCACTTGGCAAACCCAGCATGAGGTGGTTGGACCAAGTTTATAAACTCGCCTGATTACGCTTGGGCATAACCCCTGATGAGTTAGAGTCGATGGCGATGGATCGGGTTGCCTGGAAATATCTCGTGCGTGGTTTGGTCAGAAGATGATAATGATGATGATAGTTAATTGCCTCCACATCGGCACGATTGACAGTTAAAACTTATTAAAATCATTGCAATGACAGGATTGACTTGGTAGCTCACGGACGATAAGTTTATAATGACACCTCTTTCCGGGTCGGCCTTATTGCTCATGACCAATTGTGTTCTGGCAATCCAGAAATTAAACAAACTTACCTCGTCGTTATCTCTATCTAAAAATCAGTGGGGAATTTAAAAGGAGAATCCGTAGACATTCAGACAGCACTGAAAGGCCTCCTAAACGCTGCAAGTGAATCAAAATCAACTCTGACTCGGACTGACTCTCCCAGTACTGAGTCCCTTGGCTTGAGGGAATGAAACTGCTGACCTAACAAATCAAACAAATATTCTCCTTGCCGTCGCTGCATTGTAGCACAGAACAGAGAACACAATGTCCCGTGGGTTATCATACTCATGAACTTGGCCTAGTGCCCATTGACATTGACAGAAAATTAAACCAACCAGCTTCGCTCTGGTCAGACATTCATTTGGACACGATTTCTTCGGGTCAAGTTAAGCTGGGAGCATCTTCGTCTGCTGTGTAATGTGTTGCCATAATGGATCAAGACGGTCTATTAGAGGTTCAGTTAAAATAATCTCTTTGACTTTAGGGATCCAGCAGTAAACAGAAGAATTGCCATATACCTTTCCAATCCAATCTCTTCGCATAGTGCACTAATTTACCCAGGAACTCACATCTAGGATCGCCGACGTGGACGACTTTAGCATTGACCTGGCTGGCCGCTTTGTTAGAAGCCCGAATTGCTTAGACCTGTCCTGACCAACGCATGAGTGCTATCTGCAGCTAACCATTTAAACTCAACCTGGGAAATTTAAAGCTGATTTCTAAGATGCTCAAAATGGGCTCCAGTAAGCACAACTAATGCTGCTTGCCCTCAGTGGTTTAAGGATTGTTTTCACTCGACTCATACGTTTCAACTCAATCCAAATGGAACCAACCTATTTTTGACTGGAACACAACATACAAAGTGAAGCGCAGTTAAAAAGTTCAGTAACAACATTAAAATCTAAAGAAGAACAATAAAGTACTCCCATTACCTCCAACACAGTTCTTATCGATTGCTAAACAGTCTCATTGCATCTCCGCCTCTCGGTATCGCAGCGGAAAATCACATAAAACTACTTCTCAGTTTGGATAATCTATTCTCCTTAGGACTCATGGGCAGCAGCAGCAGCAGCAAACGGCAGCAGAGCAGAGAAGCCATTGAACTAGATTCAGTTGTTTGTGTCTGCATCTTCACGTGGGGTTCTCCGTTCGCAAGCAACAAACAAGCAAAAAGTCATGAAATATCCATGAGATGCTTTAGTTCTATCTCAAATTGAATCACGTTGCCGTAATGGTGTGCTCAACAGAAGCACAGACGACGACGCGACGAACAAAAACATCCCACAAATCGACTTGTTACTGCCACAGTGAACCAGCATGGGTACGAGTGTAGTCCCCTAAGGTACCTCGGAAAACGGAAAAAAAGAAGGCAAACCTGCAAAAGCCACGAGTTCCTTGTGTGGTCATTGTGCTGGGACATGAATCTGGAGAATATATACGTATGTCTCACCCGAAGGCCGACTTGACATGAGTCGCTGCCAATTTGGAGAGTTTCTCTTTTCCAACCAGTGACAGTTAAATTAACTGTGCCCCTGTGAGGATCAGAAATGATACCTCTAGCGTGTCCTATTTTCTCTTCTGTCATTAATTTATTGGTAATTTTCTATTGTTACCGTTGCCTCGAACAGTTACAATCTAAATGACATTTAATTGAGGTGCCTCACGAGTTAATGTACACCGCTAGCGACGCGATGGAGCACGTGAATGTCACACTTTCCCCCAGTCGAACGATTGCCGACGAATCGAACGTATGCCTAGGCTGTCGTTTGATTTAATAGCTTGTGCATAATTAATGTGGGGTTTGTTTGGTGCTCGGCTGATTGGTAATAAGGTTCTGCTGTATTTGGTGTACGACAACGCCTTTACGGGGCTTCGAACCGTACGGGCATGAACTTGATTGGGCATAATGCGCAATGTACTCTGAAAGAAAGGCTTGTCAGGCCAATCAATCTGTTGAATGCTTGCGTGACGAAAAACGTAATTTGGTTAAATAAGAATGCAACTGACGCAGCCATTGGTGCATAATTCATTTGACAGTTCGAGGATTGAGTGAAGGAAGTGGGGTATTTGCTGAAAAAGAACGTTCTGCTGGAGTGTTTGTGAATGTGCGCAAGTGACTTCAGTCCTTGTAGGTGTTTCGTTGCCAAGGCGCATAATTTTTAACATCGTACGAATTCATGGAAACTGCAGGGTGGCCAGATAAGAACGAGAGTAAAACAAATTTAAGTAGAACAACAACGGTGTGAGGAATACAATTAATTCTTACTTTATTTCGAAGCTAAATTCGTGCCATTGTGTATGGAATAGCACATTATTCAAATGAGAGCCCCGGCTTCGAACGCACCCCTTCAAGCGGTCGGTCCTTTTTTTTTATGACTCAGTCCGATAGGTGCGACGTTGCTACAACAAAGGCGTCTTGAATGTTGGCCTCGCGCTTGTCCAAAGTGGTTGGCTTGTTAACGGAGACTAGGGACTGGATTTAGCCGCTTAGTGTCAAGTCGCATGATCGCAGCGGTCAATTGGTGAACGCTCGCCGGGAGATGACTTAGTTGTCAAATTTCTGCTTCACAACTACGAGCGTGGATGTGTATGTTATCCAGGCCCATTGAATTGGAATGACAGCTCGGGTATCACAGCTCGTATAAATTTTCAATGATTTCAGAGTCATTGTCTCTAAAGGGGCCATAATTTAAAATCCAAAGGATTGAGGTGAGGGCCTATTGATGGCCATTCATCCGGGGAAAGTAATCTTGGAAGGTCATTTTTTGTCCATGATTATGTCATGTTTGCTTCCACGGGATCTTAGTCTTATTTGCTGATCCCAGGATTATGGTCGAAAGCTATTGTGTTAAGAAGCTTGACAAGCGACTGGATGGCGCACTGGGTTAAGTGCCTGCCCTTGGTTAGCGGGGTCCGCGGTTTGAATCTCATTGAAAGCGAAGTTAATACGCTTTTATCTTTTTTTCAATCAATGCAGTAAGGATATGACATTTTCGAATATTCAGCTCTAGTCCATTCTCTTTACACCAATGCACTAGAGTATGGATATCAAATTCGAACTTAATGAAATCAGTTAAACTATTTATAGATAAATACAATTTGAAGTCGTTTGCGAATGTGAACATTTTACAGGATTTGAAAATGAATGAATGAACATCGTTTATGAACAAAAGAAAAAGTAATGGACCCAAATGGCTACCTTATGGCACCCCTGATGTAACTTTTTTTTTCCCGACGTGTAGAACTATCGATAATTACCAATTGCTTCCTGCCCTTTAAGTAATTTTAAAACCACTCTAACATTGAAGAATGTAATCCCAAAGACATTAGCTTGTTTTAAAGCGAAGTGTGATGTACTTTTCTAAGGCTTTCGAAAAATCGATGTAAAGTGAATGATTTTCTATATTTTCATAAATATAATTCGAAAATAATGGTAAATTAGTTATACATGACCTGCCCTGCATAAAGCCATACTGGTTATTAGAAATAGTTTCTTTTACAATGAAATATAATTTTTTCTTTTACAATGCTTTCAATTAACTTAGCTTTTGATTTGACTTTTCGGCAAGAAGAATTTTACTGTGACCCTTTTTCGAATAAAGGCGAAGCTTGTCCCATTCGATGATTCCAGAAATAACGTCAAGATTTTTAACGCAGAATCCTTCGATAAATGTCACTTGTCAAGTTCCATTGGGCGAATCAAGTTCGATTTAATTTCGTGTACTAAGACATTTGCCATACCTTAGATCGTTGATGTTTACGGTGTCACCTTCTTCCTAATTTCGAAAGAAACAATGTCGGATGATGCAGTCATGCCATAAACCGCACGAAAGAGTCAACTTTTGTGGATGCAATACGGCTTGTTCCAATACTTGCGAATTGTTTTCGCTCCCATAGCTGCAATTTTTGATTTTTGAGATAGCCACTGATCTGAAAAGTGGGCCTCGTCTGTGAACAACTCTCGACATTTGCTATGGTTGCTTGTCTTTAATTCTTGGTTTTGCCCAGTCTTAAACAGGTAACCACAAAATAAGCCGCGTTGAGGGTGTAAATATGCCTTCTTCTTCTTCTGTCATCTTCGAGACTGGACGCTACTAAGCCTGTATTTTCTTAACTTCACAGCAATCTTTGCCTGTTTGGTGGGTTCACAATTTAACAGCTGAGTGGGAATTTCGATAAGTTTTTTAAAAAGCAAGAGTGCATCGATGCAATTGGCGAAACTTGCTGAACATTTTGACAGCTGGATGTCATTGGTAGCTTTGACAGCTGGTTGAACGTAGTAAGTGGAAAGACGATCATTGCTCTGTGAGCACCTTTTATAAATGCTCTAGATCTCATGAACAGCCAGTGTTTGGATTCCCGCTGTGGAAGCTTAATTCTACAAGCTGCCTAGACCCATATAATAATAATATGGGTGGCGCTACAGCCCGTAGAGGCCCAGGTCCTAGCTTCTCAACAACCACTCGTGTTGTGCGCGCATTTGTTCTGCCATGAGTGGAAGGGACCTACAGTTTTATGCAGACTCCGAACGGCTAAGTTTGAGAAGCTTTTCTAGACAGGATTACTCTTTGAGCATTGTCAGTGACTCGAACGAGTTGGAAACGTGAAAAATATTTTTTGTCGTACCGGCCAGAAATCGAACCTAAGCAGCGAGGTTAAGTTGCGTATGGGGACGACGCTCATACCCACCACGCCACGGCTACCAGCCTAGACCCCTAGTGAAAAACTCCTACTAATGAATTAAGTTGATTCTAACAACCAACTCAGTCTCATTCCATTCATAAAGAGACACTCCGTCCGGTCCCCTATTTGGTAAGGGCGACTAGCTCTGTTGCTGCAGGAGTCGCTGCACCCGATTGGAATGCACCTCCACGCCGAGTTGGATAATTACATGCCCATCTTCGTCAAGCATGACCAGGCTTTCGCATAACCTGGCTCTGTGATGGTATTTATTTCCGACTATCCTTGCTTAACGTCGCTCCAAAGAAAGGACTTAGCGCAACCGTCGGGATGTAACTACTGTGGACTCTCCCTGAGTCGAAATGTCACGGAATACCATAATTTGTTCGAGTTAGAGAGAGTTTAGACCTTAGAGAAAGGTTCTTGTATGGAAAATTAAGGGAAATGTGTGCAAAATATGGCGAAAATGTTAAGTTAAGGGAGTTATAGTTAGAGCGAGTTTCGACTAAGGGAGAGTCCACTGTATATTGGTTTCAGAGGGTCTTTCACCCAAATTTTGTTGGGTTCCTTCACCCACCCCCAGGTCCACTCACCCATTGTCATTCCTCGATATTCTGATGTCTGGTGAATAAAGTTCCTTTGATTTTCCATGTCCGAAGGGTGTTGGTTGAGGCCCAGGTCCACCCCGGACTGTAGCGCCAAATAAAGAAGAAGAAGAAAGGTGCCCAGATAGCAATGAACAATTGTTCCTTTGAAGTTAGAACTGGAACCCTTTGAAAATTTTTCATGACACAGCCTCATCTGAACAGCGAGCACTTCATCCAAACGCCTTCGTGGCCAGTTGCACACATGGGCACCATGCCCCGCACGCCATCCATTTAGCAATCACTTTCACAAATTCGATTAAAAAGAGACGTAATTGGCTCATATGGCATAGTCGGCTATCAAATCAAGAAGGATGCTCCCTCCAAAGACTGTAAACCGTTCCCATCGCCAGTCTGGCTGTGAAAATGCAATCATTAGGGAGTATGAACAACTTTCCCTTGTGATGCGCCTCAACTTTGATTAGTCGACATCCCGACGCCAGACAAAGGCCGCATTGAATGCTGCGTCGTTGCACTCTTCCTCCTGGGATGCTTTTGCATGTCAGTCAATAGTACTTCGTAAACAGAAATTACTCGCACAAGTGGAGCGTGTTGTGTCACTGTGTTGCTCCGTGAATGGTATCAATCACAATCACCTGAAGAGGAGAGTTCAAGTGAAATAAACGAGAACAAAACCATTCCGCGATTTGTCACGCGTGCGTAACCTAAATATTCTTTAGTTTATGCATCAATCGACGACGTGACTCTGCATCCATCCATCCATCCATCCACAATTGCAGTGAGAACAAAGAGCTTAGAGTTCCATCGTTCGTTTGATGTGCGCACAGCCTTAGTGTTCTCCCAGGTGAAACCGAGTTTGTAAATCACTGAATGCAGAGAAAACCAATGGAAAAACAACGAGTGTTTTCCTGTGTTGGCTGGGGTTTTAGAAAATTGCTTTAATATGCTAATGGAGCCGAGCAAAGAGTGGTTCTTATGACGCTGGAGATTCAAATGAATACAAATGATTTACGGCTGTTGGTTACATATTTATTTTTCCATTTTTTTTTTGTTCATCGCGGATGTTCAGTATTTCGCTCGAAAAGAGGAGATTCTATGGAAATTTGATTTCCCCGTCTCTCTGACTGACGGTGAACGAGAAGCGTGTTCAACGCTAGGGATCTGGGATAATTAACATTAGTCGGAGGTTGTTGGCTGGAGTTAGCCCGCGTCGCGGTTAAGTGGTCAATTTTGTGTATTTTCTTCTTGCTGTACAGGGTGTCTGGATGTTCAGAGGCGATTTTGTTTCGCCGCCATGTCAGTTGGAATGACATGTGTCAGCTGACGTTTGACGGTCGTAGAGAGGCGATGGTAGCAATTTATTATGGTGGCTAATGTTGCTTTTAAATAATTCTTCAGACTTAGTCGCTAGAGCCCTTACTTGATGCACCGAAGGTTAATACAAAACGCGAAACATACGATGGGGCAGTCTTGGACCGGATTTGACGTCTCAACTTCAGTCCGAACTGAACGAAAATCGAAGACTGTATGTGTTTCGCTTAAGGCTTTCTATTTTACCGAGTGTATCAAAACCTAACCCCTCATCTCATCCTCAATTGTGCGTCGATTTCTACGCATACGAGATTTTAGTGTGTACTTGTATTTTTATTAAAACGTTTGATAGAACTCTACGGAAGATGCCAGACGTAAGACAAGAATAACTGAGAACATTTCGGTAGTTTCCAGTATTTCCTTTTTGAAAAAGCAAATTAGACAAATAGTAGCTCTTGCGTAGTTTTCTACGCGAGGACGAGATGAGGGTTAAGCGTGTTCAACTCTGAAAACTACAAACATTTTGATTGTTGATTGGGTACGTTTCGCGAGTGTTGAATACACTATAGTCGATCTGGGCCTACCACCACCAGTGGACCTTCTCCGAAATGCATGTTCTACAGAAAATGAGTCTACTAGTAAACGTGTTGAAGAAGATCCATATCTCTCGATTTCACGTCGAGCACGACACATTGTGGCATATTTTTCCTTTGATTTACATCTACATCCTTAAGTATCCCATACACAGCGCTCTTATGTGCGCACTTTGGCATTATTCGCATCTGATCATGAAGTAGTTACAAACTCACTGTTCAAAGTCATGTAGGTTAGGTTAGGTAGAGGGGCATTCACCAGCACACTTAGACCATAGTGGTCCACTGTGATACCCATAATCAGACTGCTGCCACTGATTGAACACTCCAGTGACAGTGCCGTTAATTTGATCCCAAATGGTGACTGGACCATATTCGAAAACCAGATAAAAGCGTTTTAACTTTGCTTTCACTGGGATTCGAACCCTGCTAACCAGAGGCAGGCACTCTACCAACTGCGCCATCCAGTCGTTCATTTGGCCTAAGACTACCTTTTAGTTAGTCAGGCGCTCTAATAATATAATATGGGTGGCGCGACAGTCCGAGGTGGACCTGGGCCCGATTTCTTAGCAACCACTCGTGTTGTGCGTGCTTTTGTTCTTTTACGAGTGGAAGGACCTACAGTTTAATGCCGACTCCGAACGGCGAGAATTTGAGAAGCTTTTTCTAGACAGGAATAGTCTTTGAGCATTGTCAGGGACACGAAAGAGGTGAAGCCGTGAATTATCAAAGGTGGTAAATTCGGGTATCGAACCTGGGACCCTCTGCGTAGGAGTCGATGCACTTACCCACTACGCCACAGCGACCGAAATCAGGCACTCTAACCTAACCTAAAATATGGCGGGTTAGAGTTAGAGAGAGATTAGGCATAGGCTTAGACAGTCCACTGTATGCGATTTCCTTCAGGCAGCAACTTTGTGTAAAGAATGTGTTCAAAAGAGTTTGGCTTTGTCCTTGGGGTCCTTCAGATAATAAAATTTGAACAATTTTTCACTTAAGACCGTCATAAATTACTAACTCACTTCTCAGACCGTAGATCCATGGAGGGTCTGGGGCTCAGCTTAGACGTTCCACATTTCAGAATACCTTAGTGAACTCTTCGTCAACATCTGCTCCAAGGGAATGCCTTTGAATTTCAATTAAAGAACTCAAAGCATTTTCGCATCATCTTCGCAGAGTTACTCCAACCTTGCCAGTAACCATTTCCCAAGAACAGCCCACACGACGTCTCTCATCCGAAGTACATTCCCATTTTCATCCGCACATTCTCCTTCTAGCAAAGCATGCATTCCTGAACTTCCCTTTGTCTTGTGCTATCACTCTCCATTCATCACGTCATTTACATTGTTGTCACACTGCGTAGTCAGTCGCCTGCAGTCCAGCTCCACCACCAGACCGACCATGTGGTGCCTCAATAACGCCATGTTTTCTCCCTCGTTGGTCACTGGATACGCTTTTCCGTAAACAAGTGCTCGCGTAATCGAAAAAGAAAATAAAACTCTTTCAACGCGCATGAGCTTCACTTCACTTTTATGCGCAATAAATTTTCGCCGAACCATAGTGCATCTGTTGTGCTCGGTAACCGGAGCATGCTTAGAACGTCATACGAAACGCAGCTCCGGCAAATTGCGTTCCTATTTGTGTTTGCAATTTGCTCACTGTGCACACAAAGAGATTCTCGCAGTCTCCTCAACTATGCAGAATCAAATTGCCGTGTCTGTTTAAAAGGAAATTCTAAATTCTTTGGATTTCCTCGCCACTTGGCCGGAGAGCTCTTTGTTCTTGACTCTCAGTTTGCCAGCGCTGGCGGCGGTGGTGGCTTTTCTGTTTTATATTTTTCAAATTTCTATCAAATAATTAAAACAGACTCACGCTTTGTTCCGCACGCATCTGAATGGCAAAGGCGTTACTTTGTCTTTGCGAATGCAACGCTAC
Organism: Eristalis intricaria; assembly: GCA_964034865.1. Classification (NCBI taxonomy): domain Eukaryota; kingdom Metazoa; phylum Arthropoda; class Insecta; order Diptera; family Syrphidae; genus Eristalis; species Eristalis intricaria. Next base: position 49,677,913 of record OZ035875.1, read on the forward strand.
GCCGCGTTTATGGTGCTCTTACACTTGACCTACATTCTGTTTCATTTCTTGTTCGTTTTTGCGCTTTAAGATTTGTTTTGTTTGCCGTTTGTGTTGACTCATGGAGTTGCGATAGAAAACAACGAATAAGGCGATTTGATGTGACGATTGTTCTTGGAGACAGTTTCAGTTTACTCTTCCACGAGCAATAAATGGAAAATTGAGTTTGCATAGTTGTGCGATTAGGTAGTCAGCCACTCTAATTTAACCTAAAATATGGTTAGAGTTAGAGAGAGATTCGACTTAGGATGTGAGGACGAGGGCAATGTTGTTGGGGACAGTTTCTTGGAAAAGACGAGGAACTTTTGTCTGGGAAGTTTGTGTCCTTAGGATTACAGTGTCTTACTTAACCTCTAGACATTTTCTTCAGTGATTTAAAAGTCAAGCCTTTTGAGAAGAGGGAGAAGGCATTGGGTGCACTGAACATTACTTCAAGCATTGTATATAAACTTAAAAGCGTTAGGTTAGGTTAGGTCATGATGGGCCCACGTCGCACATAGGTCCAGAACAATACTGTGAATGTACACAGCCTTTGTCAGGCCGACCTTGACATGTGGTAGCGTAGTTTGGTGGCAGCCTTGCCCAAAAGCCTTTAACTTAAAGCTACTAACAAACATATAGAGACGGGCATGCCTAATTTTTCGACTCTTCTTTTTCGGACTGTCGTATATTTTTATAAATTGTTCGACTATTCTTTTTCGGCCTGTCGTATATTTTTATAAATTTTTCGACTATTCTTTTTCGGACCGTCGTATATTTTTATCAATTTTTCGACTATTCTTTTTCGGACTGTCGTATATTTTTATAAATTTTTCGACTTCTCTTTTTCGGACTATCGTATATTTTTATCAATTTTTCGACTTTTCTTTTTCGGACTGTCGTATTTTTTTATAAATTGTTCGACTATTCTTTTTCGGCCTGTCGTATATTTTTATAAATTTTTCGACTTCTCTTTTTCGGACTATCGTATATTTTTATCAATTTTTCGACTTTTCTCTTTCGGACTGTCGTATATTTTTATAAATTGTTCGACTTCTCTTTTTCGGACTATCGTATATTTTTATCAATTTTTCGACTTTTCTCTTTCGGACTGTCGTATATTTTTATAAATTGTTCGACTTCTCTTTTTCGGACTATCGTATATTTTTATCAATTTTTCGACTTTTCTTTTTCGGACTGTCGTATATTTTTATAAATTTTTCGACTATTCTTTTTCGGACTGTCGTATATTTTTATCAATTTTTCGACTATTCTTTTTCGGACTGTCGTATATTTTTATCAATTTTTCGACTTTTCTTTTTCGGACTGTCGTATATTTTTATAAATTTTTCGACTTCTCTTTTTCGGACTATCGTATATTTTTATCAATTTTTCGACTTTTCTCTTTCGGACTGTCGTATATTTTTATAAATTGTTCGACTATTCTTTTTCGGCCTGTCGTATATTTTTATAAATTTTTCGACTATTCTTTTTCGGACCGTCGTATATTTTTATCAATTTTTCGACTATTCTTTTTCGGACTGTCGTATATTTTTATAAATTTTTCGACTTCTCTTTTTCGGGCTATCGTATATTTTTATCAATTTTTCGACTTTTCTTTTTCGGACTGTCGTATATTTTTATAAATTGTTCGACTATTCTTTTTCGGCCTGTCGTATATTTTTATAAATTTTTCGACTATTCTTTTTCGGACCGTCGTATATTTTTATCAATTTTTCGACTTTTCTTTTTCGGACTGTCGTATATTTTTATAAATTTTTCGACTTCTCTTTTTCGGACTATCGTATATTTTTATCAATTTTTCGACTTTTCTCTTTCGGACTGTCGTATATTTTTATAAATTGTTCGACTTCTCTTTTTCGGACCGTCGTATATTTTTATCAATTTTTCGACTTTTCTTTTTCGGACTGTCGTATATTTTTATAAATTGTTCGACTATTCTTTTTCGGCCTGTCGTATATTTTTATAAATTTTTCGACTTCTCTTTTCGGACTATCGTATATTTTTATCAATTTTTCGACTTTTCTTTTTTGGGCCTGTCGTATATTTTTATAAATTTTTCGACTATTCTTTTTCGGACTGTCGTATATTTTTATAAATTTTTCGACTATTCTTTTTCGGCCTGTCGTATATTTTTAGAAATTTTTCGACTCTTCTTTTTCGGACTGTCGTATATTTTTATAAATTTTTCGACTCTTCTTTTTCGGACTGTCGTATATTTTTATCAATTTTTCGACTTTTCTTTTTCGGACTGTCGTATATTTTTATAAATTTTTCGACTATTCTTTTTCGGACTGTCGTATATTTTTATCAATTTTTCGACTATTATTTTTCGGACTGTCGTATATTTTTATAAATTTTTCGACTATTCTTTTTCGGACTGTCGGCTATTTTTATCAATTTTTCGTCTTTTCTTTTTCTTTTCTTTCTTTTTTATAAATTTTTCGACTCTTCTTTTTCGGACTGTCGTATATTTTTATCAATTTTTCGACTATTCTTTTTCGGACTGTCGTATATTTTTATATATTGTTCGACTATTCTTTTTCGGACTGTCGTATATTTTTATAAATTTTTCGACTATTCTTTTTCGGACTGTCGTATATTTTTTCATTTTTCGACTATTCTTTTTCGGACTGTCGTATATTTTTATAAATTTTTCGACTTTTCTTTTTTGGGCCTGTCGTATATTTTTATAAATTTTTCGACTATTCTTTTTCGGACTGTCGTATATTTTTATCAATTTTTCGTGTATCTAGTGAATATTAAGCGAGTTACTGAACACGTGAAATCTAGGAAATCATTATTTTTCTTGTTAAAAGTCGGATCCGAAAAAATGGTTGACTCATCCGGTTTTCCTTTTCAGAGGCATTTTATCAAAGTCTCCTTTTCAGCCCCTTGACTCTGACTTGTTACAATATCATGGGTCCCTTATATAATTGACGACTCATAGCTTTTCTATGAATTTTCGTGAAATCTATCATGATGTTTCAAATAGGGACTTTTGTCGTCATTAAGGCGCCCATCTACGTGACTGTCTCTACCAAAATGTGATTAATTTCAGGACCGAGACCCATGTAAGCCTATGCTAATGCTGTCTCTCATCCCTGATAGTCCCGGACTTTCCACTCATCAAGACCCAGTTGTCTCGCGTCCCTTATTTCTTGGACTAGGTTTTGCACCTCGGAGGTTTGGTCTCCTAGAAGAACGAGTATTCCCACCTCAATTGGCCCCAGTATCCCTAGTAAAAGGAAGTACACTGGCATCATTTACCCCTCATCTCAACCGCACAGCTGGCAAAGAGAGCAAACAATTTCAAACAATTAGCTTTCTTTGAAAAGCAAAAACACCACATCCTCGCGAACACAAACAGAATCTAGTCTAAATTCGTGGAATCCACTTCGTCTTTCACTTGTCCGAAATCATACACAAGTTCTGCCAAAGAGGCACGTGCACCTTTAACCTTCGCTACGGACCACTGGTCCACTTAAAACAACCGACCGTCAAGCCACTCTCCTAGATTGCTGCTTTTGTCTTAAAATAGCTTACAACATTCAGGCGGGCAGCTCTGCCAAATTGGCAAACGGCAAAATTGCACTCGTCCCACCGCGGCGGCATTAGGCAATGATGAATGGCATGCCATGCACAAGACACTGGCTCTAGAACCATGCATTGGCATGCGGCTCATAGCGCTCACCCCGGTGCAAAGTACGGATGCAATGAGAATATGAATATATTCCATTCGCGGTGATTTAATGACGAAGACAATTCACTCATTTCCATTTCGCGGATCATGTAATCCGATTGCATTGAAATTCTAGTTGTGCGCTCGGGCCTCGCATGCGATCTAGCCTGGGGTCGTCTGGTTGATGGAGCGACCGCGTGCGTGTGTGTATCTCCGTTTGTCTGGCAGCTGTGAGTGCCGCTCCCGTTTGTGGGTTATTGGTGGCAACTTGATGATTACGGTTGCACTTGATTTTCAGATGGTTTTATGTAACTCTAGTAGTTATGCTGATGGGGACAAATGATATGCCTGCATATGAACACGCTTAGATGCGAGTGCACAATCACAGCCCATCATGACAGGGTGGAGGTGGAGGTGCGGGTGGAGGTGTCTTGTTCACGTCTGGTTTGTTGAATCACGCGATACTTTGTTGCAGCATAGTTGTTTTGATCTATGAGCTATGAATTTGTGGTCTCTGTGGCAATCGTGGGGCTGAAGCCTTTATGGAACTGAACACTCTCTAAAGAAACATGACATTTGACAAGTTGTCGTGTCTTGTGAAACTTTACGCCGAAGGAGTGACGGTTGCAAGCAGTTAAGCTTGGTAGGTCTGCGGATGAGGATTTTCCTAGACAACGCTTGGAGGGAAAAGGCTTGTCCAAGCTGCTTTGCGTTCGCGATGACTTGGCCTTTGTCCCGGAGACTCTTCTCGAACTAGGACCTCAGCTAGAGTATTGCTGCCCATGCGATTGCTTTGGTTGAGTCAGTGCAGCTCGTACAGTTCACAGTCATGCATTCTCCTCCATTCACATTTCTTGCGAACAGAGGCATTTATTCGACGCAGAATTTGTCTTTCGATGGCATCAAGAATCAACTCTGCTTTATTCCTTATCGTCCAGCTTTAAGCTGAATGTGTCAGGATAGGCAATATAAGAGCTTTGTAGGGCATGATTTTGGTCCTGCTTGGAGCTTACGCCTAGGTCCATCGCGGATTGCAAAAGAAGAAGAAGAAGAGTGCGGAGTTAAGACCCCAGTTGTTTCGACTGAAGAAGCAATGGTTACCAAGGGTGATTGTACACGAATTTCAGATAACTAAATGCAATCACTGAATTCCAAAAGTAATTAATATGATTTGTGGTTTAGAAAGATATCCCTCCTCTTTCAAAAGGCTAGTTTTTAGTCTCTTATGCCCGATTTAACAGTGCAACCTTATCTGCTGCTTTAGCTAAGTGTAGGATCGAACTTAAACTTCACTCAAGAATATTTCGTTTTCACAGTCAGTAGTTAAAGGTGGTTAAGGTAAGCCATGGATTGACTGGCATTGTGAACTATTGAATCCACCAACCTTGTGAACGATGAACAAAATATTGATTGTGATCAGCACCCTGCTGAAGCAAGGAAAAAAGAACACACCAACTCAACAATCGAATGTCCATGCATGTAAGGATATTGATCTAATATGCGTGCTTCTATCTAATTTGTGTTCTCTTCAGGAGCATTGCCAGACAAAATAATTGGTTGCTTATGAGGGGTATTCTCTTTGATTTTTGGGGTTGAAATTATTTTAATATACGAATGGCAATTATGTACTCTCTGGATTGACACCTAAACCATGGCAACCGGTGGCTTAAGTTAAACTTATATTTAAGTGAAATCCATCACTTAACTTCCACTGACGAAATTTCTATTGAGTCTGCGCTCACACTGTGAAATCGGGCATTGCAGTTTAAGTCGGGTATTTTGCCGGAAGAAATTACGTTGTTATCATCTAGTGTTGAGTTGGTTAAGGCCTGCCTTCACTTGTACTCGTACTTGTACATGCATCGAATTCTGAGAACGCTTAGATATAAGTTGTTACTAGAGTGGCTCAAGCTAAAGACAAGCTCTTGCGACCACTCTCTGCGCACTAGGAGTAAAAGTTAAATTATGTATTCTATACATTCCCTAACTCAGTTCTATAACCTACCTGCAGGGTGCGTAAGTCCCCTGTGTCCAATCTATTGCCAATGTTCTTTACTTGAGACCAGCCAAGGAGGAGCTTGTTTGAAGAGGAAGCATGGAGTGGCTGTTGACCCAGCGTTGAACATCATTAAACGTGTGATGTAAGCTGGACTTTCCTGGCGTCAGTCAGCTTTTCCAAATGTAGGCAACTGTGCCCTCGTGAACAAGCAAGTGAACAAGATCTTCCCAAAGTGACGTCCGGACTGTGACATTTGATAGCGGGCATCTGTCAAATGTCATTTCAGCAGTCTGTTGTGCTAAATTATCTTGGACGTAGATTAAATATAAATTGGCTTTATCAAAATTAATGTTCTCAACGTTCCTCGCTAACCTACCGATGCGACCTATTTCTGGAAGACTCAAATTTGGGACGATACCAATCCACATTAGATTCAATAGCGTTCAATGCATCCCGAAAAAGTCTTTGTTTGGTGTGGATTTTAGGCTGGAGACGTCGGTCCATACTTTTTTGAGAACTTCGTCGGACAGGCCACCACGATCAACAACGACTTTTGGGCCCGAATAATGAGAAGATTATATGTTTTTTTGCTAGACACCAACGACATGTGGTTTTAACAATAAGGAACGGCGCTACGTGCCACACAGCTCATGCCACGTGGGAAGTTCTACATTAGCGACTCAAGGGCATTGTCCTCTCAAGTGGAGTTGATGTTCTGCCTGATCTCTCACTGCCCGAGATCGTGCGATATGACCGCGGTAGACTTTTTTTCGTGGGTTTTCTGAAATCACAACGAATAAGCAAAAAAGCAACGGTAGCCCTCAAAGTCATCGGCCTGATGCGCCAGAGACATTTGGGATGCGCGCCACCCAGACAAGCCGAGACGGGCATTTAAACGATGTAAAATTCCATACACAATAGCGTCGATAGGCCGTTCAAATTAATAGAAAATGTCGATGATATCTCTCACACACTCTGCTTTGTTTTTTAAACATAAAAGCGCTTGATGAAAGTCTTATTAGATTGTAACTACTCTGAAACTTCTCTTTTACGGACACCCTCTAGTAAGGGACACCTCTCTTGACGGACAATACGTCGTGGTCCCGATTTGAAGGTATTCGTGTGTTTCATCCCCTTCCGAACGGACACCCCTACATAGGGGACAATCATGATGGTCCAGCTGGTGTCCGCTAAAGAGAAGTCTCTTTTTCTCTCACTTTTTACAACAAAAACATAATCTTCCAGTTTCAACCTAGACATCAACTTAACGGATTCCGTTGTTTTTCTCATTTTCAGATAAAATTTAAAAACAAAACATATTTATGTAAATAAATTAACAAGTAAGGAACAAAAAGCTACAAATTTTTCAGAAGACTGAGATAAAACCACAAAAAGAAACACAAAAACCTACGATATTTTGAATTGAAAATTTGAAGAAGTGAAGCCAGAGCAACTCCACAAAACTGATCTCATTAAAACAAGTAACAAGCGATTCAAGACAATAGGAAACCAAAGAAAAGCAAAAGGAAAAGAACTCTACAAATTGACTGTGATCCATTTCTAAATTCAACGTGGGAGCGATCGTTTGTCTCAGCTGAAGAGAAGAAAAGAAAGCGAAAACCTCCTCTGCACGCGTGTAAATCAAACAAAAAAAAGAAACAAGGAGGAACTTTGTTCACCGAAAGTCGGCTATCCGTTCATCGTATAATGTTTAGTAGTCTTGCAAATCTCTTATTTGGATCAAACACTAATACATCAAGTAATCCCGAGAATACGAATAGAATCAATAAAGACCAAGAGAGCAGCTCAATCCATTCGCTAGAGACCGCAGGCATTGGACGGGCAGACAATAATTATCAAAGCGTAAGTACAAGTTCGATTGACGACACCGTTAGGCAATATAACGACGGCGTCAATTCAACAACCGACGATTTGGACGACGATTGGCTTTTGGTCAACAGGGAAGACGGTAAGTGGTCACTGACCATTCAAATTTCTAATCAAAGTTGAAGTAGCTTACTAGGATCTTTTTCAAATGTTTAGACGAGGAGGATAGTCTCCCTCGCACCGACTCCGAAGAGGAGCTGCCATTTGTTGAGATCAAACGTAGTCCAACCTTTCAGCAAAGACCACGTAATAGCAATCATCATTCCCTTTCAGCATATCATCAGCGCTCATTAGCTCTACGATACGACGATGGCGGCATTACACAATCACTTTATGCCGTACCGACGACTGCCGATGTTATCGGCACAGCCAATTTCTTTAATTTACCCGCAACTTTGTCAATGGAAGAATCATGGTTCTTGACACCGCCGCCATGTTTCACATCGACGGGGCCTATAAACATGGAGACGTCTCCATTTGAAAACCTACTGATAGAACATCCCAGGTACGTTCGTTAGATCTACTCATCTCATTCACGCTCATCCTCGAACTTGTCCTTGCAGCATGTCAGTGTACCATAGTATTAGGTCGGCACAGGAGGCCGCCGAAAGCTTTGTGAATCTTGATCTCGGAGAAGAGGAATCTCAACATGAAACCCTGGCTATTATTGAACAGATCCCAATGCGGGTAAGTTGCATTTAAATATTGCTTGAGTTATTGTGAACTTAATGTATTTTCTTCTTTCCACCAGCCTGTCCAACATCGCACCGGCAATCGTGTGGATCGGTTGACCAGCACTCAGATTAAAATGGAGTACCTGGCACGTCAAACACAAAAGGTAATTTCATTGGGTGTACGTTTTCGTCTTGAATGAATGGAAGGAATGTGGGTAGAGCCACAGTCCAAAGAGGGACAGGACCTAGCTTCTCCAGACATCACTCGTGTTGTGCATGAACTTGTTCTCTCACGAGTGGAAGGGACCACAGTTTTATGCCAACTCCGAACGGCCAAGTTTGAGACACGTTTTCTAGACGGAAGTACTCTTTGGACATTGTCACCAACTGGAAGGAGGTAGATCCATGAAAATTATTTGGTCCTATCGGGATTAGAACCCAGGCATCGAGGTTCAATTGCGTACGGGTCGACGAACAGGCCCACAACGGCACAGTAGCCACGCTAGTCAGTTTTATCATGCCAGTTAATAACTTAGTCGAATGCCATCAGCTTAGAATGATGTATCTTAGGACATGAACTTAAGGTTGAAGAGATGATGTAAGAGTTGCAATATGTGGGAACAGTCCGTGTTCTTTCTTAGAAAGAACACTTCGACCCCAGAAGGTGCATCAATTCGGCAAACGACTCTTTTAAACGTTGTCCTGTTTGAGCTTGTTGAAATATGACCCTAAGCCTAAGTGTATCGGTGATAAAATAATGGGAGAAATTGCAGAGAACAAATAACAAGAAGCGTATGCTGCCAGTAATTCATCAGAACCACGGCAGTATGAGAGGAACTCAATGATGAGCAGCTACCTCTCCGAACGTAAAGGGCTATGCTTCGATGATTAAAGGGCACGAATGTGCTCATAAGTTATACTTCCGTACATTGTATGTTGTTCATTTGGAAGGCGACCGCTTGGTAGATTCAGGACGAGATGGTTGAGCCAAGTCCAAAAAGTCGCATGGTTGCGCTTCTGCATAACGCCTGATGATTTAGAGTCAATGGCGGAGGATCGAGAGGCTTCACACGCTTTGCTCCCGCTGTCCGTTTAGTGGATTATGCGGACTGAAGATGAGATCTTCTTCCATTCGTAAATCCTGTATCCCCTCACTGGGCCTAGAGTAGGAGTAGTAGAGGTCCTACGCGCCATCGCGTGCGGTTTCTCGCAATGAGTTTCAACTCTCTCCAACTCTTTCCCAGCTGTCAGGACTCCTCCTCTATTGTTCTGCGCCATGTGCTTCTCGGTCGACTCGCTCTTCTGTCAGCGGGTTCCACTGCATCGCATGTTTTGCTATGGAACTGTCGCCTTTTCGAAGGGAATGATGAATGGTGCCTATAGGTTCCTGGCCCGTTCTCTGATGAAGCTATTCCTTTGAGATACGGTTCGGCCAGAAAATCCGTTTGACTCGTAGGCACCGGTTCACAAACGTTTGCGACATCTGCTTCGGTTCCTCCATTGGCTGAGACAATACTTCCGAGGTATTGGAAACTCTCTACTCTCTCAAACCGTTGTCCAGCAATGCCTATTTGATCGAGAGTGTTATTTTGAGTGGCTGAGTAACTTTGTTTTTGACGTGTTGATCTGTTGTTGCCACTTGGAGGAGGTCCATTATCGTGTGAGAGAGTTGATACACGTCGTCAGCGTAGTCAAGATGCTTTAAGTGTGATGAGAGTGTCCATCAAATTCCATGTGTTCTCGATGACGGAGCGGCGTTAAGCACATAACTATCACCATTAAATTCTGACAACTTTACTCTGCTTGTTGTTCATCAAATCAGATACAATAGCTAAATATAATTTTTTATCATTATTGACGCAGTAATCCCAAAAATTTTAAAATACTTGATTGTTAGGTTACAGTCACATCTGGAGAAGTTGTGACCCACTTAGGTCCATTGTGATACAACTGCGCGATGATGAGCAAGGGTTCCTCTTCAATCAAGGGGAACACTTTATAACCTACTGGCCTGTACTGGGTAATATTTTTCCTTAGCTGGGCTATAGCCAATTTGTTTTCTTGATGAATTTAGCTATGTCCACAATAGTGAATAGTTGCCTAATGTACAATTGCATTTTATTGCAAGGTGAGGGTGTGAAACGTATTTTCTTCTTCCTCCTCGTCTCTGCAGCTTCGGCAGATGCCGTTTTGGGGGCTACCATTCTTCTGGCGTGTGTGCCGCTGAATAGGCAATGGCTGGTAGTAATGCCCACGACATTACTAATTTTGATCATGTTTAATTTTAGGGTTGCACTTGGTTTTTTGGATTTATTGAAGACCAGATTAGCCTCGAGGTCCTGCAAGTGTCTTATTCCATCCATCTCCGGCGGTATTGAAGTAACAATGGTCTTTTTTTTTACTTAAAGCGAAGGGTTTGGGTGTGTCCTGATTTTTGGCCAATGGTAGGTCCCCCCAGTTCTAACTAACTTGTCCGCACTTTCGTTGCTTGTTATACCACCTGGCCCAGCATAGAGTTGCATCTGACTGCTATATCCCTGAGGGGTAGACAGCAAATTTTTACCATCTTTGGCTACGTTCAATGTTCTCTCTATGTATGGACAAAGAGTGCATACCCAAAAATAAGAAGCTTAAATATTCTGCTAGAAAATGGTTCGACCATTTAATGAGGTTCATGTACTTGCGTACATGTTCGAGGATAAGAGGTTTCACCTTCTAATTTGGCTTGTAAGAGCCTTCCTCCCAACTTCTTTATTTCGATTCGATGGACATTCAGTTTTCTAATAGTTCCGCGCATTTTCTCTGTCTAGTATGCTTGCTGCTTCAACCCCGAATTCTAAGTTTTTATGTCGTTTATCAAGAAAAAGAAAAAATGTCTGCCCTGCTTTAGAACTTGTTGAAACTGTGCACAAATGACTTGAAAAATAAAAGAATGTGAATGTATTTGATGGTAATAAAACATATTGTATTCTTTATTTGCAGGCCCATGACAAGAAAGAACGTCAAGCAATTTCCCGTGGAGCCATTAAGCGCGCAAATAAAGTTCGCGAGTTCAATGGCAAAGGCAACCGTCAACGACGCTCCGATATGCAGCACTGCAGAATCATCAGCGGTGCCAACAACAACCGCAAATGCTAAACGATTGATCGCATAACAAATCGACAGTCGCATCATGATTGACACTAACCCAAGCAAAAGCAAAAAAAAACAAAAAAAGAAAAAAAAAAAAAAAAACAAGAGAAAACTCACCCCCACACATAGACACATAAATCCAAATGAAAATCAAACATTTAAATGTTGTTGTTCTTTTGTCCAATGTAATGTGAGCTAAGGTAGAGAAACATGAACTATTTCACTTGTGACAAAATGCAGACATTAAATGAATTGCGTATTTATTGGTTTCACGATTTGATTTAATTGAATTAGAGTCTTGTTATACGTGTACTATTGTTATAATTCTCATCTCAACAAATCAAGAAGAAACAACTAGGTGTAGATATATTGTATTGATACACTGACACCCCCTTCCCTGAGGCTCAGTGAAAGAGAGAAACAAAATCAAGTGTTCAAGTCGAAAATAATCATGTGAATGTATTTAGTTTAAACAAAATTTACAACAAATGACAATTGTGATAAAGTCAAATGACGCGGAAGGGGAGTCAAACAATAATTAAACGATTAACTTGAAGGCGGTAATTTTTTGTTTATTTGGTTTTTTTTTTCTTCGTTTTTTTTCAAATAAACCACACCTTTTTCCTCTCTCTAAATGCAGGAGAGACAAAAAAATCGTAGACTAGATGCAAGTTTAACGCGTTACATGTACAGTGTGCTTAAGGACGATCAGGAGAGTGTTGTAATGTGCAAAAAGATTAAATCTGAACAAAAGAAAACAAAACACATTTTTTTGGCTAACAAAACATGGGACTAATCGTAAGAGTTCGATAAAATAACTTGGTATGCCTGTGGAATATATGTATGTGAAAACAAATTGGAACAAAAAACAAAAGAGAAACCAAAATTTGTCATGCATGTAGAAAAATTGTGTACTTTTAAGAAAAAAAAAATGGAGCAATATTTTTTAAATGTGTTTTACAAAAAAAAAAAAACAAAAAATCAAAAACTAGCATAATTCAATCCTCAAACACAAGTGTGTTAATTCGACTCACTGTCCTAGGAGATGAAAAGGAAACTTATATATTTTTGGTGCAAGTTTGTAGCGCAGATTCCACTTTGTAGCACATCTTGCAACATTATCCTGAAGATCTAAAATCAAATTCAAATAACAAATGGCATTATCTAAGTTAAGGAGGAGAGCAAAACAAGAATTATTATTATTATTGATTTTTTTTATACATACTTATGCTTGCGAATGCTGCTCACTTGAATGAAAGCTAGAGATACAGATAACATGCAATATCTAAAGTAAAGGAGTTGTTTTTTTTTATTTTTTTTTATACATAAACAGACCTCTTGTTGTATTGTTTAAAATCGTCTTCTTGCATTATTCATTATACATACATATGTGCATATAATTACATTATCTTTATGAGAACACAAATCATAAGCAACTCATGTGTTCAAGAGAAAACAAAAAAAAAAAACCAGAAATCGTTCATTAAAACATTATCTTTAAATTAGACAAATATATTGAATTTACAGACAACTGCCTGTGGGGTGTCTCTGACAAAAAACAAAAACAAAAAAACAAAAAAAACATATGTATATAAATATAATTATGCTACAATCGAAAAAGTAAATCTTCATTTATAGCGTATTGATCTTGTAAGAAAACAAAACAAATTAAGTGCTTCTTTCATTGACTTTAATTAACAATTAGAAATGTCTTATTAAAAAAGGATTCATTCGCACTTGTTTCAGAAGAGAATTCAATTTCAAGTTAGTTGTTCACATGAACTAAATGATAAAATAAAAGAAAAAAACAACAACAAAAAAATTAATAAATAATTTAACGTATTATTGTCTAAACTAGAATTTAAGTTATGGAAGAGCAAAAAAACAGTTCAGTTTAGTAGTAAGTTAAGTGTTTAATTTTATCGAGAAAAAGAAATGTAAAACAAAAACATGATAAAAATGAGTGACAACAAAAATGCAAAAAAAAAAAAAAACACGTTTAAATAATGATAAATAATGAATAACTGAAAATGGAATGAATTAAAGGAGTAAATGAAGTATGAATTGGCGTTTTAATGGAAGTGCCTGGTGTGTTCATGTCGTATTCTTTTCTTTGGCAATAATATTGCCTACTACACTACTGATTACCTTTCTGCTTAATTTTGGGAGTATACCTACTTCTGTTTTGGATTTAATCCAACCACTCTTTAATGGTTTCTGAAGGCAATGGGATCCTAGGTCATGAAAATCACACCAAAAAAGTCTCTCCAGTCTTAGACAGAGATAACCTATAATAGAGATATCCAACTTCTACCTCCCTTGCCCCTTGATTTCATCTGACAGCGTTTTTTGTACGCTTTTTGTCCCGTGTCTGTGAATACGTGTGAGCTCTTGAGAACAGCTGTGGAAAAGCTGTTACCCTTCTCCACCTTAGTAATGGGGTGAATCAGAGTTTTTATTTGAAAATTCGCTCGTTATTTGAAAGTTTTTTCAAATTCCGGTGTAAAATTTTCAGCACAGTATGGAGGGGTAAACGAACGAACAAAGCTTATGTTAATGAAGTCGATTCATTAAAACTTTGAGAAATTTGCAATCTGAGATACTAGGGCATAATTAATGAATGTACAACATAGAGTGAATTTTTGCATAATGCACTGGTTAACACGTTCAGTTAACCAGTAATAAAAATATTATTAAAGCGTGAATCACAAATAAAAACTTTTGACAACCATTTTTATGCATTAGTAAAAGTTGCAATATCTTGCCATTGTTCTTATCAAATTGATTAAATTGAATTCATGAGTTTTTCAGAATTCATGAATTAAGCGTATACAGCAGACCTCATTTTTTGAGTTCATTTTTATACTTAAGAATTAATTTGAGGTCAAATAGTTCCAGATGTGGTCGCCGTGGCGTAGTGGGTAAGTGCGTCGACTCCTACGCAGAGGGTGCCAGGTTCGATACCCGAATTTACCAACTGTGATAATTCACGGCTCCACCTCTTTCGAGTCACTGACAATGCTCAAAGAGTTCTCCTGTCTTGGAAAAGCTTCTCAAATTCGCCGTTCGGAGTCGGCATTAAACTGTAGGTCCCTTCCACACGTGAAAGAACAATAGCACGCACAAGACAAGTGGTTGCTGAGAAGCTAGGCCCAGGTCCACCTCGGACTTTCGCGCCACCCATATTATTATTATATAAATATTTCCAGATAAATGGGCATTCCAATACGTACTTATTCACGAAAGTCCATATAACAATGTAAGAAAATTCAGTCTTCCACAAAATTCACGAATCAGCTGCCATTATCCCACTAAATTCATGAATCTGACGCGATTTCCCACAAAATGCACGAATCGGCCGCCTATTGTGGTGAATTGACGAGCATTGTATAAGTATAAGTGAAATACAAGGGATTACGACTACATCTTCGTTGTGGGCTTGGGGTAAAAATGGCCGAAGTTGGATATCTCTATCATCCATTATCTCTGCTAACAAGCTTCTTCAGCTGGCCCGATGTTTGGATAGCTGCGCCTATTGAAGTCCTTTTCCATTCGTGTGCGCAAAATTAAACACGGGGATCCTTCACTGCATTGTTCCATATTCTCGAAATCGAAAACTTCTCGCCGAATCCAAGTTGGGCACGTGATCTAAATGTCAAACATACTGCAGGCGTTCGATCCGTAGTACTTGCTCATGTGGCTGTGCAGTTTCTGGTTAAAGGGTGAATTCAGAAACGCGTCCCTGCGTCATCGATTCCGCATCTTTGCATCAGGTTCATAAACGCAAATTTACCTCATACATCAAATGTCTATTTAAGCATCCTCCCTCGCATCAGATGAGCAAACATTAAGAATTTGTGCATCGTTAAAATGGGTCATAAACGTCAACCAACAGTTCAGGGTCAAGTATGCATCGCATCATACCAGTGATCACTGCGTATCACTGAATCAGACGAATATTCTACTCCATATGCCATCAACGCTAGAACCAACATGACGATTATGGAAAATGGCGAATTGACTGCAAAAGGGACTTCTGCCTGAAACACAATAGTGCGTTTGCGCTGGCGTTGTCAATTCAATGGCCAAGTACCAAATACAGCGTCGACCTGCGTTAGTGAGAATTGAGAGAGATGAGAGGATCGTAATAAAACGTAAAACGTAGTTCATCGCACGTCATTATTCAACATGTTGGATATTTTTTGACAGAGGGTGCGCTGTGAGAGAGATTTTCTCCCAGATTGAGAATTTTCTTCCAAATTGAGAGTATTTTGCGTCAACTGTCATCTGAGAAATGAAAACAGCTAATTAAAAATAATTTAACGGCAAAAGTCATTTCAAAAGAGTGTAGGCAGAAAGGCGGCAATATTTTTCATCTAATAGATGAGAGAGAGAACAGCTGATTAACTGAGTATTTATTTCAACGCAGTGCGTCCTCGTACCCTCTCCGTAACATGAAGTCGGCTGGCACAGCCGACTATTGTGTTTCAGGCATTCATCCGATCCGCATCCGCAAATCGATGTATGAACCACACTATCGGTCCGCAAAACCTCCTTATTGATCGTTTTCCTTTTTATCAGCTGTTTTCTGTCAATTTTGAAGTTTTATGTTTCAATTGTTCTGAAGAATATTTATCTAAATTGCAAAATAAAGTATATTATAGATGCAATTGATTATTTCATGGATTTATAAGGCGAAAAAATGATTCCCGAGATATTCGTTGGCAAATCAATAAGCCGAAGGATGTTCTATCGATACGGCAAGAGCCATCCTTTATCACTTTGTAAAGTGAAATAATCATGCTACAGGATTTTTTCTCTTGTAGGGTATCCCGCTATTGTGAACAATGTTCGAAAAGAAAAGGAAAAATTCCTCCTTATTGTGAAGAAATTTCCAAAGGTAAATTTCACTGAATTTCCCTCAACTTTCTCCCCTATTATTTTGCTAGGGAAATTTAAGCAAAAATGCCTACTATCGTGAATAAATTTGCCTCCAAACATTTAAGTATAAAGTCAAACTAAGTTTTTTATGTATATTCAATCAATGGTGTGAAAGAACACTAAATTAATAGATATTTTGAATTGAAAAAATCGAATACGAGACAAACGAAAATTAATTATAGGGTATGCAACGAAAATTGATACCAGCCATTACACCAGACACAATGGAGAATAGAGATATCCAACTTTGGCCATTTTTACCCCTTGTCCACACCGAAGGTGTAGTGGTAATCCCTTGTATTTCACTTATACTTTTACAATGCTCGTCAATTCACCACAATATGGCGGCCGATTCGTGAATTTTGTGGGAAATCGCGTCAGATTCATGAATTTAGTGGTATAATGGCAGCTGATTCGTGAATTTTGTGGAAGAATGGGGTATGTTGTGCGGAGGGTGTTCAAATGTTGACTCGTATTTTTAAGAGAATTTTCTTACATTGTTATATGGACTTTCGTGAATAAGTACGTATTGGAATGCTCATTTATCTGGAAATATTTATATAATAATAATATGGGTGGCGCGAAAGTCCGAGGTGGACCTGGGCCTAGCTTCTCAGCAACCACTTGTCTTGTGCGTGCTATTATTCTTTCACGTGTGGAAGGGACCTACAGTTTAATGCCGACTCCGAACGGCGAATTTGAGAAGCTTTTCCAAGACAGGAGTACTCTTTGAGCATTGTCAGTGACTCGAAAGAGGTGGAGCCGTGAATTATCACAGTTGGTAAATTCGGGTATCGAACCTGGCACCCTCTGCGCAGGAGTCGACGCACTTACCCACTACGCCACGGCGACCACATCTGGAACTATTTGACCTCAAATTAATTCTTAAGTATAAAAATGAACTCAAAAAATGAGGTCTGCTGTATACGCATAATTCATGAATTCTTAAAAACTCATGAATTCAATTTAAACAATTTGATAAGAACAATGGCGAGATATTGCAACTATTACTAATGCATAAAAATGATTGTCAAAACTTTTTATTTGTGATTCACGCTTTAATAATATTTGTATTATTTTTTAACTGAACGTGTGAATGTATTATTTATTTTTATTCATATGTAAAAATTCAGATTATGTTGTGCATTCATTAATTATGTCCTAGTATCTCAGATTGAAATGTTAGCACATACATCTATCACATTTTTCGAATACAATTTCGAATTATCGTCGGGGAAAAAGATTCCGATAGAGATGGGAAAAAAGGTAAGGGAAGAATAAATTCCACTAGGGTTCATAATAAGCATGAATTTCATTACAAGATTCCTTAAAAAGAGGAGATGTTGAATCTCATTTGCCACCATGGATTATCACACCATTTAGAAAAGCTGGTGTCTGAACGCCAAATAGTAGCCATAGCAAAGATCGGAACTTCGTAGAACGAACCATCGGCGTATGAAAAAATTGGTACCGGTTTTGTGTCGGATCTAGACAGCTTGTTCCCCAAAGGCGACATTATTTATGTAAACGCTGCACTGTGTAATATACGCATTTATGACGAAGTGAATGATGAAGACTTACAAATACCAGAATATATAAATCAAGTTGAAGAGAGTTTTTCGGAATGCCCGTAGTTCTACTTATCAGAAACGAATCAAATCCGAGAAGAAAAAAAAAATTTAAAATTCAGGGTCCTTCTTGCTAAAGTTTTTGGCCATGTCCGGATTATCATGGCACTACGCAGTACACAATGCATCGAACTGCTGTTTTTTAAAGATAACAACTCATCTTCCTGGTAACCAATTTGTTTTGGATTGAAAACGTCACAAAATGTATGAAGTGTGGTTGAGTTGCGTTTTCGATAATTTTGTTTATACACTCAATAGCCGTGTTTTTTTTCATCGCTATCGATAGTGAAGTGAAGTAAGATGCGAAAAGACGATTCGCAATAGCTTTGATTTTTATCTGTCAAAACATATAAAGGAATCAATTTATATGTTCCAATCGCTGTTAAAATACATGAAAAAAATTCAAACTCGAATTTTTATAGGCAGCCACTTTTTACTGCCGGTATTATAGGCATATAGACAGTATATATATAGACAGTAGTTTGTTGTTTGTGGTTTACGTGCAAAATCCTACTTCACTATTTATAGATTTTTGAAAAAAACACGGCCAGTTTGTCGATTGCGTTTTCAATAACAGGAAAACAAACGGAAGTGAAAATATTCCCTCTGCATTTATCCATAATCGGCATTAATTTTTAGCTCGAAGAGACAAAAGATTTCTTTAACACTCTTAAAATTTGCCATGACTCTTCCACTGCCTTGTTTACGGTCAGCTAGAGAGAGAAAGATAGAGAGAGATGACAGAGAGGGAGAGGTAGCTCTTTTATTCAATTGATACTCATCCTTGCAAATTTACTTTACTGCATACATCAAATGTTCATTTAATCATCCTCCCTCGCATCAGATGAGCAAACCTCAAATATTTGAGCATCTTTAAAATACGTCATAAATGTCAACTAACAGTTCAATCAGCGTCAAGAATGCATCGCATCATGCTTCACGAGACAGCTCTTTAATTCAATTTCCTGTTTAGCCCAAGGAAACGGGATGACAAGAGTTATTATATACCTATGTCATGTCAGTGTGGAGTGATTAATAATACAGGGAAAACTTCTTTATAGTGGATATCCGCAGGACCATCATAGTTGCCCGGTGCTCATTCTAAGGGAGTAACGTGAGAAATTTCTTAAAATCTAAAAATTAATCTATCTTGATCTGCACACGTTCGCGACCACGCATATATATTTTCTTAGCCGTCCACGATGGGCGAATAAGAAAAACATTCAGATTAAAATTTCCAATAGCAGGAAGTTTTTCCTTCCTCGGAAAATGGGAAACAAGAAAGTTCTCCGGAATTAATAATAGGAATGAAAATGTGAGCGTATTTGCTTTTTAACTGGACTAGTGTTAAAAATGTAATTTGTATTAATTACTTATTTCTTAAGGATTAAAATGTCCAGCCCTAACCAAATAAAGCGGCTGGTTGAACTGATGGAGGAAAACTTGGATTCAGCAACAAATCTCAAAAGAGGTTCTCCTCAACATGTGCAACCAAAACTGGTCGGAAGAGGATAGCAATCACTTTGAATTGCTACGGGGCTACCTGTCTACATACTTAGACCACATCTCTGCACTCATCATCATGCACACCGATCTTGCGATAGGTACTTAACGGGGCTGATTAGTAATTTGCTTTAGACACTTTCCAAATGTATTTCTCAACTCTGCAGTTTTTGTACGCCAGAGCCTTAATCATCGTAAAAATAAAGCACTTTATGCGTATCTCCGATTGGTTCCTAGTAATACGAAAGTCACAAAGTGTCATTAAAATGGTCAAGACTCATCAGTACCCACTACGAACGTTTTATGTATTGTTGTAGTAAATGAGGTTTTCCTGGGCTTGTTGAACTTACGGTTCTCTATAATTTGAGTGCAGTGATTGCCTGGTCTGTGTCTTTCTTCTCCTACGTTTAGACCTGCCGAGCAGAAGGGCGAACTGTCGTTTTCTCAATTATTTAAAACGTAGAAGTGGTATCCAATTTTGATCAGCTAGGGCCAACGATTGATGGACAAGGGGCCTTATAATTTATTGCTATAGTATCGGAAATGAATCCGAAAATCGAAAATTCTTATTTTGTGTGCAAGCGCACACAATCCGAATTCGGAAATCAATAGTTATGCCACGGAAACTTGGTATTTTGCATTCCGAAAGTGGATGTCAAAATCGTCGTCTTTTACGTATTTTCATTCGAAAACTTTTTTTGTTATCGGATTGGTTGGATAAGAAATGTATAAAAAATTTGAACACCTGAGCGTCGGTGAAACATGTAAATATATTTTCTCTGGGTAACATTTGTCTTTATTTATTCAAATATTAATTTCAAAGCCAAGCTAAAAATACAGGACATACCAAGACTGAGCAGTTGAACAGAACCAGAAATCAACTAATAATACAAGGTCTAATATCAGGGTCATCTCTGGTTGAAGTTGGATTTATGTGCAAGCAGTAAGATCGAAATTCTTCCATATGCAGATGCAAGGTAGAAGTCCAACCAGCTTTGGACTAAATTGATAGAAGACTCAAGTTTAGAAATACATCATGATTTGGGATATTCTGCACCTAGCCGCACAAGATCTAGGAAGATACTCGCGGAGTGAAAGACTTGAATTAGCAACGTTGCCAATTATAGACAAAATCCTGTTCTGAACAATCTTCAAATACCCACAATCGCCTTAAAAATTACTTAAGGTGGACAACAAAATCCAATTTCAAAAGTAAGTCGTTGGCATCCTAATAGACATGAAATAATTTTGAAAGGATATTGATCGGTATCAGAGGAAAAAACAGGAATTAAATCTAAAAATGGGAATTCTTAAATCCAAGAATTGATTTGCTTTTTTAGAAATAATATTTGTTAATAATATAATAATATGGGTGGCGCGACCATCCGAGGCGGACCTGTGCCTATCTTCTCAGCAAACACTCGTGTTGTGCATGCTATTATTCTTTCACTAGTGGAAGGGACCTACAGTTGAATGCCGACTCCGAACGGCGAAATTGAGAAGCTTTTTCTAGACAGGAATAGTCTTTGAGCATTGTCAGTGACTCGAAAGAGGTGGAGCCGTGAAATATGAGAGGCGGTAAATTCGGGTATTAAATCTGGGACCCTCTGCGTAGGAG
Organism: Eristalis intricaria; assembly: GCA_964034865.1. Lineage (NCBI taxonomy): Eukaryota > Metazoa > Arthropoda > Insecta > Diptera > Syrphidae > Eristalis > Eristalis intricaria. The sequence goes on from OZ035875.1 coordinate 49,699,016, forward strand.
TCGACGCACTTACCCACTTCGCCCTGTGTTAAAATGTCAAAGAAATGAATTGAACCTAATCGATTCGCGGCTGACTTATTAATTTTTTTCAGTTTTTGTTTATTTTATTTTATTGACATCTCAATTCTCGGGAATTACTGGTAAAAAGTTGACAGCATTCAAATCAAATCCGAAAGTGATACCAAATAGGGCCCCAGCTCCATATCCCCATTCACCAAAAAAGCTAAAGGGGTCCTCGAATCCGAGCTTCATAGTTCGAGGAGAGGAAAACCGAATCTCAGGTCCAAAGACAAGTTATCGCGGACACATCGTCAAAGAAAGACAATCACCCCAGGCTGCCAATCCAGGTGTATCACCGCCTTCCCAGACCACCTTAATGACACGAGGCAGCCATAAAACTCCTTCTTTAACCATTGCCTTCATCCACACTGGTGACTTGGTAAACTTTAAGCGATGCAATCGTCGAAATTACTTCCTCCACCGTTGCAATATTATTCGGCCCACTCTCGGCTACTCAGTAACCTGTTAGAGCTCCGAAAAAAACTCGTTCCATTTGCGGAAGATTTCCAACTCATTAAATAGCAACAGACCATCGTTGGATTTGAGCCCGTCGATGGTGTTGCATTTCCGTCCTCTGAGTCGTAGAAAGGTTTCCCAGAACACCTTCTTAGTAGATCTATGATCGTCTTGCAACTTCTTGATGAACTCATTCCACGACTGTTTCTAAGCTGCTCGCACAGAGAATTTGACAGTGTACCGGTCACGAGAAGCAGTCCTCCGAGTATATCAAACACAGACAAAGGTATCCGATCAGAAACCCACACATGACTTACAAAAAGGATGATACGAGTGAAAAAATTCAAAATAAATGTGTAAGCTTCCTAGTACTCCAAGAACTGCCCTAACCATGTATTCCTATCTATTCCTAAGTCCTTCCACGACCGACCGACAACCACTACTGCGAACTACGTAAATTCATTTTAAATTATATTTAATTTATTTATTGTGATTTATAAATTACAAATTAAATTTTAAGTATTTAAATAAATATTTATGAACATATGTGATTGGTCATAAATGTAATAATAGTAAAAATATATCTCATAAAAGTGTAATGCAATAATGAGGACGAGAAAAAAAAAACTAAAACACAATTAAGAACTAAAAAATTAAATAAAAATAAAAGGCCTTGTCTCGCCTGCAACAAGTGAATAAAGGGAGAACTGCTTCAAATATTTTTAATCGGCAAGGATCTCGATAACCTCTAGCAAAGCCGAACATTGTCTTCATCGACTTCAAACTAAAATTAAAATTTTTGCTGTTGAAGATCTGAGGAAAGAAAATCAAGCAAATACATTTGAAAATACATTTACGTGAACGTGTGTATTTGTGGCTGGCTGTGTCCAGAAGGATGACAAAAAAATAATTCTACCTAAGAACAATTTAAAAAGAACAAATTATCTCTCTCTCTCTCTCTTTATCTCTCGATCTGGTGGAGAACAAAAAAAAAAAAAAGTAACTTCCAAAAACATATATCTTTTTTGTTGTTGCAAAATACATAAGTTAAACATTTTATTTTTTGTTGCTTCTTGGTTCTTAATTTTTTGTTGTTATCTACCGATGATGTCGCATGTTGGTATTCTATGTGTTTTTGGTTTGTTTATTTACGTTGTTGGTTTTTATTTTATTTATTTTTTTCTGTTGTTTTTATTAAAATTTAAATAATTAGAAAATGAATTTAATGTTGAGATATAATTAATTTATTCGGTGATCGTTCTTGTTTCCTGAACAAGATACTGAACTGAGCCGGGAACAGTTGAGGTGGTAACGAATGTACGATGCTTGGCACGGATCAAGTTCAAGTTGCTCTCAGCGCATTCGGCACGATCCTCGGCAGCTTCAAGTTCACGTTGGAAGCGACGGACGCGGGTAACAGTTTGTTGAGACATGCCCTCCTGTAAATGAATAAATCACAAAAGACATAAACACTTTCTGAAGCAAATGCTGGGTGTGTCGGTTAACTTACTTGCTCGGTCAATTGGCGCTTGAACAAGTTGATCTTAGCGGTGGATTTGTCCAAAGCTTCTTGCAATAAGATAATATTCTTCTGGTCTTCCTCGCATTGAACCATGACTTCCTTGACGGTGCGTTCCTTCTTCCTGAGGATCTTGATGGTCTCGGCGTGCCTTCTCTTCTCCTCCTCCAATTCCAATTCCAAGTCACGAATGCGAGCCTCCAATTTGCTGATGATACGCTTGCTGCCAGCAACTGCATTCAATTCGACTTCCTCAAGACGGATGGACAAATTCTACACGCAACGAAAAATCAGTGCATTAAATTCACAAAATTCTGCATGCCCTGATGGATGAGACCCACCTTAACTTCGGATTCCAAAGACTTCTTGATGGTTTCGATCTTAACAATGCGCTCTTGTTCGACATGCAACTCCTCGACGGTGTGTTTCAGTTCGATCTAGACATTTGGAAACGAGTGAAAAATCAACTTCCCCCAAAAGTGTGCAACGTCTTACCTGAATCTTTTGGTAACGCTCGTCGCTGATGCGCAACTCCTTGGTGACTTCCTCGTAATCGGCGGCGACAACTGTCAACTCCTGTTCCAGCCTAGACTTGGATGAAGCCAATCCAGCGTTAATGGTGGCCAACTCGTTGATGCGGGTCTGGGCCTCCTCGTATTGCAACTCAACGGTGCGCTTGGCACGATTGGCGCTCTCCAAGCCGCTGCGGACCTCCTCCAATTCGCCGCTCAATGTTTGGACGCGACGTTGGGCGACACTGTATTGATCGATGGTCTGTTGCAATTGCCTTTGGATTTCATCGTAGTGCGATTGGATTTCGGTCAATTGCAATGATTGCTTCTTGATGACCTTCTGCAAATCGATGTTGGTCTTGTTGGCAACGTCCAGGGACATCTCCAATTCGGTGATTTGGATTTGCAACTTCTTCTTGATGCGTTGAACCTCGGTCTTGAGGCGGGTCTCAGCCTCAACGACGCGAGCGCTCAATTGTTCAAGTTCGATGGCAGTTTGTTTGCTAAAATTAAAAACGAGCAATTAGCTACTTAATCTTTTCTTTGTGGAAAATAACATTTTCTTTGATTACTGCGAACTTCAAAGTACTCTGAGTGGTGGAAAGGACTTACGTAAGTCATTGGATCTCCGGTCGGTATTAGCTTAAGCCAGCAACTTGGCGGATGCATTTTTTTTTGATTTGTTTTGGGTAAGTGTAGGGAATGCGTGTTGTTCTGTAAAAAGTGTGTTTGGAGTATCGTAGAGAGCAATGCAAGAAGAGTCGTTGAAGAGTACTTGTCGAGATTAAATAAAGGAATCTAGCCAAGGGCACAAGGATTTTCTAAAGGCTGCGACTGTAGTTGAATCTGTCGATTGAAACGCAGCAAATTGCACATTGATAGATAACTTTAAGACCCCTGTCCAAGCAGTGGGGCTGATCTAAGCGGCATGAGGATGGCTTGTGGTATCGATCAAATGCACTCTGGGGCAGTGACGGCTCTTGACCAATAAACGAGAGAGAGAGACAGACACTGACAGCAGTCTAAGGCTCTGACATATAATTGAAACAAGCAAATTTGTGAACTGGATTTTAGAAAAGCTAATTACTTTCTGAAGGTGTAACTAGGCTGCTAACGTTGTAGCTTCTCCTCGGCACATCCGATTAGTTGATTGCTTTAATGCGACACATTACAGAAAATGGCGAAGAAGATAACATCTTTGATTTTTGAGAATTAAATGTAAATTAAATTGTTGCTTATGATTTTAAATTTTTTTAAATTACTCGGCGTCATCTTTTTCGCGTCACTGAATATGCTCAAAAGACTATCCCTGTTCAAGACAAGCTTATCAAAGTTCGCTGATCGGAGTCGGCATAAAACTGCGGGTCTCCTCCACTCGTGAGTGAGCATCAGCTCGCACAACACGACTCTATAAGCTATTTCCTGGCCCAGTTTCATGATATTATATTATTATTAAGAAATTAATTCCATAGCGTTGCTTATTTATGACAAACAACAAGAATGCCTTGAGATTGGTGCAATCAAGTTCGCATGTTGTACCAACACCGGAGATTGCCTAAATTTAAATATGGATCCACAAAGATTGAGTTTTCCGTGCAGTTTATGACAGGACGTCATCATCAGACTTATTTCTGTCCAAATAAAAAAGACGTGGAAGACGAAAGACGAAATTCTGCACTTGACAACATCGATATATTCCAACAGTGGTTAATACAAGCAACGCAACGCTCAAAGATTTGAAGGAGAAATTTGGCGACTGTGTCATCTCACTGCGAGCGTTCATCAATTGGCTGCAAGGACTTGATGCCAGTCTGATGACGGGCTTCTTCAAGACTTTATACTATACTAACATCCCAAGCACATTTTTTAATTGGTCTAGGCCAACATCAAAAAAGGCCGATTGATCAAAAATTGGACCAGCCACTTGAAGCACTTTCAGTGAAACCGAGGTGGCATATAAAAAAAGACAGAACTATGTAATTGTAAGTCTCTCAAGTGTGGTTCTGTTTAAATTTAATTTATCTATCGTTCTAATCCGGTCATCCTGTATGAATTCCATATGAATGCAGAAGTCTAGTTCTAATACTTTTATTTTCATTTTACTTAATTAATTAATTTGTTCTTGAACTTTTGAAAGCGATAGTTGAGATTGAAGACTATAGCTGTGTTTTTTTGCAAGCGTATAAGCGCTTAATTTATAAGTGGACAAAAAAACGATCATCAGCGCTTAATAATTCATCATAAAAACTTGCCACCACCGCTTTCTGTTTTCTATTCATACGAAACTTTGTTCTGTGGATATTAACCGGAATAAATGTCACCGGAGAATGTACAATCTAGTTCCAGTTACCCTCAGTGATCCACAGTAGCTTTAGTGTCGACATCAGTGCAAATCGGTGTGTACTCCTACATTCAAGTAGAAACACTGGGAAGTGATCTTAGCTGTCACAGGGAATGAGATTAAGGAAAATATAAAACGCGCGTTGTTACAGTCTGGCTTATACGCTATCTGTTAAATAATTGTGAATTTAAACAAGAAAATGAATAACTGAATACAAGGAACGTATAAAATCAGCAAGAAAAATTCCAAGATCAACTCGAGGGTAGAGCGCAGTATGTAAATACAGTTTCAATAATTTTAAGTCAGATTTGAGAGGTAGGCTGCCACACATAAACTACTATCCATCGTTCTGCCAATTAACAAGCACAATTCAATCAAATATGGCGCTCAAATGACATCAATCAAGCACATAGGTTACGTAAGGTAGGAGTGGCTCACTGCAGAAGGCAGTCACACTTAGGCCAAAGAAGGAATATTGTTATTGAAATATTAGGCCCCTAGATGGGGTAACCAAAAGCTAGCTAGAGTGCTGTACGAGCAGAAGAGGCGATTTGTGGGTCTTCTGCAGACATCATTGTATGAGACACACATTCTGCAAACGCGTATATCAATTTCCCAGTGTCCAGTAATGACGCTGATGAGCTTCCTGATCGAAGGTCTGCTCAGTCTAAGCAGACAGAGTTATATTATGTGCGGGCCTTTTTTTTAATGCTTCTTTTTATCTACTTGTGATTAGACACATACTAATTAGCATGAAGTAGAGGACTTCTCTTTGTGGTCGCCGTGGCGTAGTGGGTTAATGCTTCGACTCCTACGCAGAGGGTGCCAGGTTCGATACCCGAATTTACCACCTTTGATAATTCACGACTCAGCCTCTTTTGAGTCACTGACAATGCTCAAAGAGTACTCCTGTCTAAAAAAAGCTTCTCAACTTCGCCGTTCGGAGTCGACATTAAACTGTAGGTCCCTTCCACGCGTGAAAGAACAATAGCACGCACAACACACGTGGTTTGCTGAGAAGAGAGGCACAGGTTCATCCGGGACTGTCGCGCCACCTATTTTATATTATATTATTATTATAGAGGATTTCTCTTTGGGCTCGAGCAGCTTAAATGACGTCGAGACAAATGAGGTGTTAATAGAGGACATTTTTGAGTCCCGCGTGTGTCTTTAGAAGTTCTCTTCCGTCAATGACTATCTTTTACACAGAATGAACAGAGTGACAGTTTGAAGTCTCCTCACAGTTGAGAGACTAATAAGTTAATGCCATGTTTTATCAAGCATCGCGTATCGAAAAGAAAAGCCACAACATTTATCAAATTTATTGAAATTCATTGCCAAGGTCAAGGATATCAATAATCATCTGTATGCCGAAGAAGAAAATCCACGACAAGTCATTTCTCATTCCGAGCAAATATTTTCTCAGGATCTCATTAATTACATTTTACTACATTTTACATAATACAGACTATTAAATAATTCCCACATCCATCATAGACTTTGACAGTGCTGCCACTTTTGTATTTTTTTTCTCTTTTTTAAAAATACACAAATTTGTCTAATTAGTTAAATGTGCATCGCGATTATTTCTATTTGCACGTCGGTCGTCTTTGTACATGGCTGTTGAGTCAAGAGTTAAGAATGTTTGTTGGTGTTTGAGATTTGGGCCAAATGCAAAGCTAATTTTAGATACTCTTTATCTAAACGAATTTCATTCTGTACAAAATTGTCATCTGACAAGCCAGGTATGTGTTGGGTAAAAATAAATCTATGTTTAATTGAAATTTTCAATTTGTAGCCAAGAAAAGAAAAGGAATTTCCTTTGCGTATCTTAATTACCACACGTTATGGTGGTTGTGATACCAATTGTTCTTTTTTTTTTTTTTGATAAAGTTGTATGAGGTGTTGATTGTGGTAAATGATACCGCTGTTTATTGGGCGCTTTCGTATTGTTGCTTTAAGGCAATTGTGTCAAGGATGCATGCAACAATGTATGAACGAAGGACCAGGGGTGTGAGAGATTTACTCTTATACTCATTTTGTGTGGTTTTGGATGCGGGTTTCAGTGGAGGCGTTATTTGACCTTAACCAGTGGATGTGTTCATAAAGTTAACATCAAATAATGAGAGCGAGCAGCTGTAGTGTCTAGGGATTGATCAAAGAACATACATTTGGTACATGATTATGATTCTGACATCATTCACAAGTGTTCCCAATTTTGTTTTTTTTTTCTTAAAGTCGACAAGTGTAATAGAGGAAGGGTTGTTTCTGTAAAAAATCACAAGTCGCCTGGGAATACCATGTCCTTGTTGTTTCCTCTCCACAGCCGGAGCTACCGCAAAACTGTCGAATGACACAACAAAGTCGTTTCGAGAGAACGAACGTAAAAAATCGTTGGTCTTCAGGGAATCTGCAATTATTCCATCCAAACGCTAAATAAGATCTTCCAAGTGTCATTGGACGTGGACATGGCCTTTGATTGTCCGACTTCCTTTGCATTGATCCCAATCAAAAGAAAACGAACCGAACGAATCTCTCGAATGTCTGTGTTGCGTAGGGCGAGTGCAATTGTAAATCGAATCTATTTCGAGCAAGTGCCCTAATAAATGTTGCAAATTCGAGTTCTTCTTATTTGCTGTTGTTTGTTGTTTCGAATGTTTTTCTAAAAATAGTAAAGGTTATCCGATAGATTCAAACGAGTCAAATGGTTTCTAGTTCTTTTTTTTGTTTGTTCATGCAAGACACCCTGCCAAAGAACGATTTGCTGAATATCTGGTACATTGAAACGAGTTAAATGATGTTTTCTTGAGTTTGAAAATAAAAAAGAAACAACAAACGAAACAGCAACAGAGACCCTGTCAAAGAGCGATTGCTGGCACATCATTCTATGATATTAATAGACGAGCGGATTATGTAAAGTAATAGTTTCTTGTTTTGAATGTCTGGAACTATGTAACAATTTTCCATCAAGCGACCGCGTGTAGTTGGTCTTTTGCAAATGTACTGTATCTTCGGATAAAACGGATATTGCACGAGAAATGCGTGCTTGTTCCTCGGACGTCATTGGAATCCTTCTTACAATTGAGTTCTTTTTTGGCAGCAATCTACCGATCGAATGATCATAAACATTTATTAACACTCGCGTGTGAGAGAAGCTATTCAAATGGAATTCTTTTGGCAATGGAGCATCGGAACCATTCGAATTTTTCGAGTTAAAATTTTGGTTTTAATATCCAACATACGAGTGTTCAATAAAATGTGATACTTAAATTATTCTGGATATATTTTGTTTTTATTTTTTAAGATTTTTTAAAAATATTTTTTAATTGCTGTGAAAATGATTGGCGAAATGTATGGATTTTAAGAAAATATGGAAGAAGTGGAAAAACAATCTAAGATGAGTAACATTCGGTTGATTTTTACGATTTCGTAAAATTTATAGGACAGACTTTGCAGAATTTCCATGAATATTGAGAAAAAATATTCAAGAACTAGCAACAAATTCAAGAAACAGACAAAAAAAAAATGCCTTTTGTAAGGTAACACGATCACCAATTGTATTCAGAGGAAACGTTTGGGGAAACCTGCCAAGTCAACTGAAATTACTGCACGGCAATAATGTGGAACGCTTTTTCTTTTAATTATTTGAGTAAATCTCGTGAAGGCCAACTGCTGCCTTGACTTGAAAATTGGCCAACAATTTACACAAGAAAATGTATTATTTAATAAATGGGCAGCATTTTAATTGTCGTCATGTTTTCAATTGTCTGGCGGTTTCACGGGAAAAGTGAGACGTACATATGCTTGTATACGAGTATAGTAGTGACGTTGAAGAGTGTGAAAACCGATTAAATTTAAAAATGGGATGAATAATAATAAACAAACAAAATTGAAATAAGAAATAAATTGATAGTTACAAATAACATAATAATAGTACAAAAAAGGTTATTTGTCGATTGCTACCCTGAGAATGATTTTTGCCACTCGTGAGGTGAATCATTTTAAGAATAATGCATTTGACATGCTGTGGAGCTGGACAAAATGTATTCTATTTTTTTTGACAGAATTAGCCTACGTTATGGAGATATGAAGATGTTATATGGATGCGTAGATGTTTTCAAGTTGATAAAGTGTTTTTTTACGTATTTCTGATTTTGTGCTGCATTTTTATTGACTAAGATATGTCTTATGCAAGACAAGAAGGGCAAACCAAAATATCCTCATGTACCTAGCTCCGTTCTGACACGGTAGCTAAGTTTCAGACAAAACCGTGAAAAAAAGACATAAAGTACATTGGAAAATCGGGGATTAGTAGTCCATACCCTGGACGAAAACGGAATATAAATTAATAAACACAAAATTAAACAAAAGTGAAATTGACGGAAATAACGCAGACATATCATAATCGTACTCGAATACTTGCTATATTTGTTTTCTAGATGATTTTAAGTCAAAACCGTGTAAAAAAAGCCTTGTAAGAAAAGACTTGCGTGATTCATCATCATTATAAAAATGTGTTAACACATTCAAAATTTATATTTTATTTGAATTTATGTATACTTTTGTATTTAATTTTTTTAAATTTCTTTTATTTATTTATTTACTAAAAAAGCTAACAAAAAATTGTTAAAATTACAAGTTAGTTGAAAAACCAGAGCGATGAAACCTTGGGCTATGAAGTTTCTTTTAATTTTAATCATTTCATCATTTTTAAGTAACTTGTGTAAAATTAACACAATTGACTCAGATTAATTTAAAATTATATTCAACTTGATAGAAACGTCAAACATTATCCTGCGGACTAAGTCAACTAATAAACAAAGACATTTGTGGCAAGATATAGGCCAGTGTTGAGAGAGCGCATGGTCGTCTCAATTCGGAAGAATGGAATAAGTCTGTTAAGACTGCCATTCACATTTAATTTGCATCGCATTTAAAACGACATGTGTAGAAGGCGAAAGGGTTGACGACGGATATAAGAAACATCTAAGATACACAACATTTGCTTATTCTATCCGAGTAGAGCTTAAATTATTGTTAAATTGTTTAGTTAAATTATTTTTATCATGAAAACAACTTATATAAGAAACGAAAATTCCTACAAGAATAGATCGTTCTTAAAAACGAATTTACTCTTTAGGCATTCAGATCGTACTTAAAAGTGTATTTTATATAAAAGGATTCAATGGAAGCGATAGAGAAGAAATCCGTCTTTAATGTTTAAAGGTTTTTAATTAGTTCTTAAACAAAAAGTAAGGAATACTAAAAAGATTTTTTTATGTACTTATGTACATTTCCAAGCCGATACTCAAATCTAGTTCGACAAGGACAAAACTACATGTTTCTTATATGCGTTGCATTTTCTTGTTAATACCAGATATAGTCAATGAAAGTTTGTATCTTATACTTGTATGTTTCTTTTAAACGTGTCCATATTCGTGCACAGAAAGAATGGTAGTTCAACTGGGAAGGACACTGTATCTCCACATACGTTTCTTATGAGTAATTTTTTTTTTATTATAAATGAGTTTCGTATGTCAGTGTTCGACTGTAGAGTGTATCACCCCGAGAAGGAGTTCAAGGGAAAAATGCTTTCCAGGACTCAGTTTCAAATCCACTGTCGACTTTGGGAACATCCAACGGGAAAATGAAAGTTTTACGTATTAAATTACAAAAAAAAATTACAGAAACAAGCGAAAAATGTGTCGGATAGCTGGGCGGGTCCTTTTTGGGATGACTTTCGGTTTGTTTCGAAAAGTTAATTGAAAAATTAACTGGGTACATAGTTACGCTTTAATTAAAGAGCATTCAATATTTGTGCGACAGTTTCGAGCTATGCTTTCGGTTGTAAAATAGACGTTTCGGAATTTTTCTTAACCCTGGATAGGTATCCTTCGTCAAATTCACTACTCACACTCGTTTTATCTTCTGCGAATTCCCTTAAGTTACTCATCCCTTTTGGTTGACTTTTCTTAGAACTGTAGACAAAATACTGGGAATACATTAAGTTCGAGATATATATGTTTCAAGAGACCTGAAACAGTCTTGAAATACGTCTTTCAAGTCATTAATTTAAAGGTCGTAGCCTCATGGCTAATATTGTGTAAAGAGAAGATGTGTTCAAAGATGGACCTAATCGATTCGACGAAACAAGATTTGAGTTAATGTTAAATAAGCATAGCCATGTAGGGTTAATGCAATGTTTTCAGTATCACTGCTTCAGGTCTCTTGGACAATTAAGAGTCTCACATAAATCAGTGGCCTCCATCTAAGTCGTATTTTTAAGGCATATACAAATTAGGTCGAGTTAGAGGGAGTTCGACTGGATGGGAGGTTGATTTTTTGTATGAAAAATTGAGGGGAATGCCAAAATTTAGCAAATCAAATCGAGTTAGAGACCTAGAGGGCGGCGATTGTTAAATTAAAAGGATGACATAATATTTGAGCGTCAACTCTTTTCAAAGGATTTTTATAAATTAAATGACCATTAGCTTCAAGTCTTCCTTGTGTGACTTTCGTCAGAGATCGTAACTGCCTTTGAGTGACATAGTCTTGACTTAATTGATGACGAGTGTCAACTTTCCTCGCATGACAGCTATTGCATGTCGAAATGCCAACAATTTATATTGACACTTGGCCAATTATACAATAAACGAACTTTGCTCATCCGTAAATCAATCAGACTCAAATAAAGCCTTAAGTATGGAAAGGGATCAATGGAAAATCTTCAATTAAGAGAAAAGATCTCATGCCACCCTATCTCCCGATTGAAGAAGTTATGTAATTTGTTGTTCGATATTCGCAACAATCGATGAGTTCATGAGCTGGTTACTCGTCGCCAGAAGAAATTCGATATTCCCACCAATGACACGGTTGGCAATTCTCAAAATAAGAGCAACAAACACGCAAGTAGTTCTACTAAAGAGAAGTAGTATATAGAATGTGCCCACGCATCTAGGCCAGTTTATGTACACTTCAGCAGCCGTCTCACTCTCGATTCAATTGTTCTTTGTTCCGTCGATGGTTCGTCGATTGACATTTATCAGATACACGATACACGATTGGTTTCAAGTAGAAAAAAACTATAAATAAATTCGCACACAAATCAGTGATCGCTGTTGATGTCGTAACTTTATTAAATCTCGAAGTTTTCTTGATTTTAATTATTTTTTTTTTGTTCTGTCAATCAATATCCTTGTAAAATCACATTCAATCACATTATTTTTTTTTTTGAGTTTTTGAATTTATGTTTGTCGAATGTATGCGATTATGATGAATGTCACCCTAAAGACTAAAGCCCCACAACACCACCTCACAGATACAACCTGTAGTTCTTTAAACGCGGATGCTTAACCATAACCCTACGACATATAAAACACTTATGAGTTGGATCGCACCTTGTATCCGAATACATTTCGACGGTTTTTTGATTCAATGTGGACAGCTGTCGCTTCACATTGCACAGCGACGATGACACTTTGTAATCCAAATTATCGATCATCCTGTCGTCCAGGAACTCAATGTGAGTCGCATGCATGAGACGATTTTCGCTGACACCACGAGTGGACCGAGTTATGGCCTGGGCCATAAAGTCCTCCTCCTGCCGTTTGGCATTTTTCATATTTTTCTCGGCATCGGCCAGAAGGGCCGCACTAATAGCGGTTGCCGATTTACCACGGATAGCGCGTTTCAAATCGGCCGATATTTCGACATCCTTAAGATCCTCCATCATACGTAACCTTTGCAATAATCGACTAGTATCGCGACGAATTGTATCCTCAAGTTCGGCCTGACGCTCGAGACGGCGACGTTTCGATCGTTCGATAATTGAATCCTCAACGATATGCTTGGTAACACGCGATGCGTCCGCTAGCTTTTTCACACTGAATGGCGTTCGTATCGAGTACCGAGCATGTAATAGAACTTGATTGGCCCGATCGGCAGCTGCACGCGATAAACGGAGAACCTCGGAGGACGTATAGCGATGTACTGAATTGCTTGGGCGATACCTCTTTAAGCCACGTTCATTTGACCACGGTAAATGCGGCAACTCAACCTGTCGGCCCGTTGTTTTGGCATCCAAATAATCTATCATTGGTTGATAATAGTTCATGCTATATCCATAATTATCCTCATAGGTGCCCATTAGCATGTGGCGCACTCTATTCGGTCTGCTCACTTGCATTAGTGCCATTGAAATGTGTTTGTGTGTCTACGGGGTTGCTGCTGTGTGTGATGGATGGCTACAGTCGGGTGGGGTGGATTGGCGGGTGGCGGGTGGGGTGACAGAGTGTTCGATGGGTGATATAAATAAATCGCTTGTGTGTTCCTTTCTTTTCGCTTCGCGCGAGTGAGCGAAATGTCTTTTGTTGTACAAGTGGTTCAGGGTACGGTGGTGACGACGGCGACAACGACACGGTCTTCCTTCTTGTTTTTCTCTGCAAAACAAAAAGAATCTTGTCCTAACGAAGAATTCGCTTTTGGTGGCCGCTTATTCTTCTGAGTTGTGCCTCTCTCAGGGGCTGACTAGTGCGGTTGGCTAGTAATAGTGCGCGTTCTAAAAAAAGAACAAAAGGAATCGATTGAAACCTGCTGTCTGTTGGGAGGGGGGTTCGACAATGCCTGCAGCAAATACCTGTGCTCTGATGAACTCTGACTGACGAAACTCCAGGTCGGCGTTTCTCTCGGGAGGAGTGCACTTCGCAGACCAACTTGCAACTCGAATGAGAATGGGACGCCTTTCGATGGCTGTGAAGAGCGGCAGCTAAAAATCGAGGCTGCAAATTAATCCGAACAGTCTCACAATCCTGTACTCACATCGAAGGGTCTCGCGGTTCGAAATTTGGTTTTCTTCTGTTTTTTTTGGTTCTCCCTCAATTTGAGGTGTAATGCTATCAGCTATTAAAGTCGAACTGAATGAAATGGGTCACTTTAATATCGAAAAGACTGAGACTACCAGCGGAGCTGCATTGAGGAGTCCCACGAGCAATTCACTTCCGACAACATCTTGGTTTGTTGTTCAATCGAACCACATAACCAGTCGAAAGGGAAGATACACGCCGTAATGGGCGAAAATGAGATAATCACACTCGAGCCCAACCGTGATTGTTCACGGTAACGACCTTGAAATGCCATTTAAAGCAAAATGCGACAATGATTCGTATTGACAGCGCGATGCGATGGCCAGCGATCGAAGATCGAACGAGACCAAATCATTGGGCTGCATTCGCCGTGATGGCGAACGCGAATTCGATCACATTGGAGTCCTTTCAGACAACACCTTCGATCGGTGGGCAATGAGTAAATGATTCAGAGCTCTGCAACAAACCCCTTGTTGGGTTTCAAGTGGAAAACGACGTGAAAAAAGAAAAAAAAAAATCGTCGACGTCGCAGCTAGAGGTATCTGTTTATCAATCTCTATATTTAGAAACATTTTTCATCGTTTATTTCCGGAAATACGACCACAGGAAGCTGCATTACGTTGCACGGTAGTTGTTACACAACTTGTTTCACTTCAGGTCTTCGTTTTCTAGCAAAAGTGATGAATGATGTTATTTTTGAATCGGTTAACTCATCGAACTGTGTCCAATGATACCAATTGGTTGAGTAGATGTCTTTAAAATGTTGGCTTTTACCTCATATGATTTGCATTTTAGGCTGGGAAGGCCTTAAATAGTCATTCTTTAGGAAGTGAGGGAATTCTATACATCAATTCTATATCATGTGAGGTAACATTCTCTATCAACGATCAAGCGTAACTGTCATCATGGTGACATGGCATCATTCATCTGGGAAAGTCAACACACCTCAACAGTCTTCAAATTATTCAGAGTTGTTTGTTTTCGTGCACTTTCACCAGCATAATATGTTGTTTATCATTGACCTTTGGAGTAATTGCTCCTCTTCTTATTCTGGTGGCGCTACAGTTCGGGTGGATCTGGGCCTCAACCAGTAAGCCTCTCTAGCTGGCACGATCTTAAGCCAGCTGTCCCCAACTGCGCATACCAAGTCGGATGAGGTCCTTCTCCACCTGGGTGCGCCGTGGGTTCCGTGGGCGTTCCGTGTCCCACTGGTTCGGAGTTGAAGACTCTTCGCGTTGGAGCAGTGTTGTCCAACTGCTCTTACCATCCACATATTCCAGTCTCAATACGTGTACCCTTTAGGATGATACGTTAGCGAATAGACTATATCCAGGCCGATAAGTCAGCTTCTCGCTTAATTGAGCAAATACCCATCGCTACAAAATGAGCATTGTATGCCAGAGGCGCGGCCAAATCTTACACGAGACAGATTGAGATAGTTAAGTAGTACAAGTATCTTGGTGTTTTGATTACGTCAAACCTAAATATAAAAAAGCACTTTAAAGTTAAGCTTGCTGAAGCTAAGCGTGCGATCTGTGCGGTTTGGGGAAACTGTATACAGAATAAAAATGTTTCGCATGATTCAAAAGTCAAAAGATTCCGTTCCACAGCGTCTTCTATCCTATTGCATGCAACACAAGTTTGGGGTTACAGCCCTTTCGAAACGGTGGAAAAGTTCCTCAGATATTTTCTTAGGCGGATTTTTAAGCTCCCTAGCAACTGGTTACAGACTGGAGTTACACCCCTGTTCCTGAATACTCTTAAAATACATTTCCGTTGTATTTATAAAGTCAATGCGATGAGGCAGGAAACAAAAATCCGAGGTTGGTACTTGCGCAAATGCATAGATATAAGGTGAAGTGTGTCAGAGAATGGGAATCACTGGGATCAGAATGCGGTTATAGCTTAAATTTTACACCAAGCGAACAACAGGAATCTTTAAAACAAAAAATCAACACCTTACTTCAGAAAACCGGCCACAGAATTATTGACAAACCTGTAAACGAAGCCCAGTCATCTCAATACAGAGCCTACTACAGCAAAATGAACCACAGCCTACAAGAAAGGACTTATTTCTTGAATAGCTACTCAAAAAAAGCTACTCAAAAATAAGTATGATTTTTTAAAATAAGAGGCGAATTTTGTAAGCTAAATTTTATACCGCATCGCCCGGAGCTTCCAATCTTATGCGACCTGTGCAATCTTAGAGAACGTGAGGATGTGTACTTACCCTATACTTAAGGAGTTCCGCATTAATTTTTTCGGTGCTCTGACACTTGAGTTGGAGGAGGCAAAAAATATCCTGAATGGTGGCAGAGGTTGTGACTTACTCTACAACTACACAGTCTACGCATTGCTGAATGCATACAGAAACTGCATAATTGATGAACGTTTTTAAATAATTGGAGCATTATATAATGTATAAAGTATTTAACGTATTTTTTCCTTTGAATGTAAATCTGGTAGACGACCTCTAAGCCAAACTGTTATAATAACGAAAATAGTAAGCAATCACTTTTTTTGAAATAAAATAAAATTGGCTAATTAACTAAAAACTAACTAAAAAATCTTAAACGAAATTATTTTCAAAAAGCACAGTTTTTTCAGGCCGTCATTTTGTGCCCTTTTGCAAATTCATTTTATGTGCTTTATTTTTGATTTTCCAGTATGCTTGCCCAACATAAGGAAGCAGGTCTGACCGTCGAAGAAATTCGGAGAATCTTTCAATTTTCCAAAGCTCATGATGATCTGTGTCAATTAAATGTACACTGTGTAGACTGTGTTATGAGTGTGATGAAACAAATACGGCCTTGGGCCGGTGCCTTGTAGTGGGTAGGTGCACCGACTCCTATCCTCGAGTTTCACGAGCATGTATGAAAGACGTGGCTAATGCCATCATAAACCTAAGTCCCATAAGTTGTTACAATTGATTTCGTTTGGCTGGAATCAACATTTTTAATTTCTCTTAACACAACTGAATATAATAAATCTTGCGGCAGTCGATGTGTTTAGCTCAGTGTATTTTAGAAGAGTTGCATGAGTCAATAATTAAAACTAAATGCTTACATCTTATGCCAAAAAAATGTCTTAGATTAATTACAGTGCCACTTGTATTACTGATAAGTTTTAACTGATTCTGAACCTAAAGCTATAATGTGTCGGTTCGCATATACTTTGCTGGTTAGTTTCTTGAGATCCATTATGATGTCCCTTTGATGGAATGTAACTTATCCTAGTAAGTTCATTAATTTCAAGGGAGGCTATAAAATTCCGTCAGAATGTGTTTCAAGATGTAAGGTAGGCGATAACGACTGGATGGCGCAGTTGGTAGAGTGCCTTCCCCTGGTTAGCGGGGTCCCCGGTTCGAATCCCAGTGCAAGCAAGGTTTATACGCTTTTATCTGGTTTTCAAATCTGATCCAGCCACCATTTGGGATCAAATTAACGCCACTATCACTGACTGGTGTGGTCAATCAGTGGTAGTAGTCTGACTAGGGGTTTTACAACGGACCAATATGGTCTAAGTGTGCTGGTGAATTTAGTAGCAACTCCCCTACCTAACCTAACAAGGGTACGCGATAAATGCACCACTAAAGGCTGTTGGGTGAGTCGCCGTGGCGTAATGGGTTAGTGCGTCGACTCCTATGCAGAGGGTGCTAGATTCAAATCCCCAATCTACCAACTTTCATAATTTACGGCTTCCACCTCTTTCGAGTCACTGACAATGTTGAAAGAGTATTCCTGTCTAGAAAAAGCTTCTCAACTACGCCGTTCGGAGTCGGCATTAAACTATAGGTCCTTCAACCACAACAGTGGTTGCTGAGAAGCTAGGCCCAAGTCCACCTCGGACTGTCGCGCCACCCATATTGTAATAATAATATGGGTGGCGCTACAGCCCGTAGAGGGCCAGGACCTAGCGTCTCAGCAACCACTCGTGGTGTGCATGCTATTGTTCTCTGACGCGTCGAAGGGACCTACAGTTTAATGCGGACTCCGAACGGCGTAGTTGAGAGGAATACGCTTTGAGCATTGTCAGTGACTCGAAAGAGGTGGGCCCGTGAATTGTGAAAGGTGGTGAATTCGGGTATCGAACCTAGCACCCTGTGCGTAGGGGTCGACGCACTTGCCCACTACAGCACGGTGACCCACACCCATATTATTATTATTAAATAGGCAACTTGTAACTTTAGCCATTCCGAGGTAAATAAGTTTTTGTTTATATTCGTTGAAAATTATCTTCTTCTGAAAGTTCGCGGTCGCAGTTGAGCCGCGGACTATGTGTACAATCGTGTACAGTGCGTACAGAGCTTCATACTTTATACAAGCTTATTGTTAATTATTATTCCTCCTGTCTGATGCGCTGTCGTGTGATTGCTTTAATTTGGTACTGGAGAATAAAGTGCGGCGGGCGGCAGTTAACGAGGAAGGTATTATCTTCTACAAGTCAGTACAACTGTTGGGATTTGCAGACGACATCGACATCGTCGCGCGTTCCCAACGTGTTGTAGAGGCAAAGCGAGCTGGTCTTAAGGTCAACGAGGGTAAGACTAAGTATATGCTGTCGACCAAGAAACGATCCGTCACACACCACCTAGGACAAAATATTGCAATCGACAGCTTCAATTTCGAGGTAGTAAAGGAGCTTGACTTCACTGTAGAGATGCGACGTAGATCCGCCTCCGGTCTTACTTCGGTTTGTCAAAACAACTGGCGTCAAAACTCCTGACTCGAAGGACTAAGGTCATGCTCTACAAAACCCTTTTTTGCCAGTCCTGCTATATGAAGCCGAAAGCTGGACGATAAGCAAAAGTGCGGATCTGATACTTGGTGCCTTCGAGAAGACAAATTCTACGTCGGATGTATGGTCCCGTCTGCGAGGAAGGCGAATGGAGGAGAAGACACAACCGCGAACTCTACGATCTGAACCAGGATGTGGATGTAGTCCGGAAGGCAAAGATCCGTCGACTGCACTGGCTCGGCCGCATCGAGCGCGGGGACAACAATGCTCCAGCTAAGAGGGTCTTCGAATCCGAGCCTCGTGGGTCGTCAGCCCGATAAGAAAGTAAGTAAGTTGTCTGATTATCTATTTAGCAAAGTGTGCTCGTCAAGTCGAAACATTTGCACATTTTGCACTCTTTTGCTAACGAATAAGACTGAGGTTCTGAGTCTTTCCTTCACACAAAATCAGTGCTATTCATTTGATGTTCAGCCAGTAAATGAATGTGGGACTGCAGCCAAGCAATAGATTTGTCTGTCGCAGACACTTCTTAGTAAACTGATGTTAATTTATACTGCTAGTGATTTCAAATCGGCAACTTAAACTAAATATTACAATATACACTTAAACAAATCATAATTGGTTCAACTTAAGAGCCAAGCATGGTGGCTTGTCATTCGCCATCGTAATTTCCGGATCATTTGTCAAGAAAAGGAAATCGCTTTATCCCTTCCACCAACTCCAAGTCAGTTTGCAGTAGATTCAGAAAAATAAATACAAAAACAAAAACTCACCGAATAATTTCAATTTCCTCGTCCTTCTCCAAAAGGCGACGTTCGGCGTCGTGACGGAACTGACCGAAGTCAGATGCCAAACGCTGGGCACGTTGTTCCTCAGCCTTGCGGCCCTGCAAGCAGACACACACATAAAACCATAAAAAATCACCTCACTACGATATATTTTATTGAACACTTACAGACTCGGCTTCCTTGTAAGCGGCGGTCAACTCATCGCGCTCGTTCTCAAGGCGACGGAGTTCGATTTCCAAGTCGTGCAAGCGGCGAGTAATCTCGGTGATGGTGGCACGGGACTCATGGAGGTCATCTGAAAGAATTCGAAATGAGCACGGCTTCCTCGTGAGGCTTGGATTCACTTACCTCCCAACTTCTTGTTTTCGCGGGCCAATTGAGAGTTAGCATCGCGGGTCTTGTCCAACTCATGGACGACCTTGGTCAGCTCAGACTGCTTGTTCCTCAAGTCCCTCTGGGAGACCTCGTACAGTTGAATGGTCTCCTCCAAGCGGGTCTTCAACTCAATGTTGGTCTTCTCCAATGACACAACAGACTTTTGCAACTCCCTGCATGTTGAGTTGGATTTCTCCAAATCAATGATAAATACTTCAATCTCGCTCTGGAGGCGTGTCTTTTGTTTCTCCAAGTTGTTAACCTTAACGATCAACGATTCGATGTGCTCCTCCAGTTCAGTAATGCGCACTTGATATTTGCGGCGCAGCTCTTCCACCTCTTCGGTGTGGCTGGCAAGTTCGGCTTGGAACTTTGATTGCCATGAGGCTGCGTCACCATTAGCCTTGACCAACTGACGTTCCATATCGATACGAGCTTCAGACTCTTCCTCAAGTTGCAAACGAACTGAGTCCAATTCGGTTTCAACTTGATGAAGGGAAGACTCGAGAATCGATCGACGACGATCTTCGTCTTCCAAACGGCGACGGGCATCTTCCAATTGGGAGATGACCTGGCTCTTGGAAAACGAGATTGTGTCGACTTGCGATTTAAGATCCTGTACGTCCTTGATCAATTCAATGTTCTCTTGCGAGAGGCGTGTCTTGTGGGATGTTATATCAATAACGGTACGATTGATTTCTTCGATTTTCACATTAAGTTCGGTAATGGTGATCTCCAGCCTTTCAACTTGTTTGCTCAAGTAGACCTTGTCTTTGGTGGAGGATTCGATTTGGGCGAGCAATTCGTAGACCTCGGCTTGGAATTTGGCCTTATCCTTCTCAGCTCTAGAATTGGAAATGTTTTTTGTTAAAAAATGTTCCAAAATAAAGGGGAATCTTAGGGTCGCTTGACGGGTCTGGCATCAGAGTGAAGCCTATTGTATTGAATTGAGAGTGTGATGATTGGTCGATAGATTTGAGAGGTATTAAGTCGACTTAATGCTTTGTTGGGTCTTAAATCCACGGACCAAAAATCTGGCTCTTCAATTCGATAACGTAGGCTTTGTCTGATTTATGCAGGTTAAGGTTAGAAAGCACGCGCGGGGATGGAAGAAGCTTGGCTGGTTAATGTACTTGCTTAGCTGTTAAATTTGGCTGAAGCCTAAGTGTTTATACTTTGAAACTTCTCTCTACGGACACCCCTCTATAAGTGACACCTCTCAACGGACACCACTCTTTAAGGGACACCTCTCTTTACGGACACCCCTCTATAAGGGACACCTCTCTTTACGGACACCTCTTTATAAAGGACACTCCTCTATAAGGGACACGTCTCTTAACGTACAGTCAATGAAACCATGATTCATCATGTCGTGCATTTCAACCACCTTCAGCACGGACACCCCTTCATTAACGGACAACCACAATGGTCCCGCTGCTGTCCGCATTAGAGAAGTTTCACTGTACAGTTTTCACTGTACTCTTTATGGACAATTCCTCAAGTGCCGACCATGAATATAAGGCAATTCGTTCTTTCGACCAACTCACAAGGGACCCTCTCTATACCGGACATTATTTATTATTGGGCCATAATACTGGATAGCCGAAGGTAAATCAAATAGGGAAGAAACAGAGAAATACTGGATGAGGGTATGCATTCCAGGCTTTGTAGGGAACGACGCTTCTACAAAAGAATTGTGTTTCTATATTTCATATTGCCTAAACAGGACACAAAGTTGAGAGGACAACCGACAATGCAATGAGCTATGATAATCGCAGGCATGACATCGGGTGTTATTGTTGAATTTAAGGCAGAAGCACAGTGAAAGTTTGCGTGTGAGTATGTGATTGACTTGTATGTGTTTTGGAACTGAATTGAATCTAATGGAGTGTTCTTGAAATTGAGAATTCACATCAAAAAGTCTTAGTCTTGGTGATTGAATTTTACTTTCCAATTTTCATAAACAAAACTTAAGGTTACCTCTCTAGCACGGACACCTCTATGTAAAGGCCAGTGGTAGTGGTCCCTTGGGTGTCCGCTGTAGAGAAGTTGTACTGCAATACACTTATATTGGAAATACGGGCTTA
This sequence comes from Eristalis intricaria, assembly GCA_964034865.1. Lineage (NCBI taxonomy): Eukaryota > Metazoa > Arthropoda > Insecta > Diptera > Syrphidae > Eristalis > Eristalis intricaria. The sequence goes on from OZ035875.1 coordinate 49,720,752, forward strand.
CTATTTGTTCCGTGATTTCATGAATCCATGATAGATTATAACCTTGAAAACAAAGTCAAAAATAAAGTCATTAAATCCAAGGTTGCCTTAAATTTTGTTCAAACAAACTCTGATCATCCTTCATGCTGGTCATCTAAAGTAAACATTTTATTAGTGGAGTTCCAATAGCGATTGGGTTTTTCAGAGAACTCTCTCTTAAGTGGACAGCCATGGGATCGGAGTTCTTTGTCCATATGAAGAAACACAGTCAAAATCATATCTTACAGGCAAGCTTTACAGAGAATCTTGTCCGCTTGAGACAATCATCCACGTAAGAGGGTGTCCATTAAGAGGGACTAAACTGTGCATATTTCCTTCAGGTTTGTACAAAAAATTTGTCCAAAATTTTGCACAAGTTCAAAATCAGTTCGATCTGGTCGCCGAATTCATCCAATTCAATCATTCAGATCGAACATATTTCACATACGATGCACGAAAAAAGGCACGACTTTTTCTGGTATAATTTGTAAGACTTGTCCTAAATTTTGTACGCTCTATCTAGCTGATTACATTTAATTAAAGACTCATGTTTGCCTAAGTAATTGAATTGGAACTTGTTCAGAAACACATTTGAACAACTAGAGAGTACCCTCGCTGAAAGACAAAATCGTTACCGGCAAATCAATTATCATCTTTTCTGATAGCCAAGCTGCAATAACCGCCATATCAGCAGACATTCTGACATCGAAGCTGGTTCGACTATGCGGATAGAGCATCAATAAGATATCTTGGTGAATTCGTTGACCCTCGGACACACGGAATTCGAAGGCAATGAAAAGGCGGACAGTCTCGCGAAACCGGACTCGAAGAATGGGAGCAAATCTGGTAATCGCTCACATATCACTAATCTCCATGTAGAAGAAGCTGAGAGACGAATCCCTGGACGGAGCAAGTACTGGCTGGCTTAGCTTGAATACTGCAACCACAGCAAGGTCCCTTGGGCCGATGCAGAGTAAGAAGGGACAGATATCATCAACGTAAGGTTAGCCGAACGCCATATATATTTGTTTGGCTAGTGGCGGAAGGTTACAAATAAAGTGAGGGAGTCTTTCCTCTGAACGAGTGTCGAGGCAACTACGACAGTGTGGATTGAATGGTATTCCGACTCTAACAGCATGGATTCCTATCGACCAGTGCATTGTGCTTACTGCCACTAGAGCTCGAGTCGCTATTTCGGAGCGATTTATTTCGAGGAGGTCAACAGTCCTTCTTTTCTAGTGAGCCTGGGTCTGAGCCAAAATCTAATAGGACAGGAAATGTTGGTAAAGGGTACATTTGAGGTGATTAATTTGGTGGGCCCACCATTTCAGTGGGCTGTTCCCAAAAGCTCGTGGCTTGGCTAGAACATTGGTAATCCTTCTATTTTGCTGTGGCCTTGAACCGAGAGGATAATGATTTTGCACCTGCTACTGGCCTGTCTTGAGTGACTGAACATTCCACACAACGATTGTAGCCGCTGTTGCAGACACGAAGAAAAAACAGAATCTATTCAACGTCAACTCTGGGAAAGTCCAGTCCTAGAACACTTAAGTGGTGTTGAATTTGAAAAACAACCTTACATGAATCTGGTTGGTATTGGAACCAAACGGTAGCTTTTGTTGTTACATCTAAACACCCTTATTTAGGCCAACATGTTACACCCAACATGTTAGCCTAAATGAGCCGAGGCAAGAATGCCGTCAGGACACCACATTTTTAACCTACTGATTCCTTATTTCGGCGATGGCCGTGGTGTTGTGAGTATTTGCGTCGACTCCTGCGCAATTTAACCCGCTGCCTGGGTTCGATTCAGTTTCACGGTCCCACGTCTTTTGAATTACTGACAATACTCAAAGAATTATAACTGTCTAGAAAAAGCTTCTCAAATTTGGACGTTCGGAGTTGGCATACAACTGTAGGTCCCTTCCACTCGTGAGAGAACAACACCACTCGTGTTGCTGAGAATCTAGCCTCTGGCCCTCTACCTGCTGTATTATTATTATCATTCCTTATTTTGTTCAAATTTGTAAACAGCTTCAAGTCCAAATTTGACTTACATTTTTAAGAAGTTCAAAAATGTTCTGATCTTGCCGCTCTAAGACCTTTGTTGTTGCTTACCTTGGTTTTCTAATCAAATCTTCAAAAATAAGCACATTAATTGTTTTGCTCACATTTTTAAGCAGTTTCGGTAACCGGATGGAAAACAATTTGAACTTGTACTAAATTTAAGACAATTTTGGACCTTATTTGTCCTAAATTTAGTACAAAAACGGACCTTGTTTGTCCTAAATTTTGTACAAATATGGACTTTGTTTGTCCTAATTTAGTACAAATATGTACCTTGTTTGTCCTGAATTTAGTACAAATACGGACCTTGTTTGTCCTAAATTTAGTACTAATCCACTCAAACTAAAATTCACAAGCTGCAGTCTACTGCTGCCATCACCTCATTAAAATTTTGAAAAAGTCTGAACTTTTAAGATTAGGAACATCATTTCATATTGTATCATAGCCACTGCCTTCAGTCCTACTTCCTCCTGAAGATGATGAGTCCAGAAGGGCAAAGATTCGATTTGCAGGAAACGAAACGAGGTCATTTGGAAAATTCTGAACTTTTCCAAGAGGTTTTCTACAAAATTTCGAACAGTAGTCTATATTGGGTCGCAGTTCCAAGCTTCCTTCTGGAGACGTGCGTACAAATACTGCCTTAAAGTGATTAAGTTTCGTGGAAAAAATTCTTCATCACGATCATCATGAATTGATCGCGAAGTAGTCAAAAGCATGTCAGTCCCCATCTGCAGTGAACATTAATTGAGTTGTTTTTCCTTAATTACCCTCAGCCTCAGTGAATTCTTTTTTTTTTTGAAATTATTTGAATTCCCCACCCACGGGCTAATTATCTGACACATAATTCAATTTCATAAGAAGTGTGTATCACCGTGTCCGCTCGCACACCACCTAGGCCCCAGGAAAACTCAGATCGCACCCCTGTAGAAAATTGAAACAAATAAGAAGCGAAAATCTCCGCCTCCCCACCGAAAAAACCACCTAGAAGAGGTATCGTATTTCCCGCCCAACCGCGCAGCAGTGCAAAAGAGACAACCCTAGCCCACGGCTGTGCCGCAATCAAAGACATATTTGGATCGGAGGACCGAAACCGTCCTGCTCCGAGCATACCGTCTAAATTTAGCCCCAAACACACCGTCATCTGTTTCTTCACTTTCCCGTCTCATTTCTCTCTCGCTCTCGCATCACTGTGTGTCAGAGAGAGAGGCCACCTTTTCACAGAATTTCCCCTCATTTTAATGCGAGAAGCATTGCAAAAGCAGAACTCGGCGGATGAGGCGGAGCAGGAGGGGGAGAAAGGAAACATATGTGAAAGAGTGGAACAAGTGGTAAAAAGGTCGAAAGAAACAGCGCGCCGAGATTCGATCGCTTGAGACACACCTGAATTTTCGACGGAGGAATTATGTTTTCAGCTCCGACGAGCACTTGCACTGCAGCCGTACTTAACGGTGTTGGATTCTACATGCCAAAGTGTGCGTACTCTGTGCAGAAGGAATGTTCTGACGCATACGCGATCTTTCTCCTTCTGTATCGATCACCTTGAATTTTATACAGCTTGTGTGCTCCCTCTCTCCTTTGGCGGGTCCGTGTGTCCGTGTATCTCTGCCGTTGGCGGGGCTTTTATTTTTGGTGAAAAAACACATAAAGACGGCGATTTTTATTTGCTTTACTTTTGTTTTCTTATTTTCTTATTTTCGGGAATGGAAATATGAGAGCTTACGAAATCTCGTCAATCGGAGGGGGAGGGGGGGAGCATTTTTCTGCCGCTATGGAGGTCAGTATCTAATTACTGGAAGGCTCGAGGCCTTTTCACGGGCATTGTGTAGGTGGGCTTTTGAGGCGATGCCATTCAATACGATCAATTTGTTGCATGATCTTACGAGGGACTTGCTTTTGTTTTTTTTTCTGATTTTTTTTTGGTTTTTTGCAGCCGATTGTGAGAGGAATTCATTTATTTTATCGGAATGAAGAGGAAAAACTGAATTCAAAAATAGACTTTTACGTAGGTGTTGGGCCTCGCTGGGAGTGGTGTGTGAGAATTATGAGGTAATGGATGCCCCCACTGAGTTTGCATTCTATTTCCTAGCGATGTGCGATGACAAATGAAATGACCGAGCAATTGGAGGGTGAGTTTTATGAAATGAAACGATTTGACGGGGACTTTGAAGAACTCGTTGATCGATTTGCGGCACGGTCTGATCTGGCATCGGGCGCATTTGAAGGTCAATGGAAGAGATGAAACAGACACCAGTTCGTCTGTCTTTGAACAACTAAATTTGATTCTGATGCAAAAGTTGCCGGGCAATTAGTGGGAAACTAGACGAATTTTTTTTCTGGAAAATGGCGCCCAACCAAAAGTCAACCTAGTACATTAAATGCGACTTGACTTGGGAGTGTTCTCTTGTGATATTAGAGCGTTCGAATTTTGAATTTTGCGCTCAGACGCCAGAGTCCTACTCTGGCATACATACTGTGTTATTTTTTTTATAATTTATTAATACCCTTAAGTGACCGAGATCAAGACAGAGCACAGGCCGAAGGTTGAGAGGGAAAAGGGAGAAGAGGTACCTGTGCACATTGGTCTTAAACAACATAAAAGGCTGGGAAGAGCTTTTCACATTCGTGCAGTGGGGCTGAAGAACGAGTCTCTGAATTTAACTGTGCGTCCGAAAGTAGGCTTAAGGGTACATTGATCGGCATTCGAGGCTTAAGGGTATACTGATTGGCATTCGTGGACATACAGTATATTGACTTTTTTCAAATGTGAAACCTGGTAGTTCTCTCTCTAAGCTCGTCCAGCTTAAAATGTCAATTGACAACCTTGGTGTCCCCTGAATGAGGTAAGGGACCAGACATTTCAACAGATGCTATTGCTTTAATGCTGTCTTAAGTTTATGAGGACCCTATGGAGCACACATATCTTAAGTCAATGTCGATGCTAACGGCCTAGCTAGTTGGTTGAAAGCTAAGAAAAATTCAAGAGTCGTACAATGCTTAGTCTTAAGTTTATGAGGCCCCTAAGGTGCACACGTATCTAAAGCCAATGTCGACTTTAAAGGCCTAGCTGATTGGTTGAAAGCTAAGAAACATTTAAGAGTCCTAGACTTTATCTTTTACATTCAGAAAACAATTCGGCGTATGAGACATTTGACATCGCAAGGTAACCTAATTGCTATCAGGCTTGTTCAGGTAGAGGAACATGTTCGTATTTTTCTGACGGACAATAAGTAAATGACCTGGATTCATGTTTGATAACACGGGGGCGATGTAATAGTCCCACTCAAACGTACATTCGATTTTGAAGGCTCTCTGGCCGTCATTGAATGTGGCTGATATGCATACTTGATGTAAATGCATATTTCAGTGTTTCACAAAGAAGAAAATTTCACATCATCTAAGGAACACTTCGCCTCCTTTGACATTAGCAACAAAATTGCTGACGTTCATTTGACGGAGTTAACCACTTTATTAAGAGTGTTCCAAAGAAGAGTTGATCGTTCTGATAACAAATTTTAGACGACCGATGACGCTTTTTTCATCAAGTTTACTTTGAATCAAGGCATTTTGCAAGGGACCGTGTCCATCGAAAGATCGGTGCGAAAATGTTGAAGAGGCTAGGTATTGCATACAAATTGACTGGGACCAGAAATTGGAAACGGGGGTCCACTCTGCTCTGTTCTGCCAAACAGAATTTGCTGTCAGATTGTCTTTAGAACAGTGTTGCCACTTGTTGATGAATTTGAAGTTTAATTTTAAAGGTTTTTTAAAAAAGTACAAGAATCTGAAAAAGTCCTTGGATTCTCCTCCTTTCTTATATTCGCAAGGGTTATGTGGAGGGAGCCCTACCTTTTCGATAGACTCTTCTGTGGTGTAGACGCTAATTTAAGGTCCTGGCCGCACTGCTTTGAAATTCCACACAAGAGTGGATGAATACTGGGAATACTATGGAAACAAATCATGATCTATGTCTAGGTTGTCGTCTTAGGCTGAATTCATGCACTTAGAGCTGGAATGGACCTAGTCATGGACCAGGACCAATGTTTGGCTAAAAAGGTAAAAATACAAGCCTTTGTGAAGGCAGCTTTGTCTGGCTTAAAAGAGCAATACAAGACCCTTGTGAGGATAGCTACTAAATCCATTGGCCTAACTAACTCCAACTATAGCGTACACTTTCTATGAGTGCTTGTGAGAATGTACATCAGTCCGGAATAAAGTATAAGTGTCAGTGTTCCAATAGAGGGTGTTTACGTGTCGCGCCAGTTTCACTTTTTTTCATTTCGCTTTCAGAATGGCATGTACTCTGCGTCAAATGAGTAACGCTGCATTCAGGACAAAGGGGAATATATATACACTGGATTCAGCTTTCTTCAGACTTCGCGTTATCCGAAGAGTTAAGTTATGCATGCAGAGTTAAGTTTGACCGTTGTTAGGAGAACGAAGGCACTGGTGTTGAAAGCAGTGGCAGTGGATTTGGCCTTATTGGGACACATTGGGTTATCAGAGATAGGAAGTGAGGAATGAGTGAAGAGAAAGGCTAAGTAAGTTCCCGCTCCTTTCATTCCAGTCCCAGTTAAGCAACTGTCCCGATAAAGCGATGTCCCAAGAAAGGCAAATTAAGTTCCCGCTCCTTTCATTCCAGTCCCAGTTACGCAACTGTCCCGATAAAGCGATGTCCCAAGAAAGGCAAATTAAGTTCCCGCTCCTTTCATTCCAGTCCCAGTTAAGCAACTGTCCCGATAAAGCGATGTCCCAAGAAAGGCAAATTAAGTTCCCGCTCCGAAGTTAATGTACGAAATCGACTGTATATGTATCCCCTTTTGTCCTGCATGCAGCGTCACTCATCTGACTCAGAATATATGCTATTCTTCCTTTCCGTTGAGTTTTCACAAGGAAAGGAAACTTTGCAAACATCGCTAAATCCTACTCAATCCACAATCTTCTTATTCATTCAATATTATTTATGAAACAAAATCTCATCTCATCAATAAAAAAAAAAAAAAACACAAAAATAACCAAGGTAAGCGGGCAGGTGATGGACGCCAGAACAAGTTTCATTTAAAATAGAATTCTAAAAATAAGAATGCGTGCACCCCAAAGTAAAAGCAACGCAACGAAAACAATCTCCTCTGCTAAGAGCATAATGTACACATTTTTGCAAGCAAATATTAATGATCTGTTTTACACTACTTTCCGCGTACTTTGACGTGCTTTTTTTGTTTTGTCTTCCAACTCACCTCGATTTGGCTTTCGTTAGCATATCGATTTGATCTTGAAAATCACTCATAATTTCGTTGTGCTTTTTCTTCAGAAGCATTGTGGTTTCCTCAGATTCAAGATGAACATCTTCGAGCAATTTACGCAGTTTAAGCAGTTCAGTATCACGTTTGCGGTTTGCCTCGAACTGGAAAAGCAAAGAGACGATATAGTAATTTGCGATGCATTTGCGAGAGAGTGGGGAATTTCAAATGAAGTTACCTGATGTTCAGCACCGCCTTCGGCTTCTTCGAGACGCTCAGACATTTGGATGACCTGTACGCTGAGATCAGCTTTCTCGCGTTCAATCTGAAGATGAAAAGTTTGTTAGTTAAGTTTGACAAGTAAAAAAAGTCTCATGGATGAAGATGAAAGCAATTTGGTTAACAATCGAAAAATGTCTCACGCATCGAGAAAAAATGTTACGTATACGCCACAGTATGTATTTATAATGATTTTTTTTTTTCAAATATTACTCAGACCTTTTAAGTCTAGCCTGCATTCTGTTGCATCTGGAGGTAGAAAGAAGCTGTAAAATGAGGTCCGTCTACAAGATTAGGAGTAAATAGCTGCCTAGGAGTAAATAGCTGCATTGGAACGCCTTCTGTAGAAGATGTTGGGACCAAATAGAGGTATAAGGATATGTAATGGGAAATCCAGTTTACTATCGACTTTAGACCTTATGCGTCGCTTTGCACCGTTTGCTTGAACATCTAATGCAATAGTGGACAGTGAAGGAGTCTGGCTATTATCAGCAATAAATAGAAATCCTCTTACAAATTCAACATAGCTGCCACGATCTTTCGGGGTTCCTTTACTCTTTTCATTACATGACTGAAACGAAGAGAACTCAGTACACATATGGGGATGTTGATATGGAACCGGCACAGATTGTCTACAACGCTTGCTCGGCCACATCGATAGCTCTGATCCAGAGTCTCCAGTTCTTAAAATACGAGTCTCCTGATTCTATAAAATCTAAAGTCTCCAGTTAAGAGGGTCTTAAAATCCGAGTCTCCTGATTTGGATTGATTCCAACGTCTCCAGTTAAGAGGGTCTCAAAAACCGAGTCTCTATGGCCTAAATGATCGCGGAGCCAAGACAACCTGGACCCCGATGATTGGAAGTTGCATGCCCTTAAGCAAGCAAATAGAGTGAAGAAGATCTGCCTTTAGGCAAACTTCAAAGCTTAGTGCTGCTTATCTGTTTATTCGCTTAAGATGAAGAATTCTACTTGGGAGCGAGTTACAATGGCCCGTGAAGGGTTTAACTGGACTGCGTCGACCTAATACATGATTCAGGGAATATGCTCGAAAAGCCGAGTCAAGTGAAGTTTAGAGATACCTTTAAGAATGATCGACAGCTGGAAGAAATGCAAGCAACAGTTCGATTCGAAATCAAACAAGACACATGAGCTCTCATGAAAGGAGACTATAAGCACACAATGGACCCATGGGTCGTCTTTGACGTGACGTTCAGCTGTACCTGCCTGTGCACATGGCAGAACTATGACAGCTTTTTCAATTGGAACCTGGCATGTATCCTTAAATTGATCGCGAGATGAAGAGATACGATATGCGAGCCTCTATTAAAAGAGTCGATTCAGGAATCAAACAGAGTTTTAAACGACATCTGAATCAAATCTCATGTCAAATTCGAAACAGGTGCCATATGTCAGTCGGTTTGCCGCCCTCAAAAACAATTAGTCAAAGCAATCGACTTTAAAGTAAACATTTTAGCTGAAGAATAAAAAGTTTACTACAAAATCTTGGAGGCCCACAATTCAGAAACCCTCCCTTCGTTGCTGTCAATCAACTTATCAAGACCAAGCTAAGCCGTACTAAGACTTAAGTCAACCTAAGCAATAAAAATCTTTTTCGTTAAATTTGTTCAAATTTCAAGGAAATAGATTCGAAATCAATCACTCTCTACGTCGGTTAATGACAGTTGGTCTTGGACATTTTGGAGTTTATTTAAGTCAGTTATGAAAAGGTCTTGTAAAGATGACCGGTCCTTAAACGAAGAGGTTGTCTTTGTTCTCTTAACCAAGAAAGGGAGAACTAGAACACAGTCCATTGGATTAGGAGTCATTTTTCGACTTGGAGTCGGTCTTCAACGTTGTCATTCACCCGCCTAGATGTCCAGTACGTAAGGGTTTGGAAAAGAATAGTGAACATTAATAATGAAAAATACTGCCTTGAAGTAGAGACGTTTGATTTCCTCGGAACCCAAGCAATTTAATCGAACGCGTTTTTTGTTTCTTACATTACGCAAAAAGTCACTTCTGGCCTCTTCTCTTTCGACATGCGACTGTGATACGATATGCCACGACATGATTTCTCCATTGGACTCGAAGTAAACCAAGTCACAGAACAGACATCGTCTCAAAATAATGACATAATTTTAAAAATACCAAAGCCAACACCCAGTGAATCAAGTGAACTGAGCCATTGCAAGAAGAACCAACATGCCTATTTAAGTTTTAATTAGTCAGCAACAAAGTATCAAAACGATAGTAAATGAAGTAAGGCAAGACAACTTGCAACCCACAAAAATAAATCGCATCTCATCTCCGTCATGCGGCACATGCGACTATGTTTTGCAAACACATGCGAGGCGTGCAACCGAGCAAGTCGCTCGAGTCTTTAGTACACGCCTTCGCTCATCACGTCCATTCCCTTTGATCTTAAGTATTTCATCAATTAATGAACTATGCCTAATTATGCATCCCTTTGGACCTTCCCAACGCCAAATTGCATAAAGGTGTTGGAACTGGTGTGCGTCCAACGACTTTGATCTCTCTTTGTGGTGCATTGCCCACACCGATGCGAATGCGACAGAAATGTTTGCAAACACACTTGTATATTTTTAGACGTATTTTTTTGATGCCAAAGTTTTGGTATAGGGAAATTGTGTTTTGTTTTTTTTTTTTCTTCTGGCGAGGGTCATCAAACGGGCTGGCAGAAGATATGAATTAACCTATCTAATGGTCGAAATTTTACATATTTTTTTTTCATAATTTATTATTTTTCTCTATTTTTTAGTAATTTATTTGTTTTTATTCTTAAAGTGATTTTTGGTTGTGTTTGAAGGATAATTTTAATACAATTTGGCAAGCTAATTTGAAGTGAAATTTGCCAATTTTCCCGAGCCAACAATTTATGATTTGACATTTTTTTCACACTTGTCTCTGTCAATGTTTTGTGTGAACCTTAACATTATGTTGTTGACACCCTGTGGCTGAGAGGTATTTTAGAAAGTACATTTCAAAATATTTGATGTCATCCACGTAACGTTGGACATGTGAGGGTGGCAATCATATAATTTTTATGGACCACCAAATCGGCATTTATCGATGAATTTCTATCGTATCCCTTGGAAGTACGAAGAAATAAAAATTGTAATGCTCTCGAAGACCTTGAGGTCGAGAAATTTACGAGTTGCCATGTGCTTCTTCATCGGGAATTTCAAGGGAGAGGAATTTCAAGGTTAAAAACGGTCGTTTTGAATTTAAAAAATCAGAAAATCTTAAAAACCGGACGTCGGAAGTCATATGAGCTATGAGAATGTAATGTAGAGACTAAGACAACAGAAATTTCCAGAATCAAAAGACTACGCTTAGCTCAAGTCGGTTCGAATTTCAATGAGATGTTAACTCAAAAACTTTTCAAAAATACGTTCGAATGAGAGATTTCTTGGCAAACACTTTGAGAACTATGTAGGAGACTTCACAGCTGATTGCCCCCTAGTCCGTTGACGAATTTGATTGCCTTTTTGTCAGATATTCATGAGTTTTTGACGGTTATTCATGAAATAACGTAAATACCGTCGTCTGATTGGTCTATTTGGTTTATGAACACGTTATACAGTTGTCAAAAATCTTAAGGGGAAAGAGAGGTAGAAGTTAGAGTTAGGTTAGATTGAAGGGGCTGACTGCTGTAAGGAAAGACACAACCCACGCTTAGGCCAGCATTGGCCCATTGTGTTACCACGTGGATCGGTAAATGCATAGTTCGCAGACCGGTTAGTGCCTTAAGTAAGGCGAAGGAGATGACTGAGCTAGTGAACTAGTTTGCTGAATTATAATGCCTGAAGATGTCTTTTTCAACAGGATGAGAGAGTATTGCAGTTGCACAGCACGTGTAACAGTTTCTCCCTCCTCCTCGTCCCTGCAGCTTCTGCTTAAGCCTCTGTAAGGAAAACCAAATCTAGAGGTCCGAGCCCCATTGGTGGGATGCCCAGTTATCATACCGATGAGAGTTCTAAGGTTCGGTCTAATCATTCTGATCAGGCTTATGCTGCTTAATAAAAACCAGAGATCGGTTGAGAAATAGGGACAACCCTAGATCATTGCTATATTTCCGCAATATTTACACTATCGCAAGACGATGCGATTCGGCGTGTGTTTATCGATTCGCATTTTATGTCCGTTTAGTTTTGACTTACTTTAAGTCGTTGCAATAGTAACTGATTGCTTGCAGTTCGACTATGTTTCCAGAGTTAAATTTACACCTTCTCTATGTGCTCGAACGGTCCAGAGACTTAAGCCTTGAAAACCAGGAGTCAAAAAATTACTGAAAATATAGCGCAACATAAAATCAGAGAGTCGATACACAGCCTTTATTTTTGTTCATAAGTTTTGCAGGCCAGAGAATTTAAGTCCTAGGTCTAACTGACAACCTTTTCGAGTGTTTCAACAAAATGTACACTCTACCTAGACACTATGCGGGTATGCATTGTTTCATTTTGTACAAGAGCCATCTGTTTACTTAAAGAGCCATTTCAAAGATGGCTGAATTTTGACAGTTGAACAATGATGTGAAACCTAATTATGCCAATTGTCGGGTGATCCTGTGTGGTGTCAAAACAGTGCAAGAATAGAGACGTTGTGATGCAATTATGAGAGGCGACAGCTTTGCATGTCAATTCAAACCCTGGAACTCTAAAAGAATGGACGGCGACATTAGGCCAGTATCAGACAGTCCAAATGTCGCATTTTCTCACCATTTGCTCAGTCTTTGGTTATCCAAGGATCGCATTTTCTCAGTTTACGACACTCCATGGGAACAGAAATAAAGCCGAATTCCCAACGACCCGAAATCGCGAGGTTTGGATGAACTTTTACTGAAACCTCAATAGACCGTTCTTACTGGGCTTGTAATGTTTTCAAATGTCATTAGCTGTCACTTTTGAATATCCGGCAAAACATCTGTATGTTGACAGGAAGAAGGGAGAGAAGAAATGAGAAAATGAACACCAAGAGAAGTTTACGCCTCCGCTCACTGATGGATGTACTTAACCTTAAGATGGATGGCTGCTTGTGAGGCGGTAACATAGCCTGCTGAGCCTCGATAGCCCCTTATGCTATGGAAAATTGATTGGAATAAAAGTGGTCAGCGAGAGAAGTCAGGGAATATTTTGATTTATATAAACAAAAAAGTTATATATGTTCAAACTCAAATTGGTCCTGATTAGGGCCGGCTTCCCATTCTAGGGTTAAGGGGTTTTCAACTAGCTTTCGCCGAGAAGCGGGAGAGTTCAAAACTTCGAAAAGATGTGGCGAACCCCGGAGGTATGGGAAAATGCAATGAAACCTCGCGATTTCGCTTGGTGAGAACATAGCATAAGTTAGTAAGTCGATGGAAAATTGTAAAGATCTACTTAGACGACACTATTAAGGGATGATTTTTATTTTCCAGGAGATGGTAAATTTATGAAGAACCTTAACAATTGAGTACGACTTGAAAGAGAGGCATAAGAGACACATTTTTATTCCCCTGCGGTTCGTCGTCAGTACTGCGGACAAGAATAGATGAGCAAGGAGATACCCAACGTCGACCAGAACTCCTTTTCCTTAGCACAGCAAGTATGTTACTCCTTGTATTTGATCACAAAAATGAGTAAGCAGTGAAATTCTGCTAGAATTACCCTTGTCCGTGACCACAAAAATGAGAGAGTAGTGGAGTTTCCTAACTTTACAAGAATCATGGATCAACCTTTTCCATGAAAGCAAGGGGCAAGCATGGTAGAAGCTGAATATCTCCTCGCTCACTTATTTCTGCTTGCAGATAGACTTGCATTGCTGTTGTTACAATGTTTTATTTTTGAGTGTTTTGAGGACGAAAGAGCTTGGGCATGATTCAGAGCTCTGTTTGCTGTGGATGTAAGAGCAACCAGATGTTCTCTGATGTTCAGATACACAAGATCTTTCAACACGTTGTTCGAAATGTTCACCGAAGAACATCGCAAACAGTCGAACAACAGTTCCGTTCGGTATTTGCATTGTTTCGAAAAATGAATCAACTCTTTGATCAAAGCGCCCACATTCGCATTGGACTCCCCATTTGCCGGCCAATTGTGAATTAAGTGTGAGCCATGTTCACTCTCAGAATTTTCAAACCCCAACATGTTCGCGAACCGGCAATTTGCCAAAAACGAAAAATGCAAATAAAACCAAACACGTATGTACGTGTTTAATATTTATCTACTTCGGCAATAATAATTCTCTTCCATGCATTTCTGAAGCTCCTATTTTGACCTAATTATATCAACCGAAATTAATTAAAAAGAAAAAGAAAAGTCAGGAAAATTATCCCCCCACCACTCATCCACTGCCGCCATCCATGGCAACGGGAATGAAATGCAAAACTTTGCAATTTTGTATCTCGCATGGATTTTTCTCGAAATCAAAAATGTGTTTAAATGGAATTTGAGAACGGATACATCCACAAGGCATCACCTGAGGAGGAGGAACCAATGGAAGTGCAAAGCAACAACAAAACAACGGGCAAACCAATAAAATCGGACACTTTTCTGAAAATTTTTTCCCGAACGATGTGGGATGTGTGTGCACATCCTAAAAATATCAGGATGACACAATAAATTTGTGATTCATTAAAATGATTGCTGTGCGATGTGATGTTTATGAGGCGAACATTTTGATGACTACGGGTATTTTGATGATGTTTCATTTCTTATTTCTTTTTCTTCGTGTATGAAAAATGAGCAAATTATTTTGTTTAATTTATTTCATTTAAAAATGTATTGCACACACATGGATTCAAAAATTGTCTGGATTAAAAGTGGAAATTTATTTATGTGAAGACTTAATGCTTGATTAAATCTTTTGGTTTGACCTACATACTTGTGTGTGCATGTGTCTCCATGGAGACTGCATAAGTAGAAAAACTCAGCAATGGGTTGTGATTGAAAGGATGGTTGAGAGATTTGTTGAGGCAAGGCATTTGTCATAACGCAGCGAGGATTACTTAACATTGTTCCTGTCACGGGTTCATTATTCAGTTTGTTTGTCTGTCTACTCGGATGAGTCAAAGTGGGGGCAGAATTTTGTGACGATGTATCTGAGTGTCCTCAGTGCTCACTGAAGTTGATTTGATGAAGAGCCCACAATTGGGTCTATGTGGCATTTCAATGACGAATATAAAACAAATTCTTCCTTGTACTAAAAATTTAGTACACATATATCTTAGTCGTAACTTTTGTCAAGTTGTTTTCAAAAGAGAAGAATTAATTTGATTTTGAGAAGACAGAGATTGTGCTATACAAAAAAGTGTACTAAAGTTTAGCACAGCAAGTATCTTAGACTTTATATCGTTTTCTGAGTTTTTTTTTTTAATTTGTTTGCTAAATGTGAACTTGGTTTGATCGGTCAGAAATTGAGCATGACAATGATGTTGCGTGGCACGAACTTAATCCTGATTGTACTAAATTTTAAGTACTAAGCAGTTTATTCTAGAAAAATTAAAAATTGTTGTCGCAAACCTCAATGGGCACTTTTAACTTGACGATTATTTGAGTTAAGAGGCCGAATAATGATAGTTAGAATTTTCTAACCAACTCTTGAAAAAACAATCGTGGAGCCTTTCGCGTTCGGTAGTTTCTAAAGCAGGAGTAGAGGCATCAGAAGATTCGCCTCCGGTTCATTTCGAACATTTATAAGAAGGCATCTTGAAGATAATAGGGGCACATTGTTGTTCTCCCATTTAAAGAGTGAGTTTGCACATTTTGAACGCAATTAGTTGCATTATTGGATTCCGTCACGACAGTACTTTGAATATTTGACATGATGGTTTAAGATGGAATGAAGACAGATATAAGACTGGATATGTATGGTATGCTGTGCAAAAGAATCACGTTCAGTTTTGCAAGAACCTCGGAACTATGTTAGTACTAAATGTGTACTAAAAATGTGTTGCAACCATTCCATTCAGTGAAATTGGAGAAAGCTTGTAATTGTGCTAGCTGAGGAGACTTTTTTAAGTTTTGCAAGAACTTAACTGCTTTGTTAGTACTAAATGTGTACTAAAAATGTATTACAACGATTCCATTCATTGAAATTGGAGAAAGCTAGTGATTGCGCAAGCTGAAGAGACTTTTTTCAGTTTTTCAAGAACTTTACTGCTTTGTAAGTACTAAACGTGTACTAAAAATGTATTGCAACGATTCCATTCAGTGAAATTGGAGAAAGCTTGTAATTGTGCTAGCTGAAGAGACTTTTTGAGTCTTGCAAGAACTTTACTGCTTTGTAAGTACTAAATGTGTACTAAAAATATATTACAACGATTGCATTCATTGAAATTGGAGAAAGCTAGTGATTGCGCAAGCTGAAGAGACTTTTTTCAGTTTTTCAAGAACTTTACTGCTTTGTAAGTACTAAACGTGTACTAAAAATGTATTGCAACGATTCCATTCAGTGAAATTGAAGGAAGGTAGTAGTTGCGAAGTGAAGAGATTTTTTGATTGATCTAGACCTGATCTTCTTTTTTTACATTCTGGTGTGGACTGTAGCAATAAGCCTCTCCAATTAGTATGATCTCGGTCTAGATGGCTGAAGTGTTTCACGCCAAGTTGGCTGAGGTCTCTATATTTACCTGGATGCAGCACCTTAGACTCGGGCGTCCCCTGTTGTCCCACAGACTCGGAGTGCAGGAATCTTAGGGTCACATAAAGAAGAAGAAGAAGTTTTAGGAAAGATTGTTTTCTGACTGCAAGGATGTAGGACCATGAAAGAGCCTTTTGAAAAAAGTACGTTATTTCTGAAATACTCGCAAAGCCTTTCAGTGTAAGTCTAGTAAGTACCAGGACTTTCCATGCCAATCTCCTTAAGTCAGTTGATCAACTCCCTCATTTCATAGCCAAAACATTTCGACAGAAAAAAAAAAGAAAAACATTTCATTAGTCTACTCCGTCCCATAAAATATTTTATTTCCCTAAAGTGGCCTAAAAAAAACAACAATAATTCCGTGCATCCACAAATCATCTCCATTTGTTTTTGAAAGCACTCTAAATGGGTTGACTAGTTAATGACATCCATGTCATTCTCTTTGAGCATGATTTATCACACATGGTTTTCTAGCACACCGTATGACTAACACAATATTTCTAGAAGAAGAAATAAATCCATTTCACTGTTTTCATCAAGTTTCAATGAAACAACTCATGGCTACACTGCTCGTTTCCCCTTTTGGGTGATGTGTGTGAAATGGAAAATTCTTGAAATTCCCATTAATTTTTCCACACCTGAAGCTTATTACGAAATCGCAATCATTTTGGAAGTGAAAAGCCGAGAAGGAGTAGACCGCCTCCACGTCTGAGCAAAAATAAGAACAGAGAAGAAAAAATAACGTCTGTATCCATCCGATATTCGGGCAAAATTTATTAATCCCATATTAAATCTAATTTTAGACCATCATACAGAAGGCTATTGCATATTTGCTATTCGCACGTTGCTGTGTGGATACCTCAGAAAACTTGAGAGAAATGAAAAACGAAGGAAAAATAAAATGAAAAAACTTATCCATTGTATTGAATGTCGAACGTTGGTTTTTCGTATTTTTTGTTTTTTTGTTTTTTTTTTTCATTTTCTAAAATTAGATTAGATCGTTCCACATAGCTAATATGAGGATTTAAGTTCTTGTTGTTTCTTTCACTTTCTTTTGGAACAGAATGCAGACATGCTTTGGGAGCAACTTTTTAGACACAATCAAGGCGAGTGTGCTGGCACCAGCGACCCAGGCGATCACTGCGAATCGAAATGATGATGGGAATGAAGAAATTATAGTTTTCTATTTGTATCCCCAGCTAAGGTTATTTAATTTATTCGCTAGACTGTTTTATTTCTTTTTTTTTTTTGTTATTTTCGTACACTCATCCTCCATTGAGGAAGCAAAGTTTAGCCACACGCTGTAGGCAGTTGGCTGTTGGCTGCTGGCAGTTGGCAATTTTGGCGTTAACCTGACGCCGAATTGAACGCACCCCAGGAATGTCAATTCGCAACGCATGCAAGTGCAATAGATTTCTAAATAGAGACAGAACACATTGGGCATTTTGAAATAGAATGAATCGCATGCACTCTATCTAGATCTTTTTTGTTGAAGTTCAATGTACATTTAACGAAAGATCTCGCCACGCTGCTGTACACCGCTGCTGTCGATCGTCGAATTGGCAATCAGCGATAATGCGGTCGCCGCCGCTGTCGCGGTCGATGCAACGATGACATTTTTTTCGATTGTTTTCAGTGTTAGTTTTCGGATTTAATGAGAGTGAGATGAAGCTGAATGAGAAAACTTACCCTTTGGCGCAATTCGCGTTCCACTTCAAGATCATCTTGGAGCAAACGGATTTTATCCTGGAAATATTTACACACATAATTTTTTTGGAAACAAATAAAATTTTAAGTTTAATTTTGCAAAAAAAAAAAATAATCGGAGCAGAATCACTATTTTCTCAATTGTTTCGTTAAGTTTTTCACTGTTTCTTTTTTTCTTCTCTCCGATGGTCTTATATAATCTCACTGAATGTTTAGAATGAGTTTTGTTTTTGTTCGTCAAACACTGTATCCTTTTATTTATTTTTTTGTGAAGTCCTTTTTGTGACCTGGGCCCGGTGAGGGGAGGGGAGGAACGAGATCTTACCTCCAAGCGTGAGAGTGCTGACAAGTCGGCGCTGTATTCAATATTGACATCAGCAACTCCGCCTGACGAGCTGGCTCTGTATGAGTATTTTGATGATCGTTGCACAGTCGAAGACATTTTTTTTTAGATATTTATTTTTTTCTACTGATTTATCTTTTAAACACAAAAATTAATAAGTCTTTCAATAACAATACACTGAAAATAGATTAGAAAAGGGAGAAAAAGAAGAAAATTATTACAAATCGTTCACGCGCCCGTTTATTGATTTTTTTGAAAGGATATTTTTATATTTAAAAAAAAAATATTAAAAAGAAAAAAATAAATGAATAGCAAAATTAAAAAATATAGGTTTAGATATATATTTTTTTTATCCAACCGAGAGAGAAACAAAAATCCACTTCAAGGTGTGTAGTTGTCACCGAGTCACCGATATTATTCGTAATAAACGTCGGAGTAAGGCTGGTGATCTACTGAACAAGAGATCCCGGTGTCGTTCGAATTAAGAGTATTTCGTTATTCGAGTATACGAATTCGTTTTCGGCGATTTCTGAAATGTTTTATACTCGTACCGTAATGTTTGTTATTGCCGTATTCACCAATACCGTTGTGCGAGCGATGGTTCTATTCAAAAATATTTGTGTGCTTTTCTATCGAGATTGTCGAACATTTTGTCCGTTCAATGCGTGTATGGGTGAGACTAGATAGGACGTATTTTTAGATGGCGAAATACTCACACCGAACAGCTGAGTGGGAAAATGGGAAATGAGAGAACGAGCGAGATGATTGTTGTCTCGAGATGTGAGAGCAAAAGCTTGGGTATTTCTTTCCGTCTGGAAGTTGTTAGATGAAAAATTCTTGTATTTAGATACACAAATTAAACTAGTTTTATGAGTTTTTCACTTATTCTTCATATTGTGTGTGCGTGTGTTTGTTTTTCTGCGCGGATTGAGACTTTGAGCGATTAAAATTCCTTGGAGTGGGATACAATTGAATGTGTCTTGTTGGAAGACAATTGGAGGAAAACAAATGGCGTAACGCATTTGAACTGTCTGAGATTATGATGTTTGCGGGTCCTTTTGAGCGAAAGCATGCTAAGTGTGAAGCATGCTAAGTGAAGCCACCAGAAGTAGGGAAAGAAATGCGGCCAAAAATAGATCAGATGCGGGAGAAGTTTCAAATTAGTATGTGCCAGATAGACGAATGAATTGGGATTTGAAACCAGTGATTCGAGGGAAAAAGTGTGTTTATTTGTTGTAGATCAGGGAGTTCAAGCATTAGAGGTCCTCATTGCAAATGGGACAACCACTATTTGGTTGAAGGGAGTTGGCTACACTCGTCGAGATCACAGTGAAAACGACATCTTTGAAAAAGCTAGTGGTATCAGTGGAACTGGAAGGATTTTCTACGAAAGATACAATAACTCCAGATGAATTCATAGGCTCTAAGATTCTAAAGCAAAGACTAACAAACTATTTTTTTTTTACGAATATGAATGAATTCCAACTTTCGATGTACGTCCAGAAGCTAGTAAACCTTTAAGTGTACATGGATGACATTTTCGTTGAAGCAATGGCCTTGTTAGCAAGGAGATGGAAGCTGTGCTGAAATGGTTCTGCCAGTGAATAAGGAGAAAACGAAACATGTGTTGTTTTCAATAAACACAACGTCCTCCTCTTGAACAGAGCATCACAATATGCGCTTTATCTTCGATGTATTCTGAGACTCAGTAACGAAATCCAACGCGGAGAACACACCTTAAGAAAAACAGCTCATTAAGGAGTGCATTGATCGTCCCAGACCTGCCATACAGCATGGAAAAATCACGTGAAGTTTGATTTTAACTGAAAATGGTCTGGAAATTCATATCGATTGAAGTTTGTGCAGTGTGCTCGAATTACAAAACCGAGTAATTCCGCCTCAGAAATTAATGGATTCAAATGTAAACAGGAATACAAATGTATACCCTTAAGATAGAGATTCAACAAAGAATCAATTTGATTTGCAAAGTAGAGTAAGCCAAGGCTGCATATCTATGGTCTATTGTATTTCTTACTGATTGATGCTGACCTTGGTTAGGATTACCAGGCCCACGAAAGAGAACACATCTTAACAAATTCAAGTAATATCTGTCATTTAATATAACATTCAAATACACACAATACAACTAAGTTTCCTTATCTAGTAGCTTACATTTAAGGATATTTTCGCGTGTTGCAGGTAGACCTTCGGTAAAATCACCTGCCATGACCATCGTTAGGATGGTTTATTATTTTTGCGGCAAATCGAGCAGCCTCGTACTTTGAAGTCGGCGTACTAAACGTCTCATGTCCAAGGTTTGCAGGATGGCATGGTTATAATGGCCACGAAGTCTGATATTTAGCTTTCGAGTGGAGTTTGTTATTTCTTCGTCGACGGTGGCTATCCCTAGGTCCCTTTGTATATCACAATTCCTGGGATACCAGGGAGCTTTCACAATATCTCGTAAAATTTTATTTTGAAAGGGCTGAATAAATCCTCTGTTATTTGCTTTGGTACAACTCCATAGTTGTATGCCGTAAGTCGGTATAGGCTTCAGTACTTGTTTGTGTAATAGCAGTTTGTTGTACAAGCTTAACTTGGAGTGCCTTCCAAGTACCAGTACATTTCTCTATGCCGGTGTTCGAGCTTGTCCCGTTTCTTTTTCACGTGGGCCTTCCACTTGAGTTTCGCATCGAGTGTCCTACCAAGAAATTTTGCTTCATTAGCGTACGGTATTTGTACAGAATTAATGAAAACTGGTCGATTTTCAATATTTCTGTAGGTAAAATTTATGTGCGTTGATTTGGTCTCATTTTGAGCAATGCGCCAGCGTTTTGACCATTCGTAGGGCCAAGGACACTCCCTTGAGGGACTCCTGCTCGGCTCTCTTTAAAATCGGAGTATTCAGTTCCGTGTTTAACTCTATCCTGTTATCGAGATAAGATTCTACTCTTATACAAGCTTGTCGGTAGAAGCCTGCTTAGTTTGTATTTTAGGCCTTCATGCCAGACGTTGGCGAAGGCCTGGGAAGCGTGAAGTAGGGCAGTGGAGCAGATCTTTTTCTCCTCCTTCAATTTCATTCGTTATTCTGTATACCTGGTCAATTGTCGAGTGTTTCGCTCGAAACCCGAACTGATGGTCAGGTATTAGTTGCTTCTCTTCGATAAAGTTTTGAATGCGTTTAAATAAGAGTTTTTAAGAAATTTTGGATATTATTGGTAAAAGCGATATGGGTCTGTACGACTTTTTGTTGTTCAACGGTTTGCCCGGTTTTGGAACCATTATCACTTCCGCAACCTTCCATGAGTCTGGTACATATGGAAGATAGCTTAAAGGAAGCTTTAATTAAGTAGAGGAGTTTAAGTAGCGCCTTTTTCGGCAAGTTCTTCAGGACTTGTCCGGTTATTAAATCATAGCCAGGAGCCTTGTTGTTTTTTTTAGATTTTTTTTTTGATTGCCTGGCAGAGATCTTTTAGCGATACTCTTTCAATACTAGAGCTGTCAGATATGGAAGTTACACTTGGATCAACAAATAACATAAAAATAAAACAAGAACTGATTAAATTATTGAGTCTGAATATATTTGTCGTTTGACCACATTTTATAAAATATCAGGTCCTTAAAAAATTGACTAAATTACGAGCTGGATATATTTTTAAACAATAAAATTAAAAAGAGAATAAAATAAGACTGCGTTCAGAAGTGATAGAGTTCACGTACATAATATAAGGACGCATACGTTTCCTGAATTAGTGTCGAAAGAATGTTCTGTTGCAGTTTTGTGATGTCGACAAATTTCGTGAGACTCAAAAAGAGAATCTATTGCCTGCTTTTTTTCTATTTAAAAGGATAGCGGATATTTTTTTTTCTAAGTAAAGAGGAACACCAGACTGCCCTTTGTTCACAGATTGTTCCCTACTCATAGAAAGTCAATCGGATCATTTCATTCAGACTTGAACGACTGGAGGGCGCAATTGGTAGAGTGCAGGCCTCTGGTTAAAGGGAGTCCCCGGTTCGAATCCCAGTGAAAGCAAAGTTAGTACGCTTTTATCTGATTTTCAAATCTGGTCCAGTCACCATTTGCTGTTGTTATCAAATTAACGGCACTATCACTGGTGTAGTCAATCAGTGGTAGTAGTCTGACTAGCGGTATCACAATGGACCAATATGGTCTAAGTGTGTTGGTGAATGCCAGCTCGTCTACCTAACCTAAGTCATTCGGAGAGGGGTAGCAGTGGATCAATGCCACGGCCGATGACCAGTGGGCTCTTACCCTCTAATGCGGTCTAGTTCTACCTTAGACGATATAGTCCACAAGAACATACCTGTGAAGATAGATGATTCCAAAGATGTACAGCATGAATGAAGAAACGCCTCGCGATGTCAGAAATTGCATGCATAGAAGGTGTCAACATGATATTACCATTCGATCGCGGAAAGCGATTTTATAGGTAAGCTATTTCCTCTGAATGATAAGAGTAGCTAGCATGATCTATAGCTTAAAAAATGATAAAAAATGCTATGATCAAGACTTTCGAAGAGTAAAACATACAGTGGAGTCGCGGTGATTGCTTTTAAGAATTATAGTAAACCCAAATTTTCACAGTCAGCTGACAGATCACAGCCGTAGGTTAGGAAATGCATTATGATTGCATGACGATTTTTAATCTGACATGGAAGGGGTGTATTAATTTGTCGATATGATCAGTCCATGTGATCGCTATCACACATTAAAGATTTTTGGCACATAATAATAATAATATTGGCGGCGGGAAAGTCCGAGCCGGACCTGGGCCTAGCTTCTCAGCAACCAATCGTGTCGTGCGTGCTATTGATCATTCACGAGTGGATGGGACCTACAGATTTTTGCCGACTTCGAACGGCAAGGTTGAGAAAATTTTTCTAGACAGGAATACTCTTTGAGCGTTGTCAGTGACTCGAAAGATAGAAGCGGTAAATTTTGAAAGTTGGTAGATTGGGGATTCGAATCTGGCACCCACGCCACGACGACCCACGCACAATTTACATATTTGAGTTTAATTCTATGGAGGGAGCATTTGAAGGGGACGACTTATGTTTTGAAAACGGAATAACATAGGTTTAGTATGAGAGCATTTCCAGGATAGGATCAGAAAGGCCTCTCACGCCCTAGAGAGCTGCCCTTGGATGCAAATGTGGACTACAGTTACGCATCGTTCACCGAGTATTCACCTGGATTGAAATACCGACACTAATGTAGTCGGGGGCAGTTTAGTGGACAAAGCTGTCAACTGTAAGGCTCTATCGACTGGTTATAAAGTCTGGCTTGGATGTGTATCAACAGAGCATCAGCACAAATAGTAGCCAACACAGCCCTAAGGTACGAACTCACCATCGGACACTGATCGCCCACTACCCCAGACTATCTTTTTTTTTTTACTTTACTCTGTTGAATGATTAATACTAAGTGTTCCAGTATGGAATGCAACAATTTGTTACCATCACATTTTTTAGTTTGTTGTTTTAGGCAGTTTGTTGAGGCAGACAACCCTTTACTTCTTGGAATCTATTGTTGCTACAGAGAGGAGAGAGGACGGAAAGACAGGGACAAGCTGGCAGTCTTATAGACTGGCGCTGGACAGAATGACAGATTGATCTAGTGACTTAATTTCTTCATCTGATAGCAGGTGCTCACCCAGATATCCTTGTCTAGTACGTGTTATGGAATTCCATTAGATTCTCCACAGATTCTTCTGATAACCCTGTTGGGATACGAAGGTTGTTGAAACATGCTTCAAACCTTAGGGTTTCTTTGCCTGCTACGTGAAGGCCGTGAACGCTGTTCGAGGTTTCTGTCCGTATTCTTCTTTCTAGTTCCCTGAATTCTTCTCAGAGGATATGATCCCCCATAAGGCATAATGTTTGCGGGCCTGAGAACAATTTTGATGCTCCTTACCTTTCAAAAGAATCATCCATTTTATTGGCTTCTATCCCCGTATGGGTAGTTATCTAGTAGAGTATTTTTCTTTTACTCAGATCTATAAGCCTCTGTAGGCATCCCCATACCAGCTTCGACTTGATGAAGTAGGAGTGTAGTGCCATAATAGAAACTCGACTGTCCTACATTATTGATTGTGTTGCAGTTGGTATAGTCTTTGTCGAGATTGATTTTAACGCACTATGTCATTGAAAGATGCTGGTGCGTTTGCCGATGGGTTCCAAGTACTTTGTCCTGCGTCCAAATACCCTTCCTTCGTCAGTTCTTGCTCCGTCTGTATACCATTTTACCTTTCAGTTCTGTGTGTGGGCTATGGATTCATTGATCCAGACCTTTTGATGCTGAGATTAATGGGGAATTGGAATGTGGATGGAGATCAAATTTTCTAATCACGTCATCCTTCGGAATGGCCAAGAGTGATAGCTTTTTGACAAGGGACAAGGACTTAAAAAAGGACGTAAAAAATTGCGCTTGTATCAAAAATTGCAACACCGCATTTAAGCTTGCATTTAAAATCAATCGATTTAAGAATAGAGACTGATCTGAAATTGGGACCAGTCCGCAAAATATATCAATATCACCAAATGTTCGTCAAAAATAAGGACAAGGCGGAACAGAGGTTGATTGTGAAGAATGTAGTGACTAGTCAAAAACTATTTCAAAACCTTGTACTCATCCATTCGAATTTTAGATTTATAATAGTTCATCTCCCAAGATGAAGTCTGTCGCCTAAGCGTTGTACGTTAGGCCGCGGGTGCCAGATTCAATCCCCGAATTTACCAGCTTTCAAAATGTTCACCTCTTTCGAATCACTGACAATGCTTGCAGACTACACCTGCCGAGGAAAGGCTTCTCAGAAGTCGCTGTTCGGAGTCGGCATACAACTTAAGTTCCACTCGTTATAAAACGATAGCACGTACAACACGATTGGTTGCTGTAGAAGCTAGGCCCAGGATCAGCTCGGACCTTCGCGCCACCTATATTACTATTATTATTAGCATCCACAGGAAACAGCTCCGCCTGCCGAAGCCTTCTGTGTTTTTTTCGTTCTTTTCCACCAGTTCCCTGCCAACTCACAACCTATAAACTAGAATCCAAACGTTAAAATTCATAACTCAAGACAGAAAATAAAAAAGAAAACATATGCGAAGGAAATGTTTTCAAACTAAAAATATTCAAAAAAAAAAAAAAGAAAAAGTTCTCCTTCTGCTTCTCCGCTTAGTATTCCACTTTGAATGCCTTTTTGAATGATGATGAGCAGGGTATCGTGCAATTTTGCTGCTCAGACCGATCCGAAAAGTTTTGTGCGATACACTTCGGACTTTGGGGCACAACACCACCACACACACTCGGGCACATCGCACCGTTTCGCTGGTGTGCTGTATTTTGTTTACCTGTTATTGCCGTTCGTTGGGGTGGTGAAACCCACACAACGATGAAGAAACCGCCTATTTTTAGCGCCGAGAATTTGGATTTTCTTAATAATTTTCCACACTCTACCTGAGGATTCATTTTGTGTATTGGTGCTTTATATTTGGTGTGCTTTTGGAATGTGTAATGTTTCATGGGAGATAATTTTCTTGCTTTCTTAGTTTTTTGATTTAAATAGATTAATTAAAGAAATACAAATATGTGTGTGCACGGCGATCTATATGCGGCGCGGCTAAAAATACCGATAATTTGAATATTGCACGTATGTAACGGTTCAGTTGATGGGACTTCGAAAAATTGCAACACTTTCCGTTTGAATGGAACATGAACATTTTGAATATCTTTTCGCAAGTGAAATGTGTCTATGTGATGTATGTACGTCAGTGGTCGAAAAAGGATGGGGAGGTGAACTAGAGCTTTGCATGTAGAAAGACTTTTGCTTGAGTCATCCACACAACTATTAAAACAGTCGAAATGGGTTGGCTTGTTGGCTACGTGTGAATATGTCACTTTTTCGCGTCAATCTCATTTTTGCTTCGACATCTTTGGGGGCGTTTGAGATGCGGGAACAGGTGCATGCGAATGTGGTTGATCGTTAATGCTGCCGTAAACTGATAACATTTGCAGACGGCCGGCTTTGATTCCGCTTTAATTGTGCTCTCAAACGGCACCACTCCCACGCACAGTAATCGACTAGGTTAGTTCTTGCTGCTGTGAGCAGGGGTTGATTACGAATGTACTAAATTTAAACTGAGCGAAGGATATCCCGTGGGGGCAGTAATTACTGAACATTTACACTAAATGAGCATATACTAATTTTTAAAAAATAAATGATGATATTGATGTGTGTGAATTTGAAATGATGTAAAAATTCAACGACGAAAAGGAAAGTTTTAGGATGCCCATGAAAGGGTGGTCTGATAAAACAAAAACTGCGTAGATCTTGTGCACGGTACCCTCCTTCCGATTCTTCTCCTTTGTCAGCAAACTCAACTCAACAAACAAGCCTCTTCAGCTAGCGCGATCTCTGGCTAGTTGCCCGTTCCATAGCATGCCGAATTCATTGAAGTCCTTCTTGGGCGCGTCACCTTAGATTCGGGTGTCCCCGTTTGCGTAGTCCCACAGTCCTCGGAGTCAAAGTCTTTTCTCTACATGGCCTACAAGCCCAGGGCTTTGGATCCATAGACAGCATACACTACGTGGTTGTAGTCTCATCCTCTCAAAGCAAGTAGGACCAAAGATCGCCCGCAGAACTTTTTTTCCCGGAAAGACCTTCATCTGCCTTGGAAATTGTCCAAGCCTCCATCAGCAGGACAGGGATGATCAGTATTCAGTACAAAGTCAGTTTGATCCTTGGAGCCACGGGTCTATTACTCAATAGTCTCTTGGCAAGAGTTACTCAACGTCTGATCACGGTACTGATGCTCTTTGTACTGCTTACTACTGAGCCGAGGTTGTTAACCTTAACCATTTCGAAACTACAGCTGCCCATCGTGAGACTGTGCCCAAAATATCAGTGTTGGATGGGCTTTTTTCCGAGGATGGCATATACTCCGATTTATCCTAATCCGCCGCTAGAGCTCTTTTTTTAGCCGTCTCTTTGCAGCGATTCAATGCAAGTACACGCCTCATGGACTGTGTTCTGCCATTCAGTTTAATGGTAACAGCTGAACTGGAATACCTTGCCTCCACCGTTGGCGTGTGAGTTTTGTATGATTTTCTTCAGCGTTATCCAATGGAATGGACTAGCAAACCGAAGAGGGAAGGGAGGGCATTCTTCAGTAGACCTGTAACTGCTATCAGTACTTTGTTCATGATATTGAGAAAACAACAATTACCTCTTTCTTCTTCTTTATCTGGCGCTACAGTCCGGGGTGGACCTCGGTCTCAACCAACAAGCCTCTCCAGCTAGCACGGTCTCTGGCTAGCTGTCTCCAGTGTCGCACGCCAAGTTGGTTGAGGTCCTTCTCCACCTGGGTGCGCCACCTTAAACGCGGGCGTCCTCTTATGCCTTGTCCCATGGGTTCAGACTCGAGGACTCTTCGAGCCGAAGCTGAGTTATCCATACGCTCTACATGACCTAGCCATCTTAGGCGTGGGATTCGTAGACGCCTGACTTGGCTCATCTCTCTATGTTCAGAACCGTCAACGCAAACAGGACCAAAGATCGCACGCAGAGCTTTTCTCTCGAAGATACCAAGGATCCCCTCATCCGCTTTTGAGATTGTCCATACCTCCGCGCCGTACAGCAGGACTGGGATGGTCAAGGTCTTGTATAAAGTCAGCTTGGTCCTTCGAGAGATGGCTCTACTACTCAATTGCCTCTTGAGCCCATAGAAACAGCGGTTGGCAAGAGTTACTCTGCGTTTGATCACGGTACTGATGTTGTTTGTACTGTTTACTGCGGAGCCGAGGTAGACGAAGCCCTTGACTACCTCGAAGTTATTTTCAAGTTATATCATGAGGCGAGCGTGGTCGAATTGTAGCTGCCCAAGATGTCAATGTTGTGTGTCCTTCCTTGATGACAACATATACTTCGTTTTGCCCTCATTCCCCGCTAGACCCATTTTAGGCGCTTCCTCCTCAATGCCAGCAAACGCCTCATTGACGGCTCGCTGTTTTCTGCCAATCACGTCAAGGTCATCCCCGTATGCTAACAGTTGTACGGACTTCTGGAAGATCATGCCTCTTGTGTTGGCGTGTGAGTGCATGACAGCGCGTCGCCTTGTTTAAAACCTTTTTTGGCATTGAATGTCTCGGTGAGTTTGTTACCGACCTTGATGGAGCAGCGAGAGTTCTCCATCGTCATCCTGCACAACCTGACAAGTTTGGCAGGAATTTCAAAACTAGACATGGCTCGTCCCTATGCACGCTGTCATATGGGGCCTTGAAATCGACGAATAGGTGGTGGGTGTCGATCTGCATTTTTTGGGTTTTTATCCAGGATCTGCCGTAATGTGAAAATCTGGTCGATGGTGGACCTCCTCGGCCTGAAGCCACACTGATATGGACTTATCAGGTTATTTATAAACGGCTTCAGGCGGGCAGAGAAGATGGAGGTCAGGAGACTTATCCCTCGGTAGTTGGCGCAGTCAAAGGGGTCTCCTTTCTTGTGGATCGGGCAAACGATACTGAGATTCCACTCATCGGGCATGCTTTCGTCCGATTATATCTTACAGATGAGCTGGTGCATGCACCTAACCAGATCATCTCCAGCTGCCTTTAATATTCCGCACCGGCAGCTTTATTAGACTTCAGTCTTGATATTGACCTCGTCTAAGTCGGGGGGACGGAATTCTTGTCGATCATCGTCCATATTGAGTGGGACATTCTGCCTGGCAGCGGTATTGGTGTCATCATCATGGTTCTTCCAAATTCGCAGAATCGACTGCGACTCTACCACTAGCTGTCCATTCTCGTCCCGGCAGGCTTCTGTCCAAACTTTATATCCACTGGATAACTGTTTCACCCTCTGGTAAAACTTTCGCACCTCTCCATCTCCTCGATCGGGCGCTTCTCGTGCTCTTTCTTCTGTCTCCTGAGAAGCCGGGTCTCGTCCCTTCGTCTCTGTTGGTAGAGCTCACGAACAGCTCTCGCTGTTCGTTGCAGCGTTGCTTTGTAGGCTTCCAGCTTCGCTGCATGTGCCAGCCTATACTCGTTGTCAAACCATGGATTTTTTCTAGGTGGTGCCGTAAAACCCAGCACATCAGTGGCAGCATCTTTGATGATTTTTTGTTCAAAGAACAAACAAATACCTCTTTACTATAACAAGATTTGAATTGCTACCACGGGTAAACCAAAGACCGTACCATTCTCTCTTCCACTCAAGAGGGTAGTTTATTTTGCTGGCTGAGTCGATTGAGCAAAGGGAAGGGAAGCAATGGGAATCTTCCTTCAAAGGAAGTGGCTCCGTCCTCTCGTCAAAAAGGGTCCTAGACAATATGCCGATGTCATGTGACTTCAGCCATCACCAGAGGATCGATTATCCAGTAGTCCTTTCAGCTATTGCCATACGAGGATGAAGCCAGTGATTGATGGAACGCAATGAGCCGCCAATAAGGCACTTGTTAGGATTGTGACCGAAGCTAAGCAATGAAAAGGGGGAAAGTGAGTTCCTGCGAGTTCCTGCGAGTTCCCCGAGAAAGGTCGTCTTGAAGAGAGTCACAATAGGGAACTTTAACTTAGTGGATGTCAGGGATGACAGTACTCATATCAAAAGCAGACCGATGTGAACCGATTGAGAAATAGAGCCTTCTCTCTTAGAACCGACTTCATTCAAATCATTGATCATCCTTATCCTGCCCTACAGCACAGAGGCATGAGGAATCTTAAAGGTGGATGAAAAGGTCTCTTGGCCTCTTGTGCTATCAACATCTGGGGAAGAAAATGCAACAAAAATCAGGCACATGCTGTAGAATGACATGAGCGTAGTCAGGGATCTAAAGATCCAACCCTCAAGATGGCTGGGTCATGTAGAGTGGCTGGAAAACTTAGCTTCGGCCTGTCAAAGGAGTGGTTAATCAGTGGTAGTAGTCTCTCTCTGGGTAACACAATGGACCAATATGGTCTAAGTATGCTCATGAATGCACAGCAGCTGCCCTACTTAACCTTACCTAACCTCGCATCGGCCTAAAGAGCATTCGATTCCTAGGCGGTGAGGCAACGAAACAGAGGAGGCCAGCGGCTAAGTCAATAAAAAGGTCCACTAAAATGTAAAAGGACCTTAGGTTAGGTTAGGTTGAAGTGGCTGACTGCCGCGCATACAAGCAGCAGACACACTTAGGCCAAACATAGGTCCATTGTGTTACCACCCGGATCTTAGGCTACCTATTCCGCAAACCAATCTGTGCTTTTGTTAAAGGGAAGAAGAGGGCTGATTTTGATGCTGCTCACTTCAGCCAGATTAACAAAGAAAAGGGCCCCCAGAACTCTGAATCTACGGGATGAGAGAGCACTGCAGCAAGTGTTCGATGGTTTCTTCCTCATCCTCGTCCAAGCGGCTTCTACAAAAATCGTTGTAGGGAAGGCCTAGTATAGATGCGTGAGTTCCGATGGCACAATGCCCTGTTAGAACGCCAATAAGAGATCTGAGATTGGGCCTGCTTAATCTGATCAAGCTAAGCGATCGCTTGGGATCGATCATAGGCCAGAGTTGTTTGTTAATGAGGCATCCTGTGCGAGATGTCCACCTGCGGTTGGCTTGGGCACGCGTTTCAAGGTTTAGCAGATGCTTGATAGTAGCGCTAGGCAAGAAGGGTGGGTTTCCACCCGAAAAGAGCACGGAGTTTGTGCCCTTTCTAGCTAGCTCGTCCGATTTGCAATTCTCTGGAATGTCACAGTGTGCCGTCACCCACATCAGTTGGGTGCTAAAATATTTGGCCATCCCGTTAAGCGGCAATTAAGGGATGCCTTGGAATTAAAAGTGACTGAATTCAGAGATTTTATCGCTGCCAACCTTGTAATTTTATAGGAGCTCCTCAAATTCTAAACTCCACTTTTGTTGAATAAAGCCTGAAGACTGCGGCCAACTACAAGACAAGCTGAAAGTGCCCCTCCCGCAGCTGTGTTCAGTGACAAAAATTGAATTTAATCACATCACCTCATCACACACTTTACAGTGGCTCCCATGAATTAAGAGCCGCCTGCCGAAAGCGATCCTTCCGTCTTCCGTCCAGAGACGAATTCCTCCGCAAGTGAGTGCAATCAGCAGGTGGACGTCAATAATCACCGATGGCAGCGAGTATCTCTCCACAGCCATCAGCCGGAGCAGTCTTTCATCCACATTCCACTTTGCCGATCAAAGCCACCGTTGAGTACCGTGAGGTAATAAATAAATCCCCGTCCTCAAGTACTTCTCCGCAAGCGAATTCTTAAATATTTACTCGTACTTGCGCGTACATCTGCTGCAAGAGCTCGCCACTCGGCGGCATCGGCGGCATGCCACCGCTTTTTATGCTGCACTCTGCACCCACTCGGGGCTGTAGATGGCCCGGCAATGGAGAGCCGCGATCATAATCATCTGCAGCAGGGCCCCGCCACCGAAATTCGTGGTCCGTGAGGCAATTCACATTTAATTTTCCACATCAGTGCGACCGTGTTAAGTTCTCGCATGTTATGCGTGTATCTGAATATTTTTAGATTTTTGGGCGATCGTCTTCTCTGTCGTTTCTTTTTTCCGTTTTTTCGAACGCTCGCTTCCGTGGAGATTGGGGTTCGCTTGCAGTGGGTTGGAGGTCTGATTGACGATGGCTGCGCCGCCGGGGCTGCACGGCTTCCTTGGGGAAGATAATTGAAATAAACATGCTCCACATTGCGCGGCTATAAGTGGTGACCCAGTTGTCGGAGTCGAGGTGACGGGTGGATGCTGGATGCTGGCTGCTGGATGCCTGAGGTGATTCGAGAATCGGGAAACAGTCTCGAGTTGAGGACGCTAACTGACCTAAGTAATGGAGAATCGGTGATATGGTCGGAGAGTGGCTGATTTCGGGAATACGATGCGCCCCATAATTCGAAATAGATGTTGGGCGTCGTCGAGAGGTTGGCGCAAATGGCGCCACGGGATTGTTTTCACGCTGGCTGGCAGGGGCTGCTTCTAGTGCTAATAGGACCGCTGGGTATTCAAACAATGCCTGAGGGAGAGAGATAATCGCCTTGAAAGTGTTTACTACCACTTATCGCTTAATTGGCGTGGAATCGAATGAGGTGCTCTTCTGCGATCGGTTTGTCCGTCGATTTAGGGACAGGAGAGATCAAAGGCTTGACGGTGGTTTCGATGCACCTGCATTGATGGGCTCTTTGAGGAGCCTTAATGGGTAACAATTAGCGGGCGACATTAAGTGGTCAGAGCTTCTCGGTGGAACACTGGTGAGTGTTGCTTGGTGAGTGAATTCGGTACGATTTCGAAAGGAATCACTAGACTCGTGCATTTGGTTGAAATTAAATGAAGAGGGGAACGCTAAAAGTGAAAGCTATGCTCAATGAATGAAGAAAAAGATTGTTGCGCTTATGTTCAAGAACGTCAGAGGTCGACATCAGGATGTCCTTCCATTCGTCTAATGTTACAAGGCGGTGATTCGTTGCCAATGTCTGCCACATCCGAATACCCACTCGGTCTTGTTCCAGACTGAGTACTGTTGAAGGCGTTCACATTCGAAGGTAATGTTTATCTACCACGTTGTCCCTCGAGCTTGGAATCGAATACTATCCGAGACAGAGCATTGGTGGTCATGCGCTTTACATGACCTAGCCAACAGAGGCGAGATATTCGAATTCGTTTGACTAAGTCAATGTAGATCTGATGCAATTGCACTGAAGTCACCAAAATAGTAGAAAGTCGTCCAAAATTAGAAGCTTCCATTCGGTGAGACATAATTGAGGTTCAATGTCATTCATGTGCCGAATTATCTCATCCTTCAGCTCTTGAATTGTTTTTGGCTTATTGACGTACACTACTTCTGTTAAATGTCCGCAAAGAAAGAAGTCCAATGGTGTCAAATCACATGATCGTGGCGGCCAATTGACATCGGCGCGACGTGAGACTACACGGCTTTTGGATTTCTCGCGCAAAAGAGCCAATGTTTCGTTGGCTGTGTGGCAAGTGGGAAGCACATGTCGTCCAGGTCTATATCCTCAATTTCTGGCCACAAGAAGTCCATTATCATCACGGTAACTGGTTGATCGACCTCATTTTCGAAAAAATACGGCCCGATGACGCCGCCAACCCATGAAATGCACCAAACGGTCACTCTTTGCGGTTTGTTGAAATTTGCGCACATTCATTCCATGCATTTCAACGCCCATTTTAGTATAAGGCTTCACTGGTTTTAACGGCCTGCTCAATTGTGTACCTCCCCAAGGCTGAATTTGTCAAACACGGATCAAGAATACTTGATGTTTAGGTGTAACTCACAATTAACATCGATCCACCCTTCATAAACGGCGGAATGCTTACCCATCATCGCCTATATCGGATGGTTTATCAGCAGAAGTGATCTTTCCATATTCTCAGCACCGACTGTGATTATATTCATTATCCTTGTAGACTTCCGTTCGGCTCGGAGTTTTCGAACACCCTACCTACACAGCACAATTTGCTCGATCTCCCTCTGCTTATCTTCTTCTTTATTTAGCGCTACAGTGCGGGGTGGACTTAGGCCTCAACTAACAAGCTTCTCCAACTAACACGGTATCTATCTGACAATGCTTTTCAACTTCGCCGTTCGGAGTCGGCATTAAACTGCAGGTCCCTTCCACTCGTGAAAGAACAAAAGCACGCACAGCACGAGTGGTTGCTGAGAAGCAAGGCCCACGTCCGCCTCGGACTGTAGCGCCACACATATTATATTATAATATCTTAGGTGTTGGATTCGTCGAAGAGAAGCCTGACTAGGTTTATGTCGCTGTACAGCCCTTACAGTTAGTGGTTGTATTCTCCTCGAGATCACATCAAAGTAGGAATTTCTCACGAAGAGACAAAGGACTTCCGCATCCGCTTTAGAGATTGCTCCCGCCCCGTACAACAGGGCTGGGATGAACATGGTCTTGGTCAACTTGGTCCTCCGAGTGGTGACCGTAGTTGTTGTTAGAGTTACTCTGCGTTTGGTCACTCTACAGGTGTTGTTCTTATTATTTACTGCTGAGCCGAGGTAGACGAAGTCCTTGACTGCCTCGAAGTTACAGATACCCTTTGTCTAAGACATTGTTGTTGTGTGGCCTTTCTTGACGACATGTACTTCGTTTGGCCTCGTTCACCGCTAGACTTTTTTAACCGCTACCGCTCATTGACGGCTCACTGTGTTCTGCCAATCACATCCATGTCATCCAATTTTGCTTACAGTTGTACGGACTTCTGCAAAGTCCTGTCTCTAGTGTCCTGCATGATGTTAAAACAGTCATATGACAGTCCTGCTTATGCTTCGTAGAAGTCGGCATTCTTCTCTTCTTCTCTGTGCCTCCTTGTATGCATCCTGTTTGGCTGCATGTGCTCGACGAAATTCTTCATAAAATAATGGATTTGTTGTTGGTGTTGGCGGCTTTCCTGATGACGTCTTCACACCTGATGCGGCGGCATATGACTTTCTGAGAGTTAAAGGGAGACTCGTTAGGAAATTCCTAGCGTGATCTCTTGCGATTGTAAAAGGTTTTCCGATAGGGACTTGACAACTTCTAATAAACTAATAATCAAACTATCACCGTCAATTTATTCAGTAAACTCAACAATTTGATCATGGTTAAGTACACGAACGAGCAACGTCTGCAAATTATAAAAATGTGGTGACCGAAACTTTATTCTTCTATTTTCGACGAAGCACATTTTTGGCTTTATGGGTGCGTCAACGTCAATAAGTTAAATATGCGTTATTGGTCGGGTGAAAATCCACATGTGCTTTATGAATCACCACTCCATCCACAAAAGATTTGGATTGGTGCGGTTTGCATGCCGGCGGCGTTATTGAGCCATATTTTTAGTCGGCAATAACGATCGTCACGTTACTGTGAATGGTCAGCATTGTCGCGCCGTGATTGTCGATTATTTTTGGCCCGAATTTGAAGATTTGGACTTGGACGACATGTGGTTTCAACAGGAAGGTGCCACAAGCCACAAAGCACACGTTGCAGTCGATTTATTGAAGAGTAAGTATGGCGAGTGGTGTCGTAGTGGGTAAGTGCGTTGACTCCTACGCAGAGGGTGCCACGTTCGATACCCGAATTTACCACCCAAAATAATTTACGGCTCCACCTCTTTCGAGTCACTGACAATGATCAAAGAGTATTCCTGTCTAGAAAAAGCTTCCTCAACTTCGGCGTTCGGAGTCGGCATTAAACTGTAGGTCCCTTCCACTCGTGAAAGAACAATAGCACGCACAGCACGAGTGGTTGCTGAGAAGCAAGGCCCAGGTCCGCCTCGGACTGTATTATTATTATTATTATTATTATAAGTATGTCGAGTGTGTTATCCCAAGAAATGGGCCGCCTCGTTCGTGCGATTTAACGCCGCTTGACTATTTTCTGCGAAACTACGTTAAGTCATTGGCTTATGCCAACAAGCCGACAACGTTGGAAGAACTCAGAGCCAACATTGAACGCGAAATAGTCTCCGTTTTGGCCGAAATGTGTGGCGGAGTCGTAGAAAATTGAATCCAACGAATCGACCGCTGCAATCGTGCCCACGGTGTCCATATGAATAAAGTCGACTTCAATTCATAAATGTTTACATTGTACTTCAAGCCGAGCAGAAAGTTATTGAAACACCTCAAATATTAAAAAAAAAAAAGTCCTTTAATTTTGCGACATTGACGACTCACATCTTTGGGTTGGTTTCGATTCGCCCGGAAGATATGTTAGCGCCTTGGATTGGTATTGAGATGGCGGAAACGCTTGTTTGCTACATTGAGGTTACGCCAAGTCTATGAGCCTAAGTCCGTTGTTAGACTTAGGAGATGGTCTTGGCACAGATTGCCTCCTTGCCTAACTTCGCGTTGAAGTCATCCAGGACGGTCTTAACGTCGAAGCTAGAACATTGTACGACTGGATGGCGCAGTTGGTAGAGTGCCTGCCTCTGGTTAGTGGGGTCCCCGGTTCGAATCTCAGTGAAAGCAAAGTTAATACGCTTTTATCTAGTTCTCAAATCTTGTCCAGTCACCATTTGTTGTGATCTAATTAGCGGCACTATCATTGGAGTAGTCAATCAGTGGTGGTAGTCTGACTGTGAGTATCACAATGGACCAATGTGGTCTAAGTGTGCTGTTGAATGAACTAGCAGCCCTCCTACCTTAACTAATCTAGGCCATTGCACATAAGTTTTGTGGAGGATTTCGTAGAATCAGTCGTTGGATATTTCAACCTTGCCCTATGTAGGGGCAGGTTTATGTTATCGAATCTGGCCTCGATTTGGACCGTCACCATGCGTTCGCTTTCACCTTTAAAACTGAAGACTTCTTGCCTTAGTCAGCTGCCAATGAAAAAACCACATCCGAATGTGAGCTGTCCTCGCTCTTTGTAACAATCACCGTAATAGACATCTCAGTCTTTCATTCCTTTCTTGGCCGGTCCGTCTAAAGTAACATTCGTAACCATTCCATGCGGTCGATAGGTAGGTTGGTCTCGAATGACCAGACCTCAGGTCTCTTGATCGTCTGAATGTCACATTCTGTCAGAGAGCGCTTCATGTCTCTTCAAACCGCAGAAATCCCAGCATCGACAGCGTGACATCCCGATATACTTCTGTCCGAACATTTTTACATTTTTTTTTTCATTTGCGTGTTGCAGTCAGACGGTCGATTAAATCACCTGCCATAACCATCGTTAAGTTGATTTATTGTTATTGCCCCAAATCGAGCGGTCTCGTACGTTGGACTCGGCACACTAAACGTCTCATGTCCAAATTTGAAGGATGGCATGGTTACAATGGCAGTAAAGTCTGATACTTAGCTTTCGAGCTGAGTTTGTTATTTCTTCATCGACTTTAGTTATCCCTAGGTCCCTTTGTATATCACAATTCCTGAGATACCAGGGAGCTTTCTCAATAGCCAGTATAGGTTAAGCTACCCAGTAGCGAGCCCCCTTAAGGAAAGGTTTGACTTCGTTGCTGTCTTAAAATTCATTGCTTGGATACATGAAAACAGTTTTTCATCATCATTTAAGGAAAGCTTGATATAAACAAGAGACATGACCTAGTACAGAGCCTCCCCTATTCCTACTTCTAGCCCTTAGCGTTCCAGTAGCGAGCCCCCATCGAAAACCATCAATGGGTTTTCAATGAAAAGCCAACCGATGGAATGAAAAGGTCTTAGCTGCAAAACATAATTTTATTTGAAATGTTAACGGATCTCCTTAAAATCTGAGTATTCAGTTCAGTGTTCTAAATATCCTATTATCGAGATAGGATTCTAGGATCTTATAAAACGCTTGTCGGTAGAAGCCTGCTGTATTTAAGGCCTTCAGTGCAGATCTTTTTCTCCTTATTTTCTGTATACCTAGTCAATTGTCGAGTGCTTCGCTCGAAACCCAAATTGATGGTCAGGTGTTAGTCGCTTCTCTTCGATAAATTTCGAATGCTGTTTAACAAAAGTTTTTCAAAAATTGTTGGTGTTATTGGCAACAACGGGTCTGTGCGACTTTTTGTTGTTTAACGGTTTGGCCGGTTTGGGAACCATAATCACTTCCGCAACCTTCCATGAGTCTGGAACATAGGGAAGAGGGCCCAAGGGAAGCGTTAATCAAATAGAGGAGTTTAATTAGCGCCTTTTTCGGCGAGCTCTCCAAAGACCGCAGCCAAGAGCCTTGTTGTTTTTGATTGCCTGGCAGATCATGATATCCTGGCATACTTGTGTGCAGCGTCAGCAATGAGTTCCTCTTCCTTTTATAGAAACGCAAGTCAAAACACCATCAAATATCCGAATTTGGTGTTTGATTCACCAAATGCGCCGTCGAAATCGGCCATACTCCCCCACGCACCATCTCGGCCTCTGACGAGCGTATCCAAATTTCATTTCTGAGTAATCCCATCGTGATATCGCTGCGGAAAGCAAATAAATTCCTCCGATCGGTCTGCTCCGCTTTCAAAAACAACAAAATAAAATATTACTTTTCAGTTCAACACCACAGCGGCACTCATGACTCAGATACGACAGCAGCCCCACCAACACACACATCGCGTCGTTCACCTCTCCCACCGACGGGGCCTGTTCAATTATTTTTTGGCACAAAAATAGGCAAAAAGACAACCAAAATAAAACAGATTTTTCGCTTTTCCTTTACAAAAAAGTTCCAGAAGAAATTCTCACATTCCGATGGTACACGTCCCGAGCGGGCAAGTGGCCGGCCGTCGAAAGGTGGATGCTGCTGGGTGACATTTTGAGAAATGTCCTCAGCCACGCACTGCGTCTTTGGGCGCATTAATCAGTGCGCGGTATTCGCATTCGTGATGAGGATGTAACTGGGGTCGATCTTGTTTTGGATCTTCTCGCGACATGGATCAACTTCCGGTTGATACGCGGATTCCGTCGCGCCTGTCTTGGAAATGATTTGTTGCGGAACACATTTTCTGTCTGAGTCCACAGGCGCTCTCGAACTGGTGTTTCAGTTGAAGAAGCTGTGATTGGATAGCTAAGACATCCACCACCATGTGGAACAACGCAATGCAGTGGGGACACACATTGGTTCAGTTCCCTGCTGGGAGAGTGACTCGTTGAAGCGATAGAGGGCATCAGAGAGAATTTGAATTTCTCACCCGATTGGTATAAGACAGTTTTGGGACGACTGACTGGTGGTGGCTTTCATCATCGATAATGACAATAAAAATGCGGGATTTTATTCTTTTGGCACTCGTTCAAAACCGTTTATGATTCCTCTTGTATATTAACTTTTAATTAAATGCCGTAAAACAAAGCGATGTGTGGCGCTGGAGAATTTTCCGGTTTATTTCGTGATTTTTGTGGAATTTTCGCGTACATTTTGAAAGAGAGATGAAAGGCGGCTGGTTTTTCCAGATGATTGCAGGTGTACTTCTCGTCGTGTCTCTAGTCGTAACAGGAGTCGATTCGCAACGGTTTTGCTAAGCCGTGCGTCGTGTGCTTTGTGTCAGTTAGTCTCAACGCATGTAGCAACTTGCGCATTTGATGCATCAGGCTCGATCATAGCTCTTTCTAGAACGCCCTTCCAAAACCTTAGCGTAGACTTTTCGGGGGAGACATAAGAGAGATAGGACTCTGTAGAGGGAGCAGACTCCTTCGCTCATTTTCTTAAAAGGAGGAACAATAACCACACAAACGAGGTGGGCCACCTTAACCACACGACAGTAGGCGTTCCGAGATTCCTTCTTGCGTGGTCCTTGAACGTGTCACATGATATCCTTAAGTCAGTCTTATTCAGATTTAGGGCCTCATGGGTTCCCATAGGATCGACCATCAATTGTTTTGGAATTCGTAGGTCTCTCCTGGATCCCTCCCAGTTTTGTTGTATGAGAACATTACTAAATTCATGACGAAGGAAAAGCCTAATACAAAAGACTGGTCAGAACTTTAAGTATTGCCTGGCTATCTGAGAATATAGGTTTTTTTTAGATGACTTGATTACTATTGTTGATGCAATGAACTCCTTCAATAAGGGAGATAAGCTCTCTGGCGAGAGACACGTCTTTCTTGTGGCTAAAACCGACAATTAATATTGACATCTTTGTCTTTAACTGCTAAGGATCCCCCGAAGTCGATATCCAGCCTTATCCATCGATGTCTGTATCTATCCAGAGATTCGACTTCCAATTCTTTCCTTATGAACCTTAGGGACCATGACAAATTGACAGTGCAGTTAATGGTGCCATGAAATAACGCCGAGCGAAATAAAGTCAAAAAATTTCAAAATCCAGTCCGCAGAGCAGTTGATTGATCACATAACTCGGCCAATGATCGTCGCATCTAAAGGCCGGACATCACATATTTGGTTTGATTAGAGGACTGAACTCTGTCATCAGTCGTTTTCGACTGTACACAGGCCGATGCATTTGATATGATATATGAAACACGGAAATGTACATTTAAGCGCTGAGTGAAATATTATACGAATAAAGATTCGCCAGCTAACCACCATGGGTGTGCGATAGCAAGAGAGCTTCAGAAAAGGCGAAACCATGTCCGAGCGACGTAAAGCCAAGAACCTACGTTGAACCCCAGAAATGAATCAACCGAACTAAACCTTTCGAAAAATGTTGATACAAAAATGGAAATGCTGTCTACTTATTCATCAGGATAGAGGACTAAAGCGATTAAGTAGACAAGGTGGACTGAGAACATTCCTCGAGGAAATCACGTGCCTTTACACTTGTTCTAGAGAAACTTGGAAAACAGATCGACTAGTTTATATCGAACGACACTATCTTCTACAAGTCAGGTCCAGATCTTGGGTTACATAGATGACATCGACATTGCAAAAAAAATCCGGACGTGTCGAGGTGGTCGGTTTTACGGTGACTGTGGGACGGTTTTACGGTGACAGTCCAGTAAAGGTGTTCCCAATTTTAAACACGAAGTATAGGTGCTTGAATGTCGGTCCTATGAGAACCAATGAGGCCCTAAATCTGAATAAGACTGACTTAAGGATATCATCTGACACGTTCAAGGTCCACGGAACAAGGAATCACGGAACGCCTACTGTCGTGTGGTTAAGGTAGCCCACCTCGTTTGTGTGGTTATTGTTCCTCCTTTTAAGAAAATGAGCGAAGGAGACTGCTCCCTCTACAGAGTCCTATCTCTCTTATGTCTCCCCTGGAAAGTCTACGCTAAGGTTTTGGTAGGGCGTTCTAGAGCTATGATCGGGCCCAGAATCGGGATGACCAGTTCGGCTTAATCTTAGTACATAGATTAGTAATACTACTTAGTAGGGGATCACTTTAACAGGAACAGACTATCAGCATACTCCATTAAAAGTGTAGTGACCAGATTTATTTGAAGCAAAAGTGGGACAATTTTTCATAACTATTGCCATATTTAATTCAAGAAAGAACAGACTTCAAAGCCATTCTCGCTTTGATTAAAAAAGAGATCAGTAAAAATGTATCTCCTTACTTTTTCTTACCATAACTTAAAAATCAGCCTCAATATTGCTAGCACAATAGTTTTCTAGAAAATTAAAACTAAAATAAGTGTTTCAAAAACGTCCATACGATTTAATTTCAAATTTAAGATTAATGAAGACCTGTGGTGGGTCGCCGTGGCGTAGTGGGTAAGTGCGTCAACTCCTACGCAGAGGGTGCCAGGTTCGATACCCGAATTTACCACCTTTCATATTTCACGGCTCCACCTCTTTCGAGTCACTGACAATGCTCAAAGAGTATTCCTGTCTAGAAAAAGCTTCTCCACTTCGCCGTTCGGAGTCGGCATTAAACTGTAGGTCCCGTCCACTCGTGAAAGAACAAAAGCACGCACAACACGAGTGGCTGCTGAGAAGCAAGGACCAGGTCCACCTCGGACTGTCGCGCCACCCATATTATTATTATTATTGTGGTCACAGAGTAAAACCGCTACAGTAGATTTTCTAACTTTTCAATGAACAGGTTTAAAGTTTTCAATCGGTCTAGAATTGTATGAAAATTTCGACTTAAGCTAATTCTAAGTTCTCCAATTTTAACCATACTTACTTACTTCTCAGCCTGACGAACCATGCAGGGTCCAAGCCTGAGCGATAGCTGCTTTCCATTCTTGACGGTCCTGGGCACGCTGCTTCCAGTCATCAAGACCAAGCTGTCTTGCATCCGCGATTACCTGGTCTTTATACCGGAGATTCGGTCTTCCTCTCCTTCTCGAACCAGGGTGCTGGATTGCGGAGACTCTCTTAGCTGAAGTGTAGGTGTCCATGCGCTCGATGTGG
The DNA here is from genome assembly GCA_964034865.1 of Eristalis intricaria. NCBI lineage: Eukaryota > Metazoa > Arthropoda > Insecta > Diptera > Syrphidae > Eristalis > Eristalis intricaria. Next base: position 49,762,812 of record OZ035875.1, read on the forward strand.
CCGAGTCAGTGCAGTCGACTGATCTTTGCCTTCCGGACTAAATCCTCATCCTGGTACAGCTCGTAGAGTTCTCGGTTGTGTCTCGTCATCCATTGGGCTTCCTTGCAGACCTCGAATTTTCCTTTCGAAGGCACCATGAATCAGCTCCCCAGTTTTGCTTATCGTCCAGCTTTCGGCTCCGTATAGCAGAACTGGCAAAATAAGGGTTTTGTAGAGCATGATCTTGGTCCCTCGAGTCAGGGGTTTTGACGGCACTTGTTTTGACAAACCGAGGTAACCCCGGTTGGCAAAGGCGTTTCTATGTCGAATCTCCACAGTGATGTCGTTTGGGGAGTTTACGTTTGCCCGAGGTAGAAGAACTCCTTTATTACCTCGAAATTGTAGCTGTCGACTGTGATGTTATGCCTTTTGACCGATCGTTTTTCGGTCGACAGATTATACTTTGTTTTATTCCCATTGACCTTAAGACCAGCTTACTTCGCCTCTTCTACAATAGCTGTAAGTGTTTCCACAACGGCGCGACGATGTCGGTGCCATCTGCGTATCCCAACAGTTGGACTGACTTGTGGAAAAATAGAGCCTTCCGTGTTTACAACAGTCCTCCGCACTATCTTGTCCATTTACAAATTGAAGAAATCACACGACGGCGCATCTCCTTGCCGAAATCCGGTGCAGGTTTTAAACGGCTCGAAAGTTCTCGAGCCGAACACAGTGCATAGCGTGCAGTGCGACAAAACCGGATCAGTTTTCCCGAAATCCCGAATTCGGCCATCGCACCGAATAACTCTTTGCAATGAATGCGGCTTTAAAATCGACAGAAAGGTGATGCGTATCGATTTGAAACTCGCTGGTCTTGTCCAGGATCTGCCTTAATGTGAAGATCTGGTTTATTGTCGATTTGACGGGCCGGAAGCCGCAATGGTACGTGCCGCTTAGTGCGGTGCAAAACGGCTTTAGACGTTTACACTGTACGCTGGACAGGATCTTGTCGGCGACGTTGAGCGGGGATATACCTCCATAGTTGTTGCAAGAGATAGGATTGCCTTTTTTGTGGATGGGGCATTTATAACCCTAGCGACTTATAAAATTGGGCGCATGTAGATTTTGATATCATGCATATTGGAACAGTAACTCAATTTTGATCTAAGTTGACTTTATTATTACAGTTTTTGTTTACATTCTTAAAAAGGATTATCAACGGACCAGATTTTAAATACTAACGAACAAATTCTTTCGGCACATTTAGTTTCCGTGGTGCCAAGGTTTGAAAAAATAAATGTTGTGGTTCTCGACGGATTATGCACAAAATATAAAAAAAAAATAATTTATCTATGAGATATCAAGGAGGTATAAGGTTAAAAAGTGTTTATTTTCTAGAAGTGCTACGTTTGCTCGATATCAGGAATGGATATGCAATAAATTTCACTTCCCAGCAAATTGTTTTCTTTTCGATTTAAAAATGACTAACTAAAAGCAAAACTGACAATTCTTTTAAGGCAGATATCACCGCCATTCAGGAGGTGCGGTGGGATGGGCCGGGCAAAAAGAGGATGAAAAACTGCGATATTTACGAAGGCAGCGCTTATTCGGATGCGGGTTTGTTGTTCGAGGCAGACTTAGGCAAGGAGTCTGAAGCTTTAAGTACATAAGCGAGCGCCTCATAACAATCCGCATCAAGGTTACATTCGGCAACATCAGCCTGATCTGCGCCCACGCCCCAACGGAGGATAAAGATGACGACAGCATAGACGACTTTTACGTTCTCCTAGAAAGAACATACGATCAATGCCACAGCTACGACACCAAGATCGTTCTAGGAGATTTCAACGCAAAGCTGGGCAAGGAAGACATCTTTGCCAGAGTCATCGGGAAGCACAGCCTGCACGACAACACGTCCGAGAACGGCCTCAGGCTTTTGGACTTCGTAACGGGGCGAAACCTCTTTGTAGCCAACACGCGGTTCCCTCACCTCAACATCCACAAAGGGAGCCGGCGGTCTCCTGATCAATAAACCGTCAACCAGATTGATCACATTGCGATCGACGTCAGACACTCCTCCAGCATTCTCGATGTCCGAACATTCCGAGGAGCCAACTTCGACTCGGATCATTTCGATAGGACAACGGAGTAGAGCAAGACCAAGACAGTTTGACGTCGGTAAGCTACAATTGCAATTGACTGCTAGCAACTTTGCCGATCGAGTCTCCCTAAAGCAATCAGAGAGTCCAACCCTGCCCGGCGAAACAATCGACCAACAATGGAACCGTTCTCAAAAAGCCATCAGGAAGCTTCATCTGATGTGCTGGGTCTTAAAACGCCACCCCAAAAAACCCCTGGTTTGATCACGAGAGCAGGCAGGCACATTCAGCGAAGCAAGCAGCATACAAGGCGACGCTAGACAGAAGGATGAGAGCGGTTCGTGAGCTCTATGAACTGGAAGAGCACCGGCTTCTCAAAAAGAAAATGAAAGAGCATAAGAAGCGCGCGATCGAGGAAATGGAGAGGTGTTACGGCAGAAATGATGTCCGAAAGTTCTACCAACGGGTTAAACAACCATCCAAGGGATACAAAATTCGGACAGAAGCCTGTCGTTACGCAGAGGGACAACTCCTAGTAGATTCGCAGTCGATACAGAGAAACTAGAAAAATCATTTCTGTAGACTCGTAGGCCAGTATAACCGAAAGAGGTTTGGGGCATGTGTCAAGATGAGAAAGAATAACGTCCGTATCTTAACATGACACTGTAGATACCAAAGGAAATTTAGCAAGCACCACTCTCTCACTAGAACTATCCCTCATCCTCAGATTCCTAATGGAAACTAGTTTAGAGAGAATGCTCTACTACATACATCTTTCCCCCAGGAAGAAAGATGCTTAAAATCAAAAAAGGATAGCACCTTCGGAGGCTACTCTTGCGAGTTCTGATGTTCCACCCTTTAAATGCTGTATTGGAAGTTGCAGCTGAGATCAAGTACTACCTTTTGATGCATTTGTATGCGTTTTTCCAACGCTGCCTTACCAAAAGGGAATGTACGTTAATAAGCCAAGAAAAACTCAAGAGCTAAACGATGAGATAACTCGGCACATTAACTTCATTGAACCTCAATTATGTCTCAGAGTCTTTTAAAATATGGACCATCGGATAGAGGTATATGGCGATAAAATGGCTATGAACGACGATTATGACACCAATACCGCTGTCAGGCAGAATGTCCCACTCAATATGGACGATGATCGACGAGAATTCCGTCCCCCCGACTTAGACGAGGTCAAGATAGCGATATCAAGACTGAAGTCTAACAAGCTGTCGGTGCGGAATATTTAAGGCATCTGGAGATGATCTGGTTGGGCGCATGCACCAGCTCATCTGTAAGATATAATCGGACGAAAGCATGCCCGATGAGTGGAATCTCAGTATCGTTTGCCCGATCCACAAGAAAGGAGACCCCTTTGACTGCGCCAACTACCAAGGGATAAGTCTCCTGAACATTGCATACAAGATCTTCTCTGCCCGCCTGAAGCCGTTTATAAATAACCTGATAGGTCCATATCAGTGTGGCTTCAGGCCGAGGAAGTCCACCATCGACCAGATTTTCACACTACGGCCGATCCTGGAAAAGACCCAAGAAATGCTAATCGACACCCCCCACCTATTCGTCGATTTCAAGGCCCCATATGACAGCGTGCATAGGGACGAGCTATGCAACGACATGTCTAGTTTTGACATTCCTGCCAAACTTGTCAGGTTGTGCAGGATGACGATGGAGAACTCTCGCTGCTCCATCAAGGTCGGTAACGAACTCACCGAGACCTTCAATGTCAAAAAAGGATTTAGACAAGGCGATGCGCTGTGATGTGACTCCTTTAACATCATCCTGGAGAAGATCGTGCAAGACTCACACGCCAACACTAGAGGCACGATCTTCCAGAAGTCCGTACAACTGCTAGCATACGCGGATGACATTGACGTGATTGGCAGAACACAGCGAGCCGTCAATGAGGCGTTTGCTGGCATTGAGGAGGAAGCGGCTAAAATGGGTCTAGCGGTGAATGAGGGCAAAACGAAGTATATGCTGTCATCGAGAAAGGACACACAACATCGACGACTTGGCCAAAACGTCACCATAGGCAGCTTTAACCTCGGCTCGCAAGTATACTGTACGAACAACCCCAGTACCGAGATTAAACGCAGAATCACTCTTGCCAGTCGCTGTTTCTATGGACTCATGAGGCAATTGAGTAGTAGAGCCATCTCTCGAAGGAACAAGTTGACTTTATACAAGACCTTGATCGTCCCTGTCCTGCTCTATGGTGCGAAATCATGGACAATCACAAAAGCGGATGAAGAAGCACTTGGTCTTTTCGAGAGAAAAGTTCTGCGTTCAATCTTTGGTCCTGTCTGCGTTGATGGTTATTGAAGAAGAATATTCAATCACGAACTGTACGGGCTGTACAGCGGCATAAGCCAAGTCAGGCGTCTACGGATTCAACGTCTAAGATGGCTGGGCCATGCAGAGCGCATGGACAACACGGCTCCAGCCCAAAGAGTCTTCGACTCCGAACCAGTGGAACAACGCAATTGAGGACGCCCACGGAACCGATGGCGCACCCAGGTGGGGAAGGACCTCAATCAGCTTGGTGTGCGCAGTTGGAGACAGCTGGCTAGAGATCATCCCGGCTGGAGAGGCTTACTGGTTGAGGCCCAGATCCACCTCGGACTGTAGCGCCACCAGACGAAGAAGAAGACAATTCATTTATCATGGTTCCACAGTTTTTCCTTTTAACAGCTCTTACATTTGCTAGTTAGCTAGTTTCTATGCACAGGGAAGTAAAACAGTATTTATACACTCATGCTCATACAATTAAGCCACATATGCGATAATGAGGTACCTGCTGTCTCACATCTACTTCCGCCGTTCCGCTTCATTTTCTTTGTTTGGATAAACTATTTTCTTGCTCTTTAGAAGCTTTAACATATTTCAGCTTCATTCATTGCAACAGTAGGAATTGCTACGGCAAGTAGCATATCCTTTCGCATATGTGGCTTAATTGTATGAGCATTTTCATACACAACTCACAACATAAAGTCGCATACAAAAATGTCTCCCAGCAATCTTCATCTCAAAAAAGTGCGCCACCAAATCCCGATACAATCTATATATTTGTTTGTATACAGGTAGCCCCGCCAAATATACGGAAGAGACCATGGCACATCAGAACTTCATCAAAGTAGGGTGGAAATAAGCAGTGTGTTCGGGCTTAGTAGGTGTCTCAGAATGGATGTGCGTGTACAACCTCCACTGGTGGGCTGTTAATTGCAACGATTTACGCATATCTGTAAAATGTGTAAATCTCAAACAATTACATTTTTGCTTATTACTTCCGTTTTAAGAATCACAGAATAATGACTGATGCATCAATCTCTTCTTATTTTTTTGCAGTAATTAATTGTTTTACTTGAACTAAGAGGGAGTTCCTAAGCGTTGAAATAGATGTAAAATAAGCGACAGGAGTTTAATTTTTTTGATACGGGCGTGAGACGCTTCCACTTCCTGAGAATCGCTGACCATGCTCAAGCTGTGTAGAAATAGCCTCTCAAACATTGCCGTTTTGAGATGGCATAGAAAGGTAAATCACTTTCACACGCAAGAGTAGAAGCACGCGCAACATGAAATGAGTCATATCATTACTTTGTTTGCTCCAACTGGGCAGCCAGCAGTCACCAGATTACCTTCACATTAGCATCGAATTGAAAGCATATCGGGCTCTGGTCAGAGCGGCCTTTGAAAGCCGTCCAACAACTGAGGACTTTCTATAATTCTTTTTGGTATTTACACAGAGGCCTTTTATATATGTGCAGTGTAACTGCAAGAGTGCTAGAATGACATCGGCCTTAGGTCCTGTTCTGTGGGCTAACAGATCGCTGCTAGTGCGATTGCACGCCGAAGAGATCCAATCAGACCAGCTATCAGGCAGTTCACTCCTGCCTGTTGCAGAACGCTTTTTAATTCGAATGTATCTCCAGTCTCGTTACCACTTTTGACAAACGACTTTTCACTTGGAGAGCATGTAGAGCAACATGTTTCCTTGAAATAGAGGTTTACGTAGGGCCAGCATGCTTAATTTGTGGGTGAGGTCCATCTTACTATGATTGGATAACACGACATGCTCCACTCGCACGTCCTCTACTGCCCCCTCGACTGGCAGAATATACATACGTGACCCATGGCTGACGGTGAAAAGCATTCCCCTTCAGTCTGCCTCACTGTCAAGCCCCCGCGTAGAACTATCACCTCGAAATCCACTTCAATCCATTCTTTGCAAATCACCCTTAAATCATTGCACTGCAATCAATTACAATTTTCTGTTTGTACCTAACACGAGCGATAAAAGAAATCAAAGAGCCCTTACACACTTCACGCGAGCAGGCGAATCTATTTTCGCGATCTGGGATAAATGTGTGCCTTGTATCGCAGGCAAACATTCCCCAGACACGTTCCAAAAGTACAGAACACAAACATTCAAAAAAATGCCAAGTGAACCTGAAAATAGTTCACTTATGCGCGAGTGCTTTGCAAAATGCGAAGAAAACAAAGCGGAAACATGCTCCACGCCAAGCCGTGCTACTGCCAATGTGGCTACGGCCCGTGGCTACTGTTTTCTAGTCCAAACGAGACCATCACAGCGTCTGTGATGCGGCACTTATTTTTAAACACGCATTTGGATTGGTTTCGCTTGCCGCTTTTGAACTTGGGACGACGCTCCGCGCCGTATCGGGATGCTCAATCGCAACTAATGGTTTAATTAGCACTGCGAATCCAATCGATGGACTCTAATGGACGTTTTTTTTCTTGGATTCAATATCCTGATCATGGGGACGGGTCGTTGGCACTAGTTTGAGAAATCGATTTAAATTTTTTCACTGCAGCTGTGAGTGGATTCGAGAGGATCTTCTGACACACCACATGTCGTAATTTGCTTGCTTGAACGTTATTTTTGAGTTAGAAATGCACATTTACTTGAGCGATCTTTTTCAAATTTGTTTTCAATTTCAATTTTATTTGTATAAATTCATTTTGTAATTTTTACATTGTTTATCTGCAAAGCCTGAATGGCTTGTCTGCAGATGACTAGTCACAAAAATGTTGCAAATATATACGTTGAAGTTCAAGTAAAACAGTTTTGAATACATTACAATTAACAATTAAGAGTTGTTTCGATTTACAGATATTACGCAAGAATATAATAGATGACGATTTTTGGATTTACAATGACATTTTACATTTTAGTTTTAAGAGTTTAAATATATTTCTTTTGCTTTTTTAACCATGTCTCTTTTTTGTAGGTTGCGAATTTCCCTTGGGAGTTCGTTAAGGATGGTTGGAGTTGTGACCTTAAAAGTCCTTCGACCATACTCATTCCAGTACCTCGGAACTTCGCATAGCTGCTGCTGTCGTCGTCTGGTGTTCACCATTTGCTGCGTCTGGGTCATGTACGTGTTGTCGTCACCGAAGTTGGCCAAGATTTCCAGATTGTATATATGGCTGATGTTGAGCAGACGTGTAGGTTGAACATCTCTGGGGCTTCCTGCTTCTAGCACAAGTTCCTGGAGTCTTCTGTGCACTTTCTGTAGAGATTGCATTTGAGACGCTCTTCCCCACGCCAGAATGCCGTACCTTATGTGTATTCCACCAAGCCCATATAGCACTGCCTCAGTACTCTTGGTGTGCAGAGTTTGCGCAGGTGGAAAAGGTCGTACGCAGATTGGCACAGCTTATTCTTCAACAGCTCTAAATGGTAGTTCCATTTAAAATTGTAGTCAATCGTCAGCCCTAGATATTTATATTTTGACACATAATTTATGTATTCGGTGCAGTCATCGTTGTCCTCTGTTATTCCATCACAGCCACGTCTGTGCAAACAATCTACGCTGTGCATTTTTATCTTAAGTTTTGTGATAAGTTATCTTCATCACGCAATTGCGTATGTTGATTTGATCGTGTACGGATCAGGTCCAAAGATGGAGGATATCACTATTCTCTCACTGGGTGACTTCGACTCACTCATGAATGGAAGTAGAAAATCAACTTCGAGTAGTCGGAAACCATTTTGTTCAGTACGCCGTAGTATAAGGCCTCGGCGGATTCGAAAAAGAATTGGCCAAGTTTCTCAATTGTTGGGCAACACGCACAACCATTGGCGCAAAGGACTGTAGTCAGATATCTGGGGACCTGGCTAGATCAGTATCTATATTTTAACAAACATGTAGAATGTAGATGCTGCTCTGGCCAGGGCCCGAGGCGGTTTTGCTCTTACAAAACGACTGTTTAATAACAAACAACTCGATACGAAGGTGAATGTTATCAGCTACATGCCATGATGGAAAAGATTCGGTTGTTTGAGAGGGCTTACCTTAGGGCCTGTCTTCGCCTTTACAGAAGTCCAAAGTCTCAGCACAGAAAATTCTACTCCAATGGAGTGTTATACAACAGGGCAAACCTGAAGAGTGGGCAATTTCTTGGTGAAGCTGGTTGGAGGCCATACTGCCAAGGCGATGAACTCGGCCCAAAAATTGGCTGGCACAAGCGTCTGCACTTAGCCTCTATCAGCGAACTGCTACTATCACCTCCACGTGGTGAAATCTGGGAGCCGAGCACCTTCGATCGAAGATGGGGTAACCAACCCCCGTGGGAGGTCGTTGGCGGCTGCAGACGAGAGAGGGGGGAGAGTGTGCCTGTACCAGGGCTCATCTCTCTTTATGGATGGCGGCGGAGGAGCTGGAAACTGTCTGGCCATCGGCGGCATCCGAAACTCCAGTCAGACGGAGTTACCTGGTGCGCAGTCCTTCTAGAGCTACCTCGACATTTTCGGAGCACAGGTCTAGAAGGTTTCTTTCAAGGCCAGGTCGGGGCCTGCACGGATACGGACGGAATTAATACGCATGTGTATACGGCTACATAAATGTGATGACATGATGTACATATATGTAGATTAGCTTGAGTTAGCTTGTAAGTTTTATTTTAAGGTTGAATGTAAGTTAGTTTTTAATTTCTTTAAAAAAAATGTACTGCCATTAAGTTTTTCCAATTCTTTTTAATATATATTAGTCCTGATAAAATATTCTTTTTATATAATCGATGTTAGGTTAAGTCCAAAGACATAAAATAAGATTAAGCTTAGGTTAGAGTACCCGCCAAGGGGCAGGTAGGTTAGAATAAGTAACACCGTTCGTCCAACTAGTTCTAAGCATTTTTGTCCAGTATGTTTATAATGAAATCTTTAATAAAAATTAAATTAAAATGATATGAGTTAGAAACGCAGAAATGATCTGGCAAGTGAGTGCAATTGAATGGGGTTCTTAATCATATTTTATTTTGTCTTATTTACGACGCCAAATGGAGAATTTTGGTGCTGAAACGTATTTCCGTCAATTCAACTTTTCACAACAGCAGAATTGTCTGCTTTGTATGTCTTTTTAATGAACTACTGCCCCGTACTGTACTTCATTAGTGCTAGGGGTGATCTCCCTTAATAAATAGGATATCGGCATTGTCCAACCGAAGGTCCAGGACTACGTAGTTCAACCACTCGCTGCTAAAAATTACAACCTTTTCCACTTGCAGAATAACAACAAACATTGTAAGCCATGATTCTAGGTGAAAAATAAAACATATGTAAGCAATAAAATGTCCAGGTTTGAGTTCTCCTGTTCGTCATCGAACCGGCTTACATGGCACACAACCACTCTGCACCGCTGGCAGAAGTCTATGACCTGCTAGCGAACATCTCCAGTGGAAAACTAATCAGCCAATGGACTGCAACGCAAACGCACGACACGCGTTATGGGGTAGATCAGAAATTAACGAAGATGTTGAGTATCTTTTTGACTTTATAAACAAAACCGACCTCGTTTCATGGAACAAGGACAATACTCCGACCTTCACTTTTCCGACCGCACATAGATTTAACGGCTGGGACATAGTTCTCTCCGCCAAGAACCTCTCTAAGACTAGAGATAATGGATGATAGAGATATCCAACATCGGCCATTTTTACCCCTGCCCCACAACGAAGATGTAGTGGTAATCCCCTGTATTTCACTTATACTTTTACAACGCTCGTCAATCCACCACAATATGGCGACCGATTCGTGAATTTTGTGGGAAATCGCGTCAGATTCATGAATTTAATGAGAATCCATGTACTTTGCATGTAATAACATTGGCACGGTTTGGCACGATGCTTTATGTCATAAACTGTTCAAACTTAAGCTTCTTATACCGCTTATCAAAATTATACAGAGCTTTCTTAGTTCAAGAGAATACGTCGTTAAAATTCATAAAGACATAGCCTCTACCCACTATATTCGGTATGGCGTACCTCAAGGTTCTGTCCTTGGGCCTTTACTATTTGATTTATACGTATCTGACATACCTTGCCTTGGTGGAAATAGTCATGTTGCCATGTTTGCAGATGACACGGCGATTTTTTCGTCTGGCTCTTTATTTGCTGATGTATACAATTCCCTGCAAGATGCTCTAAATCAATATTTAGCATATTTCAGTAAATGGAAAATTAAAATAAATTGCAACAAAACTCAAGCTGTCTGGTTTTCAAGATGTAGGAAACCGTGTTTTTTACCTAATGGTATTAAACTCAATATGTTCTCAGAAAGCATTGAGTGGTCAGACGATTGTAGATATTTAGGAATTATATTGGACAAAAAACTTACATTCCGTAAACATGTCAGCAATACGACTGATAAGATCAAAAAAATTGTCAGAATTCTTGATCCATTGGTGTGCAGGAAGTCGAAGCTCAGTAACGATAACAAAATTTTATTATTTAAATCCATTTTCCAAGCTATTCTACTATATGGTGCTCCTGTATGGAGCAGTTGTGCTCGTACTCACAGAATCAAATTGCAAAGGTGCCAAAATAAAATCTTGAAAATGATGCTCAATCTTCCATGGCACCATTCAACCTTTGAACTTCATAACAACGCCAACGTTAAGACACTTGAATTTCTCACTGAGAAAATTAATAACAGCTTCTTCATAAAATGTTCTACTTCTGAAAATCTTCTCATTTCACAACTTGCAGAACCATAAAATATTCATAATATAAAAATGTAACTAGGTCTGTTAGAATTTATTATCCAGAAACAAGTGCAATATTAGTTTTTAAGATTCAAATAAGGGGTTTTCCTTGTAGTTTCCCCTTGATACTTCATATTAACATTCAAAATCACTCTCCTGTCTTTATATATTTTTAAGATTATAGTTGCAAAGAAAATATTGTCCTAAATCTCTAAACCACTAGTTGCAACATTAATTGTAATTATAACTGATTATCTACTGAAATAAAATTGAATTGAACATTAATGGCTATGTTGTTCGGAGGGTGTTCAAAAGTTGACTAGTATTTTTAAGGGAATTTTCTTAAATTGTTATATGGACTTTCGTGAATAAAAATGTATTGCAATGGCCATTTAACTGGAACATTTGACCAAAAATTAATTCCTACGTATATATACAGCTTATTCATAAACCATACCTGACAAATTAACTCAAAAAATGAAGTCCGCTTTATACGATTAATTCATGAATTCTGAAAAACTCATGAATTCAATTTAAACAATTTGATAAGAACAATGGCAAGATATTGCAACTTTTACTAATGCATAAAAATGGTTGTCAAAACTTCTTATTTGTGATTCACGCTTCAATAATATTTTTATTTTTGGTTAACTGAACGTGTGAATGTATTATTAATTTTTATTCATATGAAAAAATTCACACTATGTTGTGCATTCATTAATTATGTCCAAGTATTTCAGATTGCAAATTGCTCAATGTTTTAATGAATCGACTTCATGAATATAAGCTTTGCTCGTTCGTTTACCCCTCCAGACTGTGTTGAAAATTGAACACCGAAATTTGAAAAAACGTTCAAATAACGAGCTACTTTTCAAATAAGAACCCTGATTCATCCCATTACTAAGGAGGGGAAGGATATCAGATTTTCCACAGCTGTTCGCAAGAGCTCACACGTTTTCACAGACACGGGACAAAAAGCGTATAAAAAAACGCTGTCAGATGATATCAAGGGGCAAGGGAGGTAGAAGTTGGATATCTCTATTATAGGTCTCTGTCTAAGACTGGAGAGCTTAAGATCATCCTCAGATCTTTTTTGTTGTGATTCTCATGACCTAGGATCCCATTCCCTTCAGAAACCATAAAAGAGTGATTGGATTAAATCAAAAACAGAAGAAGTAGGTATACTCCCAAAATTAAGCAGAAAGGAAATCAGTAGTGTAGTAGGCGTTATTACCAGTCATTGCTTGTTTGGCAGAAGAACGGGAACCCCTACAAAGACAGACTTCTGCAGGAGCTGTTGTGACAAAGAGGAAGAACAAACTGCGCTTCATTACCGCGGCACTTGTCCAGAACTTGCAAGGACAAGGAGAATCACGCTACAACATTCATTGTCGCAGTTGCAACAGTGGGTCGCCGTGGCGCAGTGGGTCAATGCGTCGACACCTACGCTGTTGTGACTAAGAGGAAGAACAAACTGCGCTTCATTACCGCGGCACTTGTCCAGAACTTGCAAGGACAAGGAAAATCACGCTACAACATTCATTGTCGCAGTTGCAACAGTGGGTCGCCGTGGCGCAGTGGGTAAATGCGTCGACACCTACGCTCTTGTGACGAAGAGGAAGAACAAACTGCGCTTCATTACCGCGGCACTTGTCCAGAAGGACAAGGAAAATCACGCTAGGCAGTTATTCTTTCAATCGCCTAGAAGAAATATGAGACACACATATTCTGGTCATATCAAAATTTATGAAAAACTAGCAGTTACTGCACATATTAAAAAACCAGATATTACCAAAATCTTTTTCACAGAATTCCGAACAAAGTCGCCAAAGACATCAGTTTTAAGAGTCTATAAAGGACAAACAAACATTGATTCTTATATATTGAGATTTAACTGATTGATTTTTTTATTCAGCATAAGGCTATTTTTATAACAATTGTGTACAATTTATCTTAAAGAACGAAATAATAAAAATAAAATTCATTATAGTTTAATTAAATATAAGGAACTAACAAAGATTTTGTGGTCGCCGTGGCGTAGTGGGTTAGTGCGCCGACTCCTACGCAGAGGGTGCCAGGTTCGATACCCGAATTTACCATTTACCATAATTCACGGCTACAGCTCTTTCGAGTCACTGACAATGCTCAAAGAGTATTCCTGTCTAGAAAAAGCTTCTCCACATCGCGGTTCGGAGTCGGCATTAAACTGTAGGTCCCTTCCACGCGTGAAAGAATAATACGCACAACACGAGTGGTTGCTGAGAAGCTAGGAACAGGTCCTCCTCGGACTGTCGCGCCACCCATATTATTATTATTATAACAAAGATTTAAGACTTTTAATATTGCGTTAAGACTTTTATTCATTTGGTAAACTATTAAATAATTTTAATCCATTATAAATTAAAATATTTTGAGATCTCTTATTAAAAAAAAAAAAAAACAAAGCTTAAGGTTATATGGTTGAACTTCTGCTACATAAACTAATTGGTTTGTAAAATACTTTGGTATAAAACCCTTTTTATCTTAAATATAAATACATTCATTAATGTTCTTTGATTAATTGTTAGAGATTTTAGTGTATCAATCATTATATTGCACATTAGAATACATCTCATTCTTTAAATCTGTTTTGACTAACGAATACAATCGTTGAACTGCTAATAGATAGCGTTGACCTTATTCCTCTGAGGAAACCAATTTTCTGAGCAATTTTTTTACAAGTGTTGTCTAAATGTTTATCAAATAACAACTGATTATTAATTATTACACTCAAATATTTATGTTCGCTTACATTTTTTATGAAAACATTATCAATAATAAAAGTCTTAACATTTAGATATTTAATACGTTTATCCAACGAATCTCCAGATACGTAATTAAGAGCATCCTCCGCTCAAAGCATGATTTCAGCAAATTGAAGAACCTTCTGCAAGTCGTTGATGTAAGTAATAAGCAGCAATATTCCAAGAAGTAGCAGCAACACAACAAAGGACTGTATCATCTAGGATATGTCACTAACATACCAGTAGGTATTTTTGGTGTTCAGTTAGTACCCTTAATAGGAACCGTTGCGTAAAATATCAGCTAGTGATATCACAATGGATCCAATCAGGTCCAACTAAGCCAACACTGCTGCATTTCTGGCAATCACTAGAACCTAACCAAATCTAGTAGATCTTTACTCAGGAGGCTAATCGTCATAACCGAACAACCGGATGTGTGTCCTTTTAAATGACTTTTGCATCACAGATCACCTACTCTGCTCGTAGGGGCATACTACAATAGCAGCAGCATTTGCCAGCTAAATCCCTTCGTCACATGCACAACATTCATTGCTGCAGTTGCAACAGTGGGTCGCCGTGGCGCAGTGGGTAAATGCGTCGACACCTACGCAGAGGGTCCCAGGTTCGATACCCGAATTTACCAACTGTGATAATTCACGTCTCCACCTCTTTCCAGTCGCTGACAATGCTCAGAGAGTTCTCTCAAGTTCGCCGTTCGGAGCCGGCATTAAACTGTCCTTTCCATTTAAGGTCCACTAAGGCATTAAGGGTCCCTTCCACTAGTGAAAGAACAATAGCGCGCACAACACGAGTGGTTGCTGAGAAGCTAGGCCCAGGTCCGCCTCGGACCATATTATTATTATTATAATACGTTGATGGAAGCTTTTCTCCGGGCTTAGGGTTGCTGATAAGAGGTCTGCTTATACTGCTGGCCAACTTTTTAATATGGCATAGTGGCCGTGTGGTTCCCAGGCCACTGAGGCTGCACTGTTGCCACAGAATAGGTCGAGAGGAGCGAAGAAGAGAATGGTCTTCAGTGCTGTCATCGACGTTATTCTAAGACAAGCTGTTTTTCTAGAACACATACTAGCTCATGTACCATTTCCAGTGAAACCCAAAATCCCACTTAATTCGAAAGTGCAAACGTACGCTTCACGTTTGTGTGTTCCGGAAATTGAAAAATCCAGAACTCCCGCAGATTGTTGCTAGAAGATGTTTTGCTTACCGAATTCCTGCTCGTCTACTAGGCGAATTTATAGAGACATACGCCAAAAATCGATGCAATAAATTCGTCAATTCATTCCTTGACACTGGCACATCGCACCGCTGGCGGACCAAGGAAAACGCAAAAGCGAAAACCGAAAACCAAATGAAATCGCACACTGTACACAAACAAACACGAACATTTCACAGCTTTACTCGGGGGAATACTAAACACCTACGAGTCTACAGATTTATCTAGGAAAATTCATTTAAATGACATGTATACAAACAAATCTATTTTTGCAGCAGGAACGCCAATTCACAAATCGACCTCATTCTGTGTTCCGCCTCCGTGCTCCGTCGTCTCTCAGCACACACAGCCTTACGTCATGATGGACTTAGATGTGTTCCTACGTCGTCGTCGTCGTCGTCGTGGTCGGGGAGTGCGGCGGCGGTGGCGGCGTGAACAGCTCTAGGGTGTTCCAATCGGTGAAGTAGTTGACCAGCATCAGGTATGCATATCCGGTGTAGATGTAGGCCCACATCTGAACGTGCAGCTGCTTGGGGGCCAGACTCTTGCGCAGCTGGTGCAAGTAGGCCCGCCTGCCGTCCGTCAGCAGCTTGCGGACAAAAGCTCCCCCAAAATAAACAATGCTCAGCAGAAGAATAATCCGACGTAGGTGCACCAGTAGGATGGCCATCCGTCGCGACGACGTGGAGTATCGTTGCACAAGCAGCTGAAAAATTTTGGACAAAATTTCGAATTTGACGCTTCTGACACTGTGCCAAATGGCTTCCGCAGCGCGACTTACTTTCTTCCGGTTTTCCGACGCGCAGCGGCTTTTCTCGCGTTTGTTTACAGTTCTCCTTGCCTGACTCGTGCCCTCAAGCTGGTCACTGACTAGTTGACTGGCTCAACAAATGAGTGCCAGAGAGCACCGCGATGCGTTCGGGGCTTTCGCGCTAATGTAGCGAAACTTTTCAGCGGTTCAGCGCCGAAATACGAAAAGGGGGAGCATGTGCCCGTCGGAAAATTCTAGACCACCACCGCCAGAGTGAATTGTGCCGGGACAGGGGGTGGTTTATAATTAAACCCGCGAGCTTTTTCATCAGCGGCCGCTGCTCTGTCAGTGGCTGATGAAAATGGGCTTGCAGTGGCTGTCTGGACGGTCTTGGCGGGCCAGTTAATTGATGTTTGTATTGAAATTGAATAGGAATCCGATGGATGTGTGGCGCCGATCCTAAATTTTCAAAGACTCTTCTGGCCGCGATTGAATGCGTAAATAAGTAAATGACGCAGGTCACATGGGAAGACACGCCATGTTGACGGTGTTAGATCTTGCGAACGCCATTGGAGATCGTTACGCAGCACACGCTGCGGACAGGATGACAGTTGACATCTTGACACAAAGCGAGAATGATATATTTGTGGCGTACGAGGGTTTTTTTTTCCCCGAACCAACGTCACTCGGTAGTCGCGTGTCGCGGGATAGGATGGAGAGTGTTCTTTCTTGATCGTGGCAGATATTTCTTTCACAGATCTGAGAGCATTTGAATGGATGGTGGATCCAGTGGATTGTGAAACTACGAATTAGTATGTGAATGGTGGCTCTTTCGGTGACAAGAATTTATGAGGCGACGACGGAATGTTGAAAATGGCTTCTCAATCGATAGTCGATTTTTTTCACAATTTCTTGCATAACCTTCTGAGACACGCAAATTTATTGGATTTATTTTTCAGAGATAGGTAGGATTGGGTGGTTCGGATACATTATTTTAAGTGACATGATAAATCTCTTAATCCAACCGTCACTGAAGTGAACGCTGGCATTAAAACGGAGGCGGCCAAAATGAGTTTAGCGGTAGCACAAGCGGCTAAAACTGGTGTCGAGTCGACGTCACCATTGGAAGCTATACGTTCGAGGTAGTGAAGATCTTACCTCTTACCTCGGCTCTCAAGTAAACAGCACGAACAACATCAGTACCGCGATTAAACGAATGCAGACTAACTAATTGCAATTGCGTAGCAGAGCCCTCTCTTGTAGGACCAAGCTATCCCTGTCCTGCTCTGTTGCACGGAAGCCTGGACAATCTCAAGAGCAGATGTAGAAGCTCTTGGTGTCTTCGATAGAAAAGTTCTGCGTTCAATCTTTGTCCATGTTTGCGTTGTTGCTTCTTCGAGAAGAAGGTTCAACCATGGTTCAACGCCTAAGATGGCTAAGCCAGGGACAACACTACTCCATCCCGGAGAGCCTTTGGCTCCGAACCAGTGGCACAACGCAATAGAAAACGGCCACTGAACCGATGGCATACACAAGTGGAGAAGGACTTCAACCAACTTGGCGTGTTATATGAAGGCTGGCCAAAGATCGTGCCAGCTGGAGAGGCTTGTTGGTTGGGTCCCAGGTCTACTCCGGACTGTAGCGCCATTATAAGCAGAAGAAGAAGATCTTTAAATCCAATCTTTAAATCCATCGCAGGTATCTGGTCAAGTGAGTGTAAAACGGGTCTACCGAGCGTTTGTCTGGCTGGCACTGTCAAGAGAGGGGCGGGTACAAATTGAATGTGTTAACGTCCTTCTCTCAGTCGTACTGTTGCAACTATATAATAATAATAATAATAATAATATGGGTGGCGCGATAGACCGAGGCGGAACTGGGCCTAGCTTCTCAGCAACCACTCGTGTTGTGCGTGCTTTCACGAGTGGAATTGACATACAGTTTAATGCCGACTCCGAACGGCGAAGTTGAGGAAGCTTTTTTTAGACAGGAATAGTCTTTGAGCATTGTCAGTTACTCGAAAGAGCTGGAAGCCGTGAATTGTGAAAGTTGGAAGATTGGGGCTTGAAACCTGGCACCCTCTGAGTAGGAGTCGACGCACTTACCCACTACGCCACGGCGACCCACTAGGTTAACGTATTGCTACACTTAAAAGCCTATTGCGGCCAAAGTCGTCGAAAGGCGGATAAGTGAGCACGTCTTCAGCTTTCAGAAAAAACTAGGTCTCCCGTTAGAGCCTCTTGGAGCTTTTTGTCCACAGTCCAACAAACGATAAAACACACCACACCGCCTGCAAATTTGTGCTAAATTAAGATTCTACTATAAGAAATTGAATATCTCAGAGCTACGTTAATGGATCCATTTAACTTTTTTCTTAAATAAAGATTTATATTTTTTCTAAAAACAAAGTCCTATTGCATTCATCCAGCCATTGTTAGCCAAGAAATTGTGACTTTTGTAACATGACCAAAGTCAAGACCGTGTTTTTTAAGTCCGATGCAGCGAAACAATTTTTTGTTTCAGGTGGAAATCTTCGACAATGCTCTCTGGCGAACTTTCGCACATAGAAGTGTGCAAGATTTTTACTCACTAATGCCACCTCCCTTAATTTATTAAGACTACAGCTAAGTGAAGCACTTAACGAGTAGTTTGTATTTTATGATTTAGGTACTGATCGGCAGGTTACTCTCCACTGAAAGTTCTTGCTCTCCTGTAGACTACCGCATGAGATCAAGAGGTCTAGTCCTTTGAAGTCGGCGCAAGACGTTAGTTTTCTCAAGGATCGGGTGAACTGTAGAGTTTGTGTGCTCTTTTAGGCGGCGCTCTTAACATCATCTTGGAGTGGTAATATTCCAAGATCTCGTTCCTGATATAACATGATGCATTAACGATAGTTCTAAGCACCTTATTTTGAAAAGTCTGTCCCTAGTCTCTAGGACAACCCCAAAGTTGTACGCCATACGTCCAAACAGCTTTTAGGATTTACTTGTATACAAGCAGTTTGCTGTCAATACCTAGCTTGGAATGTTTACCAATAAGCCAGTATATATCTTTAGGTTTCGTGTCAAGCACGTTTCTTCTTAACATGCTCCTTCCACTTGAGTTTTACGTCAAAATTCATCCCGAGGTATTTCGCAAAAGGTGCTTGGACACGATCTGGGAAGACTGGCAAGCTATTAACGTGCCTATAAGTGAAATTAATGTGGACTGATTTACTTTCATTTGGGACAAGAGTCTGCAGAAGTTCATACATTTGTGTATCTGATTCTTCCAACGTTTTGGCTGTTACCAAAATGGCGGTGCTGTCAGCAAATGTGGCTAGAACAGGTGCAGGGACAAAAGTCCACAAGTCATAAGTCCATAATGAACTTATATAGTACCTTATTTAGGACTTATGACTCACCAAAGTGGAACATAAGTCCATAAAGTTAAAAAAAAAAATAAATAAATAATGATCGCAGGGCCGGCACAAGTACGATTTGGCGCCAAAGTAGGAGGTCAAACCCACTTAAGTGGGTCATAAGTCCATGAAATTCAATTATGGACGTATGACTTGTGGACTTTTGTCCTTGCACCACTGAACAGTGTGTTCTTCTTCTGGTAAATCACTAGAGTTGGGCGATATTGCACGAGGAATAAAAATGATCCCTTTTCTCAATTGACTCAATCATCAACATAAACTACCCTCTTGAGTGAAAGAGAGGGTGGTCGACGATCGGGTGAATCAGAGAGACATGCATGGGCAATCATCTTTGGATCGCGAAAGGGTACGGTCGTTGGTTTACCCGTGGTAGATATATTTTCAACCAAATATTAGTATATAGTAGGTATAGCAGAGGTTCCGAGATCAAACGCAGAGTAACTCTTGCCAACCGCTGTTTCTATGGGCTCAAGAGGCAATTGAGTAGTAGAGCCATCTCTCGAAGGACCAAGCTGACTTTATACAAGACCTTGATCATCCCAGTCCTGCTGTACGGCGCGGAATCGGATCAAAATCGGATGAGGAAGTCCTTGGTATTTTCGAGAGAAAAAGCTCTGCGTGCGATCTTTGGTCCTGTTTGCGTTGACTTGGAGGAACGTCTTGGAGGAGATTCAACCACTAACTGTACAGGCTGAACATAGAGAGATGAGCCAAGTCAGGCGTCTGAGGATCCAACGCCTAAGATGGCTAGGCCATGTAGAGCGTATGGACAACTCAGCTCCGGGCCGGAGAGTCTTCGACTCCGAACCCGTGGGACAACGCAACAGAGGACGCCCGCGTTTAAGGTGGCGCACCCAGGTGGAGAAGGACCTCAACCAACTTGGCGTGCGACACTGGAGACAGCTAGCCAGAGACCGTGCTAACTGGAGAGGCTTGTTGGTTGAGGCCCAGATCCACCCCGGACTGTAGCGCCAAATAAAGAAGAAGAACGTATAGCAGAGGGCCCAGAACACTCCCGTGCGGTACACCAGCATTCATATTTTTAAAAGCAGAATATTCATTTCCATGCTTCACACGGAAGATCCTATCAGAAAGATAGTTCGCTAAAATACTATACAGTTTCCCCGGTAAGGATCGGTATAGTTTATATTTCAGGCCTTTATCCCAAACTTTGTCAAAGGCTTCAGAAACATCGAGAAATGTGGGTGAACAAACGAGCTATTGTTCAAATACCTTTTCTACTATATCAGTTATACGATGAACTTGGTCAATAGTTGAGTGTTTACTTCTAAAACCATTGGAATGAGCTGTTTCGTCTAAGCAGATGTTTTTCAAATACTTTAGACATTATCGGAAGTAGTGGGATAGGTCTATAGGACTTTTTATACTTTGGTGGTTACCCGGGTTTTGGCACCATTATAAATGTTGCCACTTTCCATTGACTAGCTAACACTACTAACATAGTCCAAGCGCGGCATTAATTAAGTAGAGTAACTTAAGAACGGCCTTCTAAGGTAACTCTTTAAGAATTTCTCCCGTAATTAAATCGTAACCAGGAGCTTTTTTCGGTTTGAGCTTTTTTAGTTCTTGAGCTCGTCATATGCGTCAAATCCATTGAAACAAAATAAAGCATAACTCCGAAGGTTGCAAGAAATAGCAGCTCCTTGCTGCAACTTGAAAGTATGAAGCACACGTTGATATAAGTCGCTACGCGTAGCTTGGCGTGGTTTTTTTTTGAAACTCAAAGAGTATTCAGCAAAAGTCTTTTTTCTCAACACCTACGTTTGAAGCTACTTACCGAAGGTACATTTAAGGATTTTTTTTCTATTTTTTCTTATTTCAATTAGCCAAGATCGGACTAATAGAATGGTCTATAAAGATACAGAATTTATTTTATGAAGCTTGGGATAAAGACATGTAAACTTTTGTTGAAGATATGGCTTGCAACCTGTTGACTTTGAGGGCTTGTAAATAAGTGTATGGTATATCCATATAAAAAATGGCTTTGAAATCATAAGACCGGGTTATGTAAGAGCACTTAGAGTTGTCTTTTCTTCATTCCCACTGGCAATAGGCATCGATACGATTATTGAGTTATAGGCTACCACTACAGGTACCAGCAGCCAGCCAGCTATCAGCAGCCAGCCAACTACCAGCAGCCAGCCAAAAAAAGAAAAAGGCTTCAAAGGACTTTCCCCCAAAACCCTTTTTTCCGCTGTTAACTGACTGTGCGCCATGGTCTTCTGTGACCTTCTGTGTGCACTATGGGATGACTGGAGTGGATTTTAAACCGAAGTGGCTACAATCCTCGAGGGAGAACTAAAGTTGAGCGTGAACAATGTAACCTACGAACCGATCGCCACTTTTTCTCAGTCAAGCGGTTATTAAGTCTGTGACATCGGACATTCTGAGCAGGCAATGTGGACAGAGCGTCGGTGAAAATCTTTTCGGGATCACGATACCAAAGCGTACTGGAATTCAAGGGAACGAAAAAGTGGGAAGGAAACTCGCGAAAAAGGGACCTGAGCTGGGAGAATCTCTAGTAATCCCTTTTGCGTATACGCGCACTATACTTTGAGAGGCGAAAACAAGTCAAAGTGTTTACATTGTGTGATGCACTTAGGGGCTTTGTATTCCTAAAGTATTTAAGTTGAATGAAATATTTACATGAGATGGATATATATTTACACAGCTTAAAGTCTTTCCATTATCTACCCATGTTTAGTATATACAGCGAATGGCCTTGTATTCAGCCATATTGAAGCAACTACCTAAAAGCGGGATCAAAATGATGACGTTCATTATAAATGCTTGTCTGAAACTCCAGTATTTTCCAATTAAGTGGAAGCTTGCCAAAGTCTCGCCCATATTAAAACCAGGTAAGCCTCCAGATAGTCCGGGTAGTTATCGAGCAATAAGCTTACTAAGCAATTTAAGTAAGGTATATGAGAGAGTTCTAAAAGAAAAGATTACAAAATTTATTGATGTTAACCAAATCTTCCCTGATGAACAATTTGTAATCATGTTAGACGTAATCGGTCAATAGGAATCGACCGGCATGGTTCTACATGATATAGAAAAGGCATTTGACTGTGTTTGGCATAATGGTTTGATTTACAAAATGATTAATCTAAGCTTCCCAAATTATATGTGCAATATAATTCTAAGTTTTTTTTTCTGATCGTTGTTTTGAAGTGCATGTCAATAGTGGTGTATCTATTCAAGTAAACTTACAGTGTGGAGTACCTCAGGGCTCTGTACTTGGCCCTATTCTCTACAATCTATATACCTCGGACCTTCCAAACCTATCTGAGTGTGGTTTAGCTATTTTTGCCGATGACACTGCCATATTTTCATCGCATGAATTTGCTCTCAATATTGAGGACAAACTTAAATATGCATTGGAAATATTATAATCTTATTTTAAAAAGTGGAAGATTCAGCTAAACAAGGACAAATTGCAAGCTATCTTTTTTTCTCGAAAAAGAAAAGCTTGCTTTCTGCCTTCTTCTACCTTACAGGTGAATGGAACAAACATAGAGTTTCAGAATTCTGTTAAGTACTTGGGTATATACCTTGACTCCAAATTAACATTTCATCAACATATCTCACAGACTATTAATAAGGTTAAAATTGCAACGAAAATTCTTTACCCATTTATCAACAGAAAATCATTACTGTCACTATCAAACAAAATTATTATATTCAAAGTAATATTTCAAGCTATTCTTCTTTATGGTTGCCCAGTATGGGGAAAGTCCGCTCGTTGCCACATCAATAAATTACAAGTAGCCCAGAACAAGGTCCTTAAGTTGATGCCAAACCTACCACGGGATTATCCTACCTTGCACCTACATAAAAGAGTGGGCGTTGAACTAGTGTCTGAAAGAATTTTGAAGATAAATAGAAAGTTTATGAATTCCTGCGCCTTTGCCGACAATCACCTAGTTAATGACTTATACGCTACACCTATTTAACATGTATGATTTGATTTTTATTGTTTCGCTCTTTATTGTTTGTGTTATTTATTATTACTTATTTACGTAATTAGTTATTTATTTATTTATTTATTTATTTATTTATTTATTTATTTATTTTTTTTTTACTTATTCATTTATTTATTTATTATTTATTTGCTATTTATTTATTAAAATAATATAAAATTTATTTATAATTATTCTGCCTTTTTTTTTGGCTTATTATTGTATTTATTATTATTATTATTATTTTTTTAATGTCGATGGTTTTTATCGTATTTCCTTCAAAATATTACTTAGTAATTTGCTTTTGTTTAATAAAATTGTAAAATTTCCTCAGAAGAGAGATAGAGAAACAACGTATCAAATCTCTGTAAATTATATTGTGCGATAACTAAATTAACGCGAAATAAATCTATCTATCTATCTATCTTGAAGCAACGGCCGGATCCATTTCGGTCACGTCCTCGTCACCTATATGTCCTCTTGTCAATGCCCAGCTGCTAATGGTACCAACTTTTGAAGTCGCATTTGAATTTGTTCTTCCCATGGTCTTGAACTTGGGACCCCCCACGGGGATACGCTTTTGAATTTAACGATTTAATTAGATCGTAAATTTGAACGCAAAGAGTTCGCTTCGTTGGATGTCCTCAGCTGAAATACAGGCCACTGGCACTGCTTAGCGAAAACAATTCCAATTGGTTTCCACTTATAAATGAGTTTCTTTTGAATCTTTTGATGTGTTAGACGAAATTCGTAATAATTAGTCACATTGAACGGAGGAGGAAATGGGGGCCGAGCAAGTGACTCATGATGGCTCAAGCGAATCGGTTGAGCAAGAAGGAAATAGTCGTCTTTTCAAGAAAATCTAAGACCAAGTGGTGGCTACAGCATACCCAGTAATGACAGCAGAAAGGCACCTGCTGCGAAGCTAGAGGTGTATTAAACAAGGATGAATCACCGAACAAAAGTCAAGGGGATCGCGAGTCTTTTGAAGCCGGTTTGAAATTAGAATGAGTGTAACCCTTGTCAAGACACCCTTAAGCTTGAAGAGGTACTTAAACACAATCGAGTCTCGTGAAAATTCACCATGGGATCTCAAGAGAGTTAATTGAAATAATCAGATTATTCCACCATTTTACTCCTTATAAAGAAATAAACGTTCATAACCATTTTAGTCTTTGGTCCTTAACAGAAGTGTTAAATGTAATTAAGCAACGGCACTATCACGGGAATGGTCAGTAGTCTGGCTGTGGGTATCACAAACATGTTCTAAGTGTGCTGGTGAATTCACTACCAGCCCCTCTACTACCTATCTTACCTACCTAAGCTACGAAATAGGGTTTACAGTAAATGGAAATGGAAAAAGGTAATTTACTTGCAAGGCTTTATGAAACCCATCAATCGTAAAACGTCATGCTTACAGAAATTACTTCGCTTCTAAGTTAAATACCATGCTTCCTCCTAAAAATGCTAATACCAAAGTAAATGTGAAGTTGTTGAACTGCGACGTCAACTTCTTTCTCGGAAGTCAGAGAAGTCAAATCAAATGCATTAAGGAAGATGCGATCGGGGCTTTTATCATCTCCCACCTGGAAAAGTCTCTGCAAAATAGAGGGGATATTACCGGCAGCTAGAGATCATGGGCCAATGCATCCACGGCAAGATGTCGATTGCTCTCAAATTGGCGTGATGCGAGCTACGATCCCTGTAAATGCCTGTAAAGGTTAAGCTGACTTACACCTTACTCGTGGCTCTCTCTCTGCATAGCCTTAAATCAACCGCTGCGAAGTGAAGCAATGCATGTAGTAGAGCTCTTGATACCCGGGTACCCGCATTTTCGGGTATTAACCGGTGGCCATAATATTGGGTACTCGTAAGTGATTGGGTGCCCGGTTCTTTTCGGTTTTCTTTTTTCAGCAAAAAAATAGAACCGATAGTTCCATCAAGTCTGTAAAAGTCTTATCAGTTCGGAAAAATAGAGGGATTGCACTTTCACAAGGAGTGATGTGATCTTGGGGTTAAGGCTAAAGGGGGATACAGGCAAACATAAAAATAATAATAATATGGGTGGCGCTACAGCCCGTAGAGGGCCAGGGCCTATCTTCTCAGCAAACAGGCAAACATACGTATATAATTAAAAGAGATATAAATATATTCACACACATGCATACACACTGTTGCTCCGATCGGACTTGATCAAGACATTGTTTCCGTGGCCTTTTATTTACCTCAATAGTAATAAAATAGGAATGCTAGTTCATTACTCGCATCTCTGATAACGGGTGTAAGTAAACAGAAGGCCAAGCTAAACCTGAGACAAGACACGGTTTGTCGGCTTTGCCTCGAAGAGGTTAAGACTTCCGAGCGCATCAAGTGTGAATGTTCGGCAATAATCTGGTTAAGGAAACGTATCTTCCATAGGGAGCTACTTCAGTGGAATTAAAAAACTCCACTATAAAAAATTTACTATTTTTCATGTCGTTTGTCTTTTGTTTTAACTCCAATCCTAGTAGATCTACCCTGGTCGCGGTGTCGTTGCCTACACACAGAAACAAAAACAGAAGGCCTGAATTTGTGAACAGAAGTTGTAATTATATCTTACATTTGAAATCCGATATTGTTAGCTTTTACTTGTGCAGTCTCCTGGTCGTATTCGCCAAAAAATCGCAGGCGCTTATTTTTTGATGATTGTACATTGCTATTCGTGCTTGCAGCACCGCAAAATTACACACAACGTCTTTCTTGTCTTCAGTTAATTTTGAAATCCAGTAGGATATTCTCTTGTACCTACTTGGTATTTTTCTGTATTATCTGGCTTCAGGAATCATACCCACCCTCTATTTAATACCCACCATTCTTCCACCTCTGATTTGTGACTTGAATACCCACTACTCGATTTCGTGGGTACCCGGTAGATGACAATCCCGGGCAACCCACGAACTTGGGTATTACCCATAATGCTTGTGTACCCGGGTACCTGGTAAACTGCAAAATTGGGTATTTCCCGGGTAAAATCAAGACCTTTGTATGCAGCGGCTCCTTGCTCAGATGTTTAAGCCCAGTCCTCCAGGTTCGGGGGTTTAATAAAGGGCATAGTCCAGAGACAGTGGGTCGCCGTGGCGTAGTGGGTTAGTGCGTCGACTCCTACGTAGAGAGTGCCAGGTTTGAATCCCCAATCTACCAACTTTCATAATTCACGGCTTCCACCTCTTTCGAGTCACTGACAATGCTCAAAGAGTATTCCTGTCTAGAAAAAGGCTCTCAAACTTGGCCGTTCGGAGTCGACATGAAACTGTAGGTCCCTTCTACTCGTGAAAGAACAATAGCACGCACAACACGAGTGGTTGCTGAGAAGAAAATCCCGCCCTGGACTGTAGCGCCACCCATATTATATATAGTTCAGAGACATCGATTTTCCGTTCTGTTCTGTTAAGGAATTTGAGGTCCCTTAACAGGCGGCCAAAATACGTTTAGCGGTGAATGAGGGCAGTGTACGAAATGTCACGCGATACCATAATTTGTTCGAATTAGAGAGAGTTTCGACTTGGGGAGAGTCCACTGTATATGCTCATCGGGAAGGGGAGTCCAACATCAACGACTTAAGTTTAGGCAGCTTTTACTTCAAGTTGACGAAGGACTTCGTCTACCTCGTCTGCTAAGTAAGCCGTAAGAACGAATAATGTCAATACTTAGGATAAACACAGAATAACACTTGCCATCGTTGTTTCTTTAAATTCAGGAGCCATTTAAGTAGTAGAACCCTTCGTCGAAGGACCAAGCTGACATTATATAAAGCCTGTCCTGCTCGATGGCGAGGAAACAATCTTAAGATGATGGTTCTTGGAGAGGAAGATTCAATCACCAACCTGCGAGCTACTACAGCGGCATGAGCCTAGCCTAGTGTCTAAAATGGCTGAATCACGTAGAGCGTATGTGCTACTCATCTCCGGCCCGATGGGTATTCGACTCCGAACCATTGGTAAAATGTAATAGAGGACGCCTAAGGACCTCAACCAACTTGGTGTGCGTAGTTGAAGACAGCTGGCTAAAGATTCTGCCAGCTGGAGAGGCTTCGCGGCTGAAGACCAGGTCCAGCCCGAGCTGTAGAGCCAATAGAAAAAGGAGATCATCGGTTTCTGAGGACAACAGTACTAATCCAGCGTGTTTTAGTATACTACCACGTTTGTCAAAAGTCAAATAATAATAACAGTATGGGTGGCGCAATAGTCCGATGCGGACCTGGGCCTATTTTCGACAACAACCACTCTTGTTGTGAATGCTAACGTTCTTGCAAGAGTGTATGGATACTACAGCTTAATGTCGACTCCAAACGGCGAAGTAGAGAAGTTTTTTTTCCTTGACAAGAATAACCTTGGAGCATTGTCAGTGGCTTGAAAAAGATGGACCCGTGAAATATGAAAGTTAGTAAATTCGGGTATTAAACCTGTGCATGGGAATCGACGCCTCAACTCACTACGTCACCCCGACCGACCCGCAATAAAATACACTACGTAGGGTAGACCAGTTGCAGAGGTAACCACAGAATCTCTACAGCTATAGTCAACAAACATCTTGGAGGACATCTAGTAAGTAAGTTACTTTTCTCTGTCAACTGGCCTCTGACAAACAAAACCATCCACTTCTGTGCTGTTCCGTGCTGTTAAAAACGTTCATATTTTCATATGGTGACAGTCCAGTGAGTGTGATAGATATGTTCTACATGATAACTTTGAAAAAGTAGCCAACAGTTACTCCTATTCAGCACTTCTTCAAGTTAAACAAGGCGTTCCGCAAGGATCCATTTTTGGGTCCATTCTTTTTTATTTGTGATTTGTAAATAATTTGCCATCAATGTGTTAACACTCAACTGTGAATTTATTTGCAGACGATGTCCAAATGCATGCGACTAGGCACTGGAATAACAAAGTTCATCTTTTTAATGCTATCTATTATGATTTGGATAGAATCTATGATTGGTCTGTTGACAATGGCTTGTACTCGAAGCCGAAAAAATCGCAGGTGATTCCTATCTCCAGAAAAAGTGTAAATGTCAGCGCTTTGTCATGGGTTTTCATATCGGGAGATAAACTTGACTTGGTTGAACCAGCGACTGGTGGTTACCTCCAAATTGTCTGCTTACGATCATGCATAGATGGGTGCACGGCATTCCCCGCAAGCTCTGGGTAAGTCATAATTTTATTCCTACTGACACTAGACGAAAACCTGACTCATTTTCCCATCGAATGCGGGAAGTATCTATTGATGTTGCTGTCAGACACGTCAACGGATTGCGGGTTGTTTTCGGACTTGCCGTTAGATACACAGATAGAAGCTAGAAATTTGGGTATTCCTGGTCCCAAGATGACCCTCTTCCATTCATCTGCTCGAGACAATCAAACTTGAGGGGTTTTCCCTTTCGTCCTCGCTTCGTTTTCCCATGAGTCTTGATCGCGTCCAATTGTTGCAAAATAACAGAAGCCACAAAATTGTGAAATACAATTCATCCCGAACAATCCCCAGCAGACAAGCGGCATAAATCTTCGCCCAAATCACATCACTAAACCCAAACGGAAGCACATATGCGAACTATTAACTCGAAAGTCAGAAGCATTTAAATTGAGGTAGGCGGCAGCGGCGGCGGTGGCGGTGGCGATGGCGGAATGCTTGTTTATCCGAGCATTAGACGGGAATGGTGAAAGCTTCTTGCTCCACAGAGAGTTTCCCACCGAGACTGGGCAATTAAACGGAGAAGGGATCCTCCCCGTCGCCATCTATTTTCGACTTAATGACTCACTTCAGTGTTTTGCAAAATATTTAAAAACCCCCATAAACTAGACCGATGCTGCATCGACTGTCACGACACAAAAAACTCGTCGAATTAATGAAATCTACAAAATTTATATGGCTTCGGGAATTCAGTTTGCTTCGGATTGTCGGATTGTGTCTCGAAAAGCGACCAAAGTCCGAATTTAAATTTAGACGCAAAACTACGAGCTGCTGCATGCGTGCACGCGGCAGATGGCAGGGGACCTCCTTTCAGGCCTCTGGGATGAAAGCGACTCGTGGGAAGGGAGGGAGACACTCGCAAAGTTTGTCGCTTGAATTATTATTTTTTTTTTTTGGAGAAAATTTTTCGATGTTCCGAGGCCGAAGGACCAGTTTGTTTGTTTAATTTAAAAATAACTACTTGTTAATAATTCACTGACGCCATGTGGGTCATTAAATGGGCTGGCATTTCCGCTTCAGGTGATGAGTTTTTAAACGAGAAGCGCAGAGCGGAAAAATGGGCGGTTTTCATGTGTCCGCTGGGTATTAAATCTGGTGGGACATTCAATCTGGTGAACTTCAAACGATTGCCGGACGAGTTTGTTGTGCGCGAAGAGTTGTATTTATTGAAGATCAGCAGGGTTGTTGGGGAGCGAATAGCTTGTCGACGGGATGAGTTATTGCAACGTTCGAGAAAAAATGGTCGCGCGGAATGAGGTTCAGTTGAGGCCGCTTTCTTTTCTACCTCGTGCAGGTAGTCCTCAGTAAATGTGGCGTTTGTTTTCTCTCTCCGAGCAAGGCGACTTCGTGGACGAGGTTGACCGAAAATGTTTTCAAAAATAGTGGGCGATTTAGGTGTACCGTGGTGCATCGGATTGCGAGTCACAGTATTTATGACACAAATAGACATTAGGCATTTCAACTGAACGAGAATTCAGCGGGATGTCTATCTTAAGCGTACACTTAAAGTGAGTGAATTTTGAGGTCCCCCAGGGCTCCATCGTTGGACCAGCTTATGTGCTCAAGTTTGGGAAGAGTGTTCGTGAGACTGGCTTGCTCATTGAAAGATGAACATTTTCCCATGTTCTTAGACCTCGCTCAACGGAGAAAATTGCAGCTGTCGAGAACTTATGCGCTGACCCCCCGACATCTTGAGTCGACCAAGATCGGAACAATTGAACATCAGTCGCATTCGTCTGCCTTCAGAACTTAGACTGTCGCTAAGAATGTTCAATTGGCTTAGAAATTGAAGATAAATGATCACTTAAGTGTCATTTTTGTGATTATTTTTTCGAATTTTTTGGCACTTTCGCTGCTAACGCCGTAAGTGACACCAATCGAAGATGGGGAGCAATGAATACATCCAGACCATCGATGTGGCCAGCACTGAATCAAAAGAGGAATAAAACTCTAATGGAGCTGGACAGCAAAAATAGTAGTAAACTAATAGCTTTCGCATACAGTCCCATAGGCAACTATGCCAGAGGACTTGGAGCGGCTCTCCAATGACTTCTGTAGAAGCTGCAGGGAAGAGGGAGAAGAAGAATCAATACTGCACTTCCTCGGAAAATGGCAACCACTTGCAGAAACAAGAAGAAAACTACTAGAAAGATATTACATCAACGGCCTCGAAGATTATGTCAAACAATACAATTTTGTTTTTACTTTCTAACTTAAAAAAAAAATAGTATGTGCAAATAAAAAGTAGATTTAGATTGATTTTATTATTTCTAATAATGTTCCTTTTACAAAAATTTAAAAAAATCAAAGTCAGCATGTCTGTGCCGCCTGCCGGTTTGACTATAAATTATTATTTACGAGTAATAATTATTAGGTCTCCATGTGGTTTCAAAAGTTCCCTGTTAGGATATTTTCTCAGTATTTTAGTGATATTTTGCCGTACTTAAACAACTTGCTAACGTCCATTTAGTTTAGGAGTGATAGGATTTCTTGTTGCGATAAGTAGTTCTTTCCAAAAAAGGATCTCCTTGTTTCTCTTAGGATCGGACACTTGCCTAGGAAATGCATGATATCTTCTCTCTTTTCCAAATTACACATACTACAGAGTATGGGGAGATCCTCTCTATGCGGTACAAAATTCAGCTTTAGAAGTTCGCCTCTAAGTTTGAACATCACAGAAATTTCCTGAATGCTATGGATATTGTTACACATTCGCGAGAGGGAGTTATTGTATTGGCGACACTTGGTGTTTGCCCAGATCAAACACCAAGTGTACGTTGGCTTTACTTTCTCTCACACTCTCTCTCACCTCTCATTTTAGGAGATGTAGGGGGACCAATGGTTAGAGGAAGTTAGTGGAATTTCGGACGTGTTCGATCGCGGATCATTTGAAAAAACCTCCTTGTATGTTCACAAAGTTATGTGCTCCATTTTAATAAAAACAAATACAGAAAATTTGAGTGTGTTTTCTTATTTAATTATATAACTATATCTTTTAAGTAATGTCGACTCCCCAGGTTGTGGTTGAGCTGGCTGTATGTAATGCGATGTCTTGATCCCGCCGCTTTTTCTAAGAACTGTATTCTTGCCTGCTCGTCGACCTGCTTTCTTAATTGGCATAGTGAGTTACCCTAATTACTACCATCTTCGTTCTGTACTACTCCACATTCACCAGCTAATTTAATCCACTCCTTGAACCATGCAGTTTTATTTCGAACGGTTTGCATTGCCATTATCTTTGGGAGTCTGTTGTCTGCCATGTTTTCATTTGCATCTTTACTTTAGTGTTTCTATATATATTGTAGAGATATGCCTGTTTCAACCATGAGCATGTAGTTCAAAGCCTTCGGCGGCGGCTTAAACATTTTTAATAAAAAAACGGTGCAGTTTGTTAAATAAAAAGTAAATAAAATAATAAGTTTGAATGATGGAAATCTTTATTTGGACTCCTACATTTTTTTCTGTTAAGTGGAAAAGATAATTTCCATCAAGTGGCGGCCGCCAGTGTTGATCCACATTTATTTTCTTCATTTTTTCGCATTTCTCATGACTTTCCGCAAGCTATAGACGCGACTCGGCCAATTGTCCAGTCCTGTCGCGGCCACGCCATGAATGGTCTCCTCTAGTGCCAGTCTCTTCCAGTTGAGTAGCTAACCGCCAGAATGTCGTCTAGTTGGAGGCGACGAAATTCTCGCTGCGCTAACTCCAGCGATCGATTAATGGTTTAAAAAAATAGTCACAATTATGCCACGCTCTTCAAAACACCTACTTAACAGAAGAACGATAGCGGATCGTGAGCTCTAGGAACTTAAAAAAAGGGAAGAGCACCGGCTTCTCAAAAAGAAAAAGAAAGAGCATGAGAAGCGCGCTATCGAGGAAATGGAGAGGTGTTACGGCAGAAATGATGTCCGAAAGTTCTACCAACGGGTAAAACAACTATCCAATGGATACAGACATAAGCCTGTCGTGACGCAGATGGACAACTCCTAGTAGATTCGCAGTCGATACAGAGAAACTAGAAAAATCATTTCTGTAGACTCGTAGGCCAGTATACCCGAAAGAGGTTTGGGGCATGTGTCAAGATGAGAAAGAATAACCTCCGTATCTTAACATGACACTGTAGATGACATGAAAGATAAAGGAAATTTAGCAAGCACCACTCTCTCACTAGAACTATCTCTCATCCTCAGATTCCTAATGGAAACTAGTTTAGAGAGAATGCTCTACTACATACATCTTTCCCCCAGGAAGAAAGATGCTTAAAATCAAAAAAGGCTAGCACCTTCGGAGGCTACTCTTGAGAGTTCTGATGTTCCACCCTTTAAATGCTGTATTGGAAGTTGCAGCTGAGATCAAGACGTCACATTTGAAACTTGCAGAGTCTCTCAGCCACACATAGAAACAAAGGATTTTCTTCGACCGGAAGCACAGCTCCAAGGGCATTATAAAACGTACTACCTTTTGATGCATTTGTATGCGTTTTTCCAACGCTGCCTTACCAAAAGGGAATGTACGTTAATAAGCCAAGAAAAACTCAAAAGCTAAATGATGAGATAATTCGGCACATTAACTTCATTGAACCTCAATTATGTCTCAGAGTCTTTTAAAATATGGACCATCGCATAGAGGTTTATGGCGATAAAATGGCTATGAACGACGATGATGACACCAATACCGCTGTCAGGCAGAATGTCCCACTCAATATGGACGATGATCGACGAGAATTCCGTCCCCCCGA
Source organism: Eristalis intricaria (assembly GCA_964034865.1). NCBI lineage: Eukaryota > Metazoa > Arthropoda > Insecta > Diptera > Syrphidae > Eristalis > Eristalis intricaria. The sequence continues at coordinate 49,796,040 of OZ035875.1, forward strand.
CTTAGACGAGGTCAAGATAGCGATATCAAGACTGAAGTCTAACAAGCTGTCGGTGCGGAATATTTAAGGCATCTGGAGATGATCTGGTTGGGCGCATGCACCAGCTCATCTGTAAGATATAATCGGACGAAAGCATGCCCGATGAGTGGAATCTCAGTATCGTTTGCCCGATCCACAAGAAAGGAGACCCCTTTGACTGCGCCAACTACCAAGGGATAAGTCTCCTGAACATTGCATACAAGATCTTCTCTGCCCGCCTGAAGCCGTTTATAAATAACCTGATAGGTCCATATCAGTGTGGCTTCAGGCCGAGGAAGTCCACCATCGACCAGATTTTCACACTACGGCCGATCCTGGAAAAGACCCAAGAAATGCTAATCGACACCCCCCACCTATTCGTCGATTTCAAGGCCCCATATGACAGCGTGCATAGGGACGAGCTATGCAACGACATGTCTAGTTTTGACATTCCTGCCAAACTTGTCAGGTTGTGCAGGATGACGATGGAGAACTCTCGCTGCTCCATCAAGGTCGGTAACGAACTCACCGAGACCTTCAATGTCAAAAAAGGATTTAGACAAGGCGATGCGCTGTGATGTGACTCCTTTAACATCATCCTGGAGAAGATCGTGCAAGACTCACACGCCAACACTAGAGGCACGATCTTCCAGAAGTCCGTACAACTGCTAGCATACGCGGATGACATTGACTTGATTGGCAGAACACAGCGAGCCGTCAATGAGGCGTTTGCTGGCATTGAGGAGGAAGCGGCTAAAATGGGTCTAGCGGGGATTGAGGGCAAAACGAAGTATATGTTGTCATCAAGGAAGGACACACAACATCGACGTCTTGGGCAGCTACAATTCGAACACGCTCGCCTCATGATATAACTTGAAAATAACTTCGAGGTAGTCAAGGGCTTCGTCTACCTCGGCTCCGCAGTAAACAGTACAAACAACATCAGTGCCGAGATTAAACGCGGAGTAACTCTTGCCAACCGCTGTTTCTATGGGCTCAAGAGGCAATTGAGTAGTAGAGCCATCTCTCGAAGGACCAAGCTGACTTTATACAAGACCTTGACCATCACAGTCCTGCTGTACGGCGCGGAGGCATGGACAATCTCAAAAGCGGATGAAGGGATCCTTGGTATCTTCGAGAGAAAAGCTCTGCGTGCGATCTTTGGTCCTGTTTGCGTTGACGGTTCTTGGAGGAGATTCAACCACTAACTGTACAGGCTGTACATAGAGAGATGAACCAAGTCAGGCGTCTACGGATCCCACGCCTAAGATGGCTAGGCCATGTAGAGCGTATGGACAACTCAGCTCCGGCTCAGAGAGTCTTCGACTCCGAACCCGTGGGACAACGCAACAGAGGACGCCTGCCTTTATAGTGGCGCACCCAGGTGGAGAAGGACCTCAACCAACTTAGCGTGCGACGCTGAACACAGCTAGCTAGAGACCGTGCTAGTTGGGGAGGCTTGTTGGCTGAGGCCCAAATAAAGAAGAAAAAGGATAGAGGTATACAACCGTCGCGAGCATTTAACCGAAAGTCATTAGACACTTCTATCACAATAAAAACTATTAAGATAATTCTCTGAAAACTTATTATTTTATTTACAATTATCATCGAGCGTTTTCGTTGGACCACCGTTTAGAAAGAAACCTCTTCAGGAAGGATGGAGGAAGACAGAGATTACTCGGCCGACTAAATTAATCAATCACTCTCCGTGCCAGAGGAAGCTTCATAACCCACTCGTCCCACGTTCAATTGATCTGATGGATGTCCGTCCGTACCGAACCCTATTTGGGCCTCATTCCCCCAGTCCGAGAAACGCAACGAGGTTCCCATGAATCGCATTGCAACAACCCCCCATTTTTCCATACGAAAAGAAGAAATTAAATTCTCAACTAAATCTCGCTCGCTCCCCTATACCCCATCGCTGGCCACCGGAATATAATTCTTAATCTCATTAAGCAATGCATTCACACAACTCCCCGCCAGAAGTGTCGCCGCCGCCGTCGCATTGTGGTCGTGGTGACTCTGATCGACGTCATTTGAATATCGCTCGTCTCAAGAGAATTCCGTCTCGAAAGTCTCCCCTAGACAAGCACACGAGCACACGACGAGCGTTCATTGCGAATGGAAGCCTCTTCTCAAATAGACGCACGTCCAATATTCAAAAAAAAAAAAAACAAAAAAGAACAAAAACGAACAAAAACACACCGTCTTCAGCGGAAGAGACATTGATTCTCGATTTTTGAACTTTTTCTCGTTTCGTTTTGAGGCATTTTTCGAAAAAAATTTCCCATCGCGTGTGTGTGTGTGTGATATTTTCGTATACTTTTCGCTCCCGCTCTCAGCCGCCGCGCGATGGTTTTCGAATGTACGAGTTTTTCCTCAAACGAAATCCATCTCAACACCGCGCATAGCTCGCGCGGCTGACACACTCAGCAGTAGCATCAGTTACGGCACAGCGTGCCGTGTTTAGAGAAACGCTCGTTCGCTCGCTAGCTCGCCAATCTCGTAAAAAAAAAATCGTGATCGTGGAAAATGCGTGCCGGTTGAGAGAGAAAAGACGGAAATTCAAGAAAACAAAGAAAAAAAATCCGAATCGGAAAAACAGTGCTGTTCTTTTTCGGGTCCTTAAAGCAGAGCGCGCGTGCCGCGGTACAGATACTCGGATTTTCGTCGGTTTTTCGGTATTTCGGATGCAGTTTGTGTTCAGTTCGCGCAGTCGAACGAAGAAGGAATTTCACTTCTTGCATCGATCGGGCACCCGTACCCGTACATCGCCGCGTATCTCTGGCTAATGCACTTCAGTCGTTGATTAATTTAATTGTTTCACTTCACGCGCCCCAATTGATCGACCGATCGATCGTTGTCCGCGTCGTCATCAAGATCGGATCGCGTCCGATCGTCGGATTGGAGAATCGTTCACGGACGTCCGTCGTCAGATGCCCTAAGTGTGTTGTGAATATCAAGTGTTACAAAGATTTGCACGAAATCAAGCAAACGCAAGAAGCGAACGAGACGTTCTTAGGCCACAAGGTTGTTGTCTAAAATTTCGTCGGTTCGAAGTGAGTGCGCGCACATACTCGTAGAAAAGAGAGAAAAAGAAAAAATATATAAATTAAGTTCAACCGTACGTGTAGCTGCGGGAATGCACCACAATTCGTGCTCAACACACAACTCCCACATCAAATGTTTATAGAGTAGAGGTGCTACGAAAATAAAAGGCCGTGCCAAAACCGAATTATGTCTTCCTACAGAAGTTATGTAAGTATATCTCTGTGCTCGTAGTCGTCGTGGTGGTTTTGCTTTTATTTTGGTTCTTCGATTCTTCTCTTGTTTACCGAAAGTGATATATACACAAAAATTCAATCAATTTTGCAACGCGGGGGATGCTGGCTGTGTATTCAACGAGCGTGCATAGGTCATCCGTTGGCTAGAGCCATTCAAGAATCTCACTCATTGAGACGCAGTACATCGATTCAATTGTGGATACACTCGCTCAATCGTTTTATGATTGCTTCCTGTGTACAATTAGCTTTCATTGGGTCGTTACAAAAGCTAAAACATGTGTAGAATCTGTGAAATGTATATTCCATCTGTGCCGGCGTGATTATGAGCGATCGTAAATTTCCGGACGGTACTTTTCTGCTTCGGCTTCTGGTTCGGCGACCATGAAGGTGATACCTATCTGTGAAAGATAAAAGCTGGCGCATCCAACTGATCGACTCCAAGGCTGTCTGGCCGATCTAGAGAGGCGATCGGTGTGTTTTCTAAATCAAATCACGTTCTTCTTCTTGTCGTCCAGTGCATACGATGGAATTTCGAAAAAATGAGTAGACTTGAATCGGTTTTGTTATTTCGTTTGCCGTGGCATTAGCAACAAAGGACCGTGAAATGCGTCATTATTCGGTTGTCGACACGTCAAAACAGTTGTCAAAGTGTGGTATGCGAAATATGCGCACTTGCAGTCAATCAAGAGTCCATGAGTGAGCAAGTTAGCAACTAAAGCAAGTGGACTGGGCTTAGATCTCAGTAAAGTCGAGGCTGTTCTTATGGGATTTCCTTGAGCCATAGTCTACATCTCAATCACAAAACCTGGTTTAGCAACGCCACTTTGACGTGGTTGCGATGTTTGCTAATTTATAGCAGTGACAGGGGATGTGTTCAGCAGTCACATCGGGGATGAAAGAACATTTACAGTGAAACCTGCGTAAGTTGACCAACTGCGGTGCGATCATGTTTGGCCAACTGGGAGAGATGGCTAACTTCCAATGTGGCCAAATTGACAGGTTTGAATTTACAGATTCCCCCTAAGTCGAATTGTCACGGGATACCATTATTTGAGAGTTTGACTGAGAGAGAGAGGATTTGTATGAAAATTGAGGGAAATTTATGTAAAATATGGCGAAATATCGATTCGCCGTGGCGTAGTGGGTAAGTGCGTCGATTCCTACGCAGAGGGTGCCAGGTTTCTCTGAATTCACCACCTTTGATAATTCATGGCTCCCCTTCTTTCGAGGCACTGACAATGCTCAAAGAGTATTCCCGTCTAGAAAAATCTTCTCACACTTGGCCGTTCGGAGTCGGCATTAAACTGTAGGTCCCTTCCACGCGTGAGAGAACAATAGCACGCACAACACGAGTGGTTGCTGAGAAGCTAGCCCAGGTTCGCCTCGGACTGTCGCGCCACCCATATTACACCATTATTATGGCGAAAAGTTCGAGAGAAAGAGAGAAGTTAGAGAGAATTTTTACTTAGGGTGAGTTCGACTCAGAAATGAAGTATTACAGAAATGGCCGACTTCACAGCTGATTGCCCCCTAGTCCATCGACGAATGTGAGTACCTTTTTGACAGATATTCATGAATTTTTGACGGTTATTCACAATTTTTAGAGAACATCATTTACGTTTGTGGAGTTTACGTTTGCCTGGAAGTAGAACAACTCCTCCACTACCTCTTGATGTTTTGTCCTATGATGTTGATGTCCTTTGACGGATCGCTTTTTGCTCTACAGCATATACGTTGTTTTACCCTCATAGAAAATTGTAACGTAAATGCCGTCCTCTGATTGGTCAATTTGGTTTATGAACATGTTATAAAAAACTGTTGTCAAAAATCTTTAGGGGCAAGAGAGGTAGAAGTCGGGCATCTCTGTGATACTTCATTTCTGGTTCGACTTAGGGAGAGTTCGACTCTCGAGTGAGAATCCACTGTAAAGTGAAACCAGTCAATTTTGGGCACGCTTGTAAGTTGGCCACCTCTCTAAGTTGCTCGCACAGAAGCTGGCCAACGTACGCAGGGTTCCCTGTAAAGTGTCTTTCAGTAAGCGCCTTGGAGTTGAGGGCCGCTGTGGCTTGTGACTCTTACAAAACTCTTACAACTGCGACTTCAGAAAACCGAACGTTCTGGGCGATTTGAAGGACCTTCCTTTGAAAGGACTGTCAATGTCATTTTGTATGGAATATACTACTTCCTTACTTCCTTATCACGCTGGCGACCCATGCAGGGTCCAAGCCTGATCAAGAGCTGCCTTCTATCTGGAAGCAGCGTGCCTGGTCCTGGGCACGCTGCTTCCAGTCATCAAGACAAAGTTGTCTTGCATCCGCGATTACTTCGTCTTTATACCGGAGATTCAGTCTTCCTCTCCTTCTCAAACCAGGATGCTGGATTGCGGAGACTCTCTTAGCTGGAGTGTAGGTGTCCATGCGTTCGATGTGGCCGAGCTGAGGTTTGCCTTCCGAACTACATCCACATCCTGGTACAGCTCGTAGAGTTCGCGGTTGTGTCTCGTCATCCTTTCGGCTTCCTCGCAGACTTCGAATTTTTCTTTCGATTGCACCAAGAATCAACTCAGCAGTCTTGCTTATCGCCCAAATTTCAATTCAACAAAGCAGGACTGGCAAAATAAGACTTTTTAAGAGCTTGATTTTGGACCTTCGAGTCAGGAGTCTTGTGCCACTTGTTTTGAAAGACTGAAGTATGACCGGTTGACAGAGGCGGTTCTACGTCGGATCTCCACAGTGATGTCGATTGTGGAGTTTACGTTTGCTCGAAGGTAGACAAACTCCTTCACTACCTCAGAAATGTACCTGCCGATTGTGAAGTTTTGCCCTTTGACGGATCGTTTTATGGTCGACAGCATATACTTCGTTGACCTTAAGATCAGATCGCTTCGGCTCTTCTTCAGTTGCCGTGAAAGCTTCCACTACGGCGCGACGATTTCGAACTCATCTGCGTATCCCAACAGTTGGACTGACTTGTAAAAGACAGAGCCTTCCGAGTTAACATCAGTCCTCCGCACTATCTTGTCCATTACCAAATTGAAGAAATCAAACGACAACGCATCTCCTTGCCAAATCAGGTTCCGGTGCTGGTTTCAAACAGCTCTGAAGTCCTTAAGCCAAGCGCACGATTCATTGCGTATGTGCTAGTGTGGTGCTACATAACCTGATCAGTTTTTCCGGGATCCCGAATACAGTCATCGCATCAAATTGGAACGTAAATCGTGTAGCCCCATTTTTGAGGCTTCATCACAGTGGAGATCCGACGGAGGACCGCCTTGGGCAACCGGTCTTACTTCAGTTTGTCAAGACAAGTGGCACAAGACTCCTGACTCGATTTAAATCGTGAGTCTCAAGCTATTTCTTGTTTTTGTAGAGCATATTTTTGATCACCGACGTAAAGATATTGCTCTAAAGGAATGCTGGCAAAGGTTTAGTTCAATTTTTGAACAAGTGGTCTACAGCTACGTTTCCAGTGAACTGAAACTGCAAGGTTCGAATGAAACCTCATTAGGCCTTTCGCACAGACGTTGAAGGGGTTTCACTCTCAATGTACAAGTGCCGCCAAAGCAAATGTCACTCGCTCTGAATTTTTAAATGGCCTTCAGAATAGCTGCCTGTTGATAGGAAGTAATAGAGTCAGAACCAGAAATGAAGTATTACAGAGATGCTCGACTTCTACCACTCTTCCCCCTTAAGATTTTTATAACGAGTTCATAAACCAAATTGACCAATCAGAGAACGGCATTTACGTCACACGTATATGCTGTAGAGCAAAAAGCGATCCGTCAAAGGAGAAAACATCATAGTCGACAGCTAGAATTTTGAGGTAGTGGAGGAGTTTTTCTACTTCCAGGCAAACGTAAGCTCCACAAACGTAAATGCTGTTCTCTAAAAATTGTGAATAACCGTCAAAAATTCATGAATATCTGTCAAAAAGGCACTCAAATTCGTCGATGGACTAGGGGGCAATCAGCTGTGAAGTCGGCTATCTCTGTGATACTTCCTTTGTGGCACTTCGGTAGTTTAAATCGATCAGTCGACGAACAATGGCGGTCACGTCACTAATGTAATCTACAATTTTTGTAGAAATTGTGGCATTGGGTGGTGTGAATAAAAACTGAGTAAACACTCCGAGTAAGAACACATGAGTTGAGTCTTTTCGTGGAAAGGAATACTCAATTTGGTGTAAATAAAAATGTTCCTCAAAGGAAGTACCCTCCCTTCAGTTTATGTTTGAATACTGGACTTCTTGGCGTTTAAGGGTGCGTGCAAGGTATAGGCAATAATAGGTGTGTGTTTTTTGCAAGCGTATAAGTTAAATTAAAAGAAGTTCTTTTTAGGAAAAAAATATAATTCGGGCAGCATGCCTTTATTGGAGTCACTTACGAACTGAACTTACAATTATTTCCTATACCTATTTATTGCATTAAATTGCTAACTCAGCACTTGACACCGTGGGACAGCGATCGCCAGTTCGATGTTCCAGACGCTTAGGTCAGCATATCCGGCGACAATTGGGTTGCACATGCCTGGTGTTCTTTTTCGGCGTGTGTGAAAATAACTTATATACGCTCGAATTATATGTGCACAAAAAAACGATCATCGGCGCTTATTGATTGATGATTATAAAAATTTGGTACCACCGACGACATTTATGCCATTTGCTGAACAGTCAGGGGTGTAGTCGTTGAAGGTTTTTTCTTCTTTTTTTTTGATGGTCACAATCTTTGTTTTGTGACTGTGTAGCGTGACCATCACCTTAAAAGCAAAAACACTTAATAATTATAAAATAAAATAAAAAATATCCGTCAAATGAAAAGAATCGTTTATGAAACCTAAACGGAATGTATAGCAGAGGGACTCTGAGTATACCAAAAATTGCATACTTATGGATGCCAAAACAATTAAAAATTATCTAATACAACAACCACACCTGCAAATATAAGCCACATACAGCAACCTAAACAATGAATGAATAAACTCAGGAACGAACGCAAAGAAAATAATATTTGGAAGCATTGTTTTTATCCGCACCTATTTCTTAAGCGGCGATAGATAAGATGAGTAACTTAAGCGGATATAGGATTGGTTGTTAGTGTATTTTACACGCAAATTGAAATTTAAGCGTATATACGCTTGCAAAAAAACACAGCTAACTGATCTCAAACATACAAACATGAAAAACAAAGAAATCTAACTCATGTCCTTTCGGGGACAGAGCGGATCCTGTCAAGAACGTGTAAAGATTCGCTTATGATAACATGGAATGGTTAAGTACTCATTTCCTTTCCGATTTCCCAACCGCGGTGGTGCCATACCTTTGCTTGTTTTTGGTCCTTTAATGTAATGGGAAGATTGCCCCTAAACCCCAGCCCTGGTCAAACCCCTCGGCCCATGCAGTTAGCCTAGAATACTTAGCCCCCTAGTCAAGATTCCGATTCCATGCGGCACCGCCTCTATTCAGTCTCCCAAGTCTCAGTGAGACGAAGAACAAAACATGTCGTGAGTACATGGCTTCTCCGAATTGAAATTTGTCAATTTGCAGCTGCAAGAAGTCGTAAACCCTGCCTTGTCGCACACACTCCAATTACAAGTGATCTGTCCTGCCGAGGCAGACCTCAAAGACGAACCCTTTCCCCTGACTTTGAAGAGATGTAATGACTGTTCGTGCAATAAAATGAGATTTTCATCGATTCAGTGGTTCAATGGGTTATTTTTATCCATTCCGCTTCTGTTGGGGCACTAAAGTCACGACGACATAAGACGCCATGTGGACGAATGACAGCTGCTCCTGATGGGGTGATGACTTCTGGTTTTCGATGAACTGACGATGTTGAGATTGCTGGGGTCCTGTGATATCGATGGAAATTGATGCCCGGGCCTATGTGCGAAATGAAATTGAGTCGGTGGCGGTTTTAACACACCCTTCTTTGAGGGAACACAGCACCCACCTGACTGCTGTCAAAGTAAAGTACGAAACGACAAAGTTGCTTGTGCAGTTAAACCCTTTCCAAATGTGAAGTTGAAATAAATAAAAACCCAAAAAAAATAATAAACGTGTTGTTCGGTCTGACAACCTAATCTGGGCGGATAAATTCAAGGGGGCTGCAACGAGGTTAACGGAGTAAAATCGGAGAAAAATTAAAAAAAAAAAAACCTCGCGGTTTCTTTCGGTGGAAACGTATTAATAGTCAGGAAGGATTCTCGAGGGGCAAGTTTTTGAAAAAGTTTGTCTTTACTGGCTTTTTGCGCGTTCGATTTTCGCTGTAGAGAGAAAAAGTGTGGCAAATAAAAGACCGCGTGTTCCCTTGTAAGAAAGACAATCCTGTGTTTTATTGAATGGACGAACAGGAAGTAAGTTTTATACAAAAAAATGGGGTAATGAACAAAACATAAAACGGTTGTACCAACATTCAAAAACCATATAGGACAGTATTAGGGTGATTCCACAATGCAATTTGAGACTGCAACACGGGCGTTATTTCTTGAATTATAGGCGTCCCACCGCTTGGTTATTGGGGTCCCTGGAATCGCATCCGCCTTTCGACTTAAGCTTGACACTTGGAGTAGGTGTCTAGGAGAAGAGTGTCAACTGCCAGCAAAATTTTGTTTTATGCCATTCTCTTTCAGGATTAAATTTGGCCTTATTCTATGGCACTGGACAGACCGAGTTGATTTCATCAGCGAGCAAATTATCACACCTTTCTGAGTGGAGTATAAATTATGGCTCGGCTTTTTTTGCTGGCTACTGTATTATGGAGTGGCCGCAAACTTGGGCTGGTTTTCTCAAGTCCATGCACGAACTGCAGAGTATCAGGAGGGATAAAGACACTGGAGAACGAAGGCACTTGGTGGTTACTTCTTGGACTCCTTCACGGATCTAAAATAATGTCAACATACAGCATTCAGTATTTGTAAGACTTGTTGTGTTTGTAAGACAATAATGGTTTCGCAGCGGAGATATGAGTATGACCTGCTTTTCAGAGAGTTTGTGGCCACATATTGAACCCATGTTGGTCGATGTGAATTAAAGAAAATGGGAATGGTGAATAGCACGAGGGAGTGTCTAAACAAAATGGCAAGGTTTCGATTAAAAGTTCCACTATGTGGCCGAACAAAAATACAAAGCCAAAGTTAGGTGAATATTAAGAACCGAGCAGTTTTTGTTAAGTTTTCTAAAAATCACATTCCCGACATAATTTGCACTCCTCCAATTACGATATGAGGCCTGAGGGCATATCTCACCAAATGAATGGCCCGATTTGCAAACAATGAATGCAAAAAATCGTCCTACTTTCCAACATTTGACAGCGTTTGATTCTTCTTCAATGAATAAGTAAATGGCTTTCGAAGCGTTCAAGTCCGGTTTGATGGGTTCAACTATTAAGTGCTCCAATATACTCGTAAACGTTGGTGTCCCGCAAGGTTCCGTTTTGACTACGATAGCTTTCAATTCCGAACAGGGCACTGAGGATGGCAGAGCCGTAGTCTTGAGTGAGGTGGATAATAGTTAAACGGTGAAGCCAGTCACTTTGACAAAGTTGGCAAATTCGCCGGTGTGGATAAAATACGGCCAGAAATGCTTAAGGCAATGGCTAAAGAGGGAGTCTTATGGCTCTCTCTCGTGCCATTAAGGTGGCAAGTGTGAATCTTTCCAAGAAGTTGGTCAGAAGAGACTGCTCTAACTACCGGGGCATATCTCTTTTAAGTCTTGCCGGGTAAATCCAAGGTGTTGAATGCGGGTTCTAGAGCTATGGTCGAGCCACGCGTGGGAGATGACAGTGCTGCTTTCGCCCAGAGAGAAGTATGGAAGAAGAATAGTACTTGCGAAGTCTTGGTAGTATGCCAACCTTCGTGTAGGATAGGCCAAGATGGATCAGTTTTGAAACAGCTTGGTAGATCTGTAATCAGAAAGACTGACCTTGGTGTCAAAGCCAAGTAAGCGAGTGTTCAGCTCAGTATTTTATTTCAATTTTGGGTATTGGCCGAAAGAATAAGATCGAGATTCATTCATGCTGTTGTGGGCCGGGATAGGGTGAGACACACGACAGTGTGCGAGGAAGTCAACATTGAACCGCTGCTTCTTCCCGTACGGAAAGGGCTATGCTTCGATGGTTTTGTCACGTGGCGCGAATATTCCCACGACATGAATGCGATTCCGTTAAAAAGTCGGCCGCTTGGCAGACCCAGGATGAGGGGGTTGAACCAAGTCCAAACAACTCACCCTTACTCATCAGGAGCTTGGGCATAAATCCTGATGATTTAGAGTCGATGTAGAACTGCCTGGAGATCCCTCGCGTGTGATTTATCCCCGCGACCTCTTTAGTGGATCGTGCGGGTCAGAAGATGATGATGATGATGAGGTGCTGGTGTGAAGCACTTTGTCCGAGTTCCGTCTGTATACCATTTGTTGCCCAGTCTGTGGACTTTGATTCATTGCTCTAGCTCTTTTGGTGCTGCATTTAATGGTTAACTTCTTTTCGAGATTTAAGTTCCTAATCACGTCATCCTTTGGAATGGCCGAGAGTGGTTACAATTGCATTGAATTGCCACAATGTAATGCACTAGTCTTCTCCTATCCCTTCTTCGGTTGACCCAAGCTCTGAGCCTGGTCCAAACTTATTCCTGTTTCCTACGCCCTTTAGCTTCATTCATGGAGTGCCCATTTTCCACCGAATGTGTTTTCCCTTAGAAGATCGGCAGACCATGCCACCATTGCCATCAAACTTCAACAGTTTGCCAATTCAATGTAGCCCGTCTCACTGAGTTCTTGAAAGTACCCATAGTCTACCAATTATAACCGTCACATCGTCCACTGAATTTATAAACTCAATGAGCACTGAAGCGACAGGAACAAACGACAATTCCTCCGACTGTCTCATCCCGTCAGCTGACAATGCACTACAAACAATGCAATCCAACCAACAAGCCAGCTGACAATGCACTACAAACAATGCAATCCAACCAACAAGCCAACATCCACACACATTCTATGGCACAAGCCGGATTAATTTAAGCATATTCGAAATTAATTAAGAGAAATTCTCGAAATAACACACATCACTCTCAGAGCAACAAACTCGAGCGCGAGCCAGATTCTGAGAGAGAGAACAGAAGCCTGTCATTGAGTTACAAATTTATTTCACCACCAACAAGTGACAATGATTAAATGTTGGCCAACAGAAAAGAAGAAACGGGAAAAAAAAGCACCGCGATACGAGATTGTTTTGAATTTTCTATTTTCGGCAATGAAACCGCTCCAATTCGCCTCGTTTTGATGCGATGCATCTATTTTTTAAGGGAACGTCAAGGGAACAACGAAATTCTTCTATTTTCGCTTTCTGTGGAACGAAATTTCGTTGCTCTCGCGCCCAAGTTGAAGTGTCATTCGTGTTTTCAAATAGATTGGCATGCAATTCAGGATCACGTAACTTTCGGGCGAGATGACAGTGGTTTGTTTATGCAAGAGGAGTCTGTTCTGAGCGAGAGTTGCATGGTCTTCTAACGTAATTCTCACAATTAAGTCATCGACTTTGAGGGGAGCGTGTTATTTAACTATAACTCCCACTGTTTGAAGACATTTTCATGTTATCACATTGTTGCTATTGTCCTCTCCCCGGAGGCTTTCAGTCAAGTGTGATTTCTTCATCGTCATACGAAGAAAGTTAGGACCGGGTTCCGCTGGTCTGAAATGTCACCCTTAAGTTAGGTTAGGCTAAAGTGACTTCCACAACTGCATCAGTTGTGGCCAATTTAGATCCTGACTGCCTGCCAGTGACTGATACCACTTGCAGGCAGCTTATTCACTGGTTCCTCTTTTGCCAAGCACCAACTAAACACCTGAGAAATGTCAACGGGTATGCTAGTGGCAGATGATCCACACCTTTCCTGGGTTACAGCCAAATTGATGAATTTTGCTATATCTGGAATTTTTGTCTGAGATTTCTTCTTGATTCTTGAATGAATAGCTGCCTATCGTGCTCTCCTTGTCCTTGCAAGTGCAGGACAAGTGCTGAGGGTAGTGAAGCGCAATTTCTTCCTCCTCTTCGTCCATACAGGCTCAGGCTCATACAGCTCCTGCAGAAATCATTAATGGGGGCTCCCGTTCTTCTGGCGTGAGTGCCGAATAAGCTATGACCGGTAGTAACGCCTATTACACCACTTATTTCCTTTCTGTTTAAGTTTAGGAGTGTAGTTGTTCCTTTTCAATTTAATGAAGTTTAATTTGGCGAAGTACCCTATGCAATGGAATCCACTTATCGAACAGAGGGATACCCTAGGCAAACATGGCGCAGAACAGTTTAACAGGAATCGAGTTCTTTCGGAATGAGTTGAAGGGGGCTCAAACGCATTACCGTACTTCAAACGAGATGGTTGATGCCCTATGCCTATGGTGACCATATTCCGCCACGTAATGCCCGGGACAAAATATAAAAAAAAACAGTGGCTTCATATTTTAATCACAAAAGCCAAACTAACAATAAAATAAATACAATTCAACAAAACAAAACTTACAATTTTAAACCTCATAATTATGAATTGGAAAATGAAACATGTAATGTGCATCGGTCGCGATTGGTCTGTTTGGTTAGTTAAGGGTACGTTTGCACTATATAGCCAACTAGCTTTTGCCGAAACCGTGAAAATGTACGAATGTGTGGAAACTCGTAGATTTGCAGAAATGTGATGAAAACTCGTGATTTCGTTTGGTGTGAATACAGCGTAATCCACTTCGAACCAAATTGCATTTATTTTTTAATAAATATTGTAATTTTTTTTCTTTTGAGAAACATTTCGAATTGGATCTAGCTTGTCGTGTTACATGCTAGCTACAACTTGCTTTTATTCACTCCCGAGTTTAGACGACCCATCCAGAGAATTTTACGTCAATTTCAAACGATGTTTAAAAAATTACACGGCAACACTTTCCAAGTAATGTCAGTGAGAAAAGTGGATAACGAAATTTGGTCGTTTTGAAATTAGAAAATTGATGCGACCCTTTAAACTAAGCAACATCCCCAATTTTTTTTTTAACATTCTACCTGACAGCGGTATTGGAGTCTTCCTCGCCGTTTAACGGTCTACAGAAATGATCTTTCCAGATTCTCAGTATCGACTGTGAATCTACTACGAGTTGTCCCTCTGCGTCACGACAGGCTTCTGTCCGAATTTTGTATCCATTGGATAGTTGTTTTACCCGTAGGTGGGACTTTCAGAGGTCATTTCTGCCGTAACACCTCTCCATGTCCTCTATCGCGCGCTTCTCATGCTCTTTCTTTTTCTTTTTGAGAAGCCGGTGCTCTTCCAGTTCATAGAGCTCACGAACCGCTCTCGTCCTTCTGTCTAGCGTCGCCTTGTATGCTGCTTGCTTCGCTGAATGTGCCTGCATGCACTCGTTGTCAAACCAGGGGTTTTTTGTGGGGTGGCGTTTTAAAACCCAGCACATCAGATGCAGCTTCCTGATGGCTTTTTGAGAACGGTTCCATTATTGGTCGATTGTTTCGCCGGGCAGGGTTGGACTCTCTCAGAGCTTTAGGGAGACTCGATCGGAAAGCTGCAATTGTAGCTTTCCGACGTCAAACTGTCTTGGTCTTGCTCTACTCCGTTGTCCTATCGATATCCGTGTTCTTACCTTGGCTACAACAAGGAAATGATCCGAGTCGAAGTTGGCTTCTCGGAATGTTCGGACATCGAGAATGCTGGAGGAGTGTCTGACGTCGATCGCAATGTGATCAATCTGGTTGACGGTTTATTGATCAGGAGACCGCCGGCTCCCTTTGTGGGTGTTGAGGTGAGGGAACCGCGTGTTGTCTACAACAAAGAGGTTTCGCCCCGTTGCGAAGTCCAAAAGCCTGAGTCCGTTCTCGGACGTATTGCCGTGCAGGCTGTGTTCTTCGATGACTCTGGCAAAGATGTCTTCCTTGCCCAGCTTTGCGTTGAAATCTCCTAGAACGATCTTGGTGTCGTAGCTGTGGCATTGATCGTATGTTCTTTCTAGGAGAACGTAAAAGTCGTCTATGCTGTCGTCATCTTTATCCTCCGTTGGGGCGTGGGCGCAGATCAGGCTGATGTTGCCGAATGTAGCCTTGATGCGGATTGTTATGAGGCGCTCGCTTATGTACTTAAAGCTTCAGACTCCTTGCCTAAGTCTGCCTCGAACAACAAACCCGCATCCGAATAAGCGCTGCCTTCGTAAATATCGCAGTTTTTCATCCTCTTTTTGCCCGGCCCATCCCACCGAACCATCTGAATGGCGGTGATGTCTGCCTTATAAGCTTCAAGGGCGTCCGCAAGTTCATCAGCTGCACGTGGTCTGTTCAGGGACCTCACATTCCACGTGCAGAACCGAAAATCGTAGTCCTTATTTCGTTGTCCATGGTCGTCAGCAGTAGGGTCATCCGTATCCGAGGCTTCTCGTCGTTTCGGAACTATATTTTTTTTACACGGTGAGGAAGTTAACCCCACGCGCAACTTCTGAGCCTGGAGGGCCGGGTCCTGGTTTAAGCCCCTGGACAAGGGGTCCGCTGCATACATTAGTTCACCTCTAAGCGGTTGCTTTAAAGGCTATCCAGAGGGCGCCGCGAAGAGGCTGTATGTCAACTTGACTTGTGCATTTAACAAGGATCGTTGCTGGCATCTCGCCAAGTTGAGAGCAGTCAACAACTTTGCCCTGGATGCACAGGCCCATGCCCTCCCTTAGGTTAGGTTATTGAGTGTCGCTGTTTCTATGGGTTCCAGAGGCAATTGAATAACTGATTCGTCTCTTGACTTGATCATCCCTGTCCTGCTGTACGGCGTGGAGGCATGGACAATCTCAAAAGCGGATGAGGAAGTCCTTGGTCTCTTCGAGAGAAAAGCTCTGCGTGCGATCCTTGATCCTGTTTGCGGTTCTTGGAGGAGATTCAAGCATTAATTGTACAGGCTGTACATAGAGATGAGCCAGGAGTTAGGCGTCTACGGATTCCACGCCTAAGATGGCTAGGCCATGTAGAGCGTATGAACAACTCAGCTTCGGCTCGAAGAGTCTTTGAGTCTGAACCAGTGGGACAACGCAATTGAGGACGCCCACGGAACCGATGGCGCACCCAGGTGGAGAAGATCCTCAAACAACTAAGAGTGTGACACTGGGGGCAGCTAGCAAGAGACCGTGCTAGTCGAAGAGGCTTCTTGGTTGAGGCCCAAGTCCTCCCCGGATAGCGCTAAAGAAAGAAGAAGAAGAAGATTTATACATGATATTTCTTTTAGGCTTTATACGCTTTCCCTTTTTCCCTTGTCCACTTTCAAATTCTGGACAAAAGCGTAGGCAGTAAAACGCAGTTTGTTCTTCCTCTTCGTCCGTGCAGCTGCTCCAGACGTCACTGTAGATGGCTCCCGTTCTTCTGGCGTGATTGCCGAATAAGAAATGACCTGTAACAACGCCTACTACACTGATTATTTCCCTTCTGTTTAATTTTAGGAGTGTAGTTGATCCTTTAGGATTTAATGAAGTTCAAATAAGCCGCTTACCCATGCAGGCCGAACAGAGGAACCCTTGAAGAGGAATCGATTTCTTTCGGAATGAGTTGGAGAGAGCTCAAACATTGCCGAACTTCGCACGAGATGGCGCGCAGTCTTGTCACTGACAATGCTTGAAATGTAAAAACTGTCTAGGAAAGCTACTCAAACTTGGCCGTTCGGAGTCGGCATAAAACCTGTCCCTTCCACTCGTGAGGGGACAGTTTCACGCACGGCATAAGTCGTTGCTGTAGAAGCTAGGCCCTGGCCACCTGCCGGCTGTAGCGCAATCAAAACATCGGCTTTCGATGGTAGTTAAAGAAAACCTACTATTAATTGCAGATTTTGAATAAGTTTCTGAAATTTCTTCATAAGGATGTTCGTTGGAACATCACTGATCAGTTCTTGGAATTGGTTCATGGTATGTTTCGTCTTAAGCAAAATTTGTTTTGGAATGGTTTGAGTTTCTTGGTATATTATGTATGCTTTCATTCTTGTTGTTGGACGAGTGTGCAGTATTGACTGGATACATACTATGGATAGACTAGTTGTCTACGCTATTAGTCGGTTATCGATTTTCAACCACAACGTCGCACATCCCTAGTATAGATTACATAATCTGTCAAAACAAAGACGCAGAAAAATTATTTTGTCCACCTTGCTATTTCTACGTGACACACTGTCAAGCGGTTGCATTATCTTAAGCTCGCTGCCATGGTAGCTCTCAGCTGCCTGCAAATTTCCATGGGAAGCAGCTGCAGCATTGTTTCCATGGCGGGTGGAGGTGTGGAACTAAGTGTATCCATTATGCAAATACTCTCAGATCTCCCTATACTACCTTCTACCTATCTTTATAAGATTAGCTTTGTTTCTTAGTGCTGGCCAACAAACAAGGGAGCCTTATGTTAGAATTGGTCAAAAGGCAAAGGCGCTAAGTTAAAAATAAGGACTGAGGATGAAAAAGAGAATATAATAGTCTACTCCCCTTTGGAAAAATGTCTATGGTCTAGTGATTGCTGTGTACATCCGGATTGTCAATCTCGGTTTCAGTCCCCATTTATGGTCGAGGACCCGACTGCAAGTACCAACAACTAGTACCACCTTATTTAGACGGTCCGGAATAGTGCTTTCCAAGTTAACTTACGCCTAAGTATTTGGCCAGATTAGTAAATTCTAATCCTTTGTTCTTCAATTTAGGTGAAGTGACACTCATACTGTGCCCCCTTCCACTTCTTGGCCGGCCCATTCCACCGCAGGTCCTGGATGGTGGTGATGTTTCATTAATAGTAGTCCAGGGACTCGGCTGGTTTTGCTGTTGCTTGTGGTCTATTAAGGGAACTCTCAACCCATTTGCAAAACCCAAAGTCCTTAGCCGTCTATTTATGTGGTGAGGAGTTTAATCTCACGGTACCCCCAAACAAAAGGTCCATCTGCATCCGATTTCGCTATCTTCCCTAAGGCTGTGAGCGTCACCGTTGACCCTCAGAGAATCTAGCTTGTCCATCCCGCGAACTCTATTCCAAGGTCCGTACTTCTCCACACCTTCGGGGCCCAAGAATACACCCTCCAAACCTAGCTTCCTCGTCACAAATAATTCCCATCCAATTTAAGACCATCCCCTTCACCACATTCACAAGCATAATCCGAGTGCTCACTTAGCAGGCTGCTCCAAAGGAAGACTCTTCACACACACAAAATTCGAATGGCCAGAGACTAATTATAGATTTTGAAATTGAAGTACCATTTTTTTTATTCGATCGATAATTTTATGGCATCAACAGGAGGCGTTTCAGGAAGACCATTAATTCGGAGAACTTGAGACCGAAGCATACGCTTCCAGTAACTTCCAAGGCCAAGACCATCGCCTTCGAGTAACCCCACAACAACAACACGGACAAAAAAACCGTGGTATCTATTTCTGGAGATAAATCTGTCATCGCGCACTTCCTGACATCATCGCATTGAAACCAAATATCACGCAGACCGTATTCGGGTGCTTTTAGACAAAAAATGCCATTGACTGTGGTTCGGGCGCCATTAAAAAGCAGACTTTTCAATTTTATTAATTTTTTATTAAGTGCGGTGCCGGGCCATAAACGGAATGAAGAAGTTATTTTCTTTTTTTTTGGGTCCATTGGGAGTTTATAGAGTGTCGCCGCTTTCGAAGGCTAACTCACGATGCAGGCGATAATGAATCGTGTTCCTGGTGTCCCTCAGGGGTCCCGATGGTTTACCATTCTTGTTTTTTTTGTTCAAACCTTGAGTCTTCAAAATGTTTAGGTAGGTAGTCCCAGGGCGTCGATATGGGGAGTTATAACGTCATGCGAAATTCACAGGCCAGGGAGTTGGCTGAAATTCACAGGCCAGAAGTTGGCTGAGCGTAGCGAGATCTCAGTGAGTGGCTTTTGTTAAGACTGAGACTGGATTGGGGAAAGGAGGGAGTACATTCTGTCTTCAAGGACACGTCAAAGCCTTCGCCTTCCATGGCCAGCAGTGACAACATCAGTACGGAGATAAAGTGCAGCAATCTTGCTGCCTACTACTCTTCCATTTGTCTCAGGAGGTAATTGAGTGAGTTCCCTCTCGAAGTGTCAATCTGACATTATTCAGAACATTGATAATGCCGGTCTTGTTGTAGGGCTTAGCAGCAGTGATCATCACGAAAGCGGAAGAGATCCTTGGTCACTTCGGGAGTAAAGCCATGTGTGTGGTTTTCGGTACCCTTTGAGTTGGCAGTATCTGGAGGAAATGGATAAACCACGTGCTGTATAGGGACATGAGTCCAGCCAGGCTTCTATGGATCCAAGGCCTAGAGTGACAACATGGTTCCGATTTTAAGAGTATTCGACTCAGAGGCTGTGGTACATCGCAATAAAGGCCCGGATCTAATGTGGTGGACTCAAGTCAACTATGTTGGTGGAAGTGGAAGGGAGTAGGTAGTCCGAGTTGGTCAAGATCCAAGTCTTCACCCGACTGTAGCACCACGTTTAGAAGTAGAGTCTTATAGTTGGACTTGTGATGATCAGCCACGGCTCTGTCTAGACCATCCAGTAGGCTCCATTGTTTAGCTCAATAAAGTGCTTTTAAGGTGAGCTGATGAAATAATTCTGGTCACAGTATCAGCGTTAGTCATTAGTAGCCAGACTAGAACAGGAAAATGGAAAGCATCTCAAATTTTAAAAAAATTTTGTGTCACCGATAAACACTGCGAGGAACAAGACCCTTACAAGCTTATTGTCTTCATGTCGCCGACGAAGTCAACGCAAAAACAAAGTAGTTCGGGAAGAGTTCGAACCGTCTTCCATTTGAAACAAGTCGCGCTCGGATCAATCCTGCATTAGACCCCAGAAGTCTAGTGTGTTTCACAAATGGATCCAAATCGATTCTGGGGTTGAGCCCGGAGTCTCGACCGACGATAGCATTTCCTGGGTCGTGTCCTACCGTGTTGTAAGCTGAAATCCACGCCATTGAAATCTTCACCAGAGCCAATCTCCTCAAGGATATTAAGGGCTCTAGAATTCAATTATTTCCCGAATTCCGGCTTCGTACACAGATGGATCAAAAATGGATTCTGGAGTTGAGGCCGAAGTCTGATTACCTCGTGGACCCGGTCTCGCACTACAATCTTTTGTCAGACACAGCTAAGTGGAGCCCAGCTGGGTCCCTGGACATTAGAGGATCGTAGCTAACGAATCTGAAGATGAGCTCGATAGGACTGGCTAGGAATCTGGAAAACCTCAAAATACAAACATCGCTTAGACCAATGGAACAATGCGAAGGCAATCCAAACGATTAATTTGACCTTATTCCTATAATGACTTAGACCTATAATGAGTTAGGTTAGGTTAGGTAGGCGAGCTGCTAGTGCATTCACCAGCACTGGTCCATTGTGATACCCAGACCACTACCACGGACTGACCACTTCAGTGAGAGTGCCGTTAGTTTGATCCCAACGGCAAATGGTGACTGACCAAATTTGAAAGCCAGATAAAAGCGTATTAACTGAGATTCGAACCGGAGACCCCGCTAACCATGGGCAATCACTCTACCAACTACGCCATCCAGTCGTATAACAATGCTTTTTTACTGGCCACTGCGGCCCTATGGATAAGATGATAGATCGAGGCATGGCACAGTGTGTTAGCTTGCACATCTAGAGGAACTTTACTCCTGTTGGGCTTTCCATCGATTAACCAGGGCCTTATCTGTTCGGTGACAGAAGGACAATCCAATTTCCTGATCCCGTGATCGTTCGAACCTTAGTAATTCTCGCTGACTTCGTCTGGCATCAACCGATGCTTTAGCTGGCGTTTGGCAACAAGCCTTTGTCATTCGGACGACTTCGATATTTTAATTAAGTTATACTAGATGTGCAAAATAACATACTGTGCGTGGGCGCAAATGAGGCTATTGATTCCCCATTCAGCCTTGATAAGGATTGTTATGAGATGCTCACTTTTTCCAAGAAGAGTTTAGGACTCCTTACTTAGGTCTGCCTCGAATAACAAAACAAAAGTGTTGGCCGTCGCGGATTGCGGTGATGTCTGCTGTGTTGGAATCCAGTGCCTTCGCAAGTCCCTCGGCTTCACGTGGTATGTTAAGTAACCTCATATTCCACTTGAAGATCCGAATATTGTGTGTCCTTAATCTGTCTGCTGAGGTGGTGAAGTTCCTGACTCAAGAGACCAAAATCATGCGCTACCCTATTCGTAATTTGTCAGTGGCGCTGGTTTGTGGAACCGAAAGCTGGATGGTAAGCAAAACAGCAGAGTTGCTTGAAATTCAGCGTCGGATATATGGTCCCGCAAGAATGCATCGACTGCACTGACTAGGCCATACCCAACGTACGGACAACAATGCTTGAGATAAGAGAGACCAAACATCCAAAGGAAAACCAAGCATCCAAAGTCAAGCCAAAGCAACTTCGTACAGTGAAACTTCTCTAAAGCAGACAGCAATAGGACATTCATAGTTGTCCGTTAATGCTGAATCGCAACGGCGCGTTCGCGCGGTCGGTCTTTGATAGGCGTTGCTGCGCGTTTTATCGAGCTTACGAGAATGTTGTGTCAGAAAGTGGCAGCCTCAGTTTTCCATATTGCAATGAACGCGCGCGCGTTTCTTCTTCTTTCTTCTTTATTTGGCGCTACAGTCCGAGGTGGACCTGGGACAACCCTCTCCAACTAGCACGGTCTCTGGCTAGCTGTCTCCAGTGTCGCACGCCAAGTTGGTTGAGGTCCTTCTCCAACTGGGTGCGCCACTTTAAACGCGGGCGTCCTCTGTTGCGTTGTCCCACGGGTTCGGAGTCGAAGACTCTTCGGGCCGGAGCTGAGTTGTCCATACGCTCTACATGGCCTAGCCATCTTAGGCGTTGAACGCCTAAAAAGCCTTTTCAAGAAAAAATATAAAATAAATAAAATTCCTAGAAAGAATTAATTACTTGCGGAAATAATCATCTCAGTTTGCCAAAAAATCAAATTGAGAAATAAATTTAAAAAAATTGTTTCAGAAATGTCAGAAGACCCGAGTGACTGGATACTAGCTCCTAGAAATGTATGCTCGCGCTTACGATATTATGGTCTGTCAAAATTCAACGCGCGACTTCAGCATATGAGTTCATGTATCCTACTGAAAATGTCAAAGCCCGAACGCCTGAACGCGCCGTTGCGATATGGGTGCTAAATGGGAGTGTCCGTTCTGAAGGCGTATAAATACATGAATATGTTGATGCCGGGACCATAACAAACTGTCAGTTAAAAGAGGTGTCCCTTTTAGAGGGGTGTCCGTAAAAACAAGTGTGGCTGTACTTGCATGACTCGAAGGCTACGGTGAATTCAGTGCCGGTTAATTTAAGGTTCGTTCAGTGAAAAATGGGTGGCGCCACAGTCCGATGAGGACTTGGCCTAGCTTCTACAGCAACCAGTCGTGTTGTGCGGGCTATTGTCTTATGCGGAACCGCGCCGAACTTAGGTTCGTTCACTGAACCAGTCAATGTGAAAAGAGACACATTAATTAAACAAAAGTGCTTTATTTGGCTTTCGACCGTTTTCTTACAATCCACTCGGCCAACTAACTCTTACGGGGCGATGTTATGTGCTCTCAACAAAAATATGCTGACTCGCTGCGCGTTTGTGGAGTCCAAAGCACTAAACAGAACACTCACATTTCATATCATCACAAACAAAATACGCTGACTTGATCATTAAGCCCAAGGCGTGTCTGTGAAGTCAGTACTTGCATGGTGCCCACGCGCAGATATGCGAAGCAACATTTCAAACAAGGCATTTATGCATGTGCAAGCATAACAGTTGTTCTATCATGACTGGATGGTTCTACGCGAAGTGAAAAGTTTGAGACCCTTTTTCTAGACAGGAACACTCCTTGAGCCTTGTCAGTGACTCGAGCTGGAACCGTGAATTTTGAAAGTTGTTTTTATTTTTATTTTATTTTATTTTGAGTTGCCGCACCAACGCTATGGCCACCACCACAGGCGATTCTTCAGGTGGCGCTACAGTCCGGGGTGGACCTGGGCCTCAACCAGTAAGCCTCTCCAGCCGGCACGATATTTTGCCAACTGTCTCCAACTGATCACACCAAGTTGGATGAGGTCCTTCTCCACCTGGGTGCGCCATCGGTTCCATGGGCATCCTCTATTGCGTTGCCCCACTGGTTCGGAGTGGAAGACTCTTCTCTTTCGCCTTTAATTCCTTAAACCAAGACCTTTGTTTGGCTCAAGAGCTTGTTAAGGACCTGACCTACGGAAACGCTCTTCGGTCTTAGGCAATCGATTATGCCGGCCGCAACATGGTGCAGGAACCGTATAAATCTGTCGCGCAGAACCATTTTGTCTATCTCACGAGAACAAAATACGCGAGTGTGAAGCCTTTGAAAATCGGCTCTAATAGCCGTATCACAATGTTGCGTTGGCGCGGTCGGGCTCTGGCATTTTAAGAAGGATAAATGCAAATCCATGAAGTCACAATACAGCGCTCGCGCTTTGCTAGCTCACAGAACGTTATATCGTAAGAGTGAGCACACTTTTTTAAGTTGAGCTACTTCTACAAACTCGACTTTTGACAGTTGTGAAACAATTTTCTTTTGTTTACTCGTGGCTTTTAATTTTTTTTTTAGAGCTGAGGCAACTATTTGAGTAAGACCGCTTACACACAGGAAACTTTTGTCGGCGATTTTTCCATCTTGTTGGCTAGGGAGGTGAGACGTGCTAGGGGTAGCCCGCGTCTGGTGTGCTCGAGGTTTTCTTTTGGATTTTCTGTTCTCTTTTATCTTTCTTCGTTTTTTCTTTGAGTGGCTTTATTCTTATGTTCTCAATGTTCGGTACTGGAAGCATGCTGTACATGTGTGAGAAAGAGATGACGAATGTATGAGTGGGGGTAGGAAACAGAAAAAGTTCAGCTTTGAGATCTCAATTGCAGAGACTGAAAGATTTCCTGTGTGAAAGTGGCTTGAGATCGAAAATGAGAATTTGACAGAATCGCCCACGAATCTTAGCGAGTGTGAAAGCGCCTAAGTAATTAATGAACAGGGATTTTATTTGTAGTGATTGTATTTTTTCTTCTTGTAAAATGGATTTCAGAACATTTTACTTGTATATGAGACGTGTGATTTAGAAAAGCAAGGGAGCCGCGCTTTGATATAAAGTGCTCTTAGCTATTTATCACGCTGACGACCCATGCAGGGTCCGAGCCTCAGCAATAGCTGCTTTCCATTCTTGACGGTCCTGGGCACGCTGCTTCCAGTCATCAAGACCAAGCTGTCTTGCAACCGCGATTACTTGGTCTTTATACCGGCGATGCGGTATTCTTTTCCTTCTAGAACCAGGAGGCTCGGATTCGGCTTGGACCCTCTTAGCTGGAGTATTGTTGTCTATGCGCTCGATGTGGCCGAGCCAGTGCAATCGACGGATCTTTGTCTTCCGGACTGCATCGACATCCTGGTACAGCTCGTAGACTTCGCGGTTCTGTCTCCTCCTCCATTCGCCTTCCTCACAGACCATATATCCGACGATCTTTCGAAGGCACCAAGAATCAGCTCCGCAGTTTTGCTTAACGTCCAGCTTTCGGCTCCATATAGCAGGACTGGCAAAATAAAAGTTTTGGAGAGTATGACCTTAGACCTTCGAGTCAGGAGTTTTGACGCCAGTTGTTCTGACAAACCGAAGTAAGACCGGAGGCGGTTCTACGTGGGATCTTCACAGTGAAGTCGTTTGTGGAGTTTACGTTTGCCCCGAGGTAGACAAACTCCTTTACTACCTCGAAACTGTTGCTGTCGATTGTGATGTTTTGCCCTTTGACGGATCGTTTTTGGTCGAAAGCATAGACTTTGTTTTATCCTCGTTTACCTTAGGACCAGCTCGCTTCGCTTCTTCTTCAATTGCCTTAAATGCTTCCACTACGGCACGTTGGAAGCGCGCGACGATGTCAATGTCATCTGCGTATCCCAACAGATGGACTGACTTGTGGAAGACAGAGCCTTCCGTGTTTACAGCAGTCCTCTGCACTATCTCTCCAGAACCAAATTGAAGCAATCACACGACAGCGCATCTCCTTGCCGAAACCCGGTGCAGGTTTCAAACGCCTCGGAAGTCCTCGAAGTTCAGCCGAACTGCACGGTGCATCGCGTATTTGTTAGCGCAGTGCGACAAAAAAGGATCAGTTTCTCCCGAGATGCCGAATTCGGCCATCGCATCGAATAACTCCTTGCGATGAATTCTGTCGTATGCGGCTTTAAAATCGATAAAAAAGTGGTGCGGATCGATTTGAAATTCACTGGTCTTCTCCAGGATTTGCCTTAGTGTGAAGATTTGGTCTATTGTCGATTTGCCTTACCGGAAGCCGCTCTGGTACATGCCACTTAGTGCGCTGCAAAACGGCTGTACGCTGGACAGGATTTTGTTGGCGACGTTGAGCCGGGATATACCACTATAGTTTTTGCAAGAGGTAGGATCGCCTGTTTTTTTGGATGGGGCATATGGAGCTGATATTCCAGTCTTCGGGTATGCTTTTGTCCTCCCAAATTCTGCGGATGATCTTGTGCATGATCCTTACCAGAACATCGCCACCGGCCTTGAAGAGCTCTGACTCGACTGGAGGTGGGATTTCCTGATTCACTTAAGACATATAAAACGCGAAGCCTATTAAAGCCCGACCGCGCGGTTTTGTGCATTCATTGTGACGTCAGCTTAATTAACGGCAACATGTTGCAATGAAGACCTCCAGACCTCAAACACAAAATTCTCTGGCTATGGCCGGCACCAATTTCCGACACAATCCATTCGAATTGATTTTCGAAGCCGACACATGTCACTCGATTTTCACTTTTCAACCCAATATCCGCGCCAGTCATGACAGCCAAAAGTGAATTTCGTCTAGTTTCGAAATTCGTTGTTTTTCCGCGTGACGGCCTAGTTTAGAGGAAAGACAATTCATCCGGATTTCAGTTTCAATATTTTCCTTTCAAACGCGAGCATTGTTAGACCCCACAAATTGGCAAAACTTTGGCAAGACGTTGGCAAACCGACGCGGAAATCTGTTGCGCGTAACACATTTCGTGTACCCACCAGCGGCGCATGCAGTGTGTGTCTCTGGGCATTTGCATGAGATCCAATGGCGTGTGCCAGAAAATGAGACCGAAACAAATCCACCGTCTACATCGGTCTGCTCGATTATCGCCCGCCCGACCAACCGACGACGATGACGCTCACACAGTAAAAACACACGGATACACAAGTCTGTCGACTGCCGGCAACTAATTTAAAAGGAAAGCGAAATGAGTCCGGCAAATATGTCAGATATGACAGGAAAAAACAAATTTTCCATCTCGAGACAGGCGCAGGCACCGACTGCTCGACTCCTATCCGGTCGCAAAGGTTGCCTCTACACAATGCCCTTTGGTTTGGCTCCCGCCCGGACACAACACAAAACAGGCACCCCTTCCCGGTGGTGGCGGTGAGTGCATAAGAAATATGTCACCTTTCCCCATCCGAGCGAGGAGTAATCCAGAGCTAAATCGGGAGAGAAAGTGGGCGCTAAGCATCGTACTACCGCCCGCGCCCGCCAACATGCATGCACAATCCATGCCGTCCATCCGTCCACCCGTCCACACACAGATACGGCCAACAATCTCGACATGATGAAAACGATGATGGGGTATTTTTAGACTTCCTCTGGGAGATGATGATACAGAGACGCACCCAGAGCCACCTCTCCGTCGGAGCAGCACCGAATTAATGCGCGTCTTTATGTGTCCCAAATAAGAAACTATATTTATGCAGACAGTAAATTCTCGGAGCATATAAAAACGCGGCGGTGTTAATAAAAATCTCCGCTGGGCATGGGACGTGTGCGCATCTCTCTAATTAATTATTAGTAATGAATCAATCAATTGCGTCGATCTAATGAGCACCGACTGCGGCGCAGCGAGGACTGGGTCTCGCTCGAAATTGGGTCGACACATGCAGCTTGCAGCTTGCAGCTTGTAGCTTGCACCGCTGCCGAGGACCTGTGCCGAGTTGGGGTCTAATTTGCCGAGCGGGAGCTAAGGAGACACCAACTCGGCATAGACGACTTTCGGAATATCAGCGACGCGCGGCATGTCGTGGCGTAGCGAAACCGATAAAATTGGGCAATGACTCATGAGACGCGGGGAATTTATGAAAAATGAGTTTTCGGACGGATTTGTGATGAAAACTCACGTTCCGTCGACACACTGGTGACTCATTGGGGATGGCAACGGAATTTTCAAATTTTTCACTGCAGAATCCCTGTTGCTGGTTGCGGGCTTATTAATAAATTCTTTTTTATGATCCTTGAATGGTCGTGGGTCTTGTGGTGGTGGCGGCGGTCGGTCAGCTTGGTTGGAGAGCGCGTTGGTGGGCGAGTTATTCGGTGTCGCCGCTGAAATTAGCTGTAAACGATGACAACGAAGTATTTGTTTATTTTGTTGCTGCAATAAAGCAGTTAATGTCGCGCAGCTGCATGCGGGGAAGATGCATGCCGCCAGAGGCAATCCGTGCATGACTATAGCTTTATTGTGACTTATGGACTGGGGTCCTCTAACAGGGATACAAGTTCGATGTGGTCATTCTAACCATTCTCTACAAACTGAACTGATGAGGGGATCAAGGCAAACTGGCAACAGTTACATATTCCATGCCGCCACGGTGGACTCTAAGAATGCATTTTTAACTCGTTCAAATATTGTAGTGACCAAATCGGCAACAGCCCACTTAAGAGGCATGCATAACATGCTATCCATTCGCAAGCGAGACATAAGTCGCAGGCGTAGACATAGGTCTACCAGTCGTCAGATCACACGGTCCTAAAGACCATTCCACGATTAAGACAGTACTCGGTGTTCCAAAAATTTGTTGATGATTGGATCTACTCCTTCAACATACCAATGATGCGGCTTTATAGATCTAGGGGTAGCATCAATCAGATATAAGTATGCTGTGGTGGTCCACTATAACGAATGATATAATGTCCAGATGTGTTTATTAAATAGAAAAAAAATTCATAATATAGAGACAAATTTCTACGAAACGTTTAATAAATGTACAAAAATGTTACATGTAGATTACATTTTCGTACATTTATTTAACGTTTCGTACAAGGAAAATTGGACTACTCACAACATTCAAATGTTTATATGCTGAACGCTGCGTTCAAAGTTCACGAAGCACCCTTTTCCTGTAGACTTCTTAAGGCAAATATATTTTTACTCCATAGCCTTGGCTTTCAGAATGTTTCTACTTATGGAAATGTGGCTCTCACATCGGGCAATAAACCATTTGTTCCATTTTTGGGAATTCACCTTCCTTTTACGATCGTCGACGAAAGTATGAGTACCCTCAGATATTTGAGAACTTTACCTCCATTTATGCTCAATTTGTCAATTATTTCAAATTATTTTATTTCAAATGTCCCTAAGCGAGGCTCTCTTATTGCACTCTCGTCAATAATTTTTACTCATCTTCGAAAGACGTTTGCAACTACTGGCACGGTAGCATAGAACGCTACCGATCCCTTTCTGTAATTGAATGTATCTACATATAAGTTAAGCTTGAAAAAAATCGAACCGTATTCAGCGGCTCGTTCTTTCTCCAAACTAAGAGATGTACATACCAAGAGATGTATTTAAAGAAAACCGTACTTGTGGCAGACAAAACACACAGAAACCCTGAACAAAACGAAACTTGCAAAATCAGAAACATTGCCATGCAAACATCCACAGTCAAGGAAGTTACTATGTGTCCTTCTTCTCTAAGGTAACAAAAACATTCGTTATATCTAGTGGCAACTCTTTTTTCGTACACTACATAGAGACACTTATGTAAAAAGGTGAACCTTATATCGATCATCCCTTATATAGGCATTCGTTATTAGATTTAAAAGAGATTCATTATTGTTCAATTCAAGTGTTGTCTACCCACTAAAACAAAGAAGGACAAGAACACATTTCCTAGTTTTCCATAACACTCATTTTGGCACACGCCAAAATGCCAATTTGATCATAAACATTTCTTACGTTCGTTGCCCACGTGCTCATCGTAGCCCATTGCACTGTATGCAGTATGACAGAGTAAAAAATACTAGATTTTATTTTCATTAAGTGTCTAGGGAATAAGAATATAACTTTTGGGTCTCAATTGACTAACCGAAATAAGATTTTATACGACCCAGTCTTTACCGATATGCATTGGGTGAGTGATAATGGGAGAATTAGTAGATAAGGATAATTTTTTGAGAAATAAATTTACATTCCCCTGGACGACCAATCTAGTCGTCTCTCATTTTTTGCAGATTTTATTCCGTCCCTGCCCTGTCTGGTTAAGTAGGTAGTTAGAGCCAATCGAACAATTAGAACCGATTCTAGGGAAACATTACGCAAGGCTTTATTTACCGTTGTAAATATTTCCCGGGCTTTTGTTCGATTATTTGTTCCCATTTTGATGGTGATGCCGTTGTCCCCCTCCTTCCCTAGGTAAGGTTAGGTAGGGGGGCTGCCATTGAAATAGATCATGTTGGTCAATTATGATACCCACAGTCTAAGGACTACAACGACTGATTGACCACTTCAGTGACAGTGCCGTAAATTTGATCCCAACGGCAAATGGTGACTGGACCAGACTTGAAAACCGGACAAAAGTGTATTAACTTTGCTTTCACTGAGATTCGGGGACCCCACTATCCAAGGGAGGGACTTTACCATCCAGTCGTCTACCCTGAGTCTGCTTACAAATGGCTTGAACAGCAGTGTGAGATACAATGGCCGCCATATATGAGGTAGTGTTCGCGATGAAAGACAAAAACGTGAATCTATCGCCACCTTTTCATCAAGCTTAGCTTGAATACTACCCTCTGGCCGATGCTGAGCAAGAAGAAATCAACACAATTGATTGCATGGAAGTACGCACACTAATAGAAGTCCTCATCGGACACAGTGCCATAGGTGCACCAGCAATGAAACTTAACAGACCGCACAACGATTTTTACAGAAACTGCAGAGACGAGGAAGAATCATAAAAAGGCCTAGATTCTCTTCTCAATGAAAAGTAGGTCCTTCTTGGAAAAGCATTCTTCTTAGAGCTTTAGCGGCATTGGTTTGAAAAGCCTCCTAGGATGCACATATCAAGCTGGCTGGTCTGTAGTTCTACAGTAGGTCTCATGGTAGTTGACGGGCCCAACACATTGGTCTAAGTACGCCGCTGCCAGAACCCACAACGTCATGACTACTCCCGTAGCATCCATTTCTCAATTGCAGTGGTTGCTACACAAACTACACCCAAATCCACATCAAATTCCCACACCATCTCTTCCTCGTCGATGCTGGCACTCAACTTCGCATAGCAGGTCAACTCAAATGTAAATTTCCCAAAATAAACCGCCCAAAGCGCACAGTGGGTGGCGCATTGCACAAATGAAACCGCAGGTCTTCCCATTCTATTGGGAAACTATGCCTGCCCGCTCATAAATCACATCAAAGAGCGTGAAATAGCTTTGAGATTTTCATCACTTTAAATCGGGAAAATAGTTATGAGCTGTGTCCCACTCATTCTCCGGAATTGCGGTGGCATTCAGGGTCAAGATGTTCGTAAAACACATCAGGTGGCCGCTGTTGCCTTTTCGAAGAATACACTTTGTCAGCAGGATATCGTTGAATCAAGACTGAATTCTTTTTGGAAATGTTGACCGCGGTCAAGCTAAGCAATATCCAGTCCTGGCTGTTGTCATGAAGCTTGGCGAATGGTGGCCCAGTGTTTGGAATATACTTCTTCTTCATGATCTTCAAGACATGTCAGGATCCTCTTCAGTCTTATAAGATCTACGGCATGACTGGATATTAGAGCTTCTGGCCAACTCGTTCAGTCAGTACTATTGTTCCAGAAAGAGCGGGCCTACCGCTTAGTGGACAGGTTTTTTTTCGGTTAATGGTGACTAATGGCTGAACATTGTCAGTGGCTCGGGAAAGAGGAGGAGACGTGCGTTATGAATTGATGTGTAGATCAATGTAAGGCGCTACGAACTTACCAGAATGAACTGGCTCAGGTTAGATTCCAAGGTTCAGAAAGTTCAGAAATCGGCATCATGGTAGGTGTCCTCACAGGACTCAGTGAACTGAGGAACGGAGACACTAAGAGACACACGAGTTGTCTCCACTATATCCTCCGCCATCGACTCTAACTCATCAGTACTTATAGCAAAACGCAACCAGGCCAGTTTTTGGATTTGAGCCCACTACCACTTCGTCTTGGGTGGTCGTCTACCTGATGGAGTAGCATTTAAGGCAGGTGTGGGACCAAGCCATCGAAGCGTAGCTCGAAGAAACAACTGATCCGCATTAAGACCCTCGCATACTGCCGTGTGTGAACAATAGCACGCACAGCACGAGTGGTTGCTGAGAAGCTAGGCCCACGTCCGCCTCGGACTGTTGCGCCACCCATATTATTATTATTTAACTGCCATGTTTCAGATCGTCCCAACGTCTCGGTTTAAAGCTTTCAAGGCGATTGAAGAGGATGCGAAATGTCCTGATTAAGGCCAATGAAAGTAGAACGAACCATATGCTGTAGAGCAAGAATCGTTCTGTTACAAAATTCTGAGATATTAAAATTGTTTGAACTCCACAAACGACATCACAGTGGAGATCCAACGTAGAATCGCCCTTGGCAACCGGTGTTACTTACGTTTGTCGAATAAAACCGAGCTCAAATCTCCTGACCCGAGGGACCAAAATCATGATCATGCTGGAGGATAGGCAATTCCGCAGAGCTGAACAAGTATCGGATATATAGTCCCTTCAACGAAAAAGTTGAATTGAGGAGACAAGCTGTACCGGAATGCAAGGCTCCGTCGCCTTCACTGGATCCACCGCATCCAGGACATAGACACGAATTCTCCAGCTAATAGAGTCTCCGAATACCAGCCCGGTGGTTCGAGAAGGCGAGGAAGGCCGAAGATCTGGTATAAAAACCAAGTTTTGGAGGACTCAAGACAGTCTTGATGCCTAAACGCAGCGTGCCTGCGATTGAAGCCAATTATAGTTCTGCTCAGACCCTCCATGGTTCGCTGGCCTGATTAAATACAAATGCATTAGCGTCGCGGCCGTTAGCTGATCGTTTTGTTAAGATACTCCCAGAAGTGAGGGAGTGAAGATGGTACCGCGTCCACTTGTCAAATTTCAAGATCAAGCCAAAGACTGACGGTCTTGGTCTTGGAAAAAATTAGAGTATTTTCAGCTGACCTTAACTGACTTCCCCGACGTCTTAAAACCATCGTCCAAAGCACAAAATAATTGACTTGTTCTTCGAAATTTCACAACAAGACGATTTCACAGGTTTCTTAACCTAATCTCGCCGATCGCTGCGATTGCAAATCCCCAACGAACTACGAAATATTTATAAACTGTCTCGCCTGGCCATAAAATCGCCTCATTAAATCCCCGTTTAGGCTCGTAAAACACTCATCTTGTCGCAATTAAACGCACATTTCATGCGGCCACCTAGAATTTTTGTGACATTGCCAAGCGAAAGGCATTAAACTGCAAACATAAACCAGCACAGCAGCTTCTCAGGCCATGCATGCACTTCGATTCGCTTGACTACGGCGGACAACGGTTGACAATCGGCTATTAAATCGCGAGCGTATTATTCTATTAAGTCGCACATTCTTGGAGGCACACTTGTCCCACATCGGTTGGGCGGCTGGGGGCGCTCCACACGAAGCCACGAACACTCACAGGAAGCGCATGTCGCATGGCTTTTGTTGCGTAATTCAATCAATTTAAGTGGAGTCACTAATTTGTTTTGATGTAGATTGGCATCGCTCGAATGCCTACACGCCAGTGGATCTGATGTGTGGCAGCATTCCTATTGAGACTGTCACAACAGCTCGGGCTCAGATGCGAGTGGAATTTCCGGACTGAGGGAAATTTCATCTTCAGGTCGCGCTTCTAATGAGTCAAAGGAAAATTAATGATTCCCGTGATGGCTTCGTCGTTATGTCTGCTCTGCAGCAGAACTTGAATGACGCTCTCGGGGTAGTTTGTATGCCTGGCACATGCTTACCGATGAGATCTGTGCAGTTGACGGTGGCTTTGATTGGATTGATGTCAGGCAGCGTCAAAGAGTCTAGTGACAGGTGATGAACATTGCTTGACAGGTGTGTGTCAATTGAGATCTTCATTTTGCGACAGGTACATGTTCATACGAGGCTCTGCTGAGGGGACATTTTTCACATGAGTAGCTTCTCGAATTCAGTCCCTTATCGAGAGAGGCTGAACTGAGGACGGACCGGACTAATCAGCTCGAGGCAACTGGTGACTATGAAAATGACATCTCATGTCAAATGATACTTTGTTTAGTTTTACCAAGCGTTTCTGTGCAGAAGAACACAGAAGGAGTTAAAACTTACTTACTTACTTATCAGGTTGACGACCCATGCAGGGTCCAAGCCTGAGGGATAGCCGCTTTACATTCCTGACGGTCCTGGACACGCTGCTTCCAGTCATCAAGACCCAGCTGTCTTGTATCCGCGATTACCTGGTCTTTATACCATAGATTAGGTCTTCCTCTCCTTCTCAAACGCGGAGACTCTCTTAGCTGGAGTGTGGGTGTCCATGTGTTCGATGTGGCCGAGCCAGTGCAGTCGACGGAACTTTGCCTTCCGGGCTACATCCACATCCTGGTTCAGCTCGTAGAGTTCGCGGTTGTGTCTTCTCCTCCATTCGCCTTCCTCGCAGACGAGACCGTATATTTTTTTTTCTTTCGGATGCACCAAGAATCAACACCGAAGTTTTGCTTATCGTCCAGCTTTCGGCCCCATATAGCAGGACTGGCAAAATAAGGGTTTTGTAGAGCATGACCTTAGACCTTCGAGTCAGTGGTTTTGATGCTACTTGTTTTGACAAACCGAAGTAATCCCGGTTGCCAAAGGCGGTTCTAGGTCGGATCTTCACAGTGATGTCGTTTGGGGAGCTTACGTTTGCCCCGAGGTAGACAAACTCCTTTACTATCTCGAAATTGTTGCTGTCGATTGTGATGTTTTGCCCTTTGACGGATCGTTTTTTGGTCGACAGGGTATACTTAGTTTTATCCTCGTTGACCTTAGGACCAGCTCGCTTCGCCTCTTCTTCAATTGCCGTAAATGCTTCCACTACGGCACGTTGGAAGCGCGCGACGATGTCAATGTCATCTGCGTATCCCAACAGATGGACTGACTTGTGGAAGACAGAGCCTTCCGTGTTTACAGCAGTCCTCCGCACTATCTTCTGCAGTACCAAATTGAAGCAATCACACGACAGCGCATCTCCTTGCCGAAATCCGGTGCAGGTTTCAAACAGCTCGGAAGTCCTTGAGCTGAACTGCACGCTTCGCGTATTTGTTAGCGCAGTGCGACAAAAAAGGATCAGTTTTTCCGGAGATGCCGAATTCGGCCATCGCATCGAATAACTCCTTGCGATGAATTCTGTCGTATGCGACTTTAAGATCGATAAAAAGGTGGTGCGTATCGATTTGAAACTCACTGGTCTTCACCAGGATTTGCCTTAGTGTGAAGATTTGGGCTATTGTCGATTTGCCTGGCCGGAAGCCGCACTGGTACGTGCCGATTAGTGCGGTGCAAAACGGCTTTAGAAGTTCACAAGGTACGCTGGACAGGATCTTGTAGGCGACGTTGAGAAGGGATATACCTCTATAGTTATTGCAAGAGTTAGGATCGCCCTTTTTTGTGGATGGGACATATGGAGCTGATATTCCAGTCGTCGGGTATGCTTTTGTCCTCCCAAATTCTACAGATGATCTGGCGCATGCTTCCTACCAGATCAACGCCACCCGCCTTGAAGAGCTCTGATGGTAGGCCATCTAAGCCTGCGGTTTTGTTGTTCTTCAGCCTTTAAATGGATGTGCCGACTTCTTCAAAGCTAGGTGGGAGGACTACTTCATCGAATGGAGTTGGAATTTCTTGATTCCCTATCACTCTCTCCTGGTCAGGCCCGTTAAACAGCTGTTGGAAGTGCCGCTTAAACACATCCACTATTCGCTGCGGGTCAGTAACCAGGTTACCCTCACAGTTTCGAAGAGCCTGGGTACCTTTTATAAGGCCAGTGGCAAGGCTCTTTGGCTTTTTTGCAGAGGGCCCGTATTTAATGCTTGTCCTTAGACTCTGCGATATCCTTGAGCTGGGAGGTTGCGAGAGACCTTTGCTTCAGGCGTAGAAGCTTTTTCTCCTCCCTTCTTCTAGCCCGGTACTCCTCCTAGAGAAATTAAAAGGAATTACAAAATAAAAAAGATTTCGAGCAGCAAATTACAAAATTTTGACTGTATTGGTCCAGCGTTATTAGATATAATAAATAAGTCCTTAGAAGTGGCTGTATGTATTTCCAAAGTCATAGAAAGAAGCCATAGCAACCCCTATCGACAAGATAACAAATACTAAAAAATGTGAAGAGTTTCGTCGTGTTAACTCCTTTCCCCTGTGTGAAAAAGTGTTTGAAAAACCAGTTAAACGAGTTCTTCGCAAAGAACAATTTCATAATACATGAACAATCGGGTTTTAGAAAAGCTTATTATTGTGAAAGTGCTCTTAACCTTGTGGTTACAGAAAGGAAAGAACAAACCGTAAAAAAAAAGAGTGTACTGTGTGTTCTTAAATTTAAAAAGATCGTAAGAGACAATAGACAGACAATTGTTGCTATGAAAACTGGAAAATTTGGATTAAAAATCAAGGAGCTAGAATGATTTAAAATATATCTGAACAATCGAACACAAGTAGTCAAAGTAAATTGAGTGCTATCAGATAGAAAACAAGTTCAGTTTGGTGTTCCACAAGGATCAGTGCTGGGAGCTCTGCTTTTTATCAATATATAAATTATCCTTAAAGTCATGTTAAACCATGTAAGTTGGCACTCCTTGCTGATGATGCAGTCAATTATGTCATAGAGGACTACTTCATGCAATGTCATGAAAGCATGAGGGAGGACATGTGTGGTTAAAGCAAAACAGACTAAAGTTAAACGTGAAGAAAGGGTGATCCCGAAAGAACGAGTAGGAGAGGATATAAGGCCAGAGATTGACTGTAAAGAAATTGAAAAAGTGTCGGGAATAAAATACCTTGGGGTGCATATTAAAAATTCAATTAACTTTTCAAAACATATTGACCACTTATGTAAGAAAGCGACAAAAAAAGAAACAACGTTTCAACCTTAAGTGCAATAAATATATATAATGTAATTATAAACCACATGTTGAATACTATTCGACTGTTTTATTTCTGTGTAGTGCTAATGTTATTAGAGGACTGAAACCATTGCAGAATAGAGCAATGAGATGTATTCTAAAGTGTAATAGATTTGTATCAGTTATTTTGTTTGCTGGCATGGCAGCTTCTTTGAAAATCACTTAACAACCATCTATTCTTTTTTTCTAAAAAAATATGACTCAAATCCAAAGATTGTACACTTGTCTAATGTGGACCGACAACAGCACCATTGCCCTTGGGAGATACATTTGTCCGTTCTCTTCAGTGAAGACAGCCAGCTGGTCAGTACTCTCATTTCCGGAAGTTTAAAATCTTTGCTCCAGAAGGCAGACGTCATTAATATTTGCCACAGGAGGGTAAAGACCTCCTTTACAAGGCATAATTGTGTTAATTAAGGAAGCGAACATGTGCGTTTTTCGCCAATTGCCAGAATTGCTAGAACCAATTAAAGCACATCTTCCGGAAGTATTTAGCTAATTGATCCGATCTGATGACTTTTCAAAGAAGATGTTTTTCTTTCAGAGTTTCGATCATATTTGAGAATACAGTCTGTTGAACAACGCGTGAAAATCGTTAACTTCTGAGAGGTTCCACTATAAAATCAGATCGCGAATACAAGCTGCTGAGATGAGATTTCTTCTTGCCTGGTAGGTCCTGCAAAGCCCTCGCAGGCGCCGCTGATCTAAGCCACGCATGATCAACGGCCTTGATCACCCTGTCACCTCTGACGATCTCAGAGGAATCAAAGTCGGGTGTCGGGCCACTTTGCTTCTTGAGGATATGGGCCATGACCATAGTCAGATAGCCTGGCCTTGATGCTGCACCATTGCACTGTCCCCGTTGACGGTGTTTCGACCACCAGCGCTGGCTTAAGGTGGTCTCTCGCAATCTCAGTGAAGGTCGGTATATTGGAGGGATGTTTTGAGGAGGATGAGGTTGAAGCGATGCTTTTCTTGGCGGGCGATCGCATTCTGGGACCTATTTCGCTTCTTGTGTGTACTTTGGAGATGTTTCTTGAGGTCTTCGAGATGCTTCTCGTATGATATTTAAACTCCTGATATTTCGCCTTGTCTTCGAGATCCTTCTCGTGCCAGCCGCTTCGTTCATATCAATCTTGCTTAGAATAAATTTGGCCTCACTGTAAATTCCTATCAGGATGGCAATCTCAGCCTTAAGTGTCCTTAGCTCTTGGTCACTTTGGCTGGAGACCCTGACCGCGGTTTTGAGGGTTGGGAAAGAGGAGGTTGACTGTTGAGAAGCAGTACTGGCACTCTGCGATGTGAACACAGTTTCCTGACTGGAAGGTAATAGTTCATCCTCGGAAGAAGTTCCCATATCCGAGGTTGTCCTATGCTCCGTTTTGTTATTTTTTTTCTTAATTTGGTCCATTTGTTTTATTTTGGTCCTGCGAGCATGTCGTTAAAGAAAGTGTCCGTCTCTGCATGGCCCACATACCGAAATAAGCCATTTATACAAACAACCTCGCCTGAGCATCGGAGGGGACAGTTCTCGATCGGGCCTATTTAACCACCAGCTAGCCATGTAGACATCGGCTGGTATACCTTAACGCCTAGTCTTTAGTGTGGAGTTTGGTTCGCAGTCTAAGTCCAGGCCTCAGATTGGGATTGATCAGCCACCTAGGGATGGATGGGAGTTTCTCCTTTCCACACGAGATGAGGGCAGGCAATCCTATTTTTGCGGATGACTTAGTTATCATCTCATTCTCCTAAACGGAACTCAAGCATGTACAAGATATGCTTGTGGACGTATGTGCTGAAGCTGGGATGAAGATTAACATGGACACATCAGAGGTTATTGTCATTTCCAGAACGCCTGTTCAATTCACTTTACATGATAGTGCAGTGCCATTGAAGGAAGATGGGAGGATGAGATAAGTAGGAGCAGTAGAAGCTGGGTCAGTCAAGGAAGGTCAAGCTTAGTGTTAAAGCCAAGTTAGCGGTTTTCAACTTTCACCTGGGGTCAAGAAATTTGGATAATGACTGATAGAATAAGATCGCGAATACAAGCTGTTGAGATGAGATTTCTTCGTGGCGCTATGGGAATCACTCGCCGGAATAGGGTGAGAAACACGGCAGTGGGCGAGGAACTCAACGTTGAGCAGCTGCTTCTTTGATCGGAAAGGGCTAAGCTTCGATGGTTTGGTCACGTGGTTACGAATGCCCCCATTATCACGACTTTCGAGGGGGCGTTGAATGCAATTCACTAGGAAAGGCGACCGCTCAGGATGAGGTGTTGGACCAAGCCAAAAAACTGACCTGGTTACGCTTGGGCATAACTCTTGATGAGTTAGAGTCGATGGCGAAGGATCGAGTTGTCCGGAGAACTCGAACGGGGAACGTGGTCTACCCCGTGACCGATCATGTGGATCAGAAGATGAGGCTGATATGCTATCTAACTGGACCTGTTACTGTTGAACATGTAATGATGGTCACTAAGAGTCTGCCGCTATTCAAGATAATTCATTAGCCGAGGATTCATCATCGTTTTCATGAACTTACAAAGAAGGGACGTTACTATGAGTTGCGCTTTTCTAGGGACGGGCTGACAAATGCTCTTTTCGAGCTATTCGGAAAGTGACCTGAAGAGTATAACGGAAGAAAAAGCCATCCGGGCCAGCAGAATTGTGCAAGTTTAAACTCTTACGTGCTAGACAAAAATGACTAAAACTAACTTAACTAACTTATTTGATCTAACGCCCTTTGCAGACACTCTAAGCTAAACATAAAAATCTTAACTATGTCTTTCGGCTTAACCAATCTACTTACATCATTGCTAGTACGCATTTATGGGCATTTGAAAACTCAGAAAAATTTAGAAAGAAAGCAAAAAAACTTAGTATATGAACTTTTCTTTTTTGTTTTTAACCTAAACCTAAAAATAAAACTTAAGCCTACCTTAAAAAGTAAATATTAAACTACTTAACGGCATATATGCATGATTTGATTTACTAAGCATGTATGTAATAATAATAATAATATGGGTGGCGCTACAGCCCGTAGAGGGTCAGGGCCTAGCTTCTCAGCAACCACTCGTGTTGTGCGTGCTATTGTTCTCTCACGCGTGGAAGGGACCTACAGTTTAATGCCGACTCCGAACGGCGTAGTTGAGAAGCTTTTTCTAGACAGGAAATACTCTTTGAGCATTGTCAGTGACTCGAAAGAGGTGGAGCCGTGAAATATGAAAGGTGGTAAATTCGGGTATCGAACCTGGCACCCTCTGCGTTGGAATCGACGCACTAACCCACTAAGCCACGGCGACCAACAAGCATGTATGTATGTACTTTTTTTCTCTTTCTTTTAACCACCAGTATGTCTGGTGTTGCTTATTCACATCTTTAACATCTCGGATGGACACCGATCTGCTGAATCGGAGAAGCTCCTCAGTGCTCACTGTAGTTGACCCGTGTATCCGGTTTTCCGAGAAAAGTGGAAGATTAACGGAACTGCTAATTTATCCTGAATCAGACCTGTCTGGTCTAAATAAACGAATGCTTCCGGGGGGATGAAGCCGTCATGGCGCACCTTTTCATGGCACCTGTAATTGGGGTAGTAATCCCCAGAGATCAGGTTGTTTGTCGAGAGCATAGACCTTAGAATTGTGCACGTCGAGATCTTTTGGTGCTCGTGCAACTGTACGAGTGAAAGTGAATCTAGCGAATCATGAAATCAAGATCTCGAGTGCACGTAAAAGCAAGTTATTCATTGGATCCATGGCATACTAGATCGTGTAAATGCGGGGCATTGCTGCCACATAAGCACTCTTTTGTCGAAATGTATCCAAAGATGATACAACTGAAAAGTGCAGACGTTAAAAATATAACATTTTCGAGACACTACAAGGGACATAAGCTAATCAGATCAAGGTCCTACTTCTCTTAAACTATGAACTTAATTCATGATTATCTCTATACATATAAAAATGTGTGTTTGTTGGTTTGTTTGGGCTTTATGGACTCTTAAATGGTAAAAGATAGAGCACTGATGTCTTTGGCAACTTCGTTCAGAATTCTGTGAAATAGATTTTGGTTTTGGTTTTTAGTATCCTTTTTGCATTTATTGAGGCCTTAAACCCCTTTATATGATTTGTTTACTAAAAAAAAACGTGTTTTCTATGTTTTACACACAAATTACTACAAAACACGATTGATACTTTCCTAGCGAAGAGATTGATGTCATTATTCTGCGATCCTTAAAGCAGAAGTAAGCAAAAATGTAATTATGTGAGATTTACATGTTTTACAGATATGCGTAGATCATTGCAATCAACAGCACACCAGTGGAGTTCGCACACGCACATCCATTCTGAGACACTCACAAAGCCACAAACACACTGCTTATTTTCACCCCACTTAGAAGTTGTGATGTGGACTTATGTGCCATGTTCTTTTCCGTATATTTGACTGGACTTAGATTATAAACATACAAATAAATGGATTGTATCGGGATTTGGTAGCGCACTTTTTGAGAGAAGTAATGTTGGGAGACATTTTTGTATGCGACTTTATGTTGTGACTTGTGTATGAAAATACATATGTGTTTCTGAAAATACAGAAACAAGTTCTCATCATGGCAATTTAAAGCAAGCTAGGCAATTTAAAGCAAGATAGATGACTATGAATATGAGTGTACATATTCATACAATTAAGCCACATATGCGATAAGGAAGTACTTGCCGTAGCAATTTCTACTGTTGCTATGCATGAAGCTGAAATATGTTAAAGCTGCTAACGAGCAAGAAAATAGTTTATCCATACGTCGAACAGTGGAAGGTATAACCTATAATAACCTAAACAAAGTGTGTCGCCGGGGCGTAGTGGGTAAGTGCGTTGACTCCTACGCAGAGGGTGCGAGGTTCGATACCCGAATCTACCACCTTTGATAATTCACGGTTCCACCTCTTTCGAGTCACTGACAATGCTCAAAGAGTATTCCTGTCTAGAAAAAGCTTCTCAACTTCGCCGTTCGGACTCAGCATTAAACTGTCGGTCCCTTCCACTCGTGAAAGAACAATAGCACGCCCAACACGAGTGGTTGCTGAGAAGCTAGGCCCAGGTCCGCCTCGGACTGTCCCGCCACCCATATTATTATTATTAATGCGGAGCATTGCTGCCACATAAGCACTCTTTTGTCGAAAGTTTGCGTGACACCTCATCAAGAGGTATCCACAAGTTCGGCGCCTGCCTGACAGTTGTTAATATACAATTAGCGGAGCGGGTTAAACCCCGTGGAAAAATGGGTTCAAATTATGTTAGCGAGCGAAGCGCGCCACCCAGCCCATACATTCAATATACCAGACTTTTGTTCGAGGCGGGGCGCATTTCTTCAGGACAAATATTATATTTTTGTTTTTTAGGGCCAAATTGGCAATTTGACACTTTCAAAAGCGTCATGATGCCAATTTGACAAAATGTCCTTTTCTAACCTCAAGACACTAGAAAAGACATCAGTTAATAATAATCTAAAGAAGTAGGACATCAGGTCCTACTTCTTTTAAACTATGAATGTAATTCATGCTTACTATGAATAAATTTCCCTCTGGATTTTGTCTCTTATTGGAAAAAGCGCTCCTTATTGTGAAGGACTTTCCACGGCAAATTTCACTGAATTTCCCTTGCTTAGCAAATTCAACCCAACTTGCCTATTATTGTGAATAAAATTGGCTCCGAAGATTTCAATAAGAAGCCAAACTAAGTTTATACGTATATTCAATCAATGGTACGCTTAACATTTAATTATTATCAATTTATAGACATTTTTCATCGACTAACACACAATTAAAACAAAATCAAATACTAAACAAATGAAAAGAAATTACTAGATACCATTAGCCTAAGGCTTCATCGCTCTGGCTTAACAGCTAACTTAAAATTTTTTAAATTATATGTTAGCTTTATAAAAAAATAATAAATAAATAAAATACTAGATACCAAGGCACGCTGGAACTCTAGAAGTATGCAACGAAACTATTTAGGTCAGCTAATGCACAAGCCAACCTTCCAACTGATGGAATATCCCTCTTGAAATGTTACCACATGCACGCATCACATTTTCAAACACAATTTCGAATTAACCTCAGGAAAAAAAAAATAAAATTCCGATAGAGATTGCCAATAGCGGGGATTTTCCCGCTGAGGCGAAAAGGTAAAGGAATATGAAATTTAAGCCAGAGGACTAAGCTGCTGATCTACAGCTTATTCGGCATACCATCTCTAAGACCTGCATAAAGAAGCTGGCAATTTTCGAAAGGAAAATACTGCGAATATGTACCGGACTCACCTTCGACAGGGACCATCAAAGACACCAAAGCAACAAGTAGTTTAAAGACCAAGCACCCATCAGCCCCCTGTAACAGTACATGGTGACACTGTTCAGAAAGCATCTACTAGACATCAACAACCATTCTAATGAGGCAATCTGAAACTTGAGAAATACAATACCCGGACAAAGTTACCTCAGCGCGCTTAATCTGCTAAGCGAGCAGAACTCTCCAACGACTTCGAACAACGAGCTGCA
This sequence comes from Eristalis intricaria, assembly GCA_964034865.1. NCBI lineage: Eukaryota > Metazoa > Arthropoda > Insecta > Diptera > Syrphidae > Eristalis > Eristalis intricaria. Next base: position 49,839,137 of record OZ035875.1, read on the forward strand.
TGGATTCTACCAGAGCAGCGACAGTAATCACCATCGGGGCTAAGTGGGCTACCACACCACCACCCCATCCAAAAAGGACCACCATGGTCACACGGATTTGAACAACCCGATTTAAGACATTGTAGGACATAAAAAATACCAATTGTTAAATTAAACAATGTACATCAGTTGGACCCCTATTGTTGAGCCAACACCCTAACCTTCAGTTTGTAAGCCTAATTGTAATCTCAATTGTAAAAATAATTTTTCTGTTCAATAAAAGCGTTTAAATCGCTTTAAATCGGATTCAAAATAAGTTTGAATGAGTTGGCTCCGTTTTTATTTTTTTCCTGGTCCGTGATGGCAACAAGGTCTCGACGAGCAGTCTCTAGTTTCACTAATTTCATTGATATCCTCTTTTGGTGACTCTCCTTTTTATCCTATCCTTCGACCTCATGAACAAGTCCCATAGTTAGATACAGCGCTATTCTGTTCCCTGCCTGCACTCGTGCGTCCTCGTGTCGAGTCAAACTAGTCAAGGCTCCACTTTCCGCAATCAATCTCTAAAGCACAGTCTTGTCATGTGTTGCCCAATCACTGAATCAGCAGATCCCTGACTTGACTGCGTTCCAAACTCTCACCCCGACGTAATCGAATGAAGCACCTCGCCCAGCCGGCATTACATCACTTCCCATCCATTCGCCCCGAAATCATATTTATTGTACGAGAAGGTGTCAAAATACTGCGATTGATTGAATTGAGTTCAAGTGGTTGACACCAGTCCATTCATCACCGCTCCCCCGAAATGAACTCGAACCGCATGTTAATAGCCTGAATGGAAAGCAGTCCGAAATGGAATTAAAAAATCAACTCGAACGTTCCTCGACACCAATTGACCTCGATTCGACGCCCAGCCACACTCGAGAGGGGCACCCCTTCTCAATGAACCGAAGAATGGTTTCGAAAGAGCACTTACCCCAAGAACACCCTCATTGACGCTGAATCAATCAGCACGCTGCAATCAGTTTCGAAATTGAATAAATCAGGTTGCTCCTCTATGGCCTTCGTCCCGCAGCGCCGCGCCACCTCGCTTCGGCAACATCTGCCGGGAATGTGCTCGCCCAAGACAACTCGAAGACGTTTGCCCAAGGACTCGACCCCTCAGAGTGGAAGCCACTCAGAAATCTGAAGTGCGCACATGTCGTCCGCGTCGTTGTCTAGGCGAGAAACTGCTGCGGCAGTCACCTTGTCGGCGACGCAAGGGTGGCTGCGTGCCGATGCAGACGCAGATGCACCCGGCGAGGCAAGTTTATTGCCCCAAGGGGTATTTGTCATTGCGAACTTGACGCGCAAATCTCTCAGCGCGAGCGTGTGCCGTTCGCTTGAAATCTGATTTATTCCCCAGACGGGAGGGATGCTCCTGGACGGAGCGTGTTTACAAGAGTGCCGATCGCGCCTAGTCGGTGGGCACTTGCAATCGTCGCCATTGCCTTCGGTGGCAGTGGCGTCGCGGTCGCGGTCGTATGGAATTCATCACGCCTCGGGCGGCTGGCAGGCGAGAAATGGCACCGCCACGGGATACTTATGGAGTATGTGGCACCGCTCCGAAGTGGCGGTGGTATTTTTAGCCAAATTGGCATTCCTCGAGCAAGTGTGCCTTGGATCTTATATCCGAAAGGTAATTGAACACATGACTAGATTTATTTGCTGATGTTAGCTGCTGATGACTTCATGCAGTGTGGCCACTTGCGCCTGTGAACCGTGTGAAGCAGCCCGAGTCGTTTCGGGCGCATTCTGACGGACTTTGTTGCTGAAACGTGGCGTTTAAGGCGATTAGCTGGATCGGAGTGTGTTTACACTCGGCGATGATGTGTCGAGAGTGCTGAAACGTCGCCCAGCTGGATGGCACCGCCTGTGGTGGTGGACTTGTGGCATGCATTACGTCAATTTTAAGACCCTTCCTTCATCTAAACTGAATTGAATTGGATTCTAATTTCAACCGTTGTCTCCTTTCAGGTTCCGTGGAAATCTAACTTGCAGACGTCATACAAGTCGGGCTCCTCAAGCGCAGTAAGTCGCCCCAAGAGTGTCTCCCTCTGTCCTGAACTGACCAATTTCAAATTTTCCAGTACTCCTCCAGAGACGACATCACCGGTTCCAGATACGGATCCCTGAGCACACCCACCTCGTACAGGCCTTCGTTCTCGGGAGGCACCTACCGCGTGAAACGCGACCCACCTGTGACCACATACGTCAGCCGCTATGGAACTGCACCCACATCGACGACAGTCTCCGGCAAGGACGAAAAGGAGAAGTCCGTCGAGCCGACTCGCGTCAAAGACTCCTCCAGCGCGGGCACACAGCAGAAATACCTCGGCAGCTCGACGAGTCTGTCCGCCAAGAAGGAGGCCAGCAGTCCGAAGGCCGCAACCAGCCGCTACTCAACCTCCACAAGCAACCTGTCGAAGTATGGCCGCCGCTCGAGGGACCCCAGCCCGGCGCAAGAGACCCTCCGCTCGACGTCTAGTCTGGCCGCTGCGCGAATCAAAAGCCGCGAACCGAGTCCGTCTCCCCGAGCGTTGAGGGGCAAGTCGCGAGATCCGAGTCCGGCCATTGACACGAAAACAAAACTGGGCGCTGCCTACGGCTCCTCGTACCGGATGTCGAACAGGAACGCCAGCTCGTCGGGCTACACGTCGAAATACGGAAACACGCCGACGACGACGGTGTCCAGGCAGTCCACAACGCCGCTGGACAAGGCGATATCCTACTTGTCGGTGAGCGACTTCCGCGCTCGGTCTGTCAGCCGGGCCAGGGAGTTCGCAGAGCGCCGTTCGAACGACAAGGAAATTGAGAAGGTCACTGCCATCCCGGAGAAGGAGAGCTCCGAGTCAAAGGAAACCACCCCAGAGAGCAAGGCGGGCGAGGAGGAGGAAGAGGAAGAAGAAGAGGAGGACGAGGAGGAGGAGAGCTCGGAGAGCTCGTCCGAGGAAGTCCTCGTGGCGGTATTAGTCTGCACCCGAGGAACCTCGCCAACACCGCCGAGTGCGACTACAGTTGTGCGCACTCGAAGGGTCGAGCTGGCCAAGACCATCGAGAAGACCATCCAGCGGTCATCCAAGAGGCCGAAGAGTCTTGACAAGGAGATCCAGTCCGATCGCCTGGACGACTCCACGCGATACTCGCGATTCGGGCTGAGCAGCCGGGTGTCGTCGTACAGCCCACACGAGAGGTACACGCCCAGCCTGAGGTACAGCTCCAGCGTGAGCCCGCTGACGAAGAGCAGCCGCAGTGAGTCGCGAACCGACATGAGCGACAAAAAAGACGACTCCAAGAGCAAGAGTCCAGAAGTGCGAGCCTCCCTGGCCCTGAAGTCCAAGCTGTCGCCGCCCAAGAACGTCCGCATGAACTCCCGCCAAGCTTCCGTCGAGAACCTGTCGCTCGCCGCCAAGATCAGTCCCGAGGCCGAGGGTGTGGTGAAGACCAGCATAACAGTAGCCAAGCTGCCGAACAAGGACTTCCGGAAGTCGGCCTTGAACGTGGGCCCCACAGACCGGCCGAGAAAGTCCCGCACTCCCAGCACAAGCACCGACTCGGACGACAAGCTGGACGGCAAGAAGATCCCCCAGCCAACCGGAACCACGCCGTTCTCACAGAAGCAGGAGAAGTCCCCCACAAGCAGCAGCGGCGCCGAAACCAGTCCCAGCCCGACGAGGACGAGCCTCAAGAAGAAAGTCCTCAACGGAGAGACGAAGCTCCGGCAACGGTGTCACGCCGCGAAGGTGGCGGCATCGCCATCGTCGTCGTCGCCCTCGCCAAGTGGTCGGCCAAGTGCGAAGACAAATGTCAACACATCGGCGGACTGCAAATCGAGCGGTGATTCCGAAAGCTCCGCCGATAATAGAAAAGCCACTAATAGACCAGAAGCTTCGGTCGCAGCGTTCTCGCAGAGCGAAACAGGTGCTGCTGACGTCCGAAATGAGAATGCGTCTCAAAATAGACGCGAACAACCACCACCAGCGACTGACGCTGCTGAGGCCGCCGCCAGCGGAGAGATTCAGATCAGCACACCTGAGTCACTGAGTTCACCTCCGCCGTCATCGGTCGCAAAAGCTCTGGCCGAAGAGAACCAAGACATCGACGGCGGTGGCGGTGGCGGTGGCGACTGCGGTAAGCCAAATTTACTCGGCAAATTAGGGTCGATATCGAATTTTTTCGCCGCTCGTCAACACGACGCAAATAGCGAACCGCTCTATGTGGACCGTCGCAGCAGCGAGAGCACCAGCGGCGACAGTATCTCAAGCGACTTGAAACAGAAAGTTTCGAAAACGACGACGGTTCCGCTGACCGAAACAAACTCGAATCGCGCAACATCCACTGACCCAATTTCGAACGCCACGACCTCACCCAGCACGGCATCAACGACGGCGCCACCCAGCCTAGAACGGACAGAGCCCACGGAAGAGGGCGACGACACCTCCAGCGGTTGGTGGCAAGACAGCACCTCGCAGCAGATAAGCACTGCGTCAGCGCTCGACTTCAAGGACGACATGCGGTACAAGCTGCGGCACATCGACTCCGGCGAGGTCGGCTGGTGGCTGAAGAACGACGAAGACGACACCCTCGCCGACGACCTGAAGACCCTGAACCAGGAGGACGAGGACGAAGAACCAAGCGAACTGACCGATCCCCCCCTCGCCAACCGCAACGACGAGAGCTGGTGGGACCAACAGAACGAAGCCATTCAAGTGAACCCAAAGGCGGCGGACCAGGCTCCTTGGCCGAGAATCGAAGACGCAGCCCCGACGCCCAACTTCCCCACTCCCAAGCAGCAGACGCCGGAGTCCCCGGGTTGGTACGGCGAACCGGCCGCTCGCAGCAGCCCCAAGAAGTCTCCGGAGACCATCCAGAACGGCTTCATTAAACTGAACATCTGCCGCGTGGAGTCCGGCGAACGGCCTTGGTGGCTGGACGAAGAGAAGCCGACCGCGCTTCCCGGCTCCCCGAAGGAGACCTCACCCACCAAGCGACTGGCCAACGGCGGCCAGTTGGACAGGTCCGCTAGCAACAGCAATTTCAACGGCGACAAGCCCTGGTGGATGACAGGGCCGACGAAGAAGATCTTCAACATCCGCCACGTGGAGTCCGGCGAGCGGCCGGCCTGGCTGCAGAACGACGACGATCAGCCGACGCGCCGCGTAGAGAACAACCTCAAGGAGTCCGACGAGGAGGCCGAAAGCGAGTCGGAGAGCGACGAAGAAGTGGCGCACGCCACAATCAACGTCATGGAACGCCTGCCGCCGCTCGGCGATCGCGCCAGTCCCGACGGCCTCGAAGATCCCAGCCGGCACCGCAAGTCACCGTACGACAACGTGCCGCCGATGAAGTCCCAGCTGGAGTGCAACGGGGCGAACGGCTTCAGTGCACAAAAGCTCTTCATCTCACGCCACACCAATATCGACGAGCTTTTGGGTGGTTCGTGTCGACCACTGAGCCCACTGATCGACCGCTACGCGGCGAAGAACGTCTTCCTAGAGGAGATCACACCCGATCAGGTTCGGATACATGATAGCACAGCCCAGATGCCGGTAATACAGCGCATGGAGAGGTGAGTTTAGTGCGTGCACTTGTGAGCGCCCGTCACTGACGCACGGTTGTTTTTTTTTCTCTTTGCAGAGACGAGTGGGATTACAGCGCGCCGAGGGTGCAACCGCCATGGGTGAGTCTTTGAAGATTTGTTTCTGCTTGTTTTTGGGGAACTCAGAGGGAGGCGTCCCCCTGATTAGGCAGAGGTCCTCGATCACATGTCGGCCACACGTTTCTCGAATTGACTTCTCCCGAGGACTGCCCGGTTGGGCAGAGTCCAAGCTAAATGCTTCAAATCAGCGCACTTAGAATGCACTTGCAGTCGCGCAAGTGGGATAATTAATTTACGATCACTGCAGTGCGAATCAATTACAGAGCCCACAAATCAAGCGGCCCGGTGGCTCCCCTCCTTATCGGAACTTGGCTCTGTTTGCCGATGCGATGCATGAATTGCCTTCGATTAGCTTCGCACAGACGCTGTGGCATCTGTGACGGTGGTTATAAAACGTATCTGAAGGATTTTGGAATTGCCTTTGAAGTGACAGATGTCAAGTGTAATGAAGTCTGATTTTGAAGCGCTCGTCGACTTGTTAATGACTCGAATGTGTTGCCGCGTGCATTTCTATTGGAAGTGGAGTAGCGATGGAAGTGCTTTAATAAGTAACATTTCAGTGCTCTCATCTCCTCAGAGTCACTTTTAATATATCGATTCCAAGGGCTGACTGTGGATCGTCTGTGGACTGAGGCATATCACGGGCGGGTGTTACGTTCCACTTGTGACATGTTGATTGACTGATACAAAAACTATCGATGACTTTATTGCTTCTGTGGACGTCCGCATTCGTCAGACTTTTCGGAGAAATTACGGCCAAATGCCGCAATCGTGAGCTTTCCTATTTACACAAACATGAGTGGATAGACTTGGCAGACTTGATTCGATCAACAAAAGCGTGCGAATGAGTGTGCACACTTGACGGAGTTTAGTCACTGAGCTGTGAGCTAAGTGTATACACAGCGAGAACATCACTTCCCTGCGGCGAGTTCTTGTGGCCGCCTCACTGTCTATGTACAGAGTGATGGAGCGTGCAGCCTTGTGTTTTAAATTCTGTTGGGAAGACTTCTGTGGTCAGTCGAAAGAACCACAGCAAGAGCCTCACCCGGAGACCCTGTCTGAGGTCGAGAATCTAGGGTTCATATCGAAGTTCCCGGAAGTCTATTTGACTCCAAGGTTGTCTTGGAACGTTGCTTCGCGTGCACTCTATCAGTCTGATTTCAGCATAAGTCTCTTAAACTGATCCATTCTATTGCCAGGCAGCAAGCCAAATTTTCTGAAATTTGTTGGTCTCCAGGAGGAAGCACAGCAGGCACTTCTGTCACTGCCTCATCAGCTCCGAATATATTCCACCTAATTCGAGCAAAGGCGGGACTGTGACAGAGGAATTGCTCTGGTTTCGTCTTTTAGGCTGTGCACACTTAAGTAAGTCGTCGACAGACTTTTCTGTCAAGAGATCAACCTTAGGGAGCATGCGCATTAACTGTCTGAAAATGTATCCTGGAGAGACATGCCACCTCCGGTTGTGTTCCCGAGAACATCAACTATCGACGGAAGCCCTAACCAAGGACGCAGGTACTCCCAGCGCAGGTTCAGGGCCTGAGAATGTCTGCCCCGATCATTGTCCAGATTGTTCATCAGCGATCCCATTTCACGATCAGCGGGACCTGCGGCTTTCCTGCATCAATCAATTCCCTTCCACCAGAGCTGCAGCCTTTACTGGTTGTCACCTTTCCTAGTTGTAGGCTGTCAGGGGTGGAAGGAGAAGAAATTCTTCTTCTTCTGGTGTCGCTTAAGACCGGGGTGGACCAGGGCCTTAACCAACAAGCCTCTATTGCGTACGCCAATAAGCTAAATGCTTATTTGCATTATTTCAGTGAGATTAATATTTACGAATTAAAAACTCTAAGATACGGAATGAGGTTGCTATAAATATCTTTTTTCGAAATTTTAAATGACTTTTAAAAACTGTGGCAGCGAATTCAGTACATCGTAGTTCCCGGTCTTCATACAAATGGAAAGCTCCCGGATCTTCAAGCAGCCCTTGGGTTCGTCTTCTTGCGTTTAGTGTGTGACTTAAGGGTTGCTGAAATCGTAGTGTAGAGAAGATGGAAGATGGAAGATTGCTTTGACATCTAAAACTTGAAAATTTTAGTTAAAAGGTCTAAAAATTTTTACAAGACGATGTTGTAGGTTAGATATCCTATCCATGGGAGATTTTGCTCCGTTTCTCCAGGCCAAAATACCGTATGTAATGCGCGATTCTGCTAAGGAGTAATACACCTGCCTTAGCATTTCTGCTTCAATGTACCAACTTATTCACGGCTCCACCTCTTTCAAGTCACTGACAATGCTCAAAGAGTCTTCCTGTCTAGAAAAAAGCTTCTCAACTTCGCAGTTCAGAGTCGGCATTAAACTGTAGGTCTCAGTCACTCGTGGAAGAACAATAGCACGCACAACACGAGTGGTTGCTGAGAAGCTAGGCCCAGGTCCGCCTCGGACTGTCGCGCCACCCATATTATTAGCTGCGTTTTTTTGCGGGCGCATATACGCGTAAATTTCACTTTGCATGTAAAATACACTAACAACGAGTCCTATATCCTCTTAACTTACTCATCATATCTATCGCCGCTTAAGGAATAAGCGCGGATAAAAACAATGCTTCCAAACATTATTTTTTGTGTGTTCATTCCTGAATTCATACATTCATTGTTTAGGTTGCTGCATGTGGCTTACACCTGCAGTTGTGGTTGATGTATTAGATCATTTTTCATTTTTTTTCGGCATCCATAAGTATGCAATTTTTGGTACAGCCAGAGTGTCTCTGCTAAACATTCCGTTTAGGTTTCGTAAACGATTCTTTTCATTTGATGCACATTTTTTTTATTTTATAATTATTAATTGTTTTTGCTTTTAAAGTGATGGTCACGCTACACAGACACAAAACGAAGATGGTGACCATCAAAGCTCAACCATCGTCTTCCAAGACTACACCCCTGACAGCTTAGCAAATGTCATAAACGTTGTCGGTGCTGCCAAGATTTTATGATGAATCATTAAGCGCCGATGATTGTTTTTTTGTGCACTTATAAATTAAGCGTATATATTATTAGCACTTCTGCGTTTGTGTAACGCTTAGGGTACGTCATTGCAAAGATGGTGCTCTTAAGTTGAAGGCGGAGGACACTGATGTGCTCACGCCAAAGAAAATTCGCGTCGATGGTAACTCCTGAGCTTATTTAATACTTCTGACTACTTCAATAGCGTTGGTATTTCTTGTTAGCGAACAGCGGTCATTGCGATGGAATATTTGAATCTCTTCTCTTGGTTTTGACGGAGTACGAATGTCCGTCACCTTTGTTTTGGCAGCATTTATCATTTTTTGAGTAGACCATATTTATGACTAGACCATTATCATGACACCGTTCAGATATGGCGTTGAATTCGTCTTGCATTATCTCCACAACTGAATGTAAGTGTTTGTGATTTACCACGATTGTTATGTCGTCGGCATAGGCATAGGCAGTACTTCTTTCAATAGTCTCAATAGTTCGTTTGTGAAAAGAATAAATAAAATGGGACTTAATTTGGAACCTTGTGGCACACCGTATTCACATTCTTTTTCATTGCTCAATGTGTCAGAGACCTTGACTTGGATTGTTCTATCAGTCAGATAGCTTTTGAGCCCGTTTGCTAGAAATCCTCTCATCCCCTTTCAGCTGAGACTTTTCACACGTTTTTCATGTGTCAGGGTGTCGAATACCTTGCTAAAGTCGATAAGCACCACAATTATGTGATGATTTTTGTTTAGACCTTGTAAACTCTCCCTGCAGTGATTGTGTACTCTTGATTCGGCTGTAGCAGATTGTGTTTCGAAATAAAACAATTAACACGATTAACAAGTACTTCTTTCAGGCATTTTTCAACAGCCGGCAGTATTGGAATCGGCCTGTAATTTGCTGTTTCGTTTTTTACCCCTTCTTTTGTAAATTGGGCGAATTATCGACTTCTTCATCAACTTTGACACATGACACTTTTAGTGATAACTGGAGTGAGAGACATAGTGTTCAATTTGAGATCAATTGGTCTAGTATTATCTGCTCCAGGACGTTTTTTACTGTTTAGGTGACTCGGTTTCTTACATACTTCAGTTTCAGTTGCTCCCTCTAAATACATGCTTTGTTGAAGTTGGTTGACGTCCTTCTTCACAGATTCTTCTGGCCGAGTCGTTGATGTTGTGTGTCTTGCGCTCGTTCACCGCTATGCTTCTTCGCGCTGGTGGATATTCCCGCGTCATCCAGAAGCACTAGGGTCATGAGGTAATTGTGAGCGGGGCAAACCATCAGAAGGAAGATGAAGAGGGTTTGATGCCCTCTTCCACCTGTTCCTGTGTGAGACAACTGACTGGACTAGTTGGAGTGACCACTGCCGACCTTCTTCTTTTCGCAGTCGCTACCAAAGGGATGCAGCTCTACCTGCTTGCGCCTTCAGAGTCTCTGCGTTTGACTTATTTACGTGCATGCCTGTTTTGGTTTTTTGTTCCACGTCTCACCTGAGATCCTTAGAACCGAGGATCTGTGAGTTTAAAACCCTCCCGCTACGTCAAGGCAGTAATTTTGCCGGGACACTGTGACATTCCAGAGAAACGGACATGGTTGCTAGAGAGAACGCTTATTCTTACTTTTTCCGGATGAAATCCGCTTACTCACACCAATCGTAGATACCCGCACTGTGTGTCTCCTTACAAAACAGTTATGTCCTACTCCCGGTCCAAAACGCTAAAGTAGATTGATCAGAATGAGTAGGTGGAATCTGAGAATCATCATCGGCGTCATAACCGGGTATTGTGACATTGCAACACACAGTTCCAGACTAGGCCTCCCTTACATTGATTTCAGCAGAAGATGCAGAGACGAAAAGAAGAAATAGTCCACTGTGCATCTTCTGTGCAATTGCAGCGCTTGGGACGCATGGAACAATGTTAAGGGTATGTCTCTAGACCAGGCTAAGGCTCCCGTAGAAGAACTCACTTGGACTCCTAGCACTTTTAAGAAAAAATGGCTGAAGTAAGTTGAAGTCAGTCTAATTCATCGCTTTATCTATAGAATGACATCATTCAGATTAACACAATTGGCCTACTCTGGCCTAGGGGCACATTGAATCAGCCACCTTAACCAAACAAGCTGACTATATAAATGGTTTGACTGTATTTTTTTAAAATTGAAAGTCAAACGCCTCCTTCATTGAGCTGTTCAACAAATAACAAACACGACAAGGGAATCAAACTGCTCATCCCAGTCAATGGATGAATACCTCTGTTGCTGGTACTGCGGCGTCTGAGACCGTCAATGCTCATTTGATTTGTCAGATTGGGCAAAATTTTCATTGTCTTGCAGCTTGAAAAAGTCAAAGAAGTGAACTGAAATTGCTCCGACTCAAGGCATTTGTGTTCGTTTGCGTTTGTTACAGATGTTGAGCTCCGAAGTGAGATTAACCTAAGGGGCGATGGCAACAACGATCCACTGCGATGTCTTGACTAACCTTCAAACGCAAAGCAAAGTCTTTTTGAGGGGGTTCCAATGTCTCTCTGCATTGAGTCCGAAATCGTACTGTCGCCGAATTCATTACTCTGCTCATAATTTGAGGGCCGCCATATCGTCTGTGAGAAGATCAAATTCGAAGAACCCCATGCAACTTCCCATTCTTTACTCCCAACTGATCCAAGCGATTCTGCCAAGAGCCACCCTACCGTTGAGATTATAAATCGCATTCTTAGTCAGCCTCCCCATCAACTGGCAATTGCTTACTCATTTTCAGATCGTGCCCTAGATCGCCCTCAGCACACACTACCCGCTGATCTAGTTATCGCGGCTAGCACCGCATCTGTTTACCGCGCCAACTAATTTGTGACGAGCACACACGCGTTTGTCTCTGCGGTTTGTTTCTGCAATTTTAATTAGTCCGCCGCGCCGCGCCAGCATCCGATTACTGCCCGTGAGCTAGGTGCAACTAAGAGGGGACTTCTATTTCCTCCGCACCGGCGTGGCGTGCGTGCAGACTTTTGCACCGTGGACGTGTGGGTGCGTTAATTAATGGCGCGTCCCTCCTCTTCTGACAATCGCTTCGCACTCATCGACGTCCTTGAAAGTAACGCTCCTTCTCGAGAGGCCAGCGAGACAGTGATACCGTCTCGAAAATTTTCCACGAGCGGCTGCGTTTCGTAAGACCTCCGCCTCTAATGGGCACTCAGTGTCGCAGGCGAGGAATTCGAAAAAATGCATCTGCATCCGCCGATTGAATATCAAACGAACGCGGCCCAAGAGCGTTCGCTAGGAAGTACGTTCCTCCGCCGAACTAGGTCATCGCGCTGCAGACAAATCCGAGGCATATTCGAACGCATGTCGCGGCCGTACCGGTGGATACACACACATGGCGAACTCGTATATCACTCGCGGTGGTAGCCTTTCGTCTAGCGCTTTGGAGCTGCGCCAAATTGGTGCGACAACTGGCTGCTGGCTTCCTCAGTTGGTTTCGGTTGCATGGGAACGTGGTGCAACACCCACGCCCACGCGTGGGCAGGTATCGGCAGGCCCGGTGCCGCCATCCGTGGCCGTGTGCATACTTTGATCTATAAGTTGAGATCTTTTCACAGCCCGCTGAGTGACTAATCGCTAGGTGGAGCTATTAGGCCGTGATACGAATCTGGGGAATTTTCGAAGTTCTTCATCATGCGATGACAGGAGAAGGAATCCGTTTTTCGGGCGAATTCAACGGCGAATGTGTGTCTTTTGTCATGCGACGCGTGAGTAATGAGATGAGTACTTGCGAGCGGAGTGATTAAGCGCTTAGAAGTGCTTTGTGCGCGAGGTGGTGGAACAAAGAATGCATGTCATGTCAAATGCTGGCTGTGACAACGAGGTGATAAGGGGAATTCATGTTACAGACTTTGTAACCGTGGCTGTTGGCTCGGAGGGTGGTGGACTCCACTGTGCTGTGGGGCATGTGGGCTTTAGGCATTTTATCTGCGGACTAGTTTGTGTATTTGCAATTCAGACGTGTTGTAGCGACTGACAGTAAGGATTAGATCAGGCCGTGCAGTTGATGGACTGTGGAGCTGAAGTTAAACGGTCATGGAAGGGCACATGAACGGAGTTGTGCCAAAGTAGAAGGCAAAGGTTGGATCAGGCTCAGACCCTCCATGGGTAAGGGGCAAGCGTCATCTGGAGGCAGACGCAGAAGAAGAAATGTCTTCGATGTCCACTGAGGAGTTGCGGCCATTTTTTCTTTTCTAGTTAAGGATCCACTTCAAAATTGAAGTGGTTTGAGGTTTGCACGGTGAAACGTATAGTTGAGGGACGCAAGAAGAGATGCGGCTCCTGAAGGTTGGGAGATACCAGAGCATGGTCAGCTCTAACAGAGAATGAATCAAAATGTTTGACAGATGCAGGGACGCGGGCGGAGATTCGAATGTTGACACTCTCAGAGCCGGAGCACTGGCGTTCATGTGTTCGATGTGGCAGAGCCAGTGCAGTCAGAGTAGTTTTGCCTTCCGGACTATCTCCACAACTTGGTACAAATACAGCTCTTTGAATTCGCCATAATGTCTACTCCCCCATCTACCCTTCTCCCAGACTGAGTAATTTTTATTTTTAAATGCACCAAGAAACAGGTCTGCTGTTGAATATGAGCATGATTTTGGTCCTTCAAGCGAGAATTTTTTACCTCATTTGAAGAAGTAGCAGCGGTTGCCAGGGGCGGGGACTTCCCGTCAGCCATGAGGTAAACAAACTCCTTTACCACTTCGAAATTGTAGCTGCCGATTTTGATGTTGACGGAACTATTCTTGCTCGACAGCCTACCTTTCATGTTGTCCTCAATGACCTCAAGGTTCCCGTGCAGGTTTCGAGCGGTGTGGAGGGTCTTGTACCGAAGCGCATGGAAGGGTGTGCGGTGTTGTGTATGAGCACTGAGCGCTTTGTGACAAAAATGGATACATTTTCCCGGGATCACAAAAATCGTTCATTGCTTCGAATTGCTTCTTGGAATGCATGCGGCTTTTGACGTTCACACAGTACGCTGGACAGGATCTTATAGGCGACGTTACGGCTGTTGTAAGACCCAGCTTAACATACGGTATCCTTGTTTGGTGGCCATCACTGAATAACAAATCCAATCTTAAATTGTTAAGCAGTATTCAAAGATCAGCGTGTAGCTGCATCACAGGGGCATTGCTAAAGCTCCTTCCCATTGACATCTATGGAAAGCAGGTAGCCAACAAGGCAGCGATAAGGCTACGGGAGTGCAACCGCTGGAGCAGTTCACATAGCTTAGGTCATACAGAGATAATCAGAAATGCGAGACTACCAACGCATGCAGATTATACAACACCCGCTTTAGACTTCGAGCTTGGGTTCAAAGCACTGTTAAACCACCACTGCTTTGCTTAACAGCCAGACCGAGAAGATTGGGGAAAAGATCTAAGGTAAGAAAACCAGGCTACCTGGAAATCTACACAGATGGCGACTAGGCGACTCGCGATATCGCCGGACATATTCTTTTCCCTGTCTCTTCGAGTGCCCAACCATTGCAGTGTGTTCCAGGCAGAAGTTAAAGCTATCCAAGAGGCTCGCTTACTGTCGATGAACCCGAGAGACGGGCTATCTATCGCCATTTATATAGACAGTCAGGCGGCCGTAAAGGCTTTGGATACACCATCAATTCAATCGAAAATAGTTAAACTTTGCCGTCTATTTCTTAAGCAGAAAGCGGTTAGATGCCACCTACCCCTATGCTGGGTACCTGGACATAGTGGTTTTTCAGGCAACGAAATGGCCGACGGGTGGGACTGTCAAGACATCCCATATCCTTCACTCCAAGTAATAAACACCATTTCACTTCCAGATGCCTTCGACTCCGCTAATCGGAGATGGATGGAATTAGATACATGTAGGACTTCGAGGCTTAATTGGCCCTCACTAAATCCAAACAAAACAAACGCACTCCTAAAACTAAACAGGAATTTAATAAGGAACGTAGTGGGCATTATCACCGAGCACTGCCTTCTCGGTATCCATGCTAGAAGAATTGGAGCCCCCCACAACGGCTACTGCAGAAGCTGAAGAGACGAGGGGCACATGTCCAGCCCTTGCAAAAACTAGAAAAGATATACTAGGCAACTAATTTTTCAGAAACCTAGAGTAAATGGCACACTTAAAGACACAAGACATAGCCAAGCTTATCAGGAAAACTAATTGGCTGTAAATCAGCACAGGAGTGGACTTGTCAAGGTAGGCCACTAGGATACCATTATGTTGTCTCTAGGTTTACTTAATTTTCGTTGGTGTAGTCCCTTTTGAAAAAAACAGGAAAGCACCGGGTAGTGATAGCACAGAGGATCCAATCAGGATCTAAGTGGGCCACAACGGCTACAGTGGTGGCAATCACCCAAACCTAACCTAACCTATAGGCGACGTTCACCTAAGGTCACTGCAAGCGGCTAGAACTTCGAGGTAGTGAAGGACCTACCTAGGCTCCCCGGTAAACAATACGAACAACATCAAAAGCAGAAAAACTCCAATGCCTTTCGCTGTTTAAGCCCAAAAGGAAATTGAGTAGACCATGTGGTCTTTGTGGGTCGCCGTGGCGTAGTGCGTTCGTGCGTCGACTCCTACGCAGAGGGTGCCGGGTTCGAATCCCCAATTTACCAACTTTCATAATTCACGGCTCCACCTCTTTCGAGTCACTGACAATGCTGTCTGTCTCAACTTCACCGTTCGGAGTCGGCATGTAGGTCTCAGTCACTCGTGGAAAACAATAGCACGCACAGCACGAGTGGTTGCTGACAAGCTAGGCCCAGGTCCAACTCGGACTGTCGCGCCGCCCATACTATTATTATGTGGTCTTTGTATAAGACCTTGGTCATCCCCCGTCCTGCTCTATGGCGGACAGGAATGGGCTAAGCGGATGAAGACCTCCTTGGTACTTTCAAGAGAAAAGTTCTGCTCACCGTCCTTGGCTCTTTTTGCGTTGATGTCATTTGGAGAAGTAGGTTCCACCACGAACTGTACGAGCTGTACGGCGACATCAGTCTATCCAGGCTTCTACGGATTCAAAGCATAAGAGGTGGCGCACACAAGTCTAGGAGACCTAAGGTTATGTGGCTTCCATCGAAAGTGATGGATTAACTTAGAGCCGGTTACCGTCTGTTACTCCTGGAACCATTTGGTTTTTTGGACGAATGCCCAGATTGATTTGACATCCTTTTCGGATATATCAGTGAGTTCATGTATTTAGAATTCTCTCAGGGTTTTCTTCCTAATGGAGGCCAGTGCAGGGCAGGTGAAGACTAGGTGTGAGGGGTTTTCAAGTCGTTGTATGGCAATCCTAGTCTTGCGGCATGCCCCACCCATTGCACACTGTCCTGTGAGAATTGCAACTATGGTAACTAAGGATTTTCTTGCCTAGACTGAGTATGGCCGTGGTTCTCTGTAGGTCTAGGTTTGGCCATACTTGTGTAGGCACGTGTTAAGGTTAATCCATCTTTCACGGGCACTGCCGATCGCTAGCTCTTTGATTTTTGTTTTTTTGAGTTGCTTTTGGTACCCAGATGTTGATGATTGTTGTTCCATTTCTGTCTAGCTCGTCTGCTTCACAGTTTCCTGGGATATCTCTATGTCCAGGAAGCAAGCACACCGTTGGGCTGCAATGTTTTGATATCTCGTTAAGAGAAGAGGGATCCTTGCCCGGGTTAGAGTGCGAAATTGGGGGCAGGTGGCGAGATATGGTGCTGGTTGGAGAGGAATTCTGGATGATGCCCAGGTTCACTTTGGATTGTACAGCCCTAAGGAGAGGAAGAACTAAAAAATGACAAAAATTGATTTCCTCGAGTTCTAAAACAAAATGTTCCCAAAAACTCATTTCTTTTCAACGAATAGCAAATTCGTCCTTTTGATGCTCGTGACAGTATTTTTTGGTGCGCATGCAATTGTTGGCAGCTTGTGTGTCAGTTCCTTGGTAAGATGACATCTCCTGCTCAAGTTATTGCTCCCTTTGTTCATCTGGGTGTTCATGGGTTACAGGAAGTGAAGAGGGACATGCACAATATCGCTAGACCTCCGCCGTTTCCACAGAATGTGTTTGACTTCAAATTTGATCAGTCTGTCGTCTGATTCAGCATTTAAGCGTCTACCTGTCTTGTCCTAATGGTGATGATAGGTCTAGATTCGCATTTCACATCAAAAATGCCTCGTAACTCCATGCTAACCTCAATTCCATGCATGAGGTCTAATTCGTTGGGGCTGGGATGGTGCTCAAAAAACAGAGTGCCATGAGTGGAAACCACAAAAGCCTGCCTCAACATGCATTCCGCGTCTCACGTGCATTCCCCAACAGATCACCTATTCCGGCGGCACACTCATGCTTGCATCACGCAAGCAACATACCCACAAAACCTCGTTAAAATCATCGAATCATGGGCAATGAAAACAAAGTTTAAACTTTATGAGTCCATTAACGCGACCATGTAGCTCAGACCGGGCAGCAAATCAACTCGCACCAACCGGTTGACATTTCCCTCGTCTCCCGGGTGAATGCACCGCGCACCGGCTCACTGACGCCGCCGCCGTCGCGAGGGATTGCATAATCATTAATCGGCTCCGACCACTCTCCTTGAAACGAAAACGTCTCATCCTCCAGACCACCACGAATTGAGGCGAACGCATCTCGCATGCAAATCTCAAATCTCGAATCTCAGGCAACGCAACAAGAGCCATCGCCAGCCTCTAGCCTCCCTCCCCGCCCAACTAGGTGACTAATTTCGGAAGAATTCTGACTCACATGCATGAGCGGTGCGAGCCCGCTTAGGCTCTTTGTTTCCCACTTGGCTGTGGGCTAAGACACATCGATTGCAACTGAAATCGACTGCGTGGCCTATGGACTATGGACAACATCCACACCTCCGCCGAACAGATGTGAGCGCGCGCGAGCGCACTTGTGTTTGTGTGTTTCCACAAACACCCCCGACCGGCGGAACACCCACTTAAGATGCAAACAAGGTGCGCGAGCGATAGCGCACCACTAATGCCACCACAGCACATCCAGATGGGTATCCGAAAAGTGAATCAGGTCTTGACTTGCTGACTTGCCAACCCGACACGGCCGGTGACGACGACCAGCCGCCGCGGGAGCCGAACGACGTGCGACTTTGTCGAATCAATAAAATTCCGATTACCCACCATTATGTGAGTGTCTATCGCAGTTTCACGGCAATCACCTGTTCAAATACGAGCAGTCGCTCGCTCCCTGTTCTGCGGTGCAAACAGTTCGTCAGGGTTCCGGCTCCGACGCGCTGACTGGTGGGTCGGCCGCTGGAAGTCGTTAATGAATTTCTCGCGATCTGAAGATTTTGTTTTCCCTCAAATGGCATGGGACACACCACCGGCCAAGGGGGACGAATAAAAGAACACAAAGCGTGATAAATTTACCTGCGGTCACCTGTGTTGCATTACGCTCTTTGTTTACCAATTCGCCGGAGACCAAATGGTACTTTTTTTCGTGTCGTCTTTACCTTTTTTTTCCGTTGTTCTTGTGTTTTGTTTGACTCGCCTGGCATGTGGAAATTGAACTCGTGGGGGAGAGAGGTACGGTACGCACGTATCTTGTTTATACAACCGGCGTATGAAAGGGAAAGCACCATCGCCGTCTCTGTTCAGTTCTCTGCTAGACAAGACAAGTGTGCGAAGGGTTACGATCCACACAAATAAAAACATCTAATGGGTGTGTGTGTGCACTTGTCAACTCTGCAACGACGAACTATGGGTTTCGATGAACGACTCGGTGAATTTTGGGCATTTTCGAAGGTCGTTTGGGGAAGACTGGTTCGAATTCTTGAATTGTTGAGAAAAATTGAGTATAGTGGCAAAAATGTTGACACGCCACACATGACTATCGAACCAAGTCCAAGCACATGGTGACCACACGTTAAGGTCGATCCGCAGCACATTGCACTCGACAAACAGACTACATATCTTCCACTAATCCTAGCCCCAGAAAAGACCTTCCATCTACGATTTCCGGATCAAGTACAATGGCAGGAACAACTGGTATCAGTTAGAGGGGAGATCACTCTATAAACTGACGGCTCAAAAACGAGGCCTCGTGCAAGAGTCCCTGTCACTAAGAGACGACTGTAGAGTCTTTCAGGACGAAGTGGGTCCGATACAAGAAGTAACACCAGCGCTGAGAGACCACAAGCACTGCCAACTGACAACTGAACCACACTATTCCCGAATCCCTAAGGGACAATCAGAGCCATACCATCGGCCATTCTAACTTCAAGCTAGTTAGGTTATGTAGGCGAACCGTCAGTGAGATGTTTTTGGCGAACACAGTATGGCGGCATACTGCCATCCAAGGAAACGATCATTCACACACTCATTTACTGACTAATTTTTTTATTTAAAGAAAATCGTTTCTTAGGTATGCCCGACTTAAATATTTACGAGCAACGCAGTTGAACTTAAGGTGTAAGTGCCTATGGACTATGTTAGCTATGTTAACTTGGCTTAGTAGATTTAAGTGAAGTATCAGCAAATGGCCCTTAGTTACATTGGCTGAACGACCTCTACCCACAAGAAGGGAGACCCGTTTGACTGCGAATAAGTCTCCTGAACATCGCTTACAAGATCTTCTCTGGCTGAAGCCTTTTATAAACAATCTAAAAGGTCCATATCAGTGTGGCTTCAGGCCAGAGAAGTCCACCATCGACCAGATCCTGGAAAAGACACAAGAAATGCAAATCGACACCCACCACCTTTTTGGTGGATTTCAAGGCCGCATATAACAGCGTGCATAGGGACGAGCTATACGACGACATGTCTAGTTTTGACATTCCTGCCAAACTCGTCAGGTTGTGCAGGATGACGATGGAGAACTCTCGCTGCTCCATCAAGGTCGCTAACGAACTCAACGAGACTTTCAATGTCAAAAAAGGTTTTAGACGCTGTCATGTGATTTCTTTAACATCATCCTGGAGAAGATCGTGCAAGACTCACACGCCAACACTAGAGGCACGATCTTCCAGAAGTCCGTCCAACTGTTAGCATACGCGGATGACATTGACGTGATTGGCAGAACACAGCGAGCCGTAAATGAGGCGTTTGCTGCCATTGAGACGGAACCGGCTAGAGTGGGTCTAGCGGTGAATGAGGGCAAAACTAAGTATATGCTGTCATCAAGAAAGGACACACAACACCGACGTCTTGGACAGAGCCTCACAATGGGCAGCTATAACTTCGAGGTAGTCAAGGACAAGTCAACAACATCAGTGCCGAGATCAAAAGCAGAGTAACTCTTGCCAACCGCTGTTTCTATGGGCTCAAGAGGCAGTTGAGCCATCTCTCGAAGGACCAAGCTGACTTTATACAAGACCTTGATCATCCCAGTCCAGCTGAAAGGCACGGAGGCATTGACAATCTCAAAAGCGGATGAGGAAGTCCTTGGCCTCCTCGAGAGAAGAGGTCTGCGAGCGACCTTTGGTCCTGTTTGCGTTGATGGTTTCTGGAGGAGAAGATTCAACCACGAACAGCGACATGAGTCTAGTCAGGCGTCTTCGGATACAACGCCTGAAATGGCTAGACCATGTAGAGCGTATGGACAACTAAGCTTCGGCCCGAAGAGTATTCGACTATGAACCAGTGGGACAACGCAACAGAGGACGCCCGCGATTAAGGTGGCGCACCCAGGTGGAGAAGGACCTTAACCAATTTGGCGTGCGACACTGGATACAGCTAGCCAGAGACCGTGCTAGTTGGAGAGGCATGTTGGTTGAGGCCCAGGTCCACTCCGGACTGTAGCGCCAAATAAAGAAGAAGAAGACCTCGCACTCTCCACTTGGAATCTAGAGATAAACACCCGCAGTGGTAAAATGAAGGTTTTCAGTAATGCTTGTAGAATTTCGAAATCGACATAGAACCAATTGAAGTTGTCAAAGAATTACTACTTGGGTGTTCACATTATGAAAAATCTAGACATGTGGAGAGATGAGAGATGGGAGAGATGAGAAAGCGCTTCAAATCAGAAATCAACTAAATATAGAAAGGGTTCCGTGACAACCCAGGAATCGATAGTGTTTCAAAACGTAAGGCCTTGCAAACCAAATTTTAGGATGTAGACAATTCGAGGAACATGAATGAATGTAAATGTTTATTTCGAGACAACGCTTGCCTTTCTGATGCAGAGGTCGTTATGGCCATATATTATTATATATACATTTATTTTTTTTAACCAGATCTGCTTAAACTATCGCTGAAGAAAAAGACTA
Organism: Eristalis intricaria; assembly: GCA_964034865.1. NCBI lineage: Eukaryota > Metazoa > Arthropoda > Insecta > Diptera > Syrphidae > Eristalis > Eristalis intricaria. The sequence continues at coordinate 49,860,073 of OZ035875.1, forward strand.
GCAATTTTTACAAGATGAAACTCCTACAATAGGAATGATTATTTTCTTAATTCTTATTTCTCTTTTATACCATCGTCGTTCTTGCAGTTTAATCAAACACCTCATTGGTATCACTAAAATGCTCGGGGAAAATTGAACAACGTTAAATTATTGCATGCCTACAATATCATTTCGACACCCGATGGTTTGGTCACATGGCACTATTTTCCCCACCATCACTATTTCTGGGGCTTGGCATCAATGGAATTCCATCCGGTTGAACCAAGTGCGAAGAATCGTTTGGTTGTGCTTGGTCATAACTTCTGATGAGTTACAGTCGATAGGGGAGGATCGAGTGGCCTATAAATCTCTAGCGCATGCCTTGCTCCTCGCGATCCAGTTAGTGGTTCTTGCGGTTCAAGCATGTTGTCATAGACTTAGGCTATACAATGACTTTCGGGCATTCATCGTCTTCGACTGAGACAACGATTGAGACATGAATGGTCTTTCATTGATCGTCATCGCTTAAATAAGTAAGTCCGTATCCATACATAAATTAAAATGCAACGTTGCTCATCATTTAACTAAAAAATGAAAACAAAATGAATAAGAAGACAACGGTGCCTCGTCACGTAGTGATCACATTCGTTGTTTACGTGCAATACTAAGACTGATGATGTCATATCATGATGTGCTTTATTTTTTTGTGTGATCCTCAATTAATATCACATGGCTTGAAGCTCACAAAACCTCTCAAATTTCGAGAGACTAAAGCAATACAGAGACTATAGTTAGTTGGTTGCAGATGGAGGCATATGCTTTATCGAAGAGGATCACCTTGGCCCTGACAAGTTCCCGGACTCGGGCGCCATTCAGTAGATGATCCTAGTGACGGAGTTTCCTATTCGGTAAATATGAAGGGCGTCCCAAAATCAACGCAAGATTTGAATTGAATAGAAAACATAGTCTTAAGTCTAGAATAAAGTAAGGATGGGGTTATATATTGGCTAACAAATCGGCCAATTGGCCTCCACGGCTTTGCTGGCACATACGCATGCCTTTGTCGATATTTTGCACGATCATCTTGCATAATTAATCTTCAAATGTGGATGAACTCAGTTGATGCAGCGCTTAATTTCCTCGTTTTTGGGGCACTGGTGGCTTGTGGCCTCTGACTTCAAACAACCTCATACAAAAATTCAATTCGGCAAAACGAGAGGAAATGAATGACCATTCATTTTTTCATTTTAATTCATTTTTATTATATACTTTATGACATCTTAAATACTAGAAAAAAATGCTTAAAACTAGTTAGTTGCTTACTCTAACTTACTGACCCTTGGCGGGTACTCTAAGCTAAACTTAAACTTATTCTATGCCTTCGACTTAACCTAACAATATTATGTAAGAAAAAATTTAAAAACTTGATGACCGTACATTTTTTTTTAAAGAAACTATAAGCTAACTTACATTCTACCTTAAAATAAAACTTACAAACTATCTTAAGCCAATCTACGTATTCATTCTTCTTCTTCATTTGGCACTACAGTCCGGGGTGGACCTGGGCCGCTAGCCTTTCCAGCTAGCACGGTATCTGACTAGCTATCTCAAGTTGGTTGAGGTCCTTCTCCACCTGGGTGCGCCACCTTAAACGCGGGCGTCCTCTGTTGCGTTGTCCCACTGGTTCGGAGTCGAAGACTCTTTGAGCCGAAGCTTTGTTGTCCATACGCTCTACATGGCCTAGCCATCTTAGGCGCTGGATCCGAAGACGCCTGACTAGACTCATGTCGCTGAACAGCCCGTACAGTTCGTGGTTGAATCTTCTCCTCCAGAAACCGTCAACGCAAACAGGACCAAAGATCGCACGTAGAACTTTTCTCTCGAAAATACCAAGGACTTCCTCATCCGCTTTTGATATTGTCCATGCCTCCGCGCCGTACAGCAGGACTGAGATGATCAAGGTCTTGTATAAAGTCAGCTAGGTTCTTCGAGAGATGGCTCTACTACTCAATTGCCTCTTGAGCCCATAGAACCAGCGGTTGGCAAGAGTTTCTCTGCGTTTGATCATACGTATACACATTTGTATAGCTATATACACATGTCGGCCATAGGCTACAGCTGATATATGTATAAGATCCGTTGCATGACGTGGACCGATGAAGGGGTCTGAAATACCCTTTCTAACCGGGGTCTAATGGGTTCGACGCTGGAGTTCTCTCGCTCCCCAGCCACCAGAACTTTCGATGTTGCAAAGCAACATCCAGCTCATCCCGCCTAGATACCGCCGTACTGAGCCGGAGGAGACCCTCCTCAGGTCGTTGTGCGACGGAGCGGTCGTGATTGCGTGGCCCATCCACAGTTGAACGGGCGATGTGATAGATGAGCGGTACCGCATTTATATTTTGTATCAGACCGTGCTTATCCAAATGGAGGAATGTTTCTGGGGAGACAAGGCCGTTGTGACGTACCCTTTCGTGGTATTGAGGGTTGGGGTAGTAAGCCCCTGAGATCAGATTGCAGACCGAGTTCATCGCTCTGGCAGTATGACCTCGAACCAACTTCAACGGGAAATTGTTGTTGTATGAAACCTCATTGGAATATAATCTTATGTACTTGGACTCTGGAGTTAGATAAAGACGAAGGCAAGCCCTAAACAAGCCCTCTCAAATAACCGAATCTTTTCCATGAAGCTTGCACTCACGTTGAAGCACACGGGACACCCATAGGTGAGCATTGGCCGAATGAGGGCCATGTAGCAGATAACCTTCACCCTCGCATCGAGTTGGCTATTGCAAAACAGTCTCTTTATAAGGGCACAAGCGCCTCGGGCCCTGGCCAGAGCAGCATCTACATGTTTGTTAAAATATAGATACTGATCTAGCCAGATCCCCAGGTATTCGACTACAGTCCCTTGAGCCAGTGGTTCCCCGTGTCGTCCAACGATTGAGAACTGTCGCCAATTCTTTTTTGTGTCCGCCGAGGCCTTATACAACGGCGTCCTGAACAGAATGGTTTCTTCTGGCAACTTCTCATGAATGAATCGAAGTCACCCTGCGTGAGAGTAGTGATTTCCTCGATCTTTTTGCCTGATCTGTACACGATCAAGTCATCGGCATACGCAATTGCATGAGGAAGAGAACTTAACAGATCGCTCAAGTAAATGTTGAACAGGATCGGCGAATTAACGGCACCCTGTTGGAGACGGAGAGGTAACGTTGCCATTCTTGACTACGAACCGTCTACCGGTAAGCATGTTACACAGTAGGTACAGCAGTGGTTTGCTAATGCCTAGCCTATTGAGCTTGTAGAAAAGTCCTTCTAACCATACGGTGTCAAATGCTTTCTCCAGATCAATCAAGCAAGCACCCGTACATTGTTTCTGGCTTTTGTTCCATTGGATATCCGACACCAGTTTCGACGCGGCATGAATAGTGTCATGCCCCGCTTTGAAACCGAATTGGTTATCCGGAATAATATGTTTGTCCTCAGTCCAGTTGATCAAGGCTCTATTGATCACCTTCTCGAATACTTTGCTGATGTTCGGAAGGAGACTAACGGATTGCACGGATTCGAAGAATCTTTCCCTCTCTTGGATATGGGTTGCACAATAGCAGTTTTCCAATGCTCCGGGTAATGTGCATTATTCAGCGCATTGGTAAACAGGATTGTGTAGAGAGGAGAGGGAGGTGCCTTAATACAATGTTCGAGATCTCGTCGATTCCAACAGACATTTTCTTCCTAAGTGATTCGAAGACCGCTTTGAGCTCTGTCTTCGTTATGAACGGGGGATGAACCCTTTCGTCGACGATGGCATTGTCTGCCATGTTACGACAAAGCCGGTGTTCTCAGATCGCCATTGTTGCATGTCTTCTCGAAGTTGAGAGTTGCTAGCCATTACGGGCGCCCACTCTCGTTCACTTTATGCACTTCCTGAAAGACCGCGCTAAGTACCTCCATTTTTTCTTGCGGATCTTCGACCACAAAGAAGTTATCGTCGAGTTCGGCGTTAGGTGGATTGATACCTGCTGTAGTCAGTATGCGTTCATTGTCCGTCGTTCTGGGGAGCTTAAGACACGGAAGATCGCTATTCTTGCTTCTAAAGAATTTGTTTATCTGTGGAGGAAATGAAAGACCAGGAAATGTCTCATGCAGTAAATGAATTGGTTCACGGGCTGTATGGCATGCGGTACCGTCTTGTTGAAACCACATATTGGCCACATCAATATCAACCCATTTCGGCAGAAAGAGTAAATCACTGCTTGACCAGTATCCTGTCTAAAAAGTTGGCTTGCTTTAGGACAACCAGTGTGTTTAGCTTCTCCAATTCAAATTCTCCAATCTCCCTTCCCTGAGTTCTTCAATTAATCTCTTCACAGTTGACGAAGTCGAAGCACGATATAATAATAATATGGGTGGCGCAACAGTCCGAGGTGGACATGGGCCTAGTTTCTCAGCAACCACTCGTGTTGTGCGTTCTTTCACGAGTGGAAGGGACCTACAGTTTAATGCCGACTCCGAACGGCGAATTTTAGAAGCTTTTTTCTAGACAAGAATACTCTTTGAGCATTGTCAGTGACTCGAAAGAGGTGGAGCCGTGAATTATGATAGATGGTAAAATTCGGGTATCGAACCTGGCGCCCTCTGCGTAGGAGTCGACGCACTTACCCACTACTCCACTGCGACCACACGTCGAAGCACGACCATAATTTGTATGAAATCTTCGAAATGTGGCCATTTCATTATTTTTGAAATATTGTTCAGTAATTAAAACATGTTGTTGCATAGTGTGAGGCACTATTTTGAGTAACCCTACCTTCAGAAGTCAAATTGCTTTTTTTCTGTTTAGCCAAATTCAATTCAATTTTTTTTTTGGGACACCCTTTACGTTAACATCGATTATTTTAACTGTCCATCGTTGTCTTAAAGGAGATCATTGTTTTGACAGAGGTTTCGAGTTGGACTTATGCTGTTCTCCATTCAGTTTAAGTAGACACAAAATCTCATGTTTGGTTATGCTACTTCTTTCTGAGGTGTTAGTCCACCGCGGGCCTGGGCAACAACCGACACACACATCTCTGCACCAGATTTAACGCCGGCATAATCTGCTGCATTTTCCCATAGGCTCGCTGTGGAAGATCGATTTAGGTTACTCTGGAGCTAAGTTGCTCATGACCTCTACATGGCCCAGCCAGTGTAGATGTTAGATCTATAGACGACTGGCTAGACTAATGTCAACGTAGGGTCCACATAGTTCGAGGTTGATCTTCTCCTCAAGATGTCCTCATCGTTGTCACAGATCAAAAGACTGGTTTATAGCCTCATTGCCCACTTTGGTTGAGGTGGCGGATGCTGTGCGGAGTGACAGCAGCCACACTTTGGCCAACATAGCAGATCAATGGACACCTATTCCGTAAGACAATTAGGGATTTTATTAAAGCGAAGAAGATGGCTGACTTTTAAGCTAAAAGTAGGCTCCCAGGAGTCTAAATCTATGGAATGAGATATCACTGTAGCTGTATAGTAAATGGCCAATGATTTCCTCCTCATCCTCGTTACAGCAGCTTTAGTAGCAGTCGTGTGAGATCCGATGATGAAATGCTCTGTTATAGCACCAATGACAGTTCTGAGCCTGCACAGTCTAATCAAGTAAAGCGATCGCTTAAGGTCTATCGTAGATTTGATCCTTGCCTAGGAATCGGAACAGATGACATATCTGTGCTTTATATAATTTTTGTTTACCCAAAGCTGAGCGTCCTTAGTCGATTCCAGTCTGAAACAGTGATTCGGTATTAGCAAAGATAAGCTGTGGGACGCCGTAGTGGGTAATTGCGTCTACTCCTACGCAGAGGGTGCCAGGTTCGATACGCGAATTTACCACCATTGATAATTCACGGCTCCACCTCTTTCGAGTAACTGCTCAGAGAGTGTTTCTGTCTAGAAAAAGCTTCTCAACTTCGCTTCGGAGTCGGCATTAAACTGTAGGTCCCTTCCACTCGTGAAAGACTGTCGCGCCACCCATATTATTATATTAAAGATGTATAGATACTTGGAATAGACGCCAGCACTCCCTATCCTGTATCCATTTTCGATTCATCTGTGAAGATTCGCGAAGCAAGAAACCAAGTAAGACCTGATGAAGATGCTGGTTGAAATGTTCCTCTCGAAGAGGAGTTAAGGTATCCTGAGGTCTGTGTCCAAGTGTGTACAACTATAGCTGATGAGGATCGTTGAGTGTGCATTGAACACTTAACCACGTTTTCACTTCAAACAAATCCTCGCGAATTTTCTGCCTGGACCAGATCAAGATCCCTCACAAAGCACTAGCAAATGTTTTTCAAGTAAACCCCAGCAATCACATTCAACTCACTATCTGCCATATTTTTCTCTTTGCTCCAAGTCGTGTCTGCTCTCCGCTCTCTAACAAAAAATCGGATGATTAGCATGACTCTCTCTTCACTCCAGTGATTGTCCGTTCTCTTTGAAACAAAATGTATCTCATTCCACGCGCTAAAACATAAAACAACAAATACGTTCCACAACAACTTGTTTGGTCAGTTCCCGACCCAACACAGCCGCTGTCAAAGAAACACGATGGGTTCGTCTCTCCTTCGCACTCCTCGCGCATCCTTTTGCGTTTTTGTCTTCTTTTCGGGCGCAGGTAAGACGAAAATGAACGAAGAAGTGGATGTATGTTTGAGAAGAAGAACACAAAAAAAACGGTTCTAAAGCAAATAAATTGTAAACGATGCATCGCTCGAAATGCATTTCACTATAACGAATCGATGTTCCACAGAGGTGGATGGATGTGTGTGTGGGTTTTGCATCTAGATAGACAAGACACTGTTCTACCTGGCACACGTTGACGTCATGAAGAAATAGAAGAACAAGCACAAGGCATAGAAGAGCATACGTCTACACGGTGTATGGTGTGATGTGGTTTGTCGTGTCGTGGGAGACACGTTCCACACGCAATTCTCTCTCGCTCTTGCTCCAAAAATAACCGAAGAGAATGTGCTGGCAATCCAAATCCATCAGATCCATCACCTTCTGGACGGCAGCAGCGCCGCCGACTTGGACGACTTACTCGGTAAGAGTACCTACAGCTACGGTGTTGTTGGCACTACCACGACCACCACAGGTATAACGACGGCGGCCGACCAAGAGCAGGACCACAACCACCATCGCCACCATCACCACACCACCATCAGCAGCAGCAGCAGCTCGATGCGCTGTAGACAGCTTTTGCCAGGTTTAGTTATTCCACGGCTGTTCGTACGGATGGGCTTACTTTTTTCGCTCGTCGCTGGCGTAAGTGTCTCACTTGGTCTCTTGGTCAGTCTGAGGGACATTTCTTAGTGCGGTCGCCGCGGGTGCAGGGAGACCTGCTTACAACTCTCTTCTTTGTACGCAAGTTGTTGCTTCTTCTTCTTCGTGGTGTTGTTGTTGTTCACATTTTTCGCTTCGATTCGAATGCAAAGTGGCCCGGTGTGTCCACTTTACCTTTCGTGGGAGGGATACTTATTTATTTGGGTTTACCATTCTGTTCGGTTGTTGTGATGTGTTTCTGTTTTTTTTTTTTGCCACAAATAAACAAGTGAAGTGAATGAAAAACGGTGAAGGGCGAAGAGGAAAACGCAAAGAAGACGAGGAAAATTTGATCAATAACAAGACACCACGGTATGCGCCACCTTAGGCCGCTGAATTAAGTGACAACCATCGGGGTTTTGCATAATTCGACGTAGAAATTGAATAATTTCATCTTGCTCCCTGCGACTTCGGTATTTGAATAAATTTTTGGTTGAATGAACCTGAATCTGTGTGTCCGTACGTACGGACGTGTGTGTACGTGTGCGCGCTTGTGTTTGAGTGGATTTTTGTTAATTTTTTTTTTCTTGTGTTCTGCCGCCGATCAGGGTTTTTTTTTGCAAATCCCCAGAGCTGACATCAGATATTCATTTTAAAAGAATCGCAAAACGTTTTTTTTTTTGATTTTTTTTCCACAAGCCAGGTGCGGTGGTGGCGGATCGCGCGTGGTTTAGATATTTGCACACAATCGTGAATGTTTTTTTTTTTTCATTTTTCCAGTGCAGTGCTGTGTAGAGCAACGATTTTTTCTTATTTTTTGTGATTTTGTTGAAGTATCCTAACCCAGAGAGAGAGAGAAAGAGAGGATTACTAAGTTCAAATACTAGTTTTACAAAAAAAAAAAAACACCGAAAAGAAAACAGAAAGAGGAAAACAAAAATTGAATTTGGCCTTTGCGGTGATACCGCGTATTGGAGTTGAGCCGTATTTTTTTTTATGGTGAGTATCTGTCAGATTGAACTTTTTTTTTTTTTTCTTCAAATCAAATTACCACGCTGATGTCGTATTGCAAAGAGATTGAAAGGAAATATACACGTAATAACATTGAAAACCGAACGTGGGAGAGCGGCGAAGACAGCGGGGGAGTATTGATTTCTATTGTCACCAATTTCAATTGACACATGGTTTGTAAGCTTGTGCTTGTTGCTCTGGAAACGTTGTAAGCAGATCTCAACCGCAATTTGCTTTGCTATTGTGTGCTCGTTTGCCTGGATTATTGGAATTTCCATAATGAGGCAATTGCGGCGAGATAATATCGAAGTTCAAACTTTTGAACACACTTGTTGAATTTTAAGGGGATTGATGCGCTCTGTTTTTTGCCGATCTTGCTTTCGGGCAGATCGTCTCTTGACTCATGATTCGGTTTTAATAAACAAGTAATTTGCAGTCAGAAGAGGGCTTAAACTGCTTCAGTGGAAGCGATGGGTACGGTTCCAAGAACGGATGTTTACTTGGTGACCTTCAGGAATTCGGAGAGCTAAGAATGTAAATAAAGACTTTTGCTATTGTGCTTGCTCCTAGGTTTCCACGTGAATTTACGCGTGTAAGTGAGTTTATGTTACACAGTTTCACTTACACGGATAGTCTCGTTCGACGAAATAACCGTGTAATTAGTAAACAATGGCTACCCGGTGGTGTATATTTTTTTATTTTATATTGGGCTCAGGGCATAGTTTGCTCTGCGAGGAATGATGATCCGGTGGATGCATCCCTCTTGATGTTGCCGGATCATCATTCTTCGTAGAGCAAGCAAACTGAGCATTTCATTCACGTGAACTTATGTTACACGGTTTCATGTCGCCGCCTTTAATAATATCAATAATATAAAATAAATAATATACACCACACACCACAACCGGGTTTCCATTTTTTTACTAACTACACGGTTATTTCGGCGAACGAGACTATCCGTGTAGATGAAATCGTGTAAAATGGATTCAAATACAACCCTAAATTCATGCTTAAACCTAAGAACTAGCGCAAAAGCAAAAGTCTTACACATCGTAGCTCAAGCCAGTTACCGACGAGACCAAAATTGGATTAAAAGCCAGAGAAGTTCAGAAAAGATTGATAAAATGGTTGATAGCTTGAAAAAAAAAACCCAAACCTGACCCACGAAGTTTCTAGGTTAGGTTATCTAGGAGTGGCTGACTGTAGAAGACGGTCATACTTAGGCCAGAGTACACCCATTTTGTTACCACAACTTTGGCACGGTCACATCACGGGATTGATTCTGAATGCATTCTGAACGTCAAAGAATTATGGCAGCATGCCTATTCACCTATTCATAGTGTGAACTTGGCTCAGCAAACTCGTTTAACCCCAGGATGAGTACCTGTTTAGGAGGCGGACATTCTTTACCGATTCATGGTGTGAACTTGGCTTAGCAAACTCGTTTAACCCCAGGATGAGTACCTGTTTGGGAGGCGGTAACATAGCCTACTGGGCTTCGATTCGGCCTATATGCTAGTTCTATGGAAAATTGATTAGAAATAATGTGCGAACATCAGCGCAAGAAGTCAGGGAGTTTCGATTCTCGTGTTTTAGCCATAAAGCTGTATATGTTCAAACTCAAATTGGGCCTCATTAGGCCCAGTTGCCCATTCTAGGGTTAAGAAAAATCCTGGCTATTAGACTATGATTGTCGGTTGAAAACGATGTAAAAGCAACTGTGTGTCTTAGATTCTTAAAACGCTCAAGTCGTCGTTGACTCTGATTAAGGCCAATGAACGTTCTCTCTCTCTGTCCCTGGCCCTTAAAGAAGCGATCGGAAACAATGAGTGCGTTCAATTCACAATGTGTCTAAAGTGGACCTGGCTCAGATATTAAAACTCGATCGTAGGGTTTTCATCAATTTATTTCATTCACAAAAAAAAAAACTCCTTCCTCCCTGTGCGATTCAATTTATATAAATTTTCATGAGTTCAAAAAAAGGGTATGAGAGAGCAAGTAATATTAGAATAAGCTATCTAAGTACGTTTATAAGAAGAGGATTAATATACACATTTGGAAATATACGAAAGGGATAAGTATATACATTTGAAAATATAAGAGAAGGATAGATATACATTGTAATTCAACAAACAAATAATAGCTTCTCATTCAGCAAAGCCAAAATGAGCAAGGAAGTGTCCAGGCTGCACCCGATCATATGTGTGTTCAGACTACACAGAGTATGTCGAAGCAATAAGACTGTTTCAAATCTTCAAGGCTAAAGCCATAAAAATTATTCAATTAGGGAGAGAATAAATTTGATGGTAATTTGTGTTGTCAATGGGACTTAAAGTGACTTCTCAAGAAATCACATTTTCCTTCCCAGTTCTGCTGTGACAGGTACTCACTGCTGCCTCCCCAATCTCAAATGCTGTCGTACCCACTTTGATAGCTACAATCCGTGACGCCTTGCTAAGTGCCTTGAGCTAAACTGGAGTAACAACTAATTTCTCAAATTCATCATATCCAGAACTAAAACCTATTTTCCATGGCGACGTGACGTGTGCGTACGGATCATTGGATAGCACGTGATCACTAGGCATGTATGTACGTCTACTACTACACGAATTTACGTGATTACGTGATTACGTGACACGTATAATTCTACTCAAATTTCACGTGAATACGTAACACGTACCATTCTACTCAAAATTCACGTGAATACGTAACACGTACCATTCTGCACCAAATTCCAGTGAATATGTGAGACGTACCATTCTACACTAATTTCACGTGAATGCGTAACACGTACCATTCTACTCAAAATTCACGTGAATACGTAACACGTACCATTCTGCACCAAATTCCAGTGAATATGTGAGACGTACCATTCTACACTAATTTCACGTGAATGCGTAACACGTACCATTCTACTCAAAATTCACGTGAATACGTAACACGTACCATTCTGCACCAAATTCCAGTGAATATGTGAGACGTACCATTCTACACTAATTTCCAGTTGATTGCGTAACACGTACCATTCTACTCAAAATTCACGATATTATATATTACGTTGTAATTCATATCATTCTCCACTGAATTCAAGAGTTCACGTGTATGTCTTAAATAGATGCACGTGAAATGAATGTTCCTGATCCCGGGAATGCCATAAATGTACGTGATCACTTAAGTGTGCGCACATTGCACTGAGAATTTTTCATTTGTGTGTATGCATGTATGAAGGCTGTGTGGTTGCCGTGGGTAAGTGCGTCGACTCCTACGCAGAGGGTGCCAGGTTCGATACCCGAATTCACCACTTTTGATAATTCACGGCTCCACCTCTTTCGAGTCACTCACAATCCTCAAAGAGTATTTCGTTCGCCGTTCGGTGTCGGCATTAAACTGTAGGTCCTTTCCACTCGTGAAACAACAATAGCACGCACAACTCGAGTGTTTGCTGAGAAGCTAGGCACAAGTCCGCCTCCGACTGTCACGCCATCAAAATTATTTGATTATGTATGAATGCTTTTGATTCCAGTTAAATTTTTGAAATTTCTTTCTGAATTGGATCTAATAAAAATGTCCAGAGGCACGTACTATTTCACGGATATAACCTATTCACGTACATTGCGTGATCGTAATTCCTTTAAATCTTCTAAAGGAATTATAAATGCATGTTTAACGATAACTATCATTACTTCTTATATTTATTTTATATTTATTGCTTGTATTCAAACTACTCTTCACTTCGCACCTTCAACAACAAGCCCCTTCATTCATTCGCGGCACATCGAGAAGGTCCTCTCTTTAGTGCTTCCAAGTCTCGGTAGATGTAGTCGTCACACACGTGTAATTAGATTCAGTCACGGATTACATGCCACACACTATTTCACGGATGTGATAATTTTACGTAGATTACGTGATCACGTACGTCCATGAAATCGAAGACTCTACTAACAACCGACCATGACAGCCTAAAAAAGAAAATAAAAATGCTCATAAAAATGATTCCCTCTAAGTCGAATTTTCACGGGATAGAGAGGATATTTTTGTCTGGAAAATTGAGGGAAATGTATGTGAAATATGGCGCAAAAATTCGAGTTAGAGAGGAAAACCCAACTGCCGCAATGGAGATTGTATTAGAGCTAATTCCATTGCATCTGTTGCTTGGAGAATCCTGAGGAACGGCAAAAGAAGGGTTAGGAAAAGACAGGTGCATTCCATCGAGACAATTCGATGGACTAGTCAAAAAGCTTCCACTACTGAGCATTCCGAAGGATGACGCGACCAGGGAATTCAATTTCCAAAAGAAGTTTACCATCAAGCTCAGAACCAAGACTGGAGCAATGAATCCACAGACTGAGCAGCAATACTGTAACATGGTATTCAGGTGGATCAAGAACTGTTGAAGGAACAGGGGCAGGAGTATCTGGACCCCTGGCAAGGTGCTACGAACGCATGGGCACCAGTATCTTTGAAGCAGAGGTCTATGCAATAGACAGATGCGCGCAAATCAATCTTGACAGGAACCATACCAACTGTGACATAGCAATAACGTCGGACAGTCGTGCCGCTATTCTGGCACTAGACTCCTATATCAGCAAATCTAAGTTTGCGTGGGAATATGTTCAGAAACCTAAGAAGCTAAGCAGGAGAAACAGAGTTAGACTCTGCTGGATACCTAGCCATACAGGGATAGAAGGCAACGACATGACCGACTCCCTCGCTGAAAACTGAGAATCGGAATCTTTTATAGGCCCCGAACCATCTGCTCTGTAGGAGATCATGTTCTCAGGAAAGAGTTTCTCCTTCTTTATTTGGCGCTACAGTCCGGGGTGGACCTGAGCCGCAACCAACAAGCCTATCCAGCTAGCACGGTCTCTGGATAGCTGTGTCCAGTGTCGCACGCCAAGTTGGTTGAGGTCCTTCTCCACCTGGGTGCGCCACCTTGGCGTCCTCTGTTGCGTTGGCAAGAGTTTATTGAACTAGAAAGAAGGAACTAGCATGGATCTCCTAATATCAGAGGAAGAATTGAAGTCACTAAAAACAGCTCTCATTCTCAGACTGCTAAAAGAAACTGGCTTGGAAGGAGATCTCTATCTCTTCAACCTTCGCGCAACAAGAGTCTATAATCCGCAATACAACCCGGAAGAGGATTGCATGTGAGGGGAACTATTAAGAAACCGAAGGTATGAATAGGGGGAACAACAGATCTAAGGGTAGCAGTGGAGTATACACTCAGCAATAATAATAATAGGGGAAGTCCACTCTAATAGCAATTCCGGTGCCCCTCAAGGTTACCTTCTGGGTACACTATCCTTTTTGTAAGCTTGCTGCTTATGTAAGTTTTGTTTACTGTCTGCCTGCTCTGCCAGTCAGAATCAGATGTAATCTGATGAAGTCTTGTGGATTGGATATTTTAAAATATATTCCACAACATCTGAAATTCAAAATCTGTCATGAAAAACTTACTCACTTATCAGGCCACGCGACCCTTGTAGGGTCAGATCCTGACCTAAAGCTGCCTTTATCGTTGACGCTCCAGGGCATGATGATCAGTTTTTCTCTCCTTCCCGAAGGAAGAGGCTCGGATTCGAAGACCCTCTTCGCTGGACCGTTGGTGTGCTCGATGAGGCCGAACCAGTGCAGACGATGGATTTACGTTCGTCGTGGGCATACCCGGGCATCTCTCATGTGTCTCGTAGGCTCTGGCAATCTGTGGTGTGCTCAGGCGTGCAATGTCAAAACTCCTCTTTCTTGGTTGGTCCACCTTTCTGACATTAGACAATTTAGCTCTGAATCTTGATGGCACAATGAAATGATCAGAGTCGACATTTGTTTTTTTTTTTTGTTTTGTGGGCGTGTTCTGCACAACTGGGCGTTCAGTGCATGCATTAGCTCACCTCTCAACGGGTGTTGTGGAGGCTATACAGGGGGCGCCGACAGAAGACTCTATGTCTGTGCTTGACCTGTGCATCGACAAGTATCATTTGTCCTGTGTGCACAGGCCCTACAACCCTGTCATGAAAAACACAATAATAATAATATGGGCGGCGCGACAGTCCGAGGCGGACCTGGGCCTAGCTTCTCAGCAACCACTCGTGCTGTGCGTGCTATTGTTCTTTCACGAGTGGAAGGGACTTACAGTTTAATGCCGACTCCGAACGGCGAAGTTGAGAAGCTTTTTCTAGACTCTCTGAGCATTGTCAGAGACTCGAAAGAGGCGGAGCCGTGAATTATCAGAGGTGGTGAATTCGGGTATTGAACTTGGCACCCTCTGTGTAGGAGTTGACGCACTTAGACCCTACGCCACGGCGACCCACCAAAACATGCAAACTAAACTTAATCCAGAGAAGTTGTCAGTCCCCAAATATGCGATATCAGATTATCAGTTTCTGCATCTAGTATTCTTCGCGTGAGAGAGTAAGAAGCTTAGACAAAAGAGTCAATTGCTGTGCATGTCCAATTCCGTTTTGATCTGTTCGTTAATGTGGGAGAGAACAGAGATGAGATGTCTGTCTATTCCCCAAATGCAGCACCTAGACCATAGACTCCTGAGGGGGAGCGCTCATCTCGGAATGAAGCAACATTTGTGAACCACACTCCTGCTCAGTTAAAGTCTTCACAAAACTTGCTCTTTGTTAATATAAAAATCACATTCAAGGTTGCCTTATAATTGGAAAACATATTTGTTATTTTAAATTAATGTAAAATGCACATAGAATACAAAACCTGTTTAAATAAACCATTAACTCAAATCCTCCGTGGTTTCGCCCATCCCCTGCACAAATATTTACTTAAGGTCAGACGAAAGGACACAGTGTTCATCTGCTGGGTAAATCCAATTCACAATCCACTTTCAGACACAGATCCCGACGTTTCATTAATTTGGGTCTTCCCAACGAACCACCGAACCTTCACAGTCCATGCGGCATTTCTTTTGAAACTCAAAAAAAGAATAAAGTATCACTTCCGTTGTTGGCAGCAGGATTTCCCTGAAACCCAAAGGCCATGGCATCCTCGCACAGGTAACAATTACAAAAAAGGAGACCCGAAAATCATTCAGAAGAAAATCCATTTTCGATGTATCTACCTGCGCGAGGATGAAACCCTCGAAATTAGGACACAATCGTCAAAATATGTCTCTCTCTTAGATTTTATGGCGCCAAGGAATTTATTTATTATTTTTTTCTTCTCCTCGTATCTCGTATCTTGTATCGCTATCGAAGGAATAGTGAAGTATTTATGAAGATGTATGAACACTTAAGATTCTTGTATCTCACACAGGAGTGAGTATTCGGCGGTGCTGTGACATTCTGAATGTGGAGCCATTGCATTTCGAGTCTATTTGAGTGGTTTGACCGCATTTTTCCTCTCCCAAATTGAGTGGCGCAGCGAGGGATGAAGCGAGTTCCGAAGGAAGAGGATGTCTAGCTTTTTGTGATGAAGAAGAAAATCGGAGAGGTCGCCGGATGAGTGATTTAGATCTGCAATCAAGGCGCTTTGAACATGATTTCGAGAAAATAAAATCGTTTTCGAGAAATTTGTGCTGGAATATGTGGAGACAAAGACGGCAAATAACTCGGAGTGCTGATGAGTCAAGCGGCTGTCATAAAATTGTGACCATTGTTCGTTCCACGCAATGGAATGATGGGAGCACTAGACCATGTCGTCTGAACATGTTGGTGGGCTTAAGTGACGTGCTTCCGCTTAACCTGCCGCTTACCAACAATTTTGTCAAACCATGTTAAGTGTGGCAAAAATGTGCCATCCACCAGGCAGACGCTGACACCGGTCTGGGGTACTTTATCAACTGCAAACCACTTGAGTGTCTCAGTCTGGATGTGAAATGTTCTGCTTTGTTTTTTGAATCATGTCACGGTCGTTACTCTATTCCAAATTGAAAGTAGTTTCACCAGAAAAAAGGAAACCTGCTGACAGCCATCTCTGGACAGCATTCTTGAAGTCAAAGCATTTTTTGTGGATCTTACGATACGCTGATGGGTCGTCCCAGTAAATCTGAAATTGCCACGGTATCTTGGATTGAAATTTAGGGTCCCTTTTCTTAACACACATTCCCCTGTTCGCAATTTTGAATGGAACATCGTTCAACAAATGTATTCCACCCGAGTTCTCGAAGGACTCGATGCTAACACGGTAACTTTTTTCGCTCACTTTCCAGCAAATATCGGGCAATAGCTTCGTCGAACGTGGGGGACCGAAAATGGTGTGAGCTTAAGCGCTGAGACCGTCTTTTTCACTAGAAAATATAATATACCTCATATCGACTCTGCCATCCTATGAGGCAAAATACCTTGGCCTTAGGTTAGCTTAGGTTGAAGTGGCTGACTGCCGCTCACCCAAGCAGCAGACACACTTAGGCCAATCATAGGCCCATTGTGTTACCACGCCGATCCTAGGCTACCTATTCTGCAAACCAGTCTGTGCTTTTGATAAAGCGAAGAAGAGGGCTGATTTTGACGCTGCTCAGTTCAGCCAGATAAACAAAGAAAAGCGCCCCCAGAAGTCTGAATCTACGGGATGAGAGAGCATTGCAGCTACGTAACAAGTGTTCGATGGTTTCTTCCTCATCCTCGTCCAAGCGGCTTCTACAGAAATCAATATAGGGAAGGCCTAGTCTAGAGGCGTGAGTTCCGATGGCACAATGCCCTGTTAGAACGCCAATAAGAGATCTGAGATTTGGCCTGCTTAATCTGATCAAGCTAAGCGATCGTTTGGGATCGATCATAGGCCAGAGTTGTTTGATAATGAGGCATCCTGTGCCAGATGTCCATCTGCGCTTGGCTTGGGCAAGCGTTTCAAGCTTTAGCAGATGCTTGATAGTAGCGATTGGCATGGAGGGTGGGTCTCCACCCAGAAAGAGCACGGAGTTTGTGCCCTTTCTAGCGAGCTAGTTCGCTTTGCAATTCTCTGGAATGCCACAGTGTCCCGGCACTCACATCAGCTGGATGCTAAAAAACTTGGCCATCTTGTTAAGAGATAGGCGGCAATTAAGGGAAGTCTTGGAATTAAAGGTGACTGAATCCAGAGATTTGATCGCTGCCAGATGACGATATCTGTGCGCGATATTAAATTGTTTTTCAGCCAGGACAGGGCTTCCTTAATCGCTATAGTTTCAGCCTGAAGACGCTACAGTGATTATGTAGTCGAAAAGATAGCTGGAAATTCAGATCCTTGGAATAGACACCAGCGCCCACACCTGCATCCATCTTCGATCCATCTGTGAAGATTCGCAGTGGACCATCCAGCGTCTGGTGTTCAGACTCCCAGTAAGATCTGGGCGGTATGCTGGTTGAGAAATTCTTCTCGAAGAGGAGTTTAGGTAGAGTGAGGTCTGTGTCTATGGGTATAGAGGCATACCTGCGTAGGATCGTTGAATGTCCAGACTGCAGTTCTTTCCAGCTGCTCAGCGGTCTTAATCTAATCGCCGTGCTAGATGCTGTCTGTCTGCCAATTAGTTCTATCGGTCTTATAATAGACAGCAACTGAAAGAGCAAGAAAGGGCATTACGGCCTAATATGTGAGCAAAAAAGCCGTCGGGCACAAATGGGGTCTTCGATCCAACATGACACACTGGCTTTTCACTGCTGTCACTCTGGACCCATCCTTATACGGCGTAGCCAATACTCAACGTCAGCACCGATCTCACAATTATAAGAAGGGTACAAAGGCAGGTCAGGTCTGCATAAGTGGAACCTTGAAAGCGACTCTAATTTATGCATTTGAAACCATATTAAACCTTCCAGCCCTAGATATGCATGGGAAGCAATTAGCAACCAACTGTGCAATCCGATTAAAGACATGCTCTCAATGGCAAGACTGCACATTCGGAATCTTATTAGAGCAAGGATTTACGTCTTTTAATCTGGTTTACACCTCACCTCACTCAGAAGTATACTTCTCAGAGAAAACTTCGAAATCCTGATCCCGGAAAGAGATGGTAATACAATACACAGATGGATATAAAATGGAAGACGGAGTGGGAAGTGGTGTATTCTCTGAACAGCTTAACCTTATCAAAGCAATTCACTTACCTAACCACTGCAGTGCCTTCCAAGAGGAAATAATGGTGATCAACGAAGCCCTGTCATCTCTGATGTGGGACGTGGCATCCCTCCGCGATATTTGCATCTTATCCGTAAAGATAGGCTAACATCGTTCTCTATAAACTCTAAAGTAGTTATCTATAAACTGTGGCGCATTGAAGAGCTTGAAGAGATACCCTAACAGTTTCACATTCGCCCGTGCTAAGTGCCAGGACCTAGAGACATTAAGGGAAGTGTTAGAAATTAAACACTGGGTATACCGGATGCTTACATGTCAGAGGTCGTAAGGAAAAGGCCGATAAATTCAACTTAAAGCTAATAGAAGTATGAACTAACAATCGATTTCTGTTCTCACAGTTGGTAGTATGTAAAGGGTGACACTGAAAAGTAAGTAGCTACATTGTTTCAATTCTACTACATAACAGGAAGCTCGCAAAAATTGCCACCACACTGCCAGATGAGGGAACTCCTTGTGACAAAGGTACTCCCTTAGCTACCTTTAAGTTACAACTCAATAATCAAACAAAACTATAAGTCGATGCCAAATGGAATACAGGCAATACTTTCCAATTCAACAAACAAGTCTGACCCAGTCTAGACCTAAAAAGAACTGATAGTTTGATCTCCTTAAGAAGATGTGACGCTGTGGGAATAATCACCGGACACTGCCTATTGACTGAGACTATTCCCTAATGATTTTTGCATATCCTGTCTAGATGAAGATGTGGAGGGAGGCAGTGTGCAACACCTTCTCTACAGCTGCCCTGCACTCGCCTTAGCTAGGAAAGCCACTTGGCACCTACTTCTTTGATAACCTAAGCGATCTGCCAAATCCGGCCGGCTGTTGTTGAAATCATCCATGGTCCATGTGCATTCAGAAGGGATTGATGGTCAATCCGGATAAAATATAAGGCGGATAGCTTTTAAAATAAATGACTCCAGTTGTGCCCCCAACGTGTCCGTTGTGTCCGTTGTCATGTTCGAAACATATGTCACATTAATTAAATTTTATTGGCATAAGAATCATTTATTTTAAGGTTAGTAATAATAATAATATGGGTGGCGCTACAGACTGAGGCGGACCTGGACCTAGCTTCTCAGCAACCACTCGTGTTGTGCGTGCTATTGTTCTCTCACGCGTGGAAGGGACCTACAGTTTAATGCCGACTCCGAACGGCCAAGTTTGAGAAGCAGGAAATACTCTTTACTCGAAAGAGGTGGAGCCATGAAATATGAAAGGTGGTAAATTCGGGTATCGAACCTGGCACCCTCTGCGTAGTAGTCGACGCACTAACCCACTACGCCACGACGACCCACATTTTAAGGTTATCCGCCTCGAAAATCACCCCGTGAAAAGCCTGATGTTCAACCACCCAATCGGCGGCGTGTGGTCTACAGATTTTGTAGTCAGGAAATTGTCAGGGTATCGATGCAGACCTTAATCAAAACACGCCATAATATGCCGAAAGATAAGCCAAAATGCTTTGCTCGTCTTGAAATCAATAAACGTCCACTGTTTGAATAAGAATTCAGAGATGACGTCCAAAAATTGCAATCTGCCCGTGGTCTGGAATTTAAACATTACTCTTTCTGTTGCAGTCGATCCTCAAACAAAAGAGCCTTTCCACCTGTTGCGATTTTTAGCCCAGGTCTAGGCATAAAGCTCTTCAGAAAGAATCAATGCCACAGTCTGAGGCCTTCAACTTAAACGAGGCAGTCCATGGCAACGTACGAAGACAATGAGCCAATAATGTCTGTCCACCCCTCCATGAAAACCGCCAATGAATTTCCCTTAAAAAATCATCTTAACATGCATCAATCATCACAAGATCTGCGGAGGATGGTTGGTCCTTCAAGTCAGGAGCTTAGAGCCCAGTTGTTGTTGCCTAACTGACTAAAACTAAGATGTCGCTTTGAAAATGGCAGTTATTGAAAAACGCGACACGCTGTCATGTGACTTCCTCAATATCATCCTGAAGAAGATCGTGCCAGACTCACACGCCAACACTAGAGGCACGATCTTCCAGAAATCCGTACAAATGTTAGCATACGCGGATAATATCGACGTGATTGACAGAACATTGCGCGGAACCGGCTGAAATGGGTCTAGCGGTGAATGAGGGCAAGACGAAGTATATCCTGTCATCAAAAAAGGGCACACAACATCACACAGAGCGTCACAAGGGGCAGCTATAACTTCGAGGTAGTCAAGGACTTTGTCTATCTCGGCTCTGCAGTAAATAATACAAGCAACATAAGTATCGAGTTCAAACACAGAGTAACTCTTGCTCAAGAGGCAGTAGAGCCACCTCTCGAAGGACGAAGCAGACTTTATACAAGACCTTCATCATCCCAGTCCAGCTGTACGGCGCGGAGGTATGGACAATCTCAAAAGCGGATGAGGAAGTCTTTCGTCTCTTCGAGAGAAAAGCTCTGCGTGCGATTTTCGGTCCTGTTTGCGTTGACGGTTTCTGGAGGAGAAGATTCAACCACGAACTGTACGGGCTGTACAGCGACATGAGTCTAGTCTGGCGTCTTCGGATCCAACGCCTAAGATGGCTTAGCCATGTCGGCTTAGCTCCGGCCCGAAGAGTCTTCGACTCCGAACCCGTGGGACAACGCAACGGAGGACGCCCGCGCTTAAGGTGACGCACCCAGGTGGAGAAGGACCTTAACCAACTTGGCGCGCGACACTGGAGACAGCTAGCCAGAGACCGTGTTAGTTTGAGAGGCTTGTTGGTTGAGCCCCAGGTCCACACCGCCAAATATAAAAAGATGAAATTATTAAAATGTCAAATGTGGACCACAAGTTGGATGACCCTACAGATTGGCGGATGTGCAGTCGACGCACTTTACAGTTCTTAATATATGTCAACTCTTTTTGGGCTGAATTAACAACGCCATCTTTAAAGAAACAATCTCTTCAGTCTTCACTTCCTCTGGAACAGAAACGGTACACGATTTGGGACACCGCACCCACCTACCTCCCCTCTTGGTTCACCTTATTCAAACTCGGAGGGCAATAAAGTCGCCGCGTCTCTTCAAAAATGGTCATTCCCACACCACTCTTCAAGTCACTGCGAGGAGTTGCCACCGCAACATGACATCATTTCTTGCCTCGCTTGGGTCTTAGTCACTCACCGAGACTTGCAAGGTTTCCTCACACGAGCCGACTAATTGGCTTGCCATCGTACACGATGGCTGCACAGGATCAATGTCATTAGTTTGGTTCAGGTGCGTGAAGCACCAGGAAAGTTTGGTGTCTGGCGAAATAAGGTCACAAATGGATTCAGACGCACTCCGCCACCGATGTGAGGACAGACAACCTGCAGACGGACCAGACCAAGCTGAAGGTCATCAAGTGAGTTAAAAAACACGCTTTAGTTCTCGTTTCGAACTCGCAAGCAGAGAAACCGCTTGTTTAGAATGCTTCAAGTTTTCAAGGCCGCTGCCACAGCAGACCAACACCGTCGACCTACAAAATTCGATGTTTACACAACGCAGACGGCTGCTTGCACAATGCGACTACTAGCTCGGCACCCACCCCCTGTCCGCCTCCTCGTCAAACAAACCGAAAAGTGAGATCAAAATAAATCACAATTTGAACACAAATTAATCATAATTATCGAAGAAACGCTTCATTACCACACACACCCGCAGATGGCGTTGCGCAGGCGTCCACTCCATTGCCTGAGTGAGGAGAGGCTCAGTAGAGAGAGGTCATTGAAATCTTTATTGGCGTCTACCTCGCCCAGCGCCATTAAGACGGGCCTATTAAAAGATGTTGTTTATACGGATTTTCGCCATAACTCCTAGCTATGACTAGGCGCGCTCTGACTGAACGGCGTGGCGCGACCGCGAGTCCGGAGCAATTCTCAGCTCATCCTCCTCATTAGAGGATGGATGCGCCT
The DNA here is from genome assembly GCA_964034865.1 of Eristalis intricaria. Taxonomy (NCBI): domain Eukaryota; kingdom Metazoa; phylum Arthropoda; class Insecta; order Diptera; family Syrphidae; genus Eristalis; species Eristalis intricaria. The sequence goes on from OZ035875.1 coordinate 49,882,331, forward strand.
GGGAGACGTCCCGGAATTATGACATAACGACACCATCGGCTAATTCTGGGAAGCTCGTCGGCCGTTCGCGGTGCGAATTAAACCCATTTCACTCCGCACCGACACACACACATAGGCGCGCACATTTCCGCGCACTTCCCGGTGACTTTTGACAGGTGGCTTGGCAGTGATGGCACTTGGAAGGCATTCCTCATCATCGCGTCCGTCAGGAGAGGTGTTTCACACCTGAAAAGCAATTTAAATTAAACATGACCGACCGCCTTGCCGGAGCTCCATGCGTCCAACTCCACAGTCTGCCGCGTCGTTCCGCACCCCCGCCGTAATCGAATGAGAATATTTTTTTCCGTCGAGGCAGAAACAAGCGCGCTCACAAGGTGACACGGCCAGCCGGGGGATCCGAAGGTAAAGGCGATAATAATAAGTTTTTTATGGGCGCACATGAACCCCTCGGTGGTGGCCCCCCAGCAGCCCCCGCGCCCCGGACTGTGTGAGTCTTCAGTCAGAGATCGGTTCCAGGTTTATTTGCGTTTTGGGACCTTATCTAGCGAGCCAGCGTGTGGATCGTGTTAGTCCATTCAAAGTCAAGGTGAGCACACATCGTCATTATCATCACCTTTGTCGTCTTTATCGTCGTTTCGTTTATTTGCCTTCTCTTACACAATGCATCGGCTTTGGAGAGATTGCATGTGAAATGGAGACAACTACAGAGACCTGCTTTATGTGGGCAATTACGTCGGTTTGCTTCCCACTTCGGGGCGAGCGATGGGCTCTTACAGTTTCTCTTTGTTCTCATTTGCTTGGGAGATTTGATGGGATTTTCGTTTTTCTGTATTTGAATAGAAACGGAAATTCAGCGGCTTTGTGTGGGTCTCGTGGGAATGGAGCTGAGCTCTAACGAGGGGATGAGCTGGCCTTTGAGGAGGAACAACATCTCGGACTTGAACCTTTCCAACTTTGTGAACTCTTTGTTTGGGTTATTAGTGGACCACAGGGCGACCTTGAGTTTGGACGTGGAACTCTTTGAGTTTTTGTGATTTCTTCCGGTCAAGCTCATTTCTGTAGGCGCAGATTGAGCATGCATTGGGAGGACTGCGTGGCGTGACTAAAGGGGCGCATACACAGCACATTTGTGAGTGCACTTATTTCCTGTGTCCTGTGATTCTTGGAGTGCCACACTGTGTGAGTAAAATATTAATAAAAGCCAGTGCTCAGACCAGTTTTGTGTTGCGTGTGTGGTGGAAACAGATACCAATGTGGCCGCTCAACTGTGCTGTGTATGGGCACCTTAAGAGTATCGACTGAATGTCAAATTGAAACTGAAATATAGTGATCTGAAAAAGTGAAAAAGTGAAATATAGTATTCTGAGGTCTAATTGTGACATTCGCTGCTAATTTTTGACGAACGGCCATACATTTGCGACTTATTTTAAACACCCAAAGGCTTGGATGACATACGAGACTTCAGCTGACCCGCTTGATCGATTAAATCTGTTGCGGAGATCTCCAACCTATCTGGTGGAATCGCATGCAAGGCCCGAATCGGAATTCACGAAGGTTGAGATATTGTTGCCACGTTACCAAACCATGGAAGCACAGCCCTTTCTGTACGAAAAAGCAGCTGCTCAATGTTGAGTTCCTCACGCTCAGTCGAGTTTCTCAACCGATCCTCGGATACAGCCTACCCTTGTGTGCCAGGGTCCCAGGTCTGAATAGTGGCAGTATTCCAGCGTCGATGTCCGGACAGTCCCACTCGGCGGCCGGTTGGGATTGGCACGATGGAACCATGGTCTCGTGAGACAGCACGCACTAACCAGTGCGTGTGGGGATCGGAAAACGGCAATGACATACCAACGTAAGCACCAAAATGTAGCAAACAAATTTATTAATTTAATTTTCCAAATATTTCTCCGGAGACACAACTTTTAATGACACTTCAAAATTTTGACCGAAATTCTGCTTCAATTTGAGTAAAAACTCAGTTTTTGAGTGAAGATGATGAAATTGTGAAGGTACGTTTCATATTTTGATGAAGACTCTGAATCCGATCGGTTGTGGTTAGATCCTCAGGTGATGAGGTGTGTCCCTCTTGATTATTATAGTCACCTCGCTTCCCTCGTCCCTAGCAAAGCCGCTAAGTAAACTGTTCCATCTGTTTTAATCCAACAGTCACTTTTCGAGTCTTGCCTATTCTAAAAAAAAGGCGAATCTTCCTCGGACACCTCCGACCGATGGCTCTGACGTTTTTGACGAATTCTTTCCAAGGTAGAGTATCTTTTGTCATTAAGGCGAAACCCATCCTAGAGTAGCGGTTTTGTAGGAGAAACTGAACAGCTTTTTATAAGCCGTTGCAAAAAGGTTTTCTGTCCAGTTGATAGGGCTGTATTATAATGGGTAGTCGACAAAGTCTTTTCGTATTTCCAGAATGGAAGCGAGCGAACCATTGTTGTGATACACGAACTGATAAAGCATCGTCTCCGTAAACTTCACAAATTTTATTGGTGGCTTGCGTGGCATTCTTCCCTTTTTATACACAAATTTCAAAATATAGCGAAATTCTTCATTATTTTCACTCATTTTCGAACAGCTGTAACTTTTTTTCAACTTCTCCGAATTTAATTTGATTTGATGAAGCTTAAAATGTCACCTTTCTAACGCCGTATGGTATGACACTATCTGATTGGTAGCACTGGAGATAGACGACTCCAACGACATCTATTGACAAAAAACGAAAAGAATTTTTCGATTACCCATTGTAAAACGTATGTATACACGCCCAAAACTTGAATACAACTCACTCATCTAGACTAGGGCCCCTCCAATTTATTAACGACATTTGGACGTTATCCAGAAGAAAACCCTCAAAGTTATAGGAGACGGATCAATCACTGAAACAAATACATCTCTTAACCAACATTGTATTGTTTCTTGGCTAAGTTTTTTTATCAATACAGTAGAGTCTCGATTATATGAACTAATTAATTTTAATTGAATCCGTATAATCGAAAAGATCATACAAATGTCCGAATAATCAACTTTTTCTTCAATTTATTAACAAGTACATGATTTAGGAAGTAAAAATATTAAGCTATAATAGACTTTACAACAATATATTTGTTTACTAATACAAGAGTAGTCTGACTCTTTTCAAACGGAAAAAATATGTGTCCTTTTTCCTCAATACTTAAGCACTTAAGAAGTTTTCGTGACATTTTTAACTTCTTTAAAAACCAAACGGTAGAATTGATTGGAAAATTAACGTGCGAGTGCAGGTGGAATAAATAAAACCGAAGCAAAGGCTTACGTTTCTCGACAAAAGAGTTTTCCTCCTTCGCCTTGAAAAAATTTGCATTGAAATTTGATTATATGAACTCGTAGTGCAAATGTACGTGTTCATATAAATAAAATTAAGAACAAAAGTTTAGCAGCTCATATATTCGAGTAATTCATATAATCGCGGGTTCATAATAAAGTCAAGACTACTGTAAGTCCACTGTGTAAGTATTCTCGAGTAAGATTTGGAGTTCAGTTAGATTTTCCATTTTTTCCATTCCATACCCCCAAACACTACTTCTTCAATCTTAGAGATTTCATCGACATAAATAACAAAGTAGCAAACAAAGACTTTTTGGTCGATATATGTACCAGTGGTCAGTTCGGTGATAAGTGAAAATTTCGGTGTGGACCTGAGCTTCATCCAATAAGCCTAGCTAGATACAACTGCTTACATCATAATATTTGATCTTCGTCATCAGTTGACGAAGAAAAGACTCTTAAGGCCGGACCCAGTTGCCCTGTCGTCGCTTTCGACTTAGAAGCGCCCTGTACCGGTCGTAACTGAATGTTCTCATTCAACAGCCAAAAACTGAAAACCAAACACCGCACGCACGACTATTCACTCGAAGTGATGAAAGCCATTGTTCAAGCCTCTGGGTCATAAAATGATCAAAACCTTGCACAGAGTGAACTTGGTCTTTCGAAAAGGCGCTCCTTAACTGAATTGCTGCCTTTTAAGACGACGCATACGATCGAAGTTCTGCAATGTAATCGACCGAATATGCACTTTTGCTACATCTCGTTAAGTTTCGTTAAGTCAGGGCTTTTTGTTAAGATAGGGCTCTATCGCTTAGTTGCTAAAAGGCAGCAAAACCATTAAATTCATTAACTTAACTCAACCTGCGACAATCGAGCGAATACACACATATGAAACGTTGGGTGTTTATCAGTTTCGTTAAGTTCCAGTAAATAAGGGCTCAATCAATTCATTTTTGACTTTTATGGACAAACACAGACCTTATTTGATCTATGCAATAGTTACACACCTCTGCTATAATCTGCCCACCATTTTATTCAGGCTCGTTAAGTTTCGTTAAAAAATATTTGCTTAGTTGCTGACTTTTAAGCTCAATCCTCATGAACTTACGTATCTAGATTTAACTCAATTGCATGTGACATGGACTTAGTGGATTAGGCCAGTCTCGTTAAGTTTCGTTAAGAACTACGTGCATAGTTGCTGACTTTTAAGCTCAACGTACGTATCTAGACTTAACTCAATTGCATGTGACATGGACTTGGTGGATTAGGTCAGCCTCGTTAAGTTTCGTTGAGATAGGGGTATATCACTTAATAGCTGCCTTTTAACTTCCAACCATTATAGATGTTCGTAAACTTAACTGAACTAAAGAAATCGAATGAATGCAAACATATAATGCCTTGGATTCTGCTTAGCCTCGTTAAGTTTCGTTAAGAAGGGGCTTCATCACTCAATTGTTGACATTTATGGACGTACATAGACTTAATTCGATATTAGCAATATACACATTCGTGACCACAATTTCGCCCAATTTCGTTGAGTTTCGTTAAGTGTTGCATACTCTCGATCTACCCTTGGAACTTCGCGTAAATTCACAGACGCAATTATTGGTTCAGTAAAATTCTAAGATGCTTTTGGCAAATTTGTCTCTTGGGTGCGTACGTCCAATAGACTGAACTCCCAACTTGTTTCCAAGACCAAGTAAATGATGCCGTAACTTTGCTTAAAATTGCCAATTTGAGAGAAGTAAATCCATTTTTCGATCCATATGCCGGAAGCAGCTCAAAATCCATCAAAAATGAGTCTTATTTCGCAAAAATATTTTGTTTACGTTAAATTCCTTTCACCAGACAGCTCTCTCTCCTTCTTGCGCCCATCTCCTTTCCCCGATAAACAGCCACTCCATCGGATTGCCGTCAAAACATCGCCCGCCGCCGATTGCCATTCACATCGCGCCTTGACATTCAAGAGCAAAGCGCCATCAAATGCTATCGACCCGCGTCGCCGGTCGTGTGCCGAGTGAAAGAGCATTCGCGAAGCGAATTCCAATCGCTAGTAGTCGCGCTATAAAAACACCTCTTCGACGACAGACGAGCACATAAAACGACATTAAACACCGCCGTAAAATCGCTCTTTGCGCATTAACGCGCCTCAGCACGTGACATCTAGTCTGCAGATATGCGCGCACGCACACTCACCACAGGCTGGGGGCGGCGAAACAAAAGCGATGTCCGTGCCCAGTGACCCAGTTCCGGGGTGATTCGCGCCCAAAACTCAAGTCCATTCAGGGTTATCGCTTGCGAGCACGCATAGGCGACGCTAATCCGAAGGCGCTGCCAGCCATCTGCCGAATCCTTGGTGAGTAATTGGAAAATGGGAATGTGAGCGAACAAGACGCGTATCGCCCCCGCACACTGAGGGCACTCCTCCGCCTATCGATGGTATCTCTGCGTGGAGCGCCTTGCAGATCTGTGCCGCAGGAATTTGTGTTCTTTGTTGCACATTATGAATGTGGCGACACATTGATGCTCTCATAACTGGGGGAGAGATTAACGACGGCGATAAGGCCGGGGATACAAATTGAAATTCGCGGATGTGGGTGGAATCAATCGGAGTGGCCTACTGTTGTCGTGTTTACACGGGCCTCGACGAGGCTCTCGGGCTGAGAGATCAGACGCATTTTGCTTGATTTATGAGCCATTAATTGAGGTACACGCAGGTGAAAGTGGCAAGTTTACTGCGACGGCGGTAGGATTTAATGTCAAGCCAGACGCTGCGCCCGATGCCGGATGGAGTGTGTGCTTGCGAAAGTGTTACGTGATTGGCGGCCATAAGCATTCGCATCCGACGCAGTTGGGGGCGCTGGCTGATTGTCTGGCTGGCCAGGATGAAAGTATGTTTATGGCGGCGGGTGCTGCGTTTTGATGGATGTGCAGTATGTGTAGGAAAGTATTAAGAGAGGGCTTTATGGTTGTGGGAGCAAATGGGAAAGGGCGGTGGGGGTTTTTGAAATTTTTGCTTTATTCTTGTGGACGCACTCGGGAGTTGGGGAAGCTACAAGCCTACAGGCGAACAGTTGGCAATGACACGAGGCCTGACGTGGAATACGGAAGACAAGACTAACTGGATGGCACAATTTAGACGTTTGACATTTTTAAAGTCTCTTGGAAGAAGATTGCCTCTTTAAGTCAAGAAACCATTTCGACCAAGAAAACAAGAATTCCAAACGCAAGCAGTTGCTGGAGTTTGATTCTACAATTGTTTGGTTCGCGCTTAGATGGGCAGTCTAGCTTAGGTCCTGCTGGACCCATTTGGATTCCAGAGTCGTCAGTTTTGTAATGCGCAGTCCACGGTTGCAGTGACGCTCATTTAACACTCATTTCTCGGTTGGGCTTAGGAACCATTCAGCGTGCAAAGTCAACGCTTGGGGAATCCGGTGCCCGTGTTTCAGTTTCTTAACTCTGACTTCTACAGCTCGTGGGACGACGCTTATGGGCCCCATCATCGCGACCATCAGTTTGGTGTGTGCACAATCTTGTTTCGAGTTCCCCCTGTTTTCGGTAGTAAGTCACGTCTGCAGATTTTCGGCCCAGCTTCCACAGCAGGGACTTCTGGGCGACATTCTACCATAGAGCAGTTTTTTTTTAAGAAAAACGTTTAAATAAGTCCGTTTTTATACCTTTTATAAACAAATTTGCTTTTCTTGTTGTTTGTTTAATCATTTAATTTTATTTAAACAAAAACAACAAATTAAGTTTTTTGTTTAAATAAAATTAAATGTCTTGTCAATTTGAAAAGATGAACGGAACATGTTTTCTATCTGTTCATCTTTTCAAGATTCTACTGTAATTTGAAATCGTATGTAGATTTTTGTGACTAGCTGTACGGAAGTTGTTGTGAATGCACTCGTACCTAAACAAAGCATGTCAACTTGAACACTTCGGCAGTAAAAGTAGTAAAAAAGGGTGACAGTTTCTTTTGGAACACACTGTCTATTCACGTACATACTTAATTGCGAGAGAGTATTTTTAAACTGTCGCGTAATCTTTCTTTAACTCCTAATATTTTGGAAACCTTACCAAATGCGAATGTCTTTTCGGATTTGGAATTCAAATCAAACGTTCGATCCGATCGAAGTAGATTAAAAACTCGGGTTTCTAGTGAAGACTAGTTTTTCTCCAAAAACCTTTTGATGCCTGCCCCTAATGGCCGAAATATAGAAATCGATATTTGCACTAATGAACCTATCAGCCGGGGCATATGATCCATATACCATCAATTAAAGCAAAGTCACGAGGCGTCGTTAATTTTGTTGCCTACGCTTTGTTGTTGTCTTGGCGGTCCTATTTATCGTACGACGTGACCTTTGTCGTAAGACGTCACATTTTTCCTACGACGTCACATTTGTCGTACGACGTCACATTGGTCGAAACCATCATTTGTAAATTGATCCAAATTTTGGCCACCACATGGATTGTCAGACATCTGTCAAAACGTTGTACCCGAGCTGTAGGTATGCTGGACTTTGCTTGATTTGATGAAGGCATCATTAAGCCATTGTGCATTGGCAGCACTGGTTTGCAGTTCTCTAAGTTTACATAGTCTCCGGATGCGTCATTTTAATTCAATTTTACTTTCGTAAAACAATGTTTAAAACTTGTTAGACAAGCAGCATTACTATATCTGACTTACTGGCCCTCGGCGGGAACTCTAAGCTAAACTTAATCTTATCCTACGTCTTTCGACGCAGAATTACTCTTGCCAATCGCTGATTCTTTAGGCTCAAGAGGCAATTGACTAGTAGAGCCCTATCTCGAAGGACCAAGCCAACATTATATAACACCTTGATCATCGCTGTCCTGCTCTATTGTACGGAGGCATGGACAATCTCAAAGCGGATCAAAAAGCACTTGGTCTTTTCGCGAGAAAAGTTCTGCGTGCAATCTTTGGTCCTGTCTGCGTTGATGGATTTTGGAGGAGAAGATTTAACCACGAACTGTACGAGCTGTACGACGACATGAGTCTAGTCGGTTTAACGCCTAAGATGGTTGGGCCATGCAGAGCACATGGACAACATAGCTCCAGCCCGAAGAGTCTTCGCCTCCGAACCAGTGGAACAACTCAATAGAGGACGCCCGCGGAACCGATGGCGCACCCAGGTGGAGAAGGACCTCAATCAACTTGGTGTGCCCAGGTGGAGGCAGCTGGCTGAAGATAGTGCTGGCTGGAGAGGCTTACTGGTTGAGGCCCAGGTCCACCGCGGACTGTAGCGCCACCAGAAGAAGAAGACGATGTCTTTCGACTTACTAAAGATCTGTATTCTTAAAGAAAAATTAGTTTTACTGTGCAAGTCTCCGGAATCGTGCATTTTGTTGTGTGTCCTGCTGGTTCTTGTTTCGATTCTACAAACGCCAGAATGAGTGTACATATCTCATGTCATTTTTAAACTGCCTTCTATAAGGGAACTGTGATCAAGGATGTATGCTTGCTGATTCTGGCCCCAGGTTGTACGGATCAGAACAAGCTAGCTATTGGCACGCATGGCTTATTAGACTAATCTTGGACACAAGGAGACTTCACTCAACTTTAGCGGTAGAAGCAAAAATTAGACATGATACAAAATTTTCAATAATGGCCACATCGCTTTTGCTAATTTATGTTAAAGTGATTTTGTTTCGTTAAGTTCGTTAACCGCACGTAATTAGACGTAAGTCAACTTAAGCAATGGAAAGGAAAATGATACCTGTTACAAAAATGTCGTTAAATGGAGTATCGTTAAGTTTCGTTAAGTTCGTTAAGTTTTGTTAAATTTCTTTAATTCGTCTTTAGTTGAGTGAGATATGCGAAATTCATCGTTTCCCAAAAATAAATGACTTTCCGAGATGGACCAGGGACTAGGTTCTTAAGGACCCACTCGTTTTGCGAGTAATTTTGTTCCATTACGAGTTGAGGCCAGTTTTTTATGGCGACTCTGAACGGCGATGTTTGAGGAACTTGTGTAGCAGTACTATTAACTTCGTTTCACAGAGATGTAAATATTAACCATGTGGGCCATAGGCCGGATCTCACAACACCCTTCTGTGGGGTCCCTTACATAAGGAATACTTGAATAATTTTTAAGCATTGTCAGTTACTGGAAAGAGGTTGCCTTGTGAATTGTAAAAGTTAGGGGATTGAACCCACTACGCCACGTCTCATAACACCTATGTTTGAAGCTACTCTTCGAAGGCAGCTTTGACGATTTTTTTAAATATGTTTTCTTTTTTATTTTGAATCTTCAAGAATACACCAAAGATACAGAAATTATTGTATGAAGCTTGGGATGGGGTGAAATGAAAAAATGAAAATGTAACACGTGAACTTTCATTGCAAATATGGCTCGCTACTTGAATACATACTTTGTTGATTTGAGGGCTTTAAAATCATAAACCTGGGTTATCTAGGAGTATTAAGGCTTAAAACTTGAAAGGCTTTCGAGGACTTTTCCCCAACAACTTTTTTTCTGCTTTTAACCGACTATGCGGCGGCGGTTGGTATTAAAATGTTTCTGACGCTCCATGAAGTTGTTGGGGGGAGGGGTCCTTGAAACTCGACAACCCTTTCATTTCTAACAACATAATCATCATGATTCACAATAAGGCCACACACAGTCTGTCCCCCAAAAGATTCCCCTCCCACCTCTCAACCACTTTCGCATTGGTGCGGATGACACACATTTCCCTTCAACTCTATAAATACCCCTTGTAATTTCCTCAAAAACAAATTGACAATTTGTAGAATTCATCGCGTTATTTGTAGCCAACCACATCGCATGTCGCAGAGAGTGATTATCGCCAAAGCAATCCCATCGCTCAGTTCGGTCGGAAAATAGAAATTAAGGATTTCATAATTCCGTTGATTTGAAACTAAATAGAGAACTGGGTCATTTACCCGGCAGTCGACCACAAGAGCAAAACAAAAAAATAAAAGACAACGATATTGAGGCTGACAAAAATAGAACGCATTCTGGCAGAGGTGCAGCGAATTTTCCTGCGGAGGCGACACCTACCGCGAGGCATTCTTGGCAGAGGAAGTGGTCAATAAAATTAAACATATCACATGTAAGTTTTGAAATGTTTCCTTCTTCGTCTCCGCCTCGCGATGATTGGGGGGCTGTGGTGTGAATTAATCGGACGGATGTAGAACAGGATGATGGGACGATGAGAAAAATTATGATTTAATTGTTGTGGCCGCGGCTCTGGTGGGGAATGTGTGCTTGAGTGAGATATTTGCTCGGGTCGTGTGAAAAGTCTTGTAAAATTGAGATTTTAAATGTGTATACATACGACCCGGTGTTTAAATTCGAAGAGATTTGGGTTCATAGGAGGCGATCGAAACGGTGAGCTCCTGCCAAAGAGTGTATCGTTATTGCCTGTGTCCTGAGCACTGCCCGGCGTGGACGTCTAATTTTAGGCTTTCATGTGGTTGGCTGAGCTTGAACGGCACATTAATGAGGATGCACAAGACCCTTGGAAAAGAGACGGGCTGATATATAATTCCGCGAATTATTTTTGAAAATAAAATTTAATAACTATAATTTCAATATAATAAAACTAAACATAATATAATTAAATAAACATAAAAAATATATTCTTTAAAAAAATTAATAAAATATATATATAATATTTAAAATAAAAAAATTAAATAGGCCAACACATCTCTTCTCCAATCAATCCTTGCCCTTATTTCGAGTCTTCCAATAGGTCTGCTTATTATTTATATATTTTTCTATCACATATTCATCAGATGCTACATTCTGCACCCAATGCCTGCGCCGTCACATCGTTCAACTCACGTAAGCGGCTCATTCACTTTGAACTTGAAATTGTCGTTATTCTCATTTCATAAGACGTCCGACAGTCATTAGCTAAGCATCAGCAGGTATTCATTGTACGTGACTTATGGTTTAGGTAGGCGGCTAGATTGCTGCCTTTTTGGCACAAGCAACTGTGATGTGGATTGCTGTTACTAGGAAGTACGCATTGTTAAAGCGCAAGTGTATAGTCAAGGTCTTGTTCATTCTCAGACCGGTTGAGACAGTGCGATCAGTTTATGGACGTGTAATATTTTATTTACATTCATTTTCAACACATCGCCGTCACTCCATCTCAAATGACTGTCCTCTTTTCTTGGATCCTTTTTACTTAAACTGGAGGGCTCTACTAGTAGTCCTTCTTTCACTTTTCTCCTGATTTTAGTACTCACACTGCCACATCTGTTGAACATTACGTTCAGATTTAAATATTAATCAATTTATTATATTAGTATTATTATTTATTTTTTCAATAATAATATTAATTATTAGACCTATTTAGTTAGAATTTTATTGGGTTGAGATGGATCGACCTTCGTTCTGCACACGAAACCGAGCCAAACCTAAGTAAATTGAGCTTTGTGCCTGGTTCATATAAGGTATAAATCAGAGAACCAGCAAATATACTTAAATAATAATTATTTAAAGATTTATAAATAATAAAAATAATGAAATTTTTGATATTAAATAACCAACTAATCCTCCAACAATACATACTACTAAAGTTATAAATTTGAAATAGTAAAGTAAACAAATTGAATAAGGGTTAAACAAATTAATCAACTTAATATTCTTCCTCCAATAATTCTTGTAATTATTAAACCAAATATTCCCTTTAATATAATTCACCCTTCATCATTCAACACATTCAATGCTCCACAATCTAAATCACCTGTTATTGAATAATAAAACTGTTAAACCAGTTGAAAAAAAGAATAAAAAATAAATAAATATGTTTATTATCCTTAAAGAAACAATTTCTAAAATTAAATCCTTTGAATAAAATCCTGCTAAAAAAGGTATACCACATTAATCTAAATTAGCTACATTAAAACAAGAAGTTGCAAAGGTATATACATTCTTAGTCCTCCTATCAAACGTAAATCTTGAGAATTATTTATACTATGAATAATAGCTGCAGCACATATAAATACTGAAGCCTTAAGTGACGCATGTGTTAATAAATGAAAAAAGGCTAATTTTTCATATCCTGTTGATAAAATTATCATTATTAACCCTAATTGACTTAATGTTGATAACACAATAATTTTTTTAAATCAAATTCAAAATAAGCCCCTGCTCCTGATATCGTTAATCCAGTTAATAAAAAAAAATCGATTTAATAATGCTGTTAATATACCAGCATTAAAAGATTTTATATTTTGAAAATAAATATCCAAACAATAAGAAAGTAATCCTAATTTAATTTATACAAGCCCTAATTTTTCACTACAATTTAAGAATATTGTGCTACAAATAAATAAGAGAAAATGTGTTTTTTTTTCAAGTAGTAAACTTATTCAAAACCGGTTTTCAAGAATAGTACAATAGCAGTCCTTTAGCTTTGGTCGAATTTGATCTAACTAGATTTAGATACATACGTACATCGTGCTTCAATTGAAAACGATGGTAGAACGCTACGCATCGCGACACTAAATTATAAGATAAATAAGCAATTAATAAAATTGAAACAAAATTTGATGGCTTTGGTGTATGTTATTCTTGAAAAAGATTAATTCTATGCAATTATTGTAATCCTACTTCCTTCCATTTATCTGCAAAAAAAAGACAACGATATTTTTTCTCTTAAGTAAAACTATATGATATAAGCAAACGATAGCAACAATGACACATCAATAATTCACTATAACTGTTCTTTTGAAAGTTATTGCATTTCTATTTTATGAAATACAATACCTATGTATATCAACATCATCAACAGTAAAAATCGATAAACAATTTTCAACTGTATAAAACGATAAAATTGAAACATAAACAAGCGTATTTGGCGTAGACAATTGTTGAAATAAGTATTTACAGATCTATAACTTAGAGTATGTTTTGTTTTCTTTATCTTGAATCAAAAGGCTATATAGCGTATAAAACGTAAAAAAGCGCTTAGTACATGAGGCTGCGCTTTTGATAAAAGGGTCACACCATTCAAAATTATTGAACAATTTCAATCTGGGCGAAAGTATTTTACATGCAACCCAATATGTTGCTAAGCATAACCCTCCACTCAGTGGCATCTGTTCAAATGCCTTTGGACCTCAATAATGCCTGGCTTACAAAGGGAAAATAAAGCTAGTTTTCAAAATGCTCTAAGTTCAAACAACACTACAATAGCTGTTTATTAATAATTATAAAATAATATTATTAATAATTATAAAATAGAAACAATTTTAATCAAAAGAATCGATTACGAAACCTAAACGGAATGCATAGCAGAGACACTCTGGGTATACCAAAAATTGCATACTTATGGATGCCAAAATAATTGAAAATGATTTAATTCATCAACCACAACTGCAGATGTAAGCCAAATACAGCAACCTAAACAATGAATGAATGAATTCAGGAATGAACACACAGAAAATAATGATTGGAAGCATTGTTTTTATCCGCGCTTATTCCGTAAGCGGCGATAGATATGATGAGTAAGTTAAGCGGATATAGGATTCGTTGTTAGTGTATTTTACATGCAAATCGAAATTTAAGCGAATATACACTTGCAAAAAAACGCAGCTAATGGCATTAGACATCTAGCATCGTCCAGGTTTTTCTTCGAATTCTAGTCCCCTGTTTTAAGAAGGCAAGAAAAAAAAATGCTCGTCTTAGAATCGTCTTAGTAACTGCGATCTCAAGGAAATGTGTCGAAGGCAATGTTTCTGGAACGATATTGAGTTGGATGGCAGTAATGTCGTATCCAGTTCAAGATCAGCGAATCTCGACTGTCTGAGGATCTACTCGTCTTGTTCGTTCGAATATTATGTGGACTTTGAGCAGTCACGCCTTTGCTGAACTGTCTGAGCATTGTCAGTGTGTCGAGAGAGGCGGAAGCAAATTCTGCCGAGAACCAAGACCAGACATCAAGCATTCTAATTGGACACACAAACAGAAGAGACACATGCGGCACTAGGAAAAAATGCGAAAACTCAACTCTGATTCTCCGACATAATATAATAACATGGGTGGCGCGACAGTCCGAGGTGGACCTGGGCCTAGCTTCTCACCACTCGTGTTGTGCGTGCCTACAGTTTAATACCGACTCCGAACGGCGAATTTGAGAAGCTTTTTCTAGACAGGAATACTCTTTAAGCATTGTCATTGACTCGAAAGAGGTAGAGCTGTGAATTATCAAAGGTGGTAAATTCGAGTATCGAACCTGGCACCCTCTGCGTAGGAGTCGACGCACTTACCCACTACGCCACGGCCACCACATCCTCCGACATGTCTTCCATTTTCCGTTAAAATCGGATCTTCAGCCAAACAAGGAAACGCAGAGTCATTCGCTGTTCTTCTTTATGAGACAGACTTCCGACACTCAGCAATTCCACGTAGACTGCACATCGTTAAATTGACTAGCTCTCGCGGCAATCAATCAACAAATGCACATTTCCCCAAAAAAAATTCCACCACTCCAGCAGATCTCCTCTCTCATCATCAACAGGGATCGCGTCTCGTCGTTGTCAGTAGGTCAAATCAGTTTGAATGCATTAATGCTCGTGTCTGCTAGGAACAGGTCAGATTTACACCCCGGCCACTATCGTCTTGAACACAACTTCACAGGCCAATCCAAACCAATTATTCAAGTCTATAAAATCTGTGTCAATGCAGATGAACCGAGCGGTTGTAGCGGCGCAGAACCCGTCTCTGAGTGAGTGCCCGGTTGGCCAGTCCGCCACGCGGTCGCATACTTGTTGCTTTCCCCGTCAATGCCAAGAATTTGACCCCAGAACGAGCCATCGACCAACCGAAGAAATACCAACACAAAATATCCCGCGAATGGAGGAAAATATAATTTAATTATAAATGCAAGCGCCCCGGCCCGGCCTGGCGGCGCCCGCCCCCCTTTCGTGCTGGACTTTCTTAAGGTAGCGTTAGGTAACCGTTAAATAATTTCATAATCTCTCCTCTACGACGTTGGGGCTCTGTTCGTTAGGTCGCAGTCGTCTCAAATGAAATTATGCTAAATGCGTGCCAGTTCCATAATAATTAGTTCTATCTTCAGCATTTATCTGCTAGGTAGTTTGTTTGTGGAGTGTGCATGCACTGTATCTCGCTGGGCAGAACTAGTTGACTCTCGGAATCCGACAGGAGAAGCCAGTCTGACGCGGTGAGTGCTCTGCACATGCACACGCGTCACTAAAACTAAAAGAATATTAATTGTGTTTTTATTTAAACAGAAAAACAAGAACAACAAAAACCAGAGCCCCCCTTAACAACGGCAGAACGCAGTCCTAGATATTATGCACAGATTAGGGCATTCCCTTGCGGACGGCTGTGTTGGATGGAAATCACGACATTCGTGACAGTGTCGTTAAGTCAGCTCTGAAGAATGTTTTTTTTTTTCGCTTTGCCGGGGTTTTCCGTTTCGTCTTTTTAAACCGAAGACGAATGGAAACCGGAGACTCGCCACGAAGAACGAATTTAAGAAGTTCCGGCGGGGGAACGGTGGGGTTCGGAGGTGGAAGATATCTTTATCAAGTAAATTATGGGTGTTGCGTGCTGGGCTTTTGTCATCTGTTCCGTTCCTGTTTGTCTGCCCACAATGTGTCCTCGCCGAGGAGAGCTGACTGAAAGGCGTTGGCAAATGGAAGCTGTGTTCGTTAAGGCTTTTGTTGAGTCACTGTATTCCTTTGAGCTCGGGATTCCGAGAATACGCGATGGGAGAGACCTACTTGTGTCAAAATTCATTTACTAACATGTCGAGTTTTTCGAGAACCGATTGGGGACAGAGGCGGGCTGCATTTTTGGAAGTATCTGAGTGCCTGTGTCGTTCTGATTGGGGATTTCTTTTAGCAGATTCCTGGGGTTCCCTTGAGTCCTAATAAAGGGTGGATTGAATACGCGTCGCTTAATATCGTGGCAATATTCCTGCAGTGCCGCGGACTGGGAGCCTTTCTGACAAGATTATGAGTGAAGCACGCATCCGATGCCTGTTTTGAATGAAGCTATGGTTATGGCAGGCTTTGGTCGGATTCTACTAGGAAACCTTGCACAAACAGGAATCATTTAGACTCCCTTGTATGTGCAGTGTCTTCCAAGCAGAGATTCTAGCAATAGAGAAATCAGCCAAGGCCATCCAAACAACCGAATTCCCACCACCTTCGTTGCCAGCCAGTCTGCAATGAAATCAAATGGGTCCTGTTATGAACTGCCGTGGCTCCATTCATCAGTCACCTTAAGGTCAAAATCTGCTGTGTCCCAGCCCAATAGCAGGGAACGAGAGAGCGGACGAAGGTCTGAAACGGACAAACCACTGCAGCCACCGATCAGTGCACTACACCGGACTATAAGTGACACCATGCTTAAAGGAGCCAACTAATCTTGGCTCACAAGAGATGTCTGTTACACGACAAGATCAACGTTGCCAGATCTCAAGAACGGCAGAACAAAACAGCTTCGGAAGCCCCGACTTGGAGGTAACTTGGTAGACAGACTGTTTGTGTTCTATATAAGGACATAGGAGAACAGTCAGCTCGGAAAAAAAAGACACTGAAAGTCCAAATATGCTCTTGGAATTCACTCATCGACACATTACCACCGTTTTTGTGGATGTAGAATCTTCTTCAAAATACGGTAACCAGTTCGAACGATTCAAGGGATATTATTCTCCTTTTTCCTCCGCCTACGTCTTAAACCACACCTCTACACACTTCTACCACTCTTCCCGCGGAACAGTCGTTAGGTATTACTTCGCGGGGGTATATATGTATATTTGCCAATTCGGCTTCTCTTTCGTTATAAGGGAACAGGTCACCAGCCATTTGTCAGCTGATTCCGTCATGTGGCTAACTAGGAGCTCGGTAGTTGGTAGTCTTTCTGTCTAGCTTTCTGGAATATTGCGTGCTCTCCGTCTTCATCTTCGCCCGCGCATTCTGGACTGGTGGGTGAGCTGTCTGTGGAGGTATTTCCGGTAACCTCCATGGCCCGACAAGAACTGCGTGAGGTGGTACTTGCAGTTCCCGTGAGCTCTCGTTGTCCAGACTTCTATTGTGGGTATCAATTGATGGGTCCATCAGCCTTTGGTTGTGGTGTCCCCCATATGGCTTGCCACAGTACCATTGACGTTGGGCTTTCTTCGTTCCTCACACATCTTGCGCTAGTTGCCGCACGATTTGCAGTTCTCCGTAAGTAACGAGTAACGAGAATGGCGCTCGGGACCATACCCACAATGACGCAGGCTGCTTTGTACGAAATTGTTCGCAATTCGCTGATTGTTCTTATCGCGCAGAGCCTGTATGTTGCTGAAAGCTTCCTTGCTGCCTCCGTGGTCGCAAGGGTCCCCGCCCATACTGGTGCAGCTTACAGAAGGATTGAGCGTACCCCTCTTGAAAGCAGGATCCTTCTCGCATATCCAGGTCCTCCAATGTTGGGCAGCATTCCGGAGAGCGCTGCCTGCATCCTTTGAGTACTTTACGTGAGTTTTGAACTTCAGCCAGTTGTCGAGCATCTAGGTACTTTAGGGACTCCTTCGATCGAACTATCTGGGAACCAACCCGGAAGTTAGCGTATTCCGCAGTCTTTTGGGCTGGTTATTAGAGAGAGAGACAGTCTCAGTCTTATGGTCAGCTAGTTCAATTATTGATCGTGGCGATCGCTTCGTTTGTGACTGCTTCCATCTCGTAGATTGGCTTGGACACTGTCACGACCGCGATGTCACACTGATTACCACCGTGTCGCTCTGTCATTGACTTTTAGGAGACTCGCGGACTGGGAGCCTGTTTGACAATACAATGAGTGAAGCACGCATCTGCTTTGAATGAAGCTATGGCAGGCTTTGGCCGGATTCACCAACGACACCTTGCGCAAACAGGAATCATTTCCAGGGCTGTGCTTTCGATTGTGTGCTATTAACTCGGGATGCGAGCTCTGTTGTCGGAAGCGGAAGAAGCTCGCAACCCAAGTTAATAGCACATAATCGAAAACACAGCCAAAGCAATAATTGCCGATGGGCGAGATTCAATTAGTGCCTCTCAGGGACTCCTCCCTTCCGTCAGATTCCCCAGTACAAAGAATCTAGTCGATTTCTGCCAAAATTCTAGTCCTACTCCATGTTCAGTCGTATTGCCTAAAACCTCATGTTCATCAGCCTCTCTGTCGCAATGCATGTCCAGTCAAGTCCGAAATGAAAATCCACCTCAGGCAAGAGTGCACCGAATCTGAATACGCTTCTGTGGCCATCCCCAATAACTGTAATGCACCATCAATCCCTGCAGTCACCTGCAAATGATTTACACCTCCACGGCACATCGACTGCATTCCCAAGTTATCGTACATCGTTCTGGAATTCGTCTTCGCCTGCACACGTCACCGCTGATCTCTGCCGCAAGAGCCCACCGATGGCTCGGGCCCAGGAATTTAAATGAGTTACCTGACATTTGATATCAGCCCGCCATTTATCTAGTCGGTATCTATACACCAGCAGCGGCAATAAATCTTTATCAGCCGCAGTCGCAGAGGGCGCAAAACGTATTTCGGATCCGCGAGCAAGTGCCCCCCAAATCAAATGGGACGCGAACGCGATGTCGAACGTATCGGGTATCTTATCGACGGAACGACATCACGCATCATTTCATTAGCCCGTCAAATATTGGCTCAGGAATTTAATTTCTCTACCTTGCTGCTGTCAGATGGATTTATTTGTGTTGTGTTGTTGGATAGACTAGTTGTAGATGTAGTCGGCGATAACGTCGGCGTGAGCCGCACACCGTCAGCGGGTTGACAAACAAACAGCGGCCATCCGTGGGATCTGTTCACACTTGAATTGCGTTCTATCGGATGGGTGACATCACCTCGGCCATTGTCGACGTAATTTTCTGCTACAGTTGCGTCGGGTGACGGCACCCCGAAAATCTGTGGAATGCCAAGCTCAATGTCAACGCTTCCTTTTGTCAGACAATTGAGTCGTTGCACGGCAATTAATTCAATATTCCGTGGATACGTTTCGTCTCACGGTTTTACATAAACCAAGTGCGAACCTACAGCAGTCGACAAGCGTCGAACAGTCGTACAGTCGTGTGCAAAATGCAATTAGCACCGGTATTGTGTGGCCGGAGCGGTGAAACTCTTTTGATGCATCACACACACACACACGGACGCGGCGGGGTCCAAGAATCGTCTTGAACTGCATGTCGATTGCACCATTCGCAAGACCGCAAGACTAGTGTCAACAACTGTCAGCGTGCACGAGAAAGGCATGGCGTTTGCATTCGTTGCGCGTTCGTTAACTCCCGCGATGTCTGATGCGAGGGACAGTACTTGGTATGCTGTGTCAATATGACTCCGATGTGAATCCGTATCCATTAATCAGATGAGATACTTTTTTTTTTTGCTGTCCTTGAATGTTGGCTCGGTTTTCGGATTTTTGGTGACCCTGTGGCCTAGAGGGTTGCGTAACGTTTATGACTTTTGACAGCTGAATGCGTTGCATGACATTTGTGGCGGTTGATTTATGCGGACGCGGCGAGGATTCCTCCAAGGAGTGCATCGACGCAGGGACGTGATTTCGAAAATGCGTGTACTTCGTGATGTGGGGGGAAACATTACCGTTTAGTCTGATGACAGATATAATTGGAAACAAATTGTCGAACACGAATTTGGTAGGATTGCGATGTCGTCTTGGGGTGAGTGGCTTGTCAAAACTGAGGGGCGTGTGGGACAAACGGAGACTTTATTTTTGGGGACAGCGATGGCCCCATTTACTGGGAGGGACTAGATAAAGTCGGCTGCACACTGTGAGTTTTGGAATGACAATCCTAGAATGTCATTTCTTATCATTTCAGGCCAGGCTATACACTATCATTCCAGGAATGTCACTTGTTCTAAAGTTTTCTCAGGCATTTTCACACGTTATGAGCCCTTATGCACCATTCTCCGACATTCCAGTGAAATCCACGTAACATATCAACCCTCATTCATCATTCCCGCCATCATTCCTATCGTCACTCTTCTGATTCCAAGTTACACACTGTCATTTCCCCACCATTCCAGCAGGAATGTCATTTGAAAGCTGAAAGTGTGTGTACTGAAGATCAGTGATCTGGTATCAGAGCTGCAACAAGTCTGCTTTAATTTGCAGAGCCTGATCATCATTCCAGAAGTCCTGTTTGAATGGAGGGCTGTTAGCAAAGCTTACTTACTGTCAGGCCTGCGACCCATGGAGGGTCAGAACCTGAGTGAGATACAGCTGCACCTTGACGGCTCTTGGTACGTTACTTACTGTCGTTAAGACCAAGCTGATGATGAATTTGTCTTTACATCGTCCCTTTCTCGAACCAGGAAGGTCCAATTCAGAGACCCCCTGATCTGGATGACGTACGTCTCGACATGGCTGACCCATTTCAGTCGACGAAGGCTTCCAGACTACATACATATCTTGACACAACTCGCGGAAATCTGCTCCATTCTTCTTCCTCGTAGACAAGACCATTTATCCAACGCAGAACTTCTCCTTCTTTCTCTCAGCAGTCCTGTTGTTTTGCTCAATGTAGCCAGACAGGCAAAATAGTAATTACGTGGATCATGAGCTTGGCCCTTCGTGTCAGCAGTTTTGAGCCCAGTTGCTTCGATAAACCTAGGTAGCACCGGCTGCCAAGAGCGATTCTACGTCGGATCTTCACGGTGAAGTTCACGCCTGCCGCGAGGTAGAGGAACTCCTCAATTGTGTCCAAATTTCAGCTGTCTATCGTGTTGTCTTGTGCCAAGTGGCGTGTGATGCTCGATGCAACAAGTGATCTGATTGGCTTGTCTTGGCTGCCAAACTTTTAGCTTTGCTTAAGAAGACGACGGCAAACTCTCGCTACGCCATCAAGGTCTTACAAAACTCACTCTCTACGATCGGCGATCACGATCTTCCAGAAGTCCACACGACGATCGCGCGAATGACGCTATTGGCAGATCACAGCGAGTCGCCATTCAATGAGACGTTTGGAAGCGACTAAATATGTCCGGCAGTCTGGTTCCCAAGAAAGAATCGACGAAGGAGACATCGACGTCTTGCCTAGTTCGTCACAATGGGCAGCTATAACTTGAAGGAAGTCAGGAACTTAGTCTAGCACGAGAGGCTTGTTGGTTGAGACAGCCCGGACTGTACTTTCTTACTTATCAGGACAACGAACCTTGGGGGTTTTGAGTCTAAGCAATACCTGCCTTTCATCGCTGATGCTCCTGAGGACGGTGTTTGGTTCCAGTCATCAAAATCTCATGTGTCCGCGATAAGTTGGTCTTCATACGGGAGGTTCGATCTTCCTCTCCTTTTCGAAGAATTAGGCTCGGATTCTTAGCTTGAGCATTGGTTTACCAGGCTCGAAATGGCCAAGCCAGGATTTGTGCCTGTTGGACTATATCCACATTCTGGTACAGCTCGTTGAGTTCACGGTTATGTCTTCGCCTCCATTCACCTTTCTCGAAGACCATATTTTCGGGGGGAGTTTTTCTTTCGAAGGTTCCAAGAATCGAAGTCACCCGAACTGTAGCCCCACAAAAATAAGAAAGTTCGGTTAGCACTTTATATGTTTGGTCGGGTGGGAAATTGGTAGCAGATCCACATTCAGGTGTCAAGTCATTTATCGAGAACGACACCCGTTTCTTTTTTCAGATCGACTCCAAGGTAACATCTGCTTGCCCATCTTAAGACGTTTTGGACCAGATCACAGAACTGAAGGCACTTGCTTTATGATTCCTTGGACACTGTTGTCTAGAGGAATCTCGCAATCGCATTGTTAAGGTGACAATAGGCTTTCCTCTTCATAATGAGGACATAGCTGTGGTGAAAGTATTTCTCTACACAAGCTACAAACAGCTTCTTATATCACTGAGGAAAGAAAAGCCATATCATATTCCAAGGAAAACTACACTACACCGGACTATAAGTGACACCATGCTTAAAGGAGCCAACTAATCTTGGCTCACAAGAGATGTCTGTTACACGACAAGATCAACGTTGCCAGATCTCAAGAACGGCAGAACAAAACAGCTTCGGAAGCCCCGACTTGGAGGTAACTTGGTAGACAGACTGTTTGTGTTCTATATAAGGACATAGGAGAACAGTCAGCTCGGAAAAAAAAGACACTGAAAGTCCAAATATGCTCTTGGAATTCACTCATCGACACATTACCACCGTTTTTGTGGATGTAGAATCTTCTTCAAAATACGGTAACCAGTTCGAACGATTCAAGGGATATTATTCTCCTTTTTCCTCCGCCTACGTCTTAAACCACACCTCTACACACTTCTACCACTCTTCCCGCGGAACAGTCGTTAGGTATTACTTCGCGGGGGTATATATGTATATTTGCCAATTCGGCTTCTCTTTCGTTATAAGGGAACAGGTCACCAGCCATTTGTCAGCTGATTCCGTCATGTGGCTAACTAGGAGCTCGGTAGTTGGTAGTCTTTCTGTCTAGCTTTCTGGAATATTGCGTGCTCTCCGTCTTCATCTTCGCCCGCGCATTCTGGACTGGTGGGTGAGCTGTCTGTGGAGGTATTTCCGGTAACCTCCATGGCCCGACAAGAACTGCGTGAGGTGGTACTTGCAGTTCCCGTGAGCTCTCGTTGTCCAGACTTCTATTGTGGGTATCAATTGATGGGTCCATCAGCCTTTGGTTGTGGTGTCCCCCATATGGCTTGCCACAGTACCATTGACGTTGGGCTTTCTTCGTTCCTCACACATCTTGCGCTAGTTGCCGCACGATTTGCAGTTCTCCGTAAGTAACGAGTAACGAGAATGGCGCTCGGGACCATACCCACAATGACGCAGGCTGCTTTGTACGAAATTGTTCGCAATTCGCTGATTGTTCTTATCGCGCAGAGCCTGTATGTTGCTGAAAGCTTCCTTGCTGCCTCCGTGGTCGCAAGGGTCCCCGCCCATACTGGTGCAGCTTACAGAAGGATTGAGCGTACCCCTCTTGAAAGCAGGATCCTTCTCGCATATCCAGGTCCTCCAATGTTGGGCAGCATTCCGGAGAGCGCTGCCTGCATCCTTTGAGTACTTTACGTGAGTTTTGAACTTCAGCCAGTTGTCGAGCATCTAGGTACTTTAGGGACTCCTTCGATCGAACTATCTGGGAACCAACCCGGAAGTTAGCGTATTCCGCAGTCTTTTGGGCTGGTTATTAGAGAGAGAGACAGTCTCAGTCTTATGGTCAGCTAGTTCAATTATTGATCCTGGCGATCGCTTCGTTTGTGACTGCTTCCATCTCGTAGATTGGCTTGGACACTGTCACGACCGCGATGTCACACTGATTACCACCGTGTCGCTCTGTCATTGACTTTTAGGAGACTCGCGGACTGGGAGCCTGTTTGACAATACAATGAGTGAAGCACGCATCTGCTTTGAATGAAGCTATGGCAGGCTTTGGCCGGATTCACCAACGACACCTTGCGCAAACAGGAATCATTTCCAGGGCTGTGCTTTCGATTGTGTGCTATTAACTCGGGATGCGAGCTCTGTTGTCGGAAGCGGAAGAAGCTCGCAACCCAAGTTAATAGCACATAATCGAAAACACAGCCAAAGCAATAATTGCCGATGGGCGAGATTCAATTAGTGCCTCTCAGGGACTCCTCCCTTCCGTCAGATTCCCCAGTACAAAGAATCTAGTCGATTTCTGCCAAAATTCTAGTCCTACTCCATGTTCAGTCGTATTGCCTAAAACCTCATGTTCATCAGCCTCTCTGTCGCAATGCATGTCCAGTCAAGTCCGAAATGAAAATCCACCTCAGGCAAGAGTGCACCGAATCTGAATACGCTTCTGTGGCCATCCCCAATAACTGTAATGCACCATCAATCCCTGCAGTCACCTGCAAATGATTTACACCTCCACGGCACATCGACTGCATTCCCAAGTTATCGTACATCGTTCTGGAATTCGTCTTCGCCTGCACACGTCACCGCTGATCTCTGCCGCAAGAGCCCACCGATGGCTCGGGCCCAGGAATTTAAATGAGTTACCTGACATTTGATATCAGCCCGCCATTTATCTAGTCGGTATCTATACACCAGCAGCGGCAATAAATCTTTATCAGCCGCAGTCGCAGAGGGCGCAAAACGTATTTCGGATCCGCGAGCAAGTGCCCCCCAAATCAAATGGGACGCGAACGCGATGTCGAACGTATCGGGTATCTTATCGACGGAACGACATCACGCATCATTTCATTAGCCCGTCAAATATTGGCTCAGGAATTTAATTTCTCTACCTTGCTGCTGTCAGATGGATTTATTTGTGTTGTGTTGTTGGATAGACTAGTTGTAGATGTAGTCGGCGATAACGTCGGCGTGAGCCGCACACCGTCAGCGGGTTGACAAACAAACAGCGGCCATCCGTGGGATCTGTTCACACTTGAATTGCGTTCTATCGGATGGGTGACATCACCTCGGCCATTGTCGACGTAATTTTCTGCTACAGTTGCGTCGGGTGACGGCACCCCGAAAATCTGTGGAATGCCAAGCTCAATGTCAACGCTTCCTTTTGTCAGACAATTGAGTCGTTGCACGGCAATTAATTCAATATTCCGTGGATACGTTTCGTCTCACGGTTTTACATAAACCAAGTGCGAACCTACAGCAGTCGACAAGCGTCGAACAGTCGTACAGTCGTGTGCAAAATGCAATTAGCACCGGTATTGTGTGGCCGGAGCGGTGAAACTCTTTTGATGCATCACACACACACACACGGACGCGGCGGGGTCCAAGTGGAGTGCAATTTATGCAAAGCAACTCGAAAGACAATCGTCTTGAACTGCATGTCGATTGCACCATTCGCAAGACCGCAAGACTAGTGTCAACAACTGTCAGCGTGCACGAGAAAGGCATGGCGTTTGCATTCGTTGCGCGTTCGTTAACTCCCGCGATGTCTGATGCGAGGGACAGTACTTGGTATGCTGTGTCAATATGACTCCGATGTGAATCCGTATCCATTAATCAGATGAGATACTTTTTTTTTTTGCTGTCCTTGAATGTTGGCTCGGTTTTCGGATTTTTGGTGACCCTGTGGCCTAGAGGGTTGCGTAACGTTTATGACTTTTGACAGCTGAATGCGTTGCATGACATTTGTGGCGGTTGATTTATGCGGACGCGGCGAGGATTCCTCCAAGGAGTGCATCGACGCAGGGACGTGATTTCGAAAATGCGTGTACTTCGTGATGTGGGGGGAAACATTACCGTTTAGTCTGATGACAGATATAATTGGAAACAAATTGTCGAACACGAATTTGGTAGGATTGCGATGTCGTCTTGGGGTGAGTGGCTTGTCAAAACTGAGGGGCGTGTGGGACAAACGGAGACTTTATTTTTGGGGACAGCGATGGCCCCATTTACTGGGAGGGACTAGATAAAGTCGGCTGCACACTGTGAGTTTTGGAATGACAATCCTAGAATGTCATTTCTTATCATTTCAGGCCAGGCTATACACTATCATTCCAGGAATGTCACTTGTTCTAAAGTTTTCTCAGGCATTTTCACACGTTATGAGCCCTTATGCACCATTCTCCGACATTCCAGTGAAATCCACGTAACATATCAACCCTCATTCATCATTCCCGCCATCATTCCTATCGTCACTCTTCTGATTCCAAGTTACACACTGTCATTTCCCCACCATTCCAGCAGGAATGTCATTTGAAAGCTGAAAGTGTGTGTACTGAAGATCAGTGATCTGGTATCAGAGCTGCAACAAGTCTGCTTTAATTTGCAGAGCCTGATCATCATTCCAGAAGTCCTGTTTGAATGGAGGGCTGTTAGCAAAGCTTACTTACTGTCAGGCCTGCGACCCATGGAGGGTCAGAACCTGAGTGAGATACAGCTGCACCTTGACGGCTCTTGGTACGTTACTTACTGTCGTTAAGACCAAGCTGATGATGAATTTGTCTTTACATCGTCCCTTTCTCGAACCAGGAAGGTCCAATTCAGAGACCCCCTGATCTGGATGACGTACGTCTCGACATGGCTGACCCATTTCAGTCGACGAAGGCTTCCAGACTACATACATATCTTGACACAACTCGCGGAAATCTGCTCCATTCTTCTTCCTCGTAGACAAGACCATTTATCCAACGCAGAACTTCTCCTTCTTTCTCTCAGCAGTCCTGTTGTTTTGCTCAATGTAGCCAGACAGGCAAAATAGTAATTACGTGGATCATGAGCTTGGCCCTTCGTGTCAGCAGTTTTGAGCCCAGTTGCTTCGATAAACCTAGGTAGCACCGGCTGCCAAGAGCGATTCTACGTCGGATCTTCACGGTGAAGTTCACGCCTGCCGCGAGGTAGAGGAACTCCTCAATTGTGTCCAAATTTCAGCTGTCTATCGTGTTGTCTTGTGCCAAGTGGCGTGTGATGCTCGATGCAACAAGTGATCTGATTGGCTTGTCTTGGCTGCCAAACTTTTAGCTTTGCTTAAGAAGACGACGGCAAACTCTCGCTACGCCATCAAGGTCTTACAAAACTCACTCTCTACGATCGGCGATCACGATCTTCCAGAAGTCCACACGACGATCGCGCGAATGACGCTATTGGCAGATCACAGCGAGTCGCCATTCAATGAGACGTTTGGAAGCGACTAAATATGTCCGGCAGTCTGGTTCCCAAGAAAGAATCGACGAAGGAGACATCGACGTCTTGCCTAGTTCGTCACAATGGGCAGCTATAACTTGAAGGAAGTCAGGAACTTAGTCTAGCACGAGAGGCTTGTTGGTTGAGACAGCCCGGACTGTACTTTCTTACTTATCAGGACAACGAACCTTGGGGGTTTTGAGTCTAAGCAATACCTGCCTTTCATCGCTGATGCTCCTGAGGACGGTGTTTGGTTCCAGTCATCAAAATCTCATGTGTCCGCGATAAGTTGGTCTTCATACGGGAGGTTCGATCTTCCTCTCCTTTTCGAAGAATTAGGCTCGGATTCTTAGCTTGAGCATTGGTTTACCAGGCTCGAAATGGCCAAGCCAGGATTTGTGCCTGTTGGACTATATCCACATTCTGGTACAGCTCGTTGAGTTCACGGTTATGTCTTCGCCTCCATTCACCTTTCTCGAAGACCATATTTTCGGGGGGAGTTTTTCTTTCGAAGGTTCCAAGAATCGAAGTCACCCGAACTGTAGCCCCACAAAAATAAGAAAGTTCGGTTAGCACTTTATATGTTTGGTCGGGTGGGAAATTGGTAGCAGATCCACATTCAGGTGTCAAGTCATTTATCGAGAACGACACCCGTTTCTTTTTTCAGATCGACTCCAAGGTAACATCTGCTTGCCCATCTTAAGACGTTTTGGACCAGATCACAGAACTGAAGGCACTTGCTTTATGATTCCTTGGACACTGTTGTCTAGAGGAATCTCGCAATCGCATTGTTAAGGTGACAATAGGCTTTCCTCTTCATAATGAGGACATAGCTGTGGTGAAAGTATTTCTCTACACAAGCTACAAACAGCTTCTTATATCACTGAGGAAAGAAAAGCCATATCATATTCCAAGGAAAACAAGAAAATCAGCGAGGATGAATTATCCGAGAATGAAGACTAGCAATCTTTATCTCTCATCTGTGGAGAAACGTTTTCTCAAAGTTGCAGTGCCGTGTACATGGTGCAAAAAGTGAGCACACAGGTCAGAAAATTATCAAACCGCTTGTGTCTGCAAGGGTTGGAGGCACGACCCTTACTTTAAATCCACATTTCCTTAACTTGAACTTTTCGAGTAAAGCTCTAAGCCTCACTTCAGAGACCGGATTTGAAACAAACAAAGGCCTCCGTCCACCCATGTCTGGCATGGCGCTAAAAGTCCAACCACATGTGCTCTTCTCGTCTAAAGCCAAAAATTCATACCTCACATCATGCCACCGTCCTTATTGGTCATCGCCTGGCCACATAAGGAACCAAACCTGGCTTCGAAATGCATTCGAATTCTAATCGAATGCCCCTCGCCATCTACGCACCCGCCGTCGTGTACCCATCGCCACCATCTAATCGTCCGATCTTTCGGCACTATCGCTTTCTAAAACAAAACATCCGTAAACAGCCATCGACGACTTAAGTGCGAATTTCACTTGTAGGCCGTCGCCTCAGCCTGCGCATATGAATGACGAACACGCACGAATTATGAAAGATCCATCATCGAATCTATTAGAAATCATACAAAGGCACACCACACTCATGTGTCCACACGTTCGGGCACAACTTTCCACCAAAATATTTGCCAGATCGGACAAGGGGTAGCACTGGACTCCGTGCGATGCGTGTGCAACCTTTCATCGCAGCAATGCGACGACATTGCTCGCTCTCTCATCTCTGTCCTGGACATGGAATGCCTCGCTGGAAATCGAACACAAGAACTGTGACGGTTGGGCGACGTTGAAAGGCTCGTCTCGGGGCCAGCCTCGCACACAAACCGCCGAGCCAGCAGCGCCAGAGCATCGAGTTGAAAGCAAGGAACAAGGTCAAGTTGAATGTCGACTTGGTCTAGGTACGGATGTAGAACTAGTAGCCACCGCTTAACCACACCGAGAGTGTGTGCATGTGGCGCAGCACATGTGCGAATCTCTGGTTTTGCCGCTGTCAGCCGGTTGTTAGGAGACCCGATTATGGTTACGCGCTTGCCACAAGTCGGGTTTGACGGAGCGCACTGTGGTGCCATCGGCGGCGCGGTTCTCGGGGCCGGCTGGTGGTTGTGCCATCGTGTTAGAGAGACGCGCCTCGTGTCTGGGTGTTGGTCGAATGCTCAGTCTGCCGTGTGCAATGTAGCATAACGCGCACCGCAGGTGATTACCAGTATTTAGCTAAATAATTATAACAATTCTCACTCGTTACGGCAATCTATCTCCCATGCGATGGATTCCGCGCAGCAAAACCTGGAGATGGGCTGCGCCGCGCCTCGCCGGCCGGCTGGCGCGCATCCCAGGCGAACACACGTAACCTTGTATGGCGATCATTGATTCGATGTTCGAATTGAATTCTTGTGCGCCATTTAATTGCGCACAAGGATGTGCATTCTGGATATTTAGGGTGAAGAGCGACGGTTGAGGTCTCAGCCGGCTGCAATCGGGATTGGGATCGGAAATCGCCGAGTCGGAGATTGGCTCAGTTGACGAAGTGTGCTACAAGAGATGTTGACAGCCCCAAGTGGGATGCGGTTTTCTGGTGAACGGCCACTCTTGGAATGGAGTGCAAAAAAAAAGAAAGTATGACAATGCGTTGCTCGTAGCTGGACTGGTTTTTGTTGGAGGGGATTCCTTTTTCTTGTGACATGGTTCGGGATAAATCAATCATCTTTCACTGGGAGCTGCGGGGTATGACCTCGGCATTCAGGCGAATCTCAGTCGCTTGAGATGGTGGCACTGAGATCTTGACCCAATCCTTATCTTCTCGGGCTGTAGAAAACATGAGCATAAGGACGAAAGTTATTTAGAACAATTTTACCAATCACGCGAATGCATACCAATCATAATATCGCTTTCGTTAAGTTTCGTTAAGTTCAATTGAGTTTCGTTAAGTTTCGTTAAATTTGACTGAGTATCGTCGGATTTAAATGTGAACGAAATCAATTGTTCTCTACATATTTACATGGCATTTGGCATTGCAACATTACGTAGGTTAACCGAAACAACTACGGACACTTTTGATTCGGTAGAAAAAATGAGCTTAAGATAAGGACGTAAGGATGTTTGGGGCAATTTTACCAATCAAGCGAATACACACCAATCATAATCTCGCTTTCGTTAAGTTTACTTGAGTTTCGTTAAATTTGGCTGAGCGTAGTTGAACTTAAGTGTGAACGAAATCAATTGTTCACTCCATTTCTAAATGACAATTGATCATTTATCCTAGCCTTCGTTATGTGTCGTTGAATTTAATTGAGTTGCGTTAAGTTTCGTTATATAGCTGAGCGTCGTCGAACTTAAGTTTGAACGAAATCAATTGTTCTCTCCATATCTAATTGACAAATGGTCAATTAACCTAGCTTTCGTTTGGTTTCGTTAAGGTTAATTGAGTTTCGTCAAGTATGCGGTCGGCTTTCGGACGAATCTCAGATGATGGCACTGAGATCTTGACACACACCATCTCGAGAGCAGCTTCCACGTCAAGGTCCCTGGAATTCAAACTTCGAAAACCTCATCAACTTGAGGAGAACAAGTCATGTGCCATGCTCAGAGAGACAACTGCAAGCTTGTAAGATCAGAACAAATTAAGCAACCGGCCAGATGGCAGTTAATTAACGCTGTGACCCCTACCATCTCCCAATGATTACCACGCGAACGCCATAAGCACTCAAACCTTGACCTACACACCCCACGCCAGCGTATCCCAGGAAGCGAGTGATAATTGCTAAGCATTAAGCCCCTGATTGATTACTCAGTTCTCGCCTGAAAAACACAAGTGCCAGACAATCACGGTGACCTTACAGCAAACTACGCAAATTTTGTGTATCAAAACAGTGAAAAGAAACACCCAGGCACATTGTTTGCAGTTCACTAGAACGCTGTGCCAGAAACTGGGTTACGTCAACTGAGTCTCCTTGACGTGGGTTTGTAGTGGTGGCGGTGGTCTCACCTGAAACCCGTGAATGTGCGTCGAAAAAACAAATTTCAACCACAGTGTAAACAGTCACTCCCGCCGGTGACAATGTGTTTGCATTTCCGACAGTCGAAGTCGGAAAAAAAAACAGAACTCGTTTTGTCACATAGTTTGTGTTTCTGCCTTTTCTTCGGTATTTTCTACTCCCCAACTGACACTTGTAACGAATTAATTCGGTTTAATGAGTAACAATGTCATGAGGGAAAAGAAAAGGCGGTGTGGTCGACAGCGATGAGAACAAGCGAAGGGTTGTGTGCTGCGAGTATCAGCCGCTACTGTAACTGGAATAATCTGAGTTAATGACTTGATGAGATGTTTTTCAGCACATTTCCGTTCCTTTATGGTTTACTTTGGAGGCTTTGAAATGAAAAGAAGAAAAAACAAGATACCCAACAAAAGAGAAACAATCTCACACCTCAGTTGATCGTATGGGCTGATGATGGGTCGCTCATTGATGGGGGAAGGAAGAAAGGAGGAAGGACTGTTGTTGTCTAATTGAGGTGGCAGCAAAGTGTGATGCATGTGAATAACTTTTGAAAATTAGTTCTGCACCGAGGGACAAAGCGAACAGGAAATGAGGAGACGTGAGAAAATCGAACATCTGTTGACAAAGTTTGCAGGCTTTGTGCAGCCGACACAGTGCAGTGATTTGTGGCTTCTTTGAGGGGACGACTTTGTGAATGGGACACGGTATCCCAGTCGGAAATGACGTTACAACCTGACCATTATGGACGTAACGACACGGTCGGTAGAAAACATGAGCTTAAGTTAAAGACGTAAGGTTAATTAGATCAATTG
The DNA here is from genome assembly GCA_964034865.1 of Eristalis intricaria. NCBI lineage: Eukaryota > Metazoa > Arthropoda > Insecta > Diptera > Syrphidae > Eristalis > Eristalis intricaria. The sequence continues at coordinate 49,914,064 of OZ035875.1, forward strand.
AACCTATTCAGCGAAAACAGAGCAATCATGAGCTCACTTTCGTTATGTTTCGTTAAGTTTCATTGAGTTTCGTTAAGTTTCGTTAAGTCTCGTTAAATTTACTTGATCGTCGTCGAAGAGAATTGTTCTTTCTCAACATACCCAAATGGCAATTGGTAATGCAACAATGCGTCAAGCATTTCGGCCAATAGAGAACATGTGCTTAACTTAACGTGAAGCAATTCCGGATGGAGAAGATCCGGACCACAGAAGATATATGCTTAAAAATGGATGGACCGCTGTTCTGACAAACTGTCAACTTTTCCATCTTCCATCCAGTCTTCTCTCTGGTGGCCCTCGCTAAAGAATCAAAAGGGACAACTCCATAAGTGACAAACGTCTCTTCATCTTCTTCATGAGCTTACTTTCGTTAAGCTTCGTTAAGTTTCATTGAGTTTCGTTAAGTCTCGTTAAATTTACCTGATCGTCGTCGAAGAGAATTGTTCTTTCTCAACATACTTAAATGGCAATTGGTAATGCAACAATGCGTCAAACATTTCGGCCGATGGAGAACATGTGCTTAACTTAACGTGAAGCAATTCCGGATGGAGAAAATCCGGACCACAGAAGATATATGCTTAAAAATGGATGGACGTCTGTTCTGACAAATTGTCAACATTTCCATCTTCCATCCAGTCTTCCCTCTGGTGGCCCTCGCTTAAGAATCAAAAGGGACAACTCCATAAGTCACAAACGTCTCTTCATCTTCTTTGCATAAACTTCTAATTCAACAGATTTACTGGCTTTCCCATGACTCCCCACAGTTCACCTCTTATCTAGACCAGACCTTATCTCGTCCGATATAAATTCCCAAAAATTCCACACCAACTGCTGTCACGTAAATCAGTCAAAAAGATAAGAACCCATAAAAAAGCCGTCCTCGCAAAACCGTCTAAATCTTGAACACTCGCAAATCGAAAAAAAAAAGCAAAACCTCGCCTCGGCGTTCCGTATTTGCATAAACTAGCTAAAAGCGCCCACAGACCAGACACAAAGCAAACAATATCTGGAGAAGACGCACGAATCTGATCCAACATTACGCAGTTGCTATCGCCGCGACGGCTGGCGTCGCCACCTCCACCGAGGCCAACCATCATCGCATGGCAGCGATGAAAAGTGAAAGTGTGCTCGGCTGCCCAAAAGCAAAAGTTTTCTTCTTCTTAATTTCGCAATTTGGCGCCGTGACTGTGTACCTGAATGGATTTAGTGGGCGCATCTTGAACTCCTCGCATCACGGGGGAAAGCCACCTCGGCACCCAGTGAGCGAGAGAGAGAGGGAGAGACTAACCCCAATCAATAAGATGCAGCACACATCGCCCCGCTGACAAGAGCGACGCCAGATACCAGCGCCAACTGACGGCTCCAACTCCACTTGGAGGCTTATGCTAAGTTTATGCCCGAAAACGGAAATCTGACAAAACTAACTCTCCACTCCGATGTCAGTGTGAAATCGAGAGTTCCCTTCCTGGCTTTGTGTCCATGCCACCACTCTGGTTCAGATGTCGATTGTGGGAGTGAACTGGCCGATGGAGGATCGCCACGATCAGCCGCGTCGGTGGTGATCTGTTTATGGCGGATCGGCTCTTGAAGTACGACCATCTGAGTATAATTAGATACGCCGTCTAATTGTTATCAGTATTTATGGGCAATCGAATGGGCAATGCCAATGGGAAGCCGAGAGGTGGAATGTTAATCCAAACAAATGGCTCAAAGGTGAAGGTAATTTCTGGGAAGATTCGTGGAGTGAAAGTTCCGTGTAATTGATGGAACACACACCGGCCGGGAGAAAGAGAGAAAGAGGAAACAAAATGCGATCTTTTAAGTAATTCCAACCGCGACGAGTGGGTCCTTGTTGGATATTTTTTTTTCCTCTCTTTCGTTGAAAGTGTGTGGCGGCAACGGCGGGCGACCATCGTCACCAGCGATGGCTGAGTTCTGTGGAACAAAGAAGGCAAGACCGGTCTGGTTTCAGAATATTTGCGGGATAATTATTATGCTTGTTGGGTAAGGAATTTGTCGGTGGTTGCAATGTTTTGGTGCGATTTTGCTCAGGTTTCCCGGTCTCAGCCTTCATCCGGTAAACTCTCGGGACACCTGTTTTTTCGGTTCTCTTTGGTTCCTGGACAGCCGTGAAGAGTCTCGGAGAAAGAAGACAAAAAAGAATTGAGGTTTGGAATGTTGTTGCACATCTGGCGTTTGAAGTTTGTCGGTTACGATCGACCGTCTGTTGTCCGCGCAGACATCATTTGGCATTCGGGAGGGTGTTCTTTGTTAAATGTGTTCGGTTTATTTTTTACCCTTGTGTCGATGTGAAGAGAAAGAGTAGGTTTCTTGGGGAGTTTTTTTTCTCTTCCTGTAGAAAGCTGCTGATCTTATCGCTGCTTCATCCTGCTGGGCCAGCTGATGGGAGATGATGGTTTAGCAGGTATGGCAGTTTTTGTCTAAAAATTCGGACATGTAGCACGAGGGTGTGCATAACAAAATGGCAAGGTTTCGATTAACTTTTCCATCGTTTCGCCTAAATGATTGTTGTGGCGATACTGAGGACTGAGGAGAACCTTGTAATATTCCTTGAAAATTACAGTGGCGGCAAATATTTTAGTCGGTAATGATTTGAGGGCACACCTGAATTACAGGATCGACCCAATGAATTCGAAAGATCGTCCCGCTTTAGGACATTACACAGAGTTTGATTCTTCTTCTGTATATAATTGGTTTTCGAACCGTTTCGTTTGGATGAGGTCATCTAGAAACTCTCCAAAGTACTCATTAATGCTGGTGTCCCGCAAGGTTCCGGTATGGCTCCGATAGTCTTTCTCATTTTTAAAAATTATAACCGGTCTGTTACTTCTAGTCCAATTCATTCCCTCGTTAATGATGATAATCTCAACATTTCATTCTTCAAATCACGACACTACATTTCATTAGTTGAAACAGAACGGTGTTAATCCCATTGAATTTTAAGCTTGAGCGCATACCTTCCTGGAATGGGATTAAATTCGTTAAGCTGTAGAGTACCACATTCAAGTGCTAAGTAGGTGTAAAACCAAAGAAACAGAAGCAGAAGTATGTCACTTCAATGAATCTGGGATAATCAGCCACTATCCATAAATGACGATCGTTTTGGATGAAATAGAAAGACTTGATATATCCATCCATTAGCGATCACACATTTCAACTTGCAAAAAATACCGAAAACGTCTAGATTTCCTCACACAATGGAATTCTCACCACACATGATGTGGCTAAATTTTGTATGTGTCCCAAGCGTGAGCATTACGCTTGTATACATCTGACCTAGTGCCTCCTGGAGCAACTTTTAGAAGACAGCAATATGTCCACCTAGTGCCTACTGGGTTAGCTCCAATCAACTCTATGAATTCTCAGTGAAAATTCAGTTCACTCAAAGACTCGCTATTTTCCCATACCACAGGAATATCGCCACAAGATAAGTCTCTAAACTTGTATCATTACGATATTTTCGAACCCAGGACTATTCTGGAATAAGTTCAATGCGTTTACTTCCTCAAAAGTTGTTATAAACTGCACTAAAGAAGCAGCACTTTTCAAGCGGAGTTGGTGGCCATCCAACGAAGAAACGAAAAGCCTGAAAAACAGATCAAACCGAACTTTATGAAGAGTGTCATTCAAGGCCCAAATCACTTAAAACCACACAGTAGCACAATAAAGTGACAAACGGCACTCAACTGTCTTAATACTCTACAGGAACTTTGTTGTAACAATGAAGTCTGTGGGTTCTTGGAGATATGAGAATCTACGGAAACGAAACACCTGACGAACTTGCTAACCATGGCATCACGCTAAACCATGTCTTTTGACAAATAAAGCATCGCATTTATAACTGGCAGGCAATGTGCGGAAGATGACTAATTCATGCCTCAAAACCAAGACTCCCTGGTCTTCGTCAAGCTTAAACTACTGTTCTCTCTACCAAGAGTCAGCTGCAGTAAACTAGAGACTGCCTGGTGGATCACCATGCTCATAAATTAGGTCTGATTCCTACAGATGGATGCAGAAATTATAAAGAAGCAACGGTCGTTGAAACTTAGTCAAAACTCGAGATAAAATTCTAGGTCAGCCATGTAAAATCAAAATATCTCATAAGTCCACTGTAACTATTCACTCAAGTAAGGCTACGGTGAACTTCAACTAGGTTTACTATGTTTAATGGTAGAACTACGGACAAATATATACGCCGCTACTTAAGATAACCTAACTTAACCCTCTAATGCTTAATTTTTTGTTTCGATTCAAATATTTTGCATAAAATTTTATGAAAAAAAAAATTTAATTTTTGACCTTTTTCAGGTAAAAATAGGTTAAGATCTTAAAATCACCTTAAGGTCGCCTTGTGTTGTTAAAGGATAAAAGACACACGCCCGTATGAAATTTGATAAGAGCAAAATATTCCTGATAATATTTTGTGTACATTTTCTATCATTTTTTCACTCTGATTTAAGAAAAACGTAAATATTTTGGTCGAAAATCCTCTGCACAAATTTAAGTATTTTCGTCCAAAAGCGAACTTAGATTGTAAACAAAACGCACTACAGCCATGATATAAAATGGAACGGAAAATACAATGCATAAACTAGAGGTAGAGATTTTACAGTTGCAAAAAAAAAAATAATCACCGTTACCTCTTAACACTTGCAAACGTATAGCACGCATTGTCAATATTAGCGGGTTAAGTCTAGACTTGTATCACACGACATTCTAATCCGAATTATTACGATTTTTTCGAATACACATCTGTTCTTACATTAGTTCTCGAATGGCGTCAGTAATGCTTGTTAGGGTCATTCGCAGTTTAGGTGAGATTAAATGAAAATTTTTTCTTGACTGCAGGTTGAGGCTAAAATGAGTACTCCAACAATGTTGCGATCGCCCGGAGTTGGATTATGACAGATCTAAAGCCAATTTCCTCACTTCTTGTGAAGTTGTTGAGGGAGCTGAAATCTCAAGGAGCGTAGACGGTGGTTAACTTTTGTCTCAGTGGCTTGTTAAACCTTTCCCTCGAACTGCTGCCCAGCGAATCGCAATTCGTGTCCATCGCAAACTAGACTTGCCATTCCCATTCGAAATCAACATCCTATTCCGGGACAGAATAGATCCCACATTCCCACATCTCCGCTAATGGCAGTGAATGGATTGAATTGGATTACCTAACATTTGACATTGAGAACCATGCTCTGGCCAACATGTTCATCAATCAACCAATCTGATCACATCATCTCGATCCGATCCCGCAAGCCAACTGATCGCCGCACAAATTAGAAGTGCTTAGGGAAAGCCATTCAGACAGTTTAAATGTGTATATTCTCATCAGAATTTATTTGAAAAAGAAATGAGACACACTCGTTAATTAATTCAAACACCAAACCTGTCGTGTTCTCATTTAAATTCACGGCTTATCGCAGATAAGATATTCTGAGTAAGCACACCTCCCCGGGCGGTGTGTTCCTTCTCGGCGACCGTACATTTGATTCGTTTTCGCGAATCCACTAGATGCGGAGATATTTGTGCACTGTTTGCCCGAAAGAATAACAACCATTGCTCGTGATCTACACATATTTGTATTCCATTCCTGTGACTTTATCTGCGATGTTTTATCTAAGCGATGTGTCTTTTATTGCTTAGATACGACTTCAGATACTTCACTTCTTTCACTTTTCTTTTACCGAATTAACGCACAAAAAAAAAAAAAAAAAACAGGAATAATTGGTTCAATTCCAGGGACTGACGTAGCTTGTGTACATATTCTCGGTAGACGAAGACGGAGAAGAATACCCCACGAGACGGGACAACCGAAAGATACTCGAACGAGCGTTGTTCTTGTGAATTCTTGACTCTTTTCTTTTCCAGTTACGATTGCATAACATGTACGCAAGGCTACAGCTGTGCATGATAATTTCTGGACTCGGTAGTGGGTGCATTCTCGTGAGTGCCCCTCCGTACGTGGGTTCTTTGCTGAGCAGTTTTACTTTCCTCGCACTCGGTACGCGTGCATGGATTATGCAAGAGATTTATACGAGGCCGACTACTGCGGCAAATGAGCCTACGAACGAACGAGGATCGGAGTGGTCATTCGTTTGTGTCAATTGTCTAGACAGATTGTTTGTACCGTACGGCCAGGGATGACATGGACTTTTAATGCCTCCTCGTGATTTATCGATTCTGAGGGCATTTTCTAGACCATTCCTGGGATATCATTTCGACTGAGTCATCGCGGAACAAAATCAATCCTCTGAGGCGCCAAATTTGAGCACTTGCCAATGGACGGGCGGAAATTGTGCTGAAAAACGCACGTGAGGGCGCCTCTGGAATGAGTTGACTCACAAGTGAGGCCTCGGTGAGCTCATTAGGGGAGTTGTGAAAAGAAAAACCCGTCCAACATGTGCACATCGTGTCGGTCGTAAAACGAAGGGTGAGGCCCGTGTGTGAAAAAATGCGAGTTTTTCTTCTTGCATACAAAGGCATTTTTTGGATTTATGCAACAATGGTCTGTGGTGTGGTAACCAAGCTCTTCATCGAAAGGAAATGACGTTTGCATTCAATGAGGGATAACTCCATGGGAGGTGTCGTTTTGGGTGTCGTTTTATTGTCGAAGTGTTAGCAATCAACTGGCGTTTGGATGGCTTTCGATAAGACAATGTTGAGAGTTAGGAGAACATGCTGGTGAAGAACATGCTGGAGATGCATGATGACTAGGCTGAAAGTTAAGAGGACATGCATAGCACCCAATGCATTTATGTAAATAGTCGGCAAGCAAAGAACGGCTCACCTTTAAAGCTGATAACGTCAATCTTGCCTAATTTTAGTTTTAAAATTACACCTCTTCTTGGATGATGCTACATTAGGAATTAAAGCGTATGTGCATCTATGCCATTCTGTTCTTCTGTTCTGCTATCTGACTTTAAGCAATTCAGGCGGCGGAGCTGGGATGTGCCGACCATCCAGGCAATCTTGACATGGAAGGGGAGTGATTATGTCAGGTTGGGTTAGATAGAGGGGCTGCAACTGAACTCACAAGCACACTTGGACCATGTTGGTCCATTGTGATACCCACACTCAGACTATTACCACCGATTGAACACTCCAGTGATAGTGTCGTTAATTTGAGACTGGATGCTTTCTCTAGGATTCGAACCGGGGAACCCACTTACCATGGGCAGGCACTTAACGAACAGCTGAAGTCAAAAAAGAGACGATGGCAGGAGGCGAGGAGGACGAGGGTGGACGATGCCATCGATGACGAAACTTAACGACAATCAATAAAATATCGAAGAAGTTAAAGGCCAACAAAAATAGACATGAACGAACATGAGCTATTGGCTAATAAGAACGAAGGTTTTCCTAATGTTTTCACACGTCGTGCCCTTGCCACTCGTCGGAAGTTCTGCCCGTGATTGATTTATTTTTGGCATTTCATTATGAACGAAAACCTAATGGAGTTTATAACAGAGTCTCTGAATGACTTCACCGAGTCCGACAGATGATTGCGCTCGCAAAACTCACAGCCAGTGCGTAAATTCGTGCTTGTAGCTGTGCCATGAGACACTAAAGAGCTTGAAAAATAATGATTCCCGGACATACTGACAAGAAAGTGGGCGTTTGGCATTCGACTTCACACTCTTTGTTGGGGACACCATCAACATTTTAATCTGCAAAGCGACACCGCTTTTTTGTCACAGTCCCCGACTTCACCATCGACCATTCTATCTCGATAGCCAGTCAAGGGTGTTCGTCTGTCACGTTGTTCTTATACACTGCCAACACACCAGGGGCTTCAGATTGAATGAGTTATTACGCACAGCACCATCTCGTCTACTAATAATAATAATAATATGGGTGGCGCGACAGTCCGAGGTGGACCTAGGCCTAGCTTCTTAGCAACTACTCGTGTTGTGCGTGCTATTGTTCTTTCACGAGTGGAAGGGACCTACAGTTTAATGCCGACTCCGAACGGCGAAGTTGAGAAGCTCTTTCTAGACAGGAATACTCTTAGAGTATTGTCAGTGACTCGAAAGAGGTGGAGCCGTGAATTATGATAGGTGGTAAATTCGGGTATCGAACCTGGCACCCTCTGCGTAGGAGTCGACGCACTAACACACTACGCCACGGCGATCCACAACATCGTCTACTGTTTGTCTGATATTTTGCTCATGTTTTCAGTTGGATTATAAGGTAATCGAAAAAGTCTTTTCGTATTTTGTCAATAGATGTCGTTGAAGTCGCTTATCTCCAGTGCTACCAATCACATTGTGTCATACCATATGATGTTGGAAAGGTGACATTTTAAGCTTCATTTAATTAAATTCGGAGAAGTTGAAAAAAAGTTACAGCTGTTCGAAAATAAGTGAAAATAATCAAGAAATTCCCTATATTTTGAAATTTTTGTATAAAACGGGAAGAATGCCACGCAAGCGACCAATGAAATTTGTGAAGTTTACGAAGACGATGCTTAGTTCGTGTAGCACAACAATGGTTCGCTCGCTTCCGTTCTGGAAATTTCGATGTGAAAAAAATGCTCCTCGCTCTAGTCGACCTATCGTTGAAAAAGTCGACGAAATTATGGAAAAGATTGACCAGGACCGTCACATAAGCAGCCATGACATCGCCAAGAAACTAAACATTCATCATCAAACGGTTTTGAACCATTTAAAAAAGGCTGGCTACAAAAAGAAGCTCGATGTTTGGGTACCACATGAATTGTCTGTGAAAAAAGTTTGATTAGAAATACGAAAAGACTTTTACGACTACCCATTATTTTGTGGTACATTGAAAGCTCCGATAGGCGGGCAGCGGCGGTAGTAGCAATTTAGTCCGGGTAAGGATGTTGTCCATCTATGGGAAAAAATTTGGGAAACGTTTTTTGTATCGTTCGCATACCATGCAAAAAAGATGCTAGAAAGATTGTCTTAAAAAAGATATTCTCCCGCCTAAGAGACTACAAAATTGCGACTGATGTCCCTGTCCGCGTCCGGGTTAGGGACTGTCCGCTAAAGGGCATATTAAATATATGGAACTTCAATCCACGGTCAAGCTCCACTATCGTGAGAAATAGTCCACCTAAGAGTGCTGGCCGTAATAAGATTCTTCATTTTTCATATTTTCCCTTTTCTGTGTTTCTGGCAAATCTCATGTGGGATGCTCTTCGAATCGGACTAGCTCCTGCTTAACTTGAAGTCGTGAAATCTGACTCCATTATAGCCAGCCTCACCGGGGTGTGTGTATTCGCTCCCTCACCCACTCTCGTTTTTTCCCCACAGACTACAACCCGTAGATATTTAAGACCAATGTGCAGAGGTACCTCCTCTCCCTTTTTTCCGCTATACCTTCTGCCCGTGCTGTGTCTTGACCTCGGACACATAAGGGCACATCCCTTGAGCACGGGGAAATTATTAAAAAAAAAACAACACTAGCTTATGCACGCTCATGCTTATTATAGTTGACCCTTTTATAATGATTACAGTGTAACTTTGCTGTAGTTTTGAGACTGCTTGACTTGCTTAAAGTTTATATCGAACACAATTTTTGGGGACACTAAAGAAGTGTCGTGTTTTTTTTTTGTGTAGCCCTCGATCCTTATGTTAGCCTTCCTCCTTCCCGCCCTCTATTGGAAAACAAAAGTAAAACCTTGAAAAAAATTGAGGCGTTACGGGCATCTCTGTATCTCTCTTTCTAATCGGCAGCTCCGCCACTAGGCGGAGTTTGGGTAATTCGCTAAAAACTACTATACTTCGGCATTTTCAAACAAATTACAGAATAGTCCGTTCGAATTCTTACTGTTGGGCTTTTGGTGTAGGTCCTTGGTGTAGGACCGGTAGATGCCTGGCCAAACTGACGGGCTCGATAAATCGGTCAGTTTGTTGTGGCATCTGCTTGTCTTGGCCCCGATAGCCATCAACCCACTGATGGTATTAGAACCATTGAAAAATCATGTATTTTTGAATAAGTGAAAAGTATAGGACTATGTAAGCACTCCTGTGGCACCTCATTACAGCTGCAAAAAAATTTAAAAAATTCAAAAAATAAATAATTTAAATCTTAAATCTTAAAAAAATAAAAAAAATCTTAACTCGAATTGATAATAAATCAAAAAAAAGTAAAAACTCTTCAAACCTTGCAATACGACATCGAAAGTGGTACTATTTCGTCAACACTCGAGTATTTCTAAACATTTTCTAAAATTACACCTCCCCCTCCTCTTCCAGGTCATCGCTCTGAATTCAATTCGAGACACATTTAATTCGAATCAAAGTCAAATCCCACACTAAAGGGTTCACCTAAACACAGAAAATCAGACACATTTTATGAATCCATGATATCAGTCAGAGTTCGTTACAAAAATGATTGTAAAAATGGATCCAGATGAACTGATCACATTGAGGGTACAGTATCTGGTCGATACTGATCCCTTGAATTGCACATCAATGTATCCGATACCGACGCGTGCCCCAACATACGCATTTGCCAGTACAATGCCGCTGGCAACGCAGCTCGGAACGATACTACGCCTGGTTGGAGCTCCACAAAGGGTGAGATATTATATTCATTTTTATTTCTTTTTTTTTCATTCTCTCTCTAGACGTCGACTTTCGAAACAAAAGGGAATTGATTCAATCGATTGAAATAGATTTGGAATGTTCAGCAACTTTGTTTACTTATGTACCTTATCTCATCGCGAAACAGGTGGAAGCGCTTGCGTGTGCTCGTGGAAGTGGGCGGTGTCTTAAAAATCAATACAACGTGTTCGATTGCCTGTCGCCTTTATCTTAACTGGTCAAATCTGTGAGATAACAGAAACTACAACTTCGTCACATGTGAGGTTTTTTTCGCTTCACAGGCACCCTGTGCACAAGGTCAGGACAACATCTCGGTTGTTCATAAGTCAATCTCCATAACGCGAAAATTCCCACGAAAGATACTTTTGCTGATGAGGCAAATCGAAACTGCTGCCGCTGGGTGTGAGCGTTTCGAAGTATTTTATTTGCAAAATGAAGTCGATTCACACACAAACCCACGGCCGACCATCGGATGAGTCTGAAATCAAGGAACCGGGATGGTCCCCGCACATGAGTGAGCAGCGCTTGGGTAACTTTGTATCACCTTGTGAATCGTCGAACTCATGCACACGCGAGTTCCAGTCCAACGTAACCCGTTTGCCGGTGGATTTGTGCGTGCTGCGATTTGATTTATTTTTCGCCCGCCCACGGGCGCAAATGTATGTCTAATTCGTCAGCTCGTTTGACAACATTGCCGGTCGCTTAGACGGATGTTCGGTTGGACTCTTGATTGGATTACGAATGCGTGTGCCCAGCCGTGAGTCATCGAATTAACTTTCATTTTCATAATTAACAGAATTTTTTCCCTTTATTCGGGAAATCGGTTTCACTGCCCACAGAAGTTAGCACTTTCGATGGACAAATGGCTGCACTTTCGATGGCGGCAATGACACTCGTGAATGAACACATTAACACTCGAGACTTAATGGGCCGGCACTTAGCTGGTAATAGAATTAACCAACATTGGCCGGTCTAATGCGTTCGTCCCTTCTGCATCGTTTAACGGCTTTTTTAGGGTTTCTTTGCGGTGTGTGTGCCGGCACTCGAAGGCTGGCATTGACTGATTAACCGATGGAATTACTTGGGTATGATGGGTGGTGGTGGGTTTGGGTGACTGTAGATGTAGAGGCAATGTGAGGGGAAGGAGCCATTTTAGCTAAGCGCGCCCTAGACTTTTTGTGGAGACATTTACAGTGAAAGTGAAAGTGCTGATTAGTCCTATCCAGGTCTGTGCAGGCGTGTACAGCTTGAATGCAGCCAACAATGAAGCAGCGGTGGAAGGACTGACGTCAGAGGGTTATATCCTGTAGACGGATCTTTGCCCATTGTGGAGGTGGTAGACTGTCTGCACAGCCTTTGCATCTTTCACAACTCATAAATTCCTTAAAAGAGGCATATCGGGCGTTGGGAACGGTTTTGTCTGAATCAAAGGTTTGGCAGGTTTTTTGTTAGTGTCCTTCGTTGCATTGCTAGTCCTTTGAGTCGTCACCACTGTCGACTGTCACTTGTCACATTCCGCAATGGAGCTCAACTTCATCCGTCTTCGGAGCTTCGCAAATTTCAAGCCCTCTTCGCGTTTTTTGCCTAATTTGGAGACAGTCTACACCAGACAGAGTATACACCAGACCTTCCACAGTACGTAAGAACCTTCACCACGAACGCAATTAGCCTGTGGCCCCGTTTCAATACCCTAGCTCCGATAACTCATAATGTATAGGGCCATCGGGTAGAGGTTTGAAGGCCCCTTGATAGTTTTCTTACAGATCACGCAAAGAGATTTGAGAACGGCTGTGCGTAGAGGTTCCCAAGTGTGGCATACTTTCTGATGTGTCATTCCCCGTACATTAGACTGCGGTGTGTCTAATCCATCTACATGATCCTCTATGGATCATTCTTCCACTTCCACTACCACTTCCACTTCCACTTCCACTGCCACTTCCACTTCCACTTCCACTTCCACTTCCACTTCAACTTCCACTTCCACTTCCACTACCACTTCCACTTCCACTTCCACCTCCACTTCTACTTCTACTTCCACTTCCATTTCCACTTCCACTACCACTTCCACTTCCAGTTCCACTGCCACTTCCACTTCCACCTCATCTTCCACTTCTACTTCCACTTCCATTTCCATTTCCACTTCCACTTCCACTGCCACTGCCACTGCCACTGCCACTTCCACTTCCACTTCCACTACCACTTCCACTACCACTTCCACATCCACTTCCACTTTCATTTCCACCTCCACTTCCACTTCGACTTCTACTTCTACTTCTACTTCTACTTCTACTTCTACTTCTACTTCCACTTCCATTTCCATTTCCACTTCCACTTCCACTTCCAACTCCACTTCCACTTCTACTTCTACTTCTACTTCTACTTCTACTTCTACTTCTACTTCTATTTCCACTTCCACTTCCACTTCCACTTCCAACTCCACTTCCACTTCTACTTCTATTTCCACTTCCACTTCCACTTCCACTGCCACTAGCACTTCCACTTCCACTTCCACTTCCACTTCCACTTCCACTTCCACTTCCACTTCCACTTCCACTTCCACTTCCACTTCCACTTCCACTTCCACTTCCACTTCCACTTCCACTTCCACTTCCACTTCCACTTCCACTTCCACTTCCACTTCCACTTCCACTTCCACTTCCACTTCCACTTCCACTTCCACTTCCACTTCCACTTCCACTTCCACTTCCACTTCCACTTCCACTTCCACTTCCACTTCCACTTCCACTTCCACTTCCACTTCCACTTCCACTTCCACTTCCACTTCCACTTCCACTTCCACTTCCACTTCCACTTCCACTTCCACTTCCACTTCCACTTCCACTTCCACTTCCACTTCAACTTCCACTTCCACTTCCACTTCCACTTCCAATTCCACTTCCACTTCCACTTCCACTTCCACTTCCACTTCCACTGCCACATCCACTTCAGCTTCCAGTTCCAGTTCCAGTTCCAGTTCCACTTCCACTTCCATTTCCACTTCCACTTCCACTTCCACTTCCACTTCCACTTCCACTTCCACTTCCACTTCCACTACCACTTCCACTGCCACATCCACATCCACTTCAGCTTCCAGTTCCAGTTCCACTTCCACTTCCACTTCCACTTCCACTTCCACTTCCACTTCCATTTCCACTTCCACTGCCACTGCCACTACCACTTCCACTTCCACTACCACATCCACTTCAGCTTCCAGTTCCAGTTCCAGTTCCAGTTCCATTAACAATTCCACTTTCAAGAAGTGATAGCTGGCCATTGTGAGGACCTTAGAGAAGATCTTAGACCTCTATAATGAAACTACTCGAATCGGAGGGGCAAAGTCGAGAGAGTTATCCAATCCATTCTCAGAAAACCAAATTCCCTCTCTCATCGAAACTCGCACTCAACAAGAACCTTCACTGTTTACCCATAATTTCCAAAATAACAAAAAAAATTACTGTGAAAATAAAATTCCAAGAAATAGCCAAAAATACACTGCAACACTCATTCCTCTTATCTTCGCCTGAAATCGCTTAAAGCTCAAACTGAAACCACATCCACAAAACAACAACATTCCGGACTTATCAAATGGCGAGCTGGACACATACACTTTAGATTAATTTTGTATAGCTTTTCGAATTCTTTTAATCTCGTTGCTTAATCGTGAACGGAGTGAATTGCGTGGCGACAATTTACGCTTTCATTCCGAACTAAAGACAGATTACTACGAGTAAATCTCTTCAGAGGCAGGATGGTAGAAGTGCGGAAGGGGGAAGGGGGGTTGGTTTCTATATTTATGACGGCGTTGTTTGGCTGTAATTTCGATACGAGAAGCGAGTCATATTTATAATTTATCAAGTGATTGAGTACAAGTCGTACTGAAGTGCCAGACAAAAATACCAGCCACGAACAATGTTGAAGAGTTAAGACGATAAAGTAGAGAGCAATGCGTATCTGTATCTGGCGAGATTGGTTCAAGTTTGGGCGGGATTGTCATATAGCCTACAGCGAATTAGTGGGAATCAAGACGTTATGTCGAAAAAAAATAGTGCATGCGTTTGAAACAAGCACTTGATTGAGTGCCTTGCAGTTGAAAGCTTTGTCTTATGCTGTCCACCAAATTGAGACTCCGAATATTAGTGTCGGATTGATGATCGACGGGAAAATCCAGTCAGCTGGTAGATGGGGTAGTAAGCTAGAGGGTAGAGGTAAGCTGTGGGGTAGTAAGCTGTAGTCTTCATTAGCATCCATTGGCTTGCTTACATGTCAAAAGAATCCTTTGTAACCCTATCCTCGAGATTGAGGTTCCAGCTTAGCTTGTTATCAGTAGTTAGACCCGCGCTGACGGTTAGTTTTGTAAGTTAGTCCAAGTCGGGGTATTTTTATGTTCTGGTGAATAGTAAGGGTGCCTTTTTTCAGAATTAATGCCAAGTCCGCATGTCCTTGTCCAGCTTAACGAAAGCATGAATTATGTCTGAATAATGTGTTTTGCAACATCCTCCACAAAGGCAAGGCTCCTATGGAAAAAAGAAGGAGTGACAGTACGCCTTCTTGTGGCGTTCCAATATGAACTCCTCTTTAGATCGCAGCATATCTCAGATACGAGCGGATTACCCTGCTGGTGAGGAGATGATATAGCCCATCAGGGTCTTCTTCATCCCTTGGTTGTTAAATGCATTTGAGGCTGCCTTGGTGTCAATGTTGATGATGTTGCATCGTCGATGTCAAGAAATTCCTCAATGTATGTGTTCGAGGGACTAGATTGGTTTCTATCAATCTGTCTCTATGGACTTGCGTTCATTGTAAGCATCCTCGTCAGGTGAAAGTCGGATCTGTCTGGTTTAGATGATTCTCTGTGCCATTGGGTATAGCCCTGTTTGGTATCAGATTTTGTATGAGCCACGCTAAGGTATTTTCTTAATCCGTGGCTGTTAATTTCTTCCGGCTTTTCAGACACTTGAGTCTGAGCTTCTTCGGCTTGACATGTATTTTAAACCGGAAGTGAACATGAAATTATCAAAAAATATCAACACTTTCAAAAACATGGACGAAGCATTTCAACGGAGTAAGAAAATCCCTTACCATAGCACAATTTGACATCAAACAGGGATATAGCCATTTTCACAGAGAGTCACGCTACTCTGGCCGTTCCTGTTTCTCCGACTGATTGCCAAGTGAATCTTAAACATATTGGAAAGCCAACAACTTTCATCTCGCTTAGTTGCTGCGGTATTCTGAGGCTATTCCAATTGTAAAGTCATCTGCGTCCGTGTCCCTTGCCTATAATAAATCTCCAGCTACAAATGGTACCAAGAACAGGAGAAGAGACGTTACTCAAGTTTGCAACAGTCCCCAAAAATCCGTCACTTCCTGAAAGAATTTAGACTGCACTCAGTAGGCACCATCAGTCATTGGAAGTCACGTCATTTGATTCAGTCCCCCCGTCGTCGCGTCGTGGATTTTGCCGCAATTTCAAATTATACAGCACTCCCCCGATAATAGCTCATATGCAAGGGCATACAATTGTGTTGCTTATAAGAGGGTTTTCAAATATGAAATTCCTATTAAGCAGGGACCTTAGGTAGGCTTAAGACGACGTTGGTAAATCTCAGCAGAATATAATTTGTGGCTATTAAAGGGGTTGTTTATATCCGGGGAGTCGTGTACATAATTCAGCACTTTACTCGTATGCCCCCCTCTTCCCCTAGAAACAACCGCTTCTTGGCGAACTCCAATCACAGAGGTACCACAAGGGTACCCAACTGGACCCAAGCTTGTTTGCAGAACAACACCCTGCTACCACAACCAACTCTTACCCACACCGATCGTTGATCGATTACCGCAGACGAATTCAATGGAATTCGGTATTCCGGGTGGCACTGGCATCTCTCATTCACACCACGAACTCAAAAGCTGTTTCACATTCCGTCGGCCAATGTCAAGGTAGGCCCCCACCGGCAACGCCTTTGACGGTGCAATAAAATCGGATCTTCAACAGTCAATTAGGCGGTGATTCATCACCGAAACTGCATTCTGTCCGCAACCTTCGTCAGTTCGTACACGCACGACTGTGTCGCGTCGCGTCGGGTCATTGTCGGCATTTCAGGCCCTTATCGTACCGTTACCCTTCAGCTGTCGGCCATGGATCTCACAAGCGCATTTCAGAAGTTCATTGCGCCGCATGATGTGCCGAATAATGGGGCGGCGTGGAAGGGGAATGGGGCATTCTCGCTTTAAATCAAATCACGTAACACCATTACACGCCCACACACATGCACGCACACGTTAGAAATTTTAACAAAATAACCGGAACCGGTTTTCCACCAAAAACACAATCTTTGCGCGCTCATGAATAAATTCGTAGATCCATCGAGAAGATTGAATGACAAGCTAACACAAGAAATTAGCTATTTTGTGTATCTCTAGTTGCAAATGGATTCCTCCTCTTGCCGCGGGAGACGTGAACGCTTTAATCGCCGCAATCATCTTTAGAATCAACCGCCGTGACTGCATTTGCATGCGACCACAAAGCGGAGTCAAGTTCATTGGCGAACTTTTACGACAGCGACGACGTGTAAGTGGATCGCATCTCTCCGCGCCTGCGATCGATAATTTCTATTTATTTACGTTTCAGGCACTTTTTCTTTTTCTCGAAAGCCCGGCCAGCAGCACAGTACAGCGGCCGCATCTTAATTGCGTTGTCGTTGGCGATCGAACGTCTGTTGAATCATACTTCGTGGTGAAATGCAGAATCGAGATGAGAAGCAGGAATTTCGTGCATCCACTTGACGGGCTGCACTTGTGGAGTGAAGTGGATTGTTTAATTCATTATCTCGGTGCACTGACACGTGAGACGCTAATTTTCTACGCAAAGACTGACAATTAAATCCGAAACGAACGTGATCTGCGAAACACGGAATGAGGTGCTAACTCGGCGAGTGGAATGTATTCCTTTCGGCTCGTTGAAAGGGTCCACGGGAATGTTGCCCTTTCTCAGTTAAATGGGTCACTGGCTGCTTCAATTGGGCGTAAATCGTGTGTGGGAATTGAAAGCAATTCGGTGGAAATGCACAAAATTAGCTGAACATGCAGCAGTCTGGTCAGTCTCGCCACTCATCACCAGATGAAGTGTGAACCTTGGAATTTAACGGTTGCGATTTGCAAGCATTTGCTATTCAAATGCATCCGGTGATTCATGGGATTTGCTGCTTCTCCTCAATTCCGCGCTGTTTACTTGAACAAATTTGGAATGCCTGGCCGGCAATCAAGCAGCGATGCTGGTGACTTATTTCGACCTCGCAGATGTTCAGCGATGAATGAGAGTGTCATCAACTGACAGACAGACACGTCCTCATCTTTCTTTCTCTGAATGGAAAAAGACTCGTTGGCACATCTGTGAGTTCCTTGTGTTTCTGAAGATGTTGCACATCATGCGACTACGGAGAGTTGACCAAGTTGACCAAACGATTGCTCGCGATTGGAATTTCAATTGAAGCTAGTTCGTTACGCACTCACTTTCAGTCTAGATTTCCAAGGACAAGCAATATGAAATCATTTTTTTTTTTATTTTTTGAGGAGTGTCCCAGAATTTGTGCAAGATTTGAATTAAATAGAAAACACAGTTTTAAGGTTTCAGGTTGTTATTATTTTTTTTATTGAATCATAAAGTCACTCCTCTTTTGTCGAAATTTTGCGTGACAATCCTGAATGAATGTGGCTAAATTTCGTTGACGCAGCGTTTAAATGCCTCTTGTAATGCACGGCTGATGGTGGGCTCGTTCACATAGAACTTTTGAGTACAAAAAAAATGGTGTTAAGCGCCACAATCTAGGTGGCTTATTCTGATCACCGAAACAAGAGTGTTGGTTGGTTCAAGTGGCTACCCGATTTGGCTCAAACCGAGTGCAACAAGTAGTCCAGTTGAGTGCCGTTTTGATACCACACCTCGTAGGCCAGGGTTGCCAAAAATAAGCTAAATCCAGTCTGCGGAGCTTAGGACTTTGTGGAGGTTATGAATTTGTGGAGCTTAGGAATTCAAACATAATCCCGATCTCGGGGTGGTCACTAAGGAAGGATGTGGCGAACGCGATGTATCTTTATCTGGCTAGTGCCGGAAAGTGAGGGAGACTTTCCTTTGAGTGGCTGTTGAGGCAACTGCGACAGTGTGGGTTGAACGGTATCTCGAGCCTTTTAGTGTAGATGTCTACGGGCCAGTATCATGTGCTTACAACCACGACTCTAGCTGTTTCGGAGCGGTTTCTTCTGAGGAGTTCATCAATCCTTCTTTTTGTGTAGGAGGTCCTGGTTTACCTAGAGAATTTGTACTTGGATGACCTAATCCTCCTTCTACTATCTTACGTCAGGAAGACTTGGTAGATGATGTATTTGATGTGGTTGATTTGGGGGGATGTGAGTGAGTGAAAGCTTGTCAGTTGTACCAGCGCTTATGGTGGAGCAGCGACAGCTAAGGTGCTATAAGAACACTCTCCTCAGTAACCACTTCCTCAAAAGTGGTGCACCAGTGCAAAGAAGAACTCAAACAGACCAGACAAGAGAGTAAGCGACCAGGAAATGTCTCATGGAGTGATTAAATTGTTCACTGGCTTTATAGCTTGTGGCACCTTTTTTTTTTTGAAACCACAAATGGGCCACATCAATATCATCCATGTTTCCGTGTCGCGTTATAGAGAACCACTGCTTGACAAGTCTCATTTTCAAAAAAGTTTGGTCCAATGATACCACCAACCCAAAGTCCATCCATTTTCGATATTGGCATTTGAACGGCTTGTTTTAGGAAGACCAGTGTGCTATGCGTCTTCAACTGATCCAGTCTCTCTGAATTTTTCAAGTAGAAGTTAAAGTCCGATGCCGAGCATATACAGTAGAATCTCGGAAAAATGGACAGTTTTATGAGATGAACAACTCGGAAAGTTGAACGGATTTGCAAGACGGATTTGTTCCGGGCGATGTTTTTCTACATTTTTTAAGCAACTTTTCTTTTTTATTTGTTTTTTTTTTTGTTTAATAAAATTAAATGTTTTTTGGTAGATGTACCGTTCTAAATTGATTCTCGAAAAGATGAACAATGTGAAAAAATTATCGAAGCTTGTTTTATATCTGTTCATCTTTCTAAGATTCTACTGTATTGTATGGAATTCTCGAACTGTGGCCGCCACACTTTAATTGTGTTTGAGATATTGGGTGGTGTGAATAAAAACTGAGTGTGAGCATTTTCTTAGCATTTTGGAGTAAATGCTCTATCTAGTGTGAATAAAAAATTATTTCGTTAATGAATGGCGAGCTCACTTCTGGAAGTTGAGTGTGTATAGGAGGTGACTTCAAGAGAGAAAAGAATTTAAAATAATGGAAAAACTGCTTCGGAAGAGGAATACTTTAACGGATTAAACCTTAAACCTTCCGAAATCTGGAAAAAAGCCAGACTCTAGACATGAAAAATAAAAAGCAATCTGCGTTGAAAACTATGGAAGAAGAAATAAAAAAGTCCATGGCTTTAATTTGAACATCTCGCAAAAAAAGAAAAAATTGATAACATGAATGCCAGCGTTAAATCAAAAGGGGATAAGAAAAGACGGACAATCTTCCCATTACATTAAAAGACCAAAAACAATCAAAGGTATGGCAACACCACCGGTTTCTTCAGGAATATCGGAAAGGAAATGAGTACTTAACCATTTTATGTTATCAAACTCGAATCTATACAAGTTCTTGAAATTATCCCCTGTGTTCCCGAAGGGACATGAGTTATAATTCTTTGTTTTTCGCGTTTTTATATTTAAAAACATTATTTCATATACTTTGCACCCACCTTTACCCGATCATGACAATTCTTTGTTATATCGTGAGAGGCACCATTTTTTACTAACCCTAAGCTATTAGCAGTAAAATTGTTTTCCTTTTTCAGTGCTGCCAATAATTTCTAAGGGCGCTTTCTAAGGGTTTTTCCAATAAGGACTTCACAACTTTTTTTAAACAAAACGCAAACCATTTGATATATTTAAAAAACGTTACTATCTTCATGAAGTACAATCATTTAAGAATGGAACTCGACTTCGTTTATATGGCCACCGATTCGTTGGACCCAATTTTCAACGATTCGGCCGCACATTTCGGTCGACATGGCCGCTATTTCGCGTTCAATGTTGGTTCTAAGTTCTAACAACGTCGTCGGCTTGTTGGCATAAACCAATGACTTAACGTAGCCCCACAGGAAATAGTCAAGCGGGGTTAAATAACACGAATCGCTCGCACGGCTAATCAACTGGCCCATTTCTTGAGTTAACACGCTCACCATGCTTACTCTTCAATAAATCGATTGTAACGTGTGCCACATGTCGTCCAAGTTCATATCTTCCAATTCGGGCCACAAAAAATTCAGGAATCATGGCGCGACAAAGCTGACCATTCACAGTAACGTGACGATGGTCGAAAAAATATGGCCCAATAACGCCGCCTGCATGCAAACCGCACCAAACAGTTATTTTTTGTGGATGAAGTGGTGATTCATGAAGAGCACGTGGACGTGGACGGCACGAGTTTCGATGGAAAATTTTTGTAATTTGATGACGTTGCTCGTTGGTGTACTGTGCGGTGAATAAACTGACACTGACAGTTCGATGATCAGTGAAAGATTGCGTTCACAAACTAAATTCAAAGTGGTCAAGTCCCTAGTGGAAATCCCTTTAGATCTAGATCGAGTCCATGATGGGGAATGAATAGTGCGCTGACGTACAAGCGTCTAGAATTAGCCTCCAAGAATGGTATTCGCGAAGACCTGGGAGTATGTTATATTGGAGATTTTTAAAACAAATTCGACCGGGCTGCTCGAGGTAAAGTGCAGAGTGTTCTGAAGGCGGATGGAATTTATGTTCGTCTTTTGAGGACCATGCAGACCCTTACCAAGGATGCATCTTGGTACCATATCTCTCTTCAAAGTTGAGAGAGTAAGTAATATTCTTTTTACAGATGGCTTTTTGCTCACATCCTCCCAGTCAGAACTCCAAGGAGATTCCATTTGATATGACCCTTCTTGGCAGCCCCAAGACCAAGACCAAGTCCAAAAACTCACCGAAACCTAGCACTTCGGCATAAATGTTGAGGAGTTAGAGTCGATGGCGGAGTGATGAGTGAGAGTGATCTCTCGTATGACCCTATAGTCGATCATGCCTGGAGAGATAAGAGAGAGATATGAGATAAGGTGGTTACCCAATGGGTATTGCGATTGCTTGCACTATAAGCGAAAATTTGTGATCCAACATCCAACTTCGAACAATCTGATCAGGAGCTGTGTGACAAGGCTACAAATAAGCCATGTTTAAAATAGCGCATCCAGGTGGAAAAGTCTGTGGTTCCAGGAAAGTGATCTCAACTGCGCGTGATAGCCAGAGATTGCTGCTGGTTGAGTGGATTGTTGGTTGATGTCGAGGTCTCCGCATTCCGGACAGTAGCGTCAAATAAAGAAAAAGATGATGAGATGGATGAAACAAATCTTCGTGATTGTGCTGAGCTCCACACACTCGACAGATTCGGCCATCGAGCCGAAAATAAGACTCATCGCTGAGGACGAACTGTCAGCTCTTTCTTAATTTTTAGATGGCAGCGCTCTATCACGTAAATTACACAAGACTAAGAAACTCTCGCCTTCTGCTCCACATTTCTGGCCCATATTCATGTTCTTACTTTACCTTCCAGTCAGAATAGCCACACATCCCAATCATGGAAAAATTCAAAACGAATTCCCTCTCAACGCATTTCGCCCCTCATC
This sequence comes from Eristalis intricaria, assembly GCA_964034865.1. Taxonomy (NCBI): domain Eukaryota; kingdom Metazoa; phylum Arthropoda; class Insecta; order Diptera; family Syrphidae; genus Eristalis; species Eristalis intricaria. The sequence continues at coordinate 49,936,471 of OZ035875.1, forward strand.
TCGTCACTTTCTAAGGCCGGCACTATTTCCATCCAACGACAGAGATTTAGAGTCCAAAGCAAACAACATTCTGCTCCCCAGACCCCAGCACTCATCGTGCAAGCGGACAAGTCATCGGTAATTTTCCAATATCTAGCGTGTCGTCGTCCGAAATTCCAGTAGCAATCGACAGTTTCCTCACTCACAAGTGGGCCCTCGACTCAACATCAGCCTCAGAACTGCCTGCCACCGTCCACCCCTGCGCCGCAGACCACGTCCACGTCCACGTCCACGACCACGGCCAGGTCCAAGTGCTCGTTAAGGGGAAAAATAGATTTCATCTCACGTCTCGATTAAGCCTTCCCTCAAACGTCAACAATTCCATCGAAAACAAAAACAACTCAAAAAAGGAAAACAGATCGCTCACCTCCTTCGGTCAAGAACACAAGACGCGAAGAGTCATCGCCCTTCTTACCAATGTCATCTTAAGAGATACCCATTATAACCTTCCCACTAATGTAGCCAGATACCGCGCGACGATACCCGTCGTCGCTCATTCGGTGCGCTGCGCATCTCTTTTCCGCGCACGGTGCGCTGTGCGCTGTGCGACGAGTGCAATAAACCCGGGGCCCTCTCGCTCGGTCCTCCATGGCGGAACCCCGAGGGATACGCCGCGCCGCCGCCGCTGAGCTGAGCCGGACAGCGTCTCGGAACCGCGAAACGAATTCAAGGTTTATTTTTAGAGCGCTACGCTTGTAATACATCATTTACAAATAATACAACCGACAATATAAATTCCTAGCGTCTATTGTTTGTAATTGCTGTTGCGCGCGTCGCGTCTCTGAGCTGCGCACGGAGGGGTGGGGACCTGCTGACTGCTGCAGCATTGTTTTGGTCGGGCTTTGTTTTGTTGCATGTGAACACGCGTGTTTTCGGGCTCTCCTCCTGGCCGTGGTTATGGTGTGTTGAAGCGTACACTTAAGAGATTTTACAGAATTTGATAACTCCATTGTTTCACGGCGAGGAATTGGCCGTCCCAGTCGCAGGAACAATTCTCGAGGCGACACGTACCAGTGCCCCGGCAGACGTCGACGACGCGACCGTGCTCGCAGATGCCATTCGAAAGTGGAGGCTAAGCTTTGAAATGTACGCGGGAGATTAGGAATGAAGGTGGAGTGGCAACAATATCGATTTGAACTTGCTACGAATTCCCCTGATGATGGTGTGGTAAGGTGTGCTGGACGGTAAGACAGTTTGTACATCTACAGTGGGACCGAAAAGTGGACGGCTGAGGAAGGTAGGGGAATTTAAACGCGGAGTTATGGTCAGAGTTGGTTGGTTGTTGCCTGGAATGTGGTTCGCTGAGATATCACATGTCGCATGTGGCTAATGAGATCAATGAGTCGACTCCTACGCATCGGGGTCCAAATGCCAGGTTTCACAGCAACTGACAATGCTTAGAGGGCATAGCTGTCAAGTAAGGGGCTGCTCAAGGGAGCAGTTTATTTCAATCAGTCCTTATACAACGAAATTTCTGACAGCGGATCCTTAAAATGTCATTTTCCATAATCTTCGAGCTTTAAGAGGCAACTGTTCAGTGTACAAAGAGATACAGGGCTATCAACTTTCTGATTCCAATTGAAAATTCAAATAAAGAGCCTCCCGACAGGCACTTCCGAAATTTGACAGCTGATAGCGGCCATATTGTTGGAGCTACACGCTGTCAAATTGTCGCTTGTCAACGGTCTGTTTTGCCAAACAACTATGGACGGACTTAGACCTCATTGATTGGATGTTGTCATGTGTGGTATACAAAACCTTTGAAATAGGCAATGCATAATTGTATTCGTAGACAGAGTCTAGAGGTTTTGAAAGGCTTCCTAGATTTTGTCAGAAAAGAGTCTCCGTGTGATCACCCTTGCTGTCCTCAGTTCGTGCTTAAAGGAACAGAGAGCTCTCTAAGTGTAAAAGGGACGATGGACAGCGATATGGGTACGTCATCCTTTATTAAGGAGCCTCCTGTATAATCTTCGGAAGGTGCCTACGTCTTGTCAAAACCACTCTTTGATTTTCCGAAGAGGGATGCATTGGCCCGAGCTCCATTCAGGGTTACGTTGAGTCTGCCTACTGGAGAATAAAGCCATTTTTTCTGTAAAGCTTGCAGTTCCTGCGTCACCGGAAGCGTCAGACATCTGTAAAAGAGTCAGTGCCCCGAATTGACGATCAGATGCCTGTCAGATGGACAATAACATCGACCCTAACCTGCTCGTGCTCGATTAAAGGGACCACTCTTTCTGTAGTCAGTTTTGTAATTTGAGCACATTTTCAATGCTTAGCGATATACCTCGTAATAAACATAAGCAGTCTCGGATGACAGTTCAGTTTGACATTTGTGATTGTGATTGACAGGTTTGTCAGGGCCTCACTACAAATTGGATAGCCCCACTAAAGATTGGACTCAAAGAGTGACTTCTTAACAGGCAGCGTTCATTGTCAACTTTCTGCTCAAATTCCAAGTTGACGCCATTTTAGTGTCCCCCACTCCACACAAGACGACCACTTGTCCCTTTCCCAATCGTCGACCCCACAGTCTAATTCCTTGGTTTGTCCATTTGGTTCCAACTTGGATTACCACGTAGCAGATATGATTGCGTGTACATTCCGTGTGATATCTATGCCACATGCAGTTGAGAACCTTCGAGGGTGCATCGTCATCGTCTAAGCCGCACTGTTCTTCCCTCTATCTCTCTCTCTCTCTTTCTCTGTCCACATCCTCGTGCAAACAGCATTGGACAGCACGGAGGCACGGTGGTATTAATTCGCTAAAAGAACTCTGCCAAGGCGAACGACCAAAACAAAGTCCGAGCGGACCCCCTCCCAGTGAAAGATAAGCGAGCGGCCGGAACAGTAGAAGACACTTAGTTGCAACGAAAATAAACTGGAACGTCGGTCGGTCGCCACACGAGCGCACCGTCCTCAGCCATGGTCTCGTCTAAAACAGGTACAAAGGGTGGATGAGGCAGGAGTCGAGAGGCCTGGCCTAGGCACGCAGAGCCAAGGCGAGCGAATCATTTCGGGACCGCTGCACTGTGTGCGAACGGACATCGTGCGCTCGGTCGGTGTGGTCAGTGACCAAGGACATCGTGACTTAGCGACATCTGCAGCAAACTGAATTCGCAGATATGGCCGCATATGACGGCGGTGATATGCTCCAGCTCCAGCAGTCAACCGGGGTCAGATCGAGATAGGTGCGGTGCGGTTGCTTCCAGTGGTCCTTTGTGTGTGGGAGCTGGGTGTGGTTGCATCGGCCGATAGAAGCGCAAGAACAGAAGGAGCTCTTCCGCAAAAGGGCGCAGTCCCGTGTTGGCAGTCTTCTGATTAATGGCCCTCGCGGAGGGCTAATATTCTGTAATTACGCCGGCAATGGCATAATTCATGCCCCGCCCGCCCACTTGAGGAAGGTATGAATTTCAATAAACTCGCCCGTGGAGACGGGGCGGCGCAGCGCGGTTTTCCCCGCCACAAGTCATCAGTTGATTCATGTGTCTGTCCGAACCAAGCGATGCGGAAATATGTAAGGCAGCCACTTGTCGGCGGGCAGTGTTTTTTTTTTCTCCTTCCACTTGTGCATCTCCCTCGTCTGTCCATCCGTCAGTGCGCACTCACCTGCCGTTGACATGATTTGAGGGAATATGTCAATTTCGTAATTTCACTCGCTTCAGTTGAGTTATGGAACACGTTGGTGGTGGCGGCGGTGGCGTAGGTGGTGCGACGCCGTGCACTCGTGCACTCGAAGCGACTTCATGCTCAGCCGGCCAGCGAATGTGATAATCGATGTACGATTCACACATGACGAACTCCGGTCATTCGATATTTGCTTGCACTTGCCCCGTGTCTTGTTTGGAAATGTCATTTGACGACGTGGTGTGGCGATGCGCAATGCTGTGATGTAATGATTAGTCAATTAGACACAGTCCAGGTGTGGTGTGGGACCGTCAGCTGTTAGGCGTGCAACTGTCACTGGGGCAGAAGGGGTCTCCAGATCGAGAGGAACTGGGAAATGACTCCAAAAGTGGTGCGAAATCACTTCAAGCTTCGATTTAAAGGGTAATGATGGATGAGGCGGTTTTGTGAATGAGGCTTCGGCCTTAAGCTTCATATTTCTTAGCTTGGCCCGTATACATCCACGCTGCTTCCGGTTTCCGACCGTTTCAATGCCCGATATTCAAACATTTTTCTTCGAACAAGAAGGTTTGGACTCAAAGACCCTCACAGCCAGTGCATAGACTAATGTGACTGCTACAGCACACTCCGGGGTGGTCTACAGTCCTGTTTCTGCTCAGCCGAACAGCCTTCTTACGTCCTTCTACCGTTTATCTCGTAGCAATGAGTACCTGAAGTACAATAAGAACGACGCACGGCCGCGACGAAAACTAGGTCGCAAGTGTGGACTATCGATGGATTAATGCGTGCTGCCGCACTACCAACGCTTAGTTGCTTGATATCCGTCGCCACTTCTCGAAAGTGGAGCTTTCTCAATTGCGTTCTTCCACAGATTCGAAATGTAAGACTCTTCGAAATGGAAGACTCTTGGGGTCAGAGCAAAGTTGTCCATGAGCTCTATATGGATGGCCTTGCCAGCTTGTACATTGAATCCGTTGACGGCAATCTAGGCACATGTCGACGTATGGCTGGTGATTGAATCTTCTCCTGCAGATGTCATCAACGCAAATATGGCTTTGGTTTGTAGCAGCCAGAACTTCTCTCTCGAAGAAACCGCGGACTTCTTTTATTTTTTTCTTCGCGACAAACACTGGGAACCATGGGAACTCACGCCTCCAGACTTGGCCTTCCCACTTGGCCTTCCGTCCCCACTTCTTCAGAAGCTGCAGAAATGAGGACGAGGAAGAAAGTAGTACACTTGCTATGCAACAGCAGTGGTCTCTCATCCCGCAGACTTAGATTTCTAAGAGCATACCTTTTGGATAGCTGAGCTTAACTTAGCAGCTTCAATGTCAGCCATCATCTTCGCTTTATTTAAAGCACTAACTGGTGTGCGGTATAGGTACTCATTGATTAGCGAGGTAGCACAATAGGCGTAGGTTGGCCCAAGTATGGCCACTACTACCTAACCTAACCTAACCTCCGTATCTTAACAGGTTTCCTAACAGGGCACTGCAGACTCAAAAAGCACACCAAAGGAGACTAGGGTTATCAGAACAAGGTCCCTGCAGATTCTGTGGAAAATTTTATGAAATTTAGGAACGAGTACTGTGATTCTGTGAGGTACTAGCCGGCAAAAGACAAAGGTATCCCAGTAAGCACATACTATCGGAGGAAGTAATGATGTCACTAGAACCATTCTCAGATCCTTAACTGGAACTGACTAAGAGAGAAAGCCCTAGAATTAATCTCTGTCACCTATGCGCAAACGAAATCCATAATCCTCAACTCTGGGAAGAACCGTATGTGAAGGGAACTCCTAAGAGAGAAAAGGTCGCTTTGCTATATACGATCAACAATGTTAATAATAATAAGTAAACAAATCAGCCAGGTTGCTGTCACCAATTTGACACGGAGTTAAAAGAAAATCGTCGGCGTTCTTGAAGCCAAAAGAAGAAAACAAAGCCAAAATTGGAAAAAAAGTTACCTAACGAAATAAAAAATTCTCAAGCTGAAAACATTCATCCAATAACGTATCAAAAAGGCCTGTACGCCTTTATATTACTGTAAAAAAGCTATAGGGTGTAAATGGAGCGTTGGTTGGTGCCTGCCTCCGGTTAGCGGGGTCCCCGGTTCGAATCCCAGTGAAAGCAAAGTTAATACGCTTTTATCCGGTTTTTCAAATCTGGTCCAGTCACCATTTGCCGTTGGGATCAAATTAACGGCACTATCACTGGAGTAGTCAATCAGTGGTAGTAGTCAAACTGTGGGTATCACAATGGACCAATATAGTATGAGCGTACTGTTGAAGGCGTGGCCTAAGCCCCGCGTGTTTCACTAGCTAGTTGTATCAGCAATAAGCAGGCCAGACCAGGCTGCCGTCAAGTCGATGGGACTGAAATCGCTGCTTATGGGGAAGGAACTTAGGTCCGACAACTCTATCATCCTTGACAAATTAGGATTCTTGCCAGGAAACGCTGACCTCACGCTACGCAAACTCCTCTTCAAGAAGAATTTCTCATTCAGATAACTTCCCGATCCTACTGGACGATCCTCTGCGGATCTTCACAGATGGGTTGAAGTTGGGCAAAGGAGTGTGATTGGGAGTCTACTCCAAGGACCTGCATTTCCAACTGTACTGTACCGTCTTTTAAGAAGAAACTATATCAATAAAGGGGGGCTCTGTCTTGCCTAAAAAACAATGAAATATTAGTCCCAGATCAAGTCGTTGTCGGGACACTGTAATATTTTAGAAAATTGTGAAGCTGACGAACTGTCTAAAAAGAGTAGCACCTCAACACTCTTTCCGGATGTAGCCGTGCCGTCCATGCCATGCCCAAGCTCGAAACTCTTACTCATACCAAACGTTGATGGTCTAGTGGTGCTGCAATTATGACCTACTCTCGATCTCGAAATGATCACGGTACCAGCTCGGAATGAGTAGGCCGACTCTTAGAACTCTCGTCGGCTTTTTAACCGGGCATTGCGCAATCGGTTCTCACGCCTCCAAAATAGGTATTCTCTGCAATGACTTCTTCAGTAGTTCCAGAGATGAAGATATCAATCAGCTGTCAAAACAGACAATTGAATGCATTCAGTCCAATACTTCCACGCACATTTATATGATATGATGTTCGCATTCAAACCCTCCGTCGAGAAAATTAATGGATTTCAATAAATTGTTGACTAAATTAATTTGTTACCAAAACGAGATACAAATTTACCAAAAGTTCCGAAGTACAAAAAAAAAGTTAACAAATTTGGTTAAAAATTGCCAAAGTGGCAACCCTGGCTATAGCGTGGGAATGTCTCTTATTTAACCCTCTGCTTCCTGAATCTATGAACTTCACTTTTTCGTCTGTCATTTCGAGTTATTTTCCTACCAAACGAAATCGGAGGTTTCCTCTAATGTATCAAAACCTCCGAGGTTTTGTAATTTTCGGGGTTTCAAAAGCTCGCCCATTTTACGAAAGCTTGTTGAAACCCCCTATGATTTGTTTTGCCCGTGAGAAGTTGTCAATCATGTTGGGCTTGATTTTAGTTAATTTGCTCTCTCTTTCTCTTCTTCGATTTCACTCTCTTTTCTGGTGTTCTCAACAATATTATTTCCCGTCAATAAACAACTGCTCTGCCGACTAATTCAAAATGTACAGCTAATGACATTTGAAAACATTTCAAACTCGCTGGCAACGGCCTATCGAGGTTTCAGTAAAACTTCATCCAAATCTCGCGATTTCGATTCGTTAGGAAAACATAGCATCACTCCGAAAGCAGAAAAGTGACGAAATCGTTCAGCACAAGAGTGCCATTTGAATATGCACACATTTCAGACGATCACCAGCAACCTGTCTCCTCGACCGCCCACCTGCAGCCAATGCCAACGACTTGCTTTGAAATTTAAATGCCTGCCTAAACTGACGCAATTTTGACCGGTTCCACTGGTCAGTGACACACAATTATCAAACTTAACCGCCTGATGTCAGTCGCTTAAAATAGATCCACCAAGGGAGGCAGTCCTCGTATCCGGATCCAGACGTGTATGAATAAGCGAGCAGACAAATTGGAGCTTCAGTCGCACGTCATCGAAACTCAGTGAACCGATTCACGTGAGAATTTGGCATCCACGGAGCCTTAGAATAAATATCTCGCAACGATCTTCACATTCACTGAGCACCGAGCAGATAATTCGCCTCTGTCCATGTGCCCATTCTAATTCCATGGGAACCTCGAGAAAATCACAGAAACACACCAACCATAAGCAGCTTCCATCCGTTTTTCACATCAAACCTGCTTTCATCGGCGCGCACACACATTTCCCATGAGATGCACTCTGCAGCCGCTGCGGCAACGGCGACTTTCGAATGGGATGCGCCTCGTAACTTCCCAGGCTGCAATCACTTTCTAAAGAATAAAATATCGATACACACGCAACTATTCACCAGCTGGAGGATGCGTAAATCTCCGCCGAATGGAACCGAATCTGTGCGCTTAATCCATTTCCATATTTATCTCCCCGCCGCCATTGTCAGTCGTGGCAGTGGCACCAGAAGGAGTCGAATGCCAGTCGCAGTCGTCCTCCCGGCGAGAGGTGAGAGGCGAGAGGCAATCGCATCACAACATCCAAACGGAAGCATTAAATTAGAGATACACGGCCGATGGGTTGACCGTTGTGTGTGTGTGTTGTTGTATCTAATTTACTGTAGAGAAATATGCTCCACTAGCTTGCGCCTTCGCGGCTATGCCGGCTAGGCCGGCGACAACAGCGCAGCCGAAGCAGAAGAGTTCTGCCTCGACCAGGCTGCCTGTGTTGTTTATTGCTGGAGGTGGATGTATAAAATTTGCCAATGGCGGCCGAGCAGTTGTTCTGCGCGTTCCACGACCGCGGCTCCTGGTGCCTGGCGAGGTGAGCTGTTGCCTTAAATTGTGAAGTGTTTTGCATTTAAATCGTCGTTTAGGGTAGCTCTTTAATTTTCTTTGTTTGATATTCTACGGCCGGTGGTTTGGGGGGAGGAGATCTGTTCGGTAATAAAAACATCAAGGGTTCAAGTGGGAGGAAGTGGGTGGTACGACATGTGATTAATTGAGCCTGATGTCGGTTGCGGCTGGAGGGGAGGGGGTCTCTGTCTCATTGATGTGTTTATTGCTCTCGCCGTTGTGTTAGCATTAACTAATGGGTTTCTGTCTCGTTTCAGCTGGATGATGCTGCCCTGCAAGTCTACAAGGATGGCGACTATGGAGCGTATCTTGATTTGGAATCCTCCCTAGCCGAACAGGCCGAGGAAATTGAAGGTCTCAATGCAAAGTGAGTAGTAATCTTTAAATAGAGTGTGAGAATCTTTAGATAGAGTGGACTAAGTTGAATTGTCACGGGATACCATAATCTGTTCGAGTTAGAGAGAGTTTTGACTTAGGGACAGTCCACTGTAGTTGTAAATGTGATGAGAAAGATATATGAGAGGACCTCTTTGATGGGATGAGCCTTGGCACGGAAGTTTAGTTTTCGGAATTGAAAGGCTGTGACAATTTTATTTTAAAGAATTCGTTAGAACTGTAATTTTCTCGTCCTCGGGGTCAAGTCAGGGCTGAACCATAATTAACTTAAGTAAACTCAAGCTTATGTCAGACCCCAACGACCAATATTCGGAAAGCATCGTCAAAATGATAGAAATAAGTTCTGGGTAAAAATAAAAAGTCTGTTTTAAAGCTGTCAGAGTGACTGATTTCGTTCTAACTTAAGCAAGACAAAGTGAACGAAACTTAACGATGCTAAAAGAAACTCAACGAAAACGAAATATTTACTATACTTACAGAGTATCATTAACCTCTGGGTGATTTTCAATTTCATTCACTGGTTTCATCGCTACACTAGTCACAAATAGGCCGTTCCCACCCACTAAGTTGTGGGATTTTCAAATGCAATTAGCTCTCAGCTTTGAAGTGGTCCGCACAGTAGCTGCTTGTTGACATGAAATAATAGTGATGAGAAGAAAAGAGAAGGGGCATGTTTATATATTTTGACTTACAAGAGTGAGTGTTGGCTTGCTCGGTTTGACAACATCTTAAGGACCGACAAGCTCAAGGGGATTTCAACTATTTTTAGCCAAAATCACAATCTTTCGAAACCCGGAAAATGTTTGGCAGGGCCTCGGAGGTTTAGAGAAATTAAAAAAAAATAAAAAATGTGTGTTTTAAAAATACAGTAAAAGATGCAAGTGACAGTCTTACATACATGTTAAAGGCGAACAGGTTTGAATAGAAGGTTTCAACACAATATTACTATTCGATCGATAGTATGTTCAGCATTCATAGGCGGTACATATTTGCTAATTGACAAGCCTCTAAGAGACACGAATATCATCATCGATCAGTCCACGCTAATTTACCATTGGACATTAGTCAATCAGTACTCGACAACAATAGAGAACGGGGAATTTGAAAGTCAGATATGGAAGACTTCTCGGGATTGAGCACAAAAGTATCCTTTTTAGACCGCTGAGTTAGTTTTAAAAAAATAGTATGACTTGTCGGCATTAAGCATGAGACCATCCTTTTAGGACACTAAGTTAATGAGCACAAATTTTGGTTTAACCCTAGCTGGCTATGCATATTTTGCACACAATAAAGTTACGCTTCGTCGAAGACAAGCTTTAAACACATCGCATGAGCCAACAATTTTTTATTTAACGTCTTAAACATATTTTTAAAGGGACCTATTCCAGCTATTGTGATACGAAGACAGGCATAAAGGATGAGTAATTTCATAGAATAATAATATGGGAGGCGCGACAGTCCGAGGCGGACCTGGGCCTAGCTTCTACAGCAACCACTCGTGTTGTGCGTGCTTTCACGAGTGGATGGGACCTACAGTTTTATGCCGACTCCGAACGACCAAGTTGAGAAGCTTTTTCTAGACAGGAATACGCTTTAAGCATTGTCAGTGACTCGAAAGAGGTGGAGCCGTGAATAATGAAAGTTAGTAAATTGCTGATTCGAACATGGCACCCTCTGCGTAGGAGTCGACGCACTTACCCACTACGCCGCAGAAAATAAAATATATGCTCATCGATTCGACTATCCAGGGTTCAATTATCAACTGGACATTCCACCCTACCAAGAGGAAAACTTAAGTAGATTAGATCATCATCCAAACTTTCACAGTTGATACAGCGTCCAGATTGTTTAAGCTTAATGTGTCGTTGGCTGTAATTTATTCGGTCTGTTTTGCCAAATCACCATGTGGGGAAATAGGCATTCGAAAACACGTGCAAATGATGAAATTGTCTGATCAATATTGATGTTCTGTTCAGCCAACGTTCCGCGTGCTTTGCCCCTTTTACAGTCGCCATAATCGTCCTACCGAGATGGCCATTTCTGCATAAATGGCTACGCCAACAAACAAAATCGTCGAATTTGTGGCGTTACCAATCCAGGTGAGATCCAAGAGCGTCCAATACATCCTGAAAGTCAGTATTTGGTGTGGATTTTGGGATATCGGTGACATCGGTAAATATTTCTTTGAGAACGACGTTGGCCAGGCCATCGCAGTGACAACATTAATCAATAATCTCGCTACCAAAAGTTAATCGCAGTATACTAGAAGGGATCATTACAAACCCCTGCCTGGTGGGTCACCATGCCCATAGACTGCCCCTGATTCCCACCGATAGATGCGGAAACCGCAAAAGAAACACTGGCGATTGAAATTCTGTTGCATGTTCTTTTTTTCCCCCCCCCTTAGCCATTCCTTAAATCATTAAATGATGTGGCCGTTGTGAGACCACATCTTATAAGCTTTGCTAATACCGCCGTAACATTTTTATTAAATAATGCTCCAGTGGACTGCAACTAGGCTTACTCTGTTTAGTGGTAACCCTACCAACAGGTCTATGTGAAGCTGAGCCGCTACCCCTAGCCTACGTGTAACCGAGATCGTGCGATTTGCCTCCGTTCGACTTTTAATCTGAAATCTGTTATCTGAAATCGCAGGTCTATGCGAATAAACTGCAAACCACAGCGATCCTCAAAGCCAACATAACACACGGCATCGGTTAAGTTCCGCCCAATTTTTACACCAGATTCAAGGAAAATTCGAAATTTTGTTTGGATGCGCACCACTCAGAGAAGCTGCGGCAGATGAAAAGCGTTGCCAGACAAAAAGTGCCTCCATTGCAATCAAACGCAAATATACCCAAAAAAAAATATCTTTTGCTTATCTTAATCAACTTTACAAAATATTACAATATGATTAAAACAAGGCGTCGCACGACATTGTAAATTCATTTCGATGCAAACACTAGATGTGCTCGCATAAGTCGAGGGCATTGACATCATCGGAGAAAGCCATTTTGTTTCGGAAGAACCAAGCCATGGTTTATATCACGAAATGCACTTACTCATTAGAACCAGAACACGAACGAACCACCGGCTTGAGTTTTAGGTCAGGTACCAATTAAGTTCATGAATTATTCGGTTTATCCGTCTCACTCGGTAAAGTGCGAAGCCGTTAATGTCGACGTCGCAATGCCCACCAAAGCTATACATAGCTCATCATTTATGAGATTAGCACACTACCATGACCAACTAGTCTTAGTCTTAAGCTAGATGACGCGTTAGCATTAATCTCCGAACGTCCCAGTGATTTGTGTTTAATGCACAATCTCTATCTACAACGTTGCCTCAAGCGGGACTGCTTTTTCAGGCTGAAACAGAGTGTTAGTTTCATGGACTTTTTTCGAAAGAAATATGTCCACTCAATGAGCCATAATCCAATAGAAGACTGGACTTCACTTAGTGAATATGCTTCCTCTTACTTCTTCTTCTTCTTTATTTGGCGCTACAGTCCGGGGTGGACCTGGGCCTCAACCAACAAGCCTCTCCAGCTAGCACAGTCACTGGCTAGCTGTCTGCAGTGTCGCACGCCAAGTTGGTTGAGGTCCTTCTCCACCTGGGCGCGCCACCTTAAACGCGGGCGTCCTCTGTTGCGTTGTCCCACCGGTTCGGAGTCGAAGACTCTTCGGGCCGGAGCTGAGCTGTCCATACGCTCTACATGGCCTAGCCATCGTAGGCGTTTGATCCGAAGACGCCTGACTAGGCTCATGTCGCTGTACAGCGCTGTGCAGTTCGTGGTTGAATCTTCTCCTCCACAAACCGTCAACGCAAACAGGACCAAAGATCGCACGCAGAGCTTTTCTCTCGAAGAGACCAAGAACTTCCTCGTCCGCTTTTGAGATTATCCATGCCCCCGCTCTGTACAGCAGGACTGGGATGATCAAGGTCTTGTATAAAGTCAGCTTGGTCCTTCGAGAGATGGCTCTACTACTCAATTGCCTCTTGAGCCCATAGAAACAGCGGTTGGCAAGAGTAACTCTGCGTTTGATCTCGGTACTGGTGATGTTCGTACTGTTTACTTGCGAGCCGATGTAGACGAGGTCTTTCACTACCTCGAAGTTAAAGCTGCCTATGGTGACGTTCTGGCCAAGACGTCGATGTTGTGCGTCCTTTCTCGATGACAGCATATACTTCGTTTTGCCCTCATTCACCGCCAGACCTATTTTAGCCGCTTCCGCCTCAATGCCAGCAAACGCCTCATTAGCGGCTCGCTGTGTTCTGCCAATCATGTCAATGTCATCCGCGTATGCTAGCAGTTGTTAGGACTTCTGGAAGATCGTGCCTCTAGTGTTGGCGTGTGAGTCTTGCACGATCTCCTTCAGGATGATGTTAAAGAAATCACATGACAGCGCGTCACCTTGTCTAAATCCTTTTTTGACACTGAAGGTCTCGTTGAGTTCGTTAGCGACCTTGATGGAGCAGCGAGAATTCTCCATCGTCAGCCTGCACAACCTGAAGAGTTTGGCAGGAATGTCAAAACTAGACATTTCGTTGTATAGCTCGTCCCTATGTACGCTGTCATATGCGGCCTTGAAATCGACAAAAAGGTCGTGGGTGTCGATCTGCATCTCTTGGGTCTTTTCCAGGATCTGCCGTAGTGTGAAAATGTCGTCAATGGTGGACTTCTCTGGCCTGAAGCCACACTGATATGGACCTATCAGGTTATTTATAAACGGCTTCTGGCGAGTACACAAAACGGCAGAACTTGTAAGCGATATTCAGGATACTTATCCCTCGGTAGTGAGCGCATTCAAAGGGGTCCCATTTCTTGTGGATCGGGCAAACGATACTGAGAGTCCACTCATCGGGCATGCTTTCCTCCGACCATATCTTACAGATGAGCTGGTGCATGCACCCAACCAGATCATCTCCAGCTGCCTTAAACAGTTCCGCAGTCTGCACCAGCAGCTTTATCCGACTTTGGTCTCGATATCGCTATCTTGACTTCGTCTAGGTCGGGGGGACGGAATTCTCGTCGATCATCGTCCATATTCTGCCTGACATCTGTATTGTTGTCATCATCGCCGTTTGCTTCCTCCTACTGTTTTTCTTAATGCAAAATTAAATGAAAGTGGAGTGTACGTAAGTCAAACTCCCTCTAACTCGCCATATTTTCCTGAATTTTTCATACAAAAACCTCCTCTGCTAGTCAAACTCCCCTTAACTCGAACAAATTATGGTATCCCGACTCCTAAATTCGACTTAGGGGGAGTCCAATGTATGTCCATTTTTCAAATGTTCACCTGAGTGCCATATTCAATATGAATGATCTGGCACAGTGCCATTTCTCTCCAAAACTGTCATAATGGTACGATCGTGCCACATCGGCAAAATTGGACGATAGGATAGGAAGCGCTTAATATCGCGCCCTTCATAAGATATTTCCAGTAGGACAACACTTTTGGAAGTTCATTACTAACAAGGAGACTAATAACGGACCGCTAATGGAACCTTGTGGTACACCATTGGGAAAATCACAAAATGACGAAACGAATTATATAAAACAGAGAACGGTTAGTAAGTCTCGGCAAGGTTAACTTATTAGTGGGATTGCATGCGATCAATTTGCCGAAAGAAAGGAACAATTTTTTAGTTCGGATTCTCAAGTTTGCCTTGCGAACTTAAAGCGCACATTGTGGAGTACCGAATTTTAAAGTATTTAATTTAATTTCCTGAAAAGTGTTTTTTTTTCATGTGAATGGCACTGAACTCAACTCTGCGATAAACCAATTTGTTCAGCTCATGGAGCATCATTTTTCGCTTCAGTACTTCGCTTAAACATTCATAGGTTCAACGACTTCGGACAGCTCCCCTAATCTTGTCAAGAATTGATAAATGTTCGTTTGTTACGCAATGCATTAGTTCATCTCTGAGAGATAAGAATGCAAATTCGAATAAATCTGAACAGGAACATGAGCAATTTTGAATGAATAAACATGTGTCCAGTTTGGAATTTCTTATTGGCAAAAAAAAAACGTGCATTTAAAAGTAGATGTGTCAAAAAGTCAGTGTAGCGATGGAATGTTTGCAAGTTCAATCTGACAGTTGAAGGGGGTGGGCATGTGTTAGATATTGAAATTATGAAAACCGCGGAAAAGATTGGTCGACATAAACAATCGAATCAGATGATCTTATCTACGAAACACTAAATTAATTCTATGTCGGAAGTGCTAACTTTAATTTCATGGCACTGCGAGACAGCGGAACTGCAGCGAAAATTCTTAAAATTTCGCACGATTCTTTCAAAAATTACGTTCATGTGGAATGTGTCAAAATATCATCGCTTGAGGTCCCTTAGCTTACTTCTCCAAATCCAAATTTTGCCACTAGCCCCCATCGGAATGAAAAAGGTGATCAATCCATCAAAGGAGGACTTTTTGCATAATTCACTCGCACTCAATGGATTATTAAACCCTTTAGTGACCGAGGTCAAGACACAGCACTGTCCGAAGGTAGAAAGGGAGGAGCTACCGGTGTATATCTGCGGATTGTAGTCTGAGGGAGATCTAAGGCTGGGAAGAGCATTCCATATTCCTGTAGAGCGGCTGAAGAACGAGTCTCTAAATTTATACGCCGATGACTAAGTGGCGTGCAGATCAGGTCCGAAGGTAGAAGTCATTAGTACCTTGTTGCAACGTGACTTTGACAATACTTTGACATATTGCGATGACTGGAAGCTGCGTATCAACTTCCAGAAGTGTGAAACTGTCCTTTTCCGTACCCCGCTGGCCATGGCCTCAAGGGATACGCGCGTAAACTGGAAGAAGTTCGGCATAGTTGACCCCCAGGGTCAGCTGTTAGCCGTGAAAACTGTAGTTAGATATCTTGGCATTTGGTTGGATTATTTTCTGTATTTTAACAAGTGAGTGAGTGAGTGATGTTTATTGTCTAAATTAATTTACAAAATTCAATTTGCAATACAATATAAGATTGCCTTCCAACGTCACCATGGAGTTATCTCTTCAATGCTGGATAAAACCTTGAAGCTGTAGAGGATAGTCCATGTGGGACGTCAGTTGGCCTTATTACAATATATATAAACATAAATTCTATGGTTACATAAAAGACAATAGAGAATCTGCGAAGCCTAGAGGCTTTTCTGCAGACAAACACATAGGGAAGGCTTTGACCAATGCTAGAACAGCCTTTGCTGTGGCAAGTAAGCTGTTTTACAGGAGCCAACTTGATACCAGGGTGAAGGTAATCAGCTACATGGCCGTCATAAGGCCAGTCATGGTGTATGGTTGTCCCCTGTGGTTCAACGTGAGTCCTTCCCAGATGGAAAAGATGAGGGTGTTCGAGAGACGGTGTCTTAAGACTTGTCTCCGGTTGTATCGAACACCCGAGTCTGAGTACAGAGAAGTACTAACCTAACGAGGTCCTTTACAACAGGTCAAACGTGAAGAGGATCGACAATTTTAACATTAAATTAATAAGAAGTCACATTGCAAGAAGTATGACTTCAACCAACATTCTGATCTTCGGGGCTTACTATCCCAATTATATATACCATGAGAGGATGCGCCACAACGGCTTAGTCCTACCTGAAGCGTTCCACTATTTTGATTCGATAGGCTTGATCCAGGACACGGAAGGATGTCCTGTAATCTACCACGCGATGCGCCGAACAGTTGACAGGAGACCCCTCTACGAATCGGATGTCGCGGACGACGACACGAAGATCTACTCCGGTTCAGTAGAGCGATCCCTGGTCGAGACAGGAGAGAGAGTGATAAGGAGCGGTACTTTACCAGAACCAGATTTAGATTTAGGTTAGGTAATAATAAGAATGTATAGAGCGCCAAGTTTTCTTAGTTTTCTTGGCCAGTAAGTCCTAAAGAATAAAGTCTGTCCTAAGGACAAAGAAAAAACAACAGTTTAGACGCCGAAAGGCAAATAGTAAGTTGGATTAGAATATCTTAGAGTACCCGCGAAGGGTCAGTAAGATAGTATTAAGTACATGAATTGTTAGGTATTAAGATAGATTTTTATGTCATTTTTGTTTAGTGTAAGTTGTCCTGAGAATGAAATTAAAATGAAATTAAAAAAAAGGGCCTCTAAATTTAACTGTGCGTCTGAAAGTAGGATTAACGTTCGTGTTCGCGTAATTTCCTTTTGGTTTCCCTTATTATTTACGTTTATATTTACTTAGGATTCCGATGGATTCGTCAAATCAAAACCTTTCCTCGTAAAAAAACAATTCACTCCAAAAAGTGACATTTTATTTTTTTGTTTCATGTGATAATTAGCCCCTTAATGCCTGAAACACAATAGTGTGCTGCGCCATTTGAACTGCGTTCAAATAAATACTCAATTTATCAGCTATTCTCTCTCTCATCTACTAAATGAAAAATATTGCCGCCTTTCTGCATACACTCATTTGAAATGACTTTTGTCGTTAAATTATTTTTAATCAGCTGTTTTCGTTTCTTACATGACAGTTGATACAAAATACTCTCAATTTGGAAGAATACTCTCAATCTGGGAGAAAATCTCTCTCACAGCGCACCCCTCTGTCAAAAAATATCCACGTGCGATGGACTACGTTGTACGTTTTATTACGATCCTCTCAATCTCTCTCATGATTCAGTGACGCTGTATTTTGTGCTTGGCCATTGAATGATGTGTGCTGAAAGCCAACGCCAACGCCAGCGCACTATTGTGTTTCAGGCATAAGACGATATCAAATTTTAAGGCCGTATTAAATTTTCATTTCTTTGTACGAAACACTAGATGGCGTTAACAGGTATACTGACGTGCATTCTTGGCGAGATGGGTATAGTGAATGCAGTTGGCTAGCTCGCTTGAGCATCGTTTTGTTAAAATAGCGATAAAATGGGAAACGAAGAGACAGTACGTCGTTCTTTTTCAGTCTGCTTTAAGTCTTTTCGCTCACTTTTGGATTCTGTCTAGTAGACCCAGGGTGGTTTTTGGGGGTCCCAGACTAAATATGAGAATTGTACTCAAGCTTGAGGCGGATGTAAGCCTCATAAATTAAAACCCAATCCAAGGAGGTGAATTGCTTCGATTAAGGAAAACTACACCTTTGGCAGCATTTTTGGCGACCTTAAATATGTGATCGTTCCAACGGTGTTGATACACAAATCAAGGATGTAAAGTGTACGAACATGTATCCACAATTTTTCCATAATTGCCTACGTTTCAATTTCTCGCTGACACCGCGCGCCAAGGGGTCATTTCCAAAGTTGCAATATTGACTCCAAGCGCTGGGTCAGCATTAATTTGTAATCACGAATCGTAGAAAAAGACGAAGCAAATAAAATAAGGGCGAGTTCGAGCAACAAACTCAAGAAATAAAGACGTGTCTTATTCAATTTGGTCTTGTTCTATTGCTATCCCCCCACCAGTGGTAAGGTGGTAATAGTTCAAGCCTAACAGAAAGTTTGGTTTCCTCAACAGAAGCGCAGCAGCAAGGTTAATTGCATGAGCATTGAGTTTTTGAAGCATTGAATTCCAGTCTACTGTTTTTTCCCAGTTAATTATGCTGTCAAGATAGGGATTCAATGTGCTTAACCCTCATCTCATCCTCAATTGTGTGTAGATTTCTACGCATGTGGTATTTTAGTGTGTTTTCCATGATTTTTTAGTCTTTTCAAACTTTTTTTAGAGTCCTACGGAAGAGGGAATGCGTGAAATAAGGATTGTAATAAAGTTGGAAAAATTCAGAAGTGGTTTTCGAAAAAGAAAATAGGACAAAAATAAGCTCTTGCGTAGTTTCCTACGCAAGGATGAGATGAGGGTTAACATACGCTGCCGTTCCAATTCTACGGGCGAAGAGCGGAGTCTTGGAACAAATATGAATCTCTGAGGGCGCTGTCATCAGCGAAGGAATGCATTGGATAAGAAGTAGCAGATCATTTATAAAAATGAGAAAGAGTGTCGGAGACAGAAGTAAGCCTTGAGGAACACCAGCATTTATTTGGTTTCTTTGATTCCTCCAAGACAACTTGAATTGAACAGTTCGAAGGGCAACTTCTCATGCATAGACGAAGAGATTCATCGATACCATAGCCACGCATTTTCGACAAAAGAGTTTGATGCCAAACTCTGTCAAATGCTATATCAAGCACAACGATCTAACTTTCACCTGCATTGTGCAAAGATTGGTTCCACATTTCGGTGAAGTAAGCTATCAGACCTCCAATGGACCTGTTGCTGTGGCAACCGTACTTCCGGTCATTAAAAAGCTTCCGCGATTGAAGATGTCATTAGCGGAGTATTATCAGCGTTTCCATGAAACTTAGAATGAAGGGGCGTAGGTGCTATTGATCGGTACGGGGTGGGTGACGAAGATTCGCCCTTTTTAGGGACAGACTGGACAAAAGCTGTCTTCCATCTGCTCGGAAAGAAACCTAAAGAGTAGGATAAGGCAGAGTAGTTTGAAAAATCACTTATATCTCGAAAACGACGAGTTTTTCAGAGCTGTCACTTTTTATGAAAGCTTTGCTTCATAGAGAATGAAATGACGCTTTTTCTGAGCTCTAAACCATGCCGCTGCGACCGCTATAGCGGGTAGGAAATGGTGGTTTTTGTCTGCGCTATTGCTGTTTTCCGTTGTTGATGACAGAGGGCACGCTGTTTCCACTCAATGGGACAAGCTGTCTTATGTCCGCCATTAAGTGGGCCCTGTAACAGAGGTACTATCTTTTCCAAGAGGCTATGACGTTCTAAGTTGGAGAACCGGTGTCCTTGCACTCGCTCCCTTCGGCCATCATGACTCTTTCTCAATTGTTGAAATTCTCTCTAGATGAAGTCATTCACGATGACACTTGTTCTATGCGTCTGCAGCAATCGGAGGTGTCGACGCGCAACGATCGTCGATCTGTCAATTAAATGTGACGTACTTGACTTTTGGAACATACCCTCTATGTACTCAATATTCAGTCAACGATAAAAGTTGTTCCACGTGTCCCAAAATTCCATCTGTCACAAAGCACAAAATGGCTACATATTAAAAAAAAAAAGAATGTATAACCCTGAACCTTTGACATTTTCTCACACGAAAGCCGCAGTCAACTGAAAGTCTGTTCAAAGTGACACGCAATTAGTTATTTACTGTTCACATCCTTTCTTTGCCAAAAAATTAATTGAAGTCATTCGCAAAATTGTGTGCGCGTCCTTGAAGCGCAGAAGCAAAGTGTGCAGTTAATTACAAACGATTTCTCACCGTTTTATCTCACATTGGCCAGGCACACAACAGCATGGTGTCGGCGGTTTAAGTGTCAATTTGTCATTTCACTTCGGGTGGAGCGAATTTACATATTCACCGGAGAGATTCATTTTCTGCCCGTTCATGGGAACGCAACAATCTGCGGAATGCCGATCACGCGCAGAGACCAGTGCTTTATTGCGGGCTACTAAAAATAAGAGCTGTCATTTTGTGGTACTAAACACTAAATCGTCCAGTAATTCGATTTAATTACGAACGACAGACCGTTTCGGATAGCGGGTGACTTAATGAACATTTCTTTTAATGACGACTATTTAAGTGCGCGCAGTCCACAGACGGCGAGGCGCGGTTTCGCGTTTCCGGATCATTAACCACAAATCGCGAACAGAAGTGGAATTTAAATTTTTAGTTCAGTCACCTTATGTACTTGATGAAGTAAATGCGAAGACCACAGGGTGAGGCGAAAAATATGGTTTAATTTGAACGAAAACGGGTGTGGTCTGGCAAAGAGTAAATCACTGAGACGACGTGACTGGAGAGAAAAGCTTGATTCTTTGTGTATTCGGTGAGAGTTTGCCGATTTTGGAGACGTCCTACTTTGCTTTTAAATTTTTCTGTTGTTCCTTGATCAGATCCTAAACGTTTAATCTTGCGCTGGAAACTTTTCAAAGATCGTCTTAACTAACTAACCTAACTCTAAATATGCGGTGTTCCATTTCTGTTGACATTCACGTCTCATCAAACCGAGCTGTCATTCAAGACCGTGTATAAAACCTAACCTAAAAATATATGTATTCTCAGATAGCTAAGCGTTTCTTAAGGCTCAAAAGAGTTACGCATTTATGTCTAGGGCTCTCTGGGAATGTCACAAAAGACTAAATACGCTGGCAGGATACAACAGACTAAAGCTGGTTTAAGTGCCAGGACATGAGAACCATAAAGGTAATGAAAAGGCTCACATACAAGCGACAGCAGGTCCATCAGAGCTCAGCTTATATACCCTCCACTGGTCCCTCCCTCAGTTTATGGATTCAACAATAAGGACGCTAGCCATCACCTACATGGATCATTAAACAAATTAACTAGTTCTAGAACAACCCAGTGGGGATTAAGCACTCACGGATGCTCATAGAACAAAAATACAATCACAAACTAATAAAATAACCTCTCGAACCTAACCTAAACAGGACACGGTGCATGTATCTATCATCTGTCTCTGGTCAGGCGAAAGAAACTGTGGAGCAAATACAAATCGAGAAAGATTCAAAAGAATAAAAGGAATATCTGTATCAGGGAAAGCCTCCACGAGATTTTATCTAGAGGAATTTTCAAATTTCTGAAGGCAGCACTACAATACATCTTTAAGGTCACTATTGTTCTTGCTATGATAGGCCCCACGTTCTTGACTTCAATTGAATTGATGGATCTTATGGATCTTAGTGACAGAACGTGATAACTTGTATTTTCCTAAACTCCGCAACCATCTGGTTTCTGTGCCGTAGTGAGTAGTATTTCCATCTAGTCCTGCGCACTTGTACCCGTGGTGTCTAGGTTCGATACCCGGTACGTCAAAAATTGTTCACGGCGCTACCTATTTTGAGTCCGTGACAAAGCGTATTCCTGCCTTATAAAGGCTTCTCAAACTTAACCATTCGCAGTAGGCGTAAAACTGTACGTCCTTTCCACTCAAAAGACAAGTACGCACAACACAAGTGTCTGCTGTGGGATCTAGTCCTTGATACGGGTTGTAGGGCATACAATGGATGACACTGTATATTCTATGAATGTCTACTTCACGTGGGCAGATCATCACAATCATCTGGCGAGGGATCACTTTGGTATTGTTGAACCCATTTGATGCCCATTCCTATTTGTACTCGTATTTATCGTGCTTATCCTGTTGTTGCTCCTGTATTTTTCAGCCATTCCGAAATCCTAGTGATCCTAAAAATGGAGGTAAATGGGATTCTATAAGAAATGTTCTCCCAGTATAGCCATATGTCAATCGGCAGAGGCCGCGAAAAGACTAAGTGGGCAAAGGTAGTTAAGAGTGTCCCCCTATTTGTTCTTTGTCACCATAGCCTCTGCATATGAAGTCATGCGTAAGTCATATTTTGTTTCCATGGTACTTCAGATGATTATGGCCATTTAGCGCTCCGACTACTATCCGCAGTAACTTTTTGTCGTATTTTAGGAGTTCGTCGTTGTTTTTGCACTGCTGAACTTGGGCCATATTTTCCGAGTAGTCTCACGTCGTTAGAGAGTTCTAGCTCTATGATGTTATCATCCGCTTTCTTCTTGACGTCTTCAAGAGGTGTATTGACTGGCCTCATTGTTATCTATGTTCTTTTGACCTGGGACCCATCAGAGAGTAATGGAGTGCTGCGTGTCTTGAGCTCTCCGCGAAAGCATACGACCAGCTTGGACTTAATTTCTATTGCCGGAATTGTTGTAAAGGCCGTCTTTCAGTGAGAATAGTAATACCAGCGGGTGGTATATCATTTAGGCCACTTCCTTGACTGCCAGGACCAGGCGTGATCAGAAATTCTGAAGGGGCAGTTCAGGGTTTACAATGCAGTGCCTTTATCTATCCTTGATCTATCCTTGTTAACGTGGATGGATATAATATGTTGTTGATGGGCCCATGTGTGTTCCAGTTCTCCCTTGTTGGTAAATAACAGCAGAAGGCTATTTCAAAGTCAAGGAATAGGAGAGAGTAGTCGTTTTCGACGTGTTCAATTTGTAATCTAGCCAGTGTTCTTACATGACCAGTAGGGCTTGAAAGCCAGCCTTTGGTTTAGACGATCCCAAGGACACTCTTTGCAGCAGTCTTCTGCATATACAATGGAACCTCTAGTCCCGCCGTTGGAGTTGTGGAAATTGCTCCTATTTCACCTATTCTTGTAAGCAGCTCTAACTAGGTGGATTTTAGTCAGGCCACTACACTACTACTACGTACGCTCTTTTAGGTCCAGATTGGCTTGAGAATCGCTGTATTCATCCTCATGATTGTCTTGAGGCTTGGTCCCCATTTTTTGCCAAATATTCTGTTGCTCTGTTGCTGTCTTCCATTGAATTTGCTGTCTGGGCTTACACCAAGGTACTTCGCGCTTTTCTTTAAGACGAGGGTTGTGCCCTCAATTGATTATAAGCTAAAAAGCCGAATGACCCTTCTATTGGTGAATAGGACCTACACCGGTTTCTTAGTGTTAATCTCAAGATCGTTACATTCTGTCAATTTTTTCACAATGATACCAAAAGCAAGACTTGAGAAGATTTGATCATCATATGCATTCACTATGAAATTTGCAGAGGGACAGAACTTTTGAAAGATCGTTACAAACATTGAAAATAACAACGGACCCCTTATGGAGCCTTGTGGCATACCATTGCCAAATTCATTTTGAATGATTACGGAGGATTAATTTGCAGAAAGAAACGGAAGGAAATGAAAGAAAACAGCCCTGATGTCTCCGCCACAGGTCGTCTCATTACCGAGTTTCACAATGGCCTGCCACCTGTCAACTCCCAATGTCAGGCCCCGACCTGACTTTGAAAGAACCTTCTAGACCTGTGCTCCGATAATGTCGATGTAGCTCTAGAACGACTGCGCACCCGGTAGCTCCTTCTACCTGGAGTTTCGGATGCCGTCGTTGGCAAGACAGTTTTCTAGCTCCTCCGTCGCCATCAAGAAAGAGAGATGACCCCCCTCTCTCGTCGGTAGCCGCCAACGACATCCTAAGGGGGTTGGTTACCCCATCTTCAATCGAAGGTGCTCGGCTCCCAGATTTCACCACGTGGAGGTGAGAGTAGGAGTTCGCTGATAGAGACAAAGTGCCTCAACTCGACTCTACTTCTCGTAAATAAAACCTTCTATATCTTCGACTAGAGTGGGTCGCCGTGGAGAAGTGGAAGAAGTGCGTCGACTCCTTCGCAGAGGGTGCCAGGTTTGAATCTCCAATCTACCAACTTTCATAATTCATGGCTTCCACCTCTTTCGAGTCGCTGACAATCACTGACAATGCTCAAAGAGTATTCCTGTCTAGAAAAGGATTTCAATGAACTTGGTGTACGCAGTTGGAGATAGCTGGCTAAAGATCGTGCCGTCTGGAGAGGCTAGGTGGTTGAGGCCCAGGTCCACGCCGAAGAAGAAGATATCGAAAAATGAGGTATTCGTTTAGCACTCTATAGATGCCGATGCTTCAATTTGTAAAAATTTGACACACTGCATTCATGCGCAGTTTGTCGATAAAGAAGTGTTCGTCGATAAGGAAGTGTGCCGATTGCATCGTGCGTTGCACCAAATCCCTCTAGACCCACTTCCTGCCTTTCGAGCGTCGTACAAATTATCTTAGCGTGCGCGTATTTCAACAAATTCACCCCCTCTCTCTCTCTCTCTCTCTCCCTCCATCGCGACACCCGTCATAACTCAGTTCAGCTCCAGTTTCAAAATGCATCGCAAAGTGCAACACCCAAACAGTGTCAGTGTCGAAAAATTGACGTCAGCAATGTGCAGTGTGCGCACTCTAATTTAAACAATAGACTCAAATGTGATTTAAATTGGCAACAAAAACGCCGCTCTATCTGCGATCTGCGTTGAGGCAATGACAACGTGACGGCTGCTTGCATGTAACACCTCTTTGGCGATGGTCTCTCGTAATTGCAAAACATAAAATGTATCTCAATGCTTACGTACGTACCGCTGAATGTGATACTTGCATTTCATCAGAGAGGAGGATCTCATGCACCGGGGCTGTGACTTGCACCAGACAGTACAGTGGGTGTTCGACTTTCGTACTTTTGCGAAATTCATGTTTTCTCCTCGCATCTTCTTAAATGATAATTTTCGTTACCAACTCAACGTGTGTGTGTGTGTGTGTGTGTGAGTGTGAAGAAAGACTGGCGTGTCGGTGTCATATTTCCCAGATGACAGTTTCCCGAGATGTCATGGAAACGAATTAATTGGACAGGTCCCCGTCGCGTCGGGAGTGAATGCTGGCGTGTAGCGGTGTTCGAAACGAACGCATCTCATTAAGGTGACAGTTCGATGAACCAGCCGCGGGAACATAAACAAACAATGGTCAGCCCTTTGGCGCTATAACGTATTGATTTTCATGTAAATCTGGTTTTGGCGAATCGCAGAGAATGGAAAATAATCCGACGGTGACCTGGTTTGGTTTTATTTTCACGGTTACTGGTTCCATGGGCTTCGTGTACAAATGTTTAATTTATTCAAACGCTCAAACGGAGAAAGAAGGAGACGAAAGAAAAGATGAAGCGTATAAACAAACGAAAACAAAAACATGAATACCTGGCAATGATGTATGTTAATCGGTCATTTTAACGGTTTTAAGTTGTAATACTCTTTTGAATAACTTACCTTGCCGTCGTCTCTGCTCTATCCTCTCTTGCCGGTTGTCTGTCACTAGGTGTTGGGCTATTCCGATTGGCAAAATGGCGCGGTGTGCTTCAGAACGTTTAGTCTTTTGTTGTTTTCTGGCTTTTTTTTTTGTGTTTCACATGAAAATGGAATTAGATACGTATTCGTAGATAATTTTGAAGGTAACCTGATCGTAGCAAGGCCTTATCTGTCGCCTTGTGGTAGTAAGGTGGAGACTGTGCTACTCCCAATGGCAAGGTTCGACACAGGAATACTCTTTGAGCATTTTTAGGGACTCAAACGAGTTGGAGTTGTAAATTCGGAATCCGAACCTGTCACCCTCTGCGTACAAGCGTACTCAGCACCCCCTACGCCAAGGCGAACAATGCGATTGAACTGAGGATATTTCAAACTTGAATTTCTCCTCTAATTGAATCAGTGGCTGGGCAGTTCAGAGAGGGGTCAGTTAAGTTCAAACTGCTTATGGAACTAGTTCCTTATTCTAGTTCATGTAGTTCAATGTAGTTCACTGCTTTCTGGTACTAGTTGGGATGAAGAAACTTGAGCAAGTTGATAAGATGGCGATATTAAAGTAGCATCTTTATGGTTGATTGGTGGCTTAAGTGGCTACCCGATTGGTTTCATCTGAGTACAAGTACCTCATTGTGCGCCTGGGTTCGTAAATGATTGGTAAATCCAACCTATGAAGCTTAGGAATTTGATTATGTTCGACAAACTTTAATTAGCGATCTCGAAGAGGTCACTAAGGAGAGGTTTGTCGAACGCGATATGAGTTTGCTTGGCTAGTGCCGGACAGTTACAGAGAAAGTGAGGCAGATCTTCCTCTGAGAGAGTGTCGAGGCAACTGCGACAGCGTGGGTTAAACGGTATTTCGAGTATTGCAGAGTAGATGCCTATGGCTAGCTATTTCAGAGCGGTTTATATTGAGGAGTTCATCAGTCCTTCTTTTCGTGCAGGATGGCCAGGATTTCCTAGAGAATTTATACTTGGATGTCCTAGTCCAGATTCTACTAGCTAAGGACTTTTTTGAGGCGATTAATTGGGCGTTCCCACCATTTCAGTGGGGGCGTTGCCGGAAAATGCGCATCATTTACTGTTACACAATAAACATTATTGACATTTTCAATTATGGCGTATTTTCTCTTTCCTGGTGTCCATCTTGAGAGCCCACGAAAAACTGAGTTAATCAATCACAAAACTTTAAAACACCACTTTGTCCTATTTTCGTTTCCATATCGAAAAAAGGCAAAACTTCAAATTCAGCCTGTCAGAAAATCTGGTGTATTTACAACGTTGGTTGGGTGGGCAGGAGCTTAACCCTGGGTTGGGTTTAACTACTCACGCCTTAACTCTCACTTAAACGAGATTTAACGCCATTATGGCTTTAATCTTTGGTCCTCTCTGAGTTGATGATTATTGGAGAAGAAGATTCAACCACGAACTGTACGGGCTGTACAGCGATATGAGTCTACGAATTCAACGCCTAAGATGGCTGGGCTATGTACAGCGCATGGACACTGATCCAGCCCGAAGGGTCTTCGACTCCGAACCAGTGGGACAACGCAATAGAGAACGCCCAGATGGCGCACCCAGGTGGAGAAGGACCTCAATCAACTTGATGTGCGCAGTTGGAGATAGCTGGCTCAAGATCGGCTTGCTGTTTAAGGCCCAGGTCCACCGCGGACTGTAGCGCCACCAGAAGAAGAAAAAGATGGCATTAATTCAAATGGTGTTTGTTCACGGCACCGGCAAATATACTTTGATTACATAAGATAAAAATTACGTAAGATAAAAATGCATTAAACCGAGTAGAAATAAGTTCCTACGTAGCAGTTGCCTAAAAGTTAATAAATGAAACATATCTACTACATATGAAGTAAATTGTCATCCCTGTCTGACGGTATTCCACCGTTCCACAGTGTGGCGAATCGCTGATTTAGCGGGATTTAATTCAAAAAATGACAAGCTCAAAAATAAACAAACCCCACTTTTTTTCACAGCTTAAGCCTCCCTGTGCAATTTTTTAGGTACAGCTAGTGCAACAACAAATTGCCTACAAGATCTTCTCTGCCGTTTTGTGTACTCGCCTGAAGCCGTTTATAAATAACCTGATAGGTCCTTATCAGTGTGGCTTCAGGCCAGGGAAGTCCACCATCGACCAGATTTTCACACTACGGCAGATCCTGGAAAAGACCCAAGAAATGCAAATCGACACCCACCACCTTTTTGTCGATTTCAAGGCCGCATATGACAGCGTGCATAGGGACGAGCTATACAACGCCATGTCTAGTTTTGACATTCCTGCCAAACTCGTCAGGTTGTGCAGGATGACGATGGAGAATTCTCGCTGCTCCATCAAGGTCACTAACGAACTCAACGAGAGCTTCAATGTCAAAACAGCGACAGACAAGGCGACGCGCTTTCATGTGACTTCTTTAACATCATCCTGGAGAAGATCGTGCAAGACTCACACGCCAACACTAGAGGCACGATCTGCCAGAAGTCCGTACAATTGTTACCATACGCGGATGACATTGACGTGATTGGCAGAACACATCGAGCCGTCAATGAGGCGTTTGCTGGCATTGAGGCGGAGCCGGCTAAAATGGGTCTAGCGGTGAATGAGGGCAAAACGAAGTATATGCTGTCATCGAGAAAGGACGCACAACATAGACGACTTGGCCAGAACGTCACCATAGGCAGCTTTAACTTCGAGGTAGTGAAAGACCTCGTCTACCTCGACTCGCAAGTAAACAGTACGAACATCACCAGTACCGAGATCAAACGCAGAGTTACTCTCGCCAATCGCTGTTTCTATAGGCTCAAGAGGAAATTGAGTAGTAGAGCCATCTCTCGAAGGACCAAGCTGACTTTATACAAGACCTTGACCATCCCAGTCCTGCTGTACGGAGCGGGGGCATGGATAATCTCAAAAGCGAATGAGGAAGTTCTTGGTCTCTTCGAGAGAAAAGCTCTGCGTGCGATCTTTGGTCCTGTTTGTGTTGACGGTTTATGGAAGAGAAGATTCAACCACGAACTGTACGGGCTGTACAGCCACGTGAGTCTAGTCAGGCGTCTTCGGATCCAACGCCTAAGATGGCTAGGCCATGTAGAGCGTATGGACAGCTCAGCTCCGGCCCGGAGAGTCTTCGACTCCGAACCCGTGGGACAACGCAACAGAGGATGCCCGCGTTTAAGGTGGCGCACCCAGGTGGAGAAGGACCTCAACCAACTTGGCGTGCGACACTGGAGACAGCTAGCCAGAGACCGTGCTAGCTGGAGAGGCTTGTTGGTTGAGGCCCAGGTCCATCCGGGACTGTAGCGCCAAATGAAGAAGAAGAAGTAGTGCAACAACAAAAAAAATGATCCAAATTGCATGTAATTCTTTAATAAGAAATTCAATTTGAGGAGAACGTGTTTATTTCGTTTTCTCAGTGGTTCGTGTACCGATTCTTGATTTTTTTTTCTTTTGGAGTAAGTAGATTCTTAGTGAATATAAAAATATGTTGTTTCAATATATTAAGTGTTTTCTGTCCATATTAGGGGGATTGAAATGAGAAATTAGGGATACAACATGAGTTTTTTGTGTTCATTGGACGAAAAGTAGAATTGTTCACTGTTGTTCAAATTGAAGGTCATATTTGTTGTAAAGTTGTGATTGTTAGCAACAAAACTGGGTTTTCACTTTTTGCGCACAGGTGCGAAACCCATACTAAATTTTTAATTTTTTAGGATGGAACCCAAAATTACGAAAAAACTAGTTTTTGATGTATGGATTTCTAAGGTCAAAATCAAGCGCTTAGATGCTGGTTTTTCTTTTGTTATCGGTTTTTTAGTAATATGATATAAATAAAATAGTGGTCGCCGTAGCGTAGTGGGTAAGTACGTCGACTCCTACGCAGAGGGTGCCAGGTTCGATACCCGAATTTACCACCTTTGATAATCCACTGCTCCACCTCTTTCAAGTCACTGACAATGCTCAAAGAGTATTCCTAGAAAAAGCTTCTCAAATTCGCCGTTCGGAGTCGGCATTAAACTGGAGGTCCCACGCACAACCAGAGATCTCCTCCCTGAGACCTCCCTTGCCCCTTGATTTCATCTGACAGCGTTTTTTATACGCTTTTTGTTCCCTGTCTGTGAATACGTGTGAGCTCTTGAGAACAGCTGTGGAACAGCTGATACCCTTCCCCACCTTTGTATTGGGGTGAATTAGAGTTCTCATTTGAAAAGTAGCTCGTTATTGGAACGTTTTTTTCAAATTTCGGTGTTAAATTTTCAACACAGTCTGGAGGGGTAAACGAACGAACAAAGCTTATGTTCATGAAGTCGATTCATTAAAACTTTAAGCAATTTACAATCTGAAATAATTAATGAATGCACAACATAGTGTGAATTTTTTCATATGAAGAAAAATTAATAATACATTCACACGTTCAGTTAACCAATAATAAAAATATTATTGAAGCGTGAATCACAAATAAGATGTTTTGACAACCATTTTTTAGCATTAGTAAAAGTTGCAATATATTGCCATTGTTCTTATCAAATTGTTTAAATTGAATTCATGAGTTTTTCAGAATTCATGATTTAAGCGTATAAAGCGGGCTTCATTTTTTGAGTTAATTTGTCAGGTATGGTTTATGAATACACTTAAGAATTAATTTAAGGTCAAATAGTTCCAGTTAAATGGACATAGCACACATTTTATTTCATTTTAGAAAATTTAACAATGTAAGAAAATTCCCCTAAAAATACTAGTCAACTTTTGAACACCCTCCGAGCAACATACCCATGTACGTTACATGGAAAGTACATGGATTCCCACTAAATTCATGAATCTGCCGCTTTTTTCCCACAAAATCCACGAATCGGCCGCCATATTGTGGTGAATTGACGAGCGTTGTAAATGTATAAGTGAAATACAAGGGATTACAACTACATCTTCGTTGTGGGCTAGGGGAAAAAATGGCCGAAGTTGGACATCTCTATCATCCATTATCTCTGCGCACAACACACGTGGTTGCTGAGAAGCTAGGCTCAAGTCCACCTCGGACTGTCGCGCCACCCATATTATTATTATTATTATTTTTAGTAATATAACATTTTCCGAGGCAGCGATGAAGTCAATTAAACCAACCTTAAAAACTTTATGTATGAGATTTGACGAACGATGGGTCAAAAGTGGTCCGCATAGAGAGCGCTTCGAAAATACAAATTGCGCATGGCTAAATGAAACCCTGATACTATCACAACATGTTTTAGATGAAATACCTTCTTCTTCCAATTCTACTAGAGTACGAAGACCGAGAAAAAGGTTTGATGAGTGCTGTGAAAAAAACAAGAAAAGAAAAGTACAAACCATTTAAGATTCTTATAGCGCTGAAGAAATTTCAATGGCTCATGAAATAAAACTTAGAAAAGACGGAAAAAGAAATACTGCTATCTCAGTGAAAGAATTATCCATAAGCTCTCCAAACCGATGTATTATAGTTTTTTTTTTTTTTGTTTTGTTTAATCATTTTTTTTTTGCTAACATTTTTTATTATTATCTAAGGTTCAATTGTGAGGAAAGCACTAGAAACGCATACTTCTGGGTTTTTACCAGTAACTGCAGATGATGCGTTGGCATTGATCACGGACATACAGCTTTCCACTTATCAGTACGAGATATTACGTCAAAAAATTAACAGCACCTTTCCCAATTTACTACCATCGTATTATAAAATAAAAGAATCCAAGGCGAAATGCTACCCAAATGATATAACTGTGAGCGAATCTTCTGCAGAGTGTCTTGGGTCTGGGTTTCCAATTGATACAACTGCTTTTGAAAGCTATGCAAGGGAAACAAGGGAACTGTATCTTAAAAATTATGCCTGTTATTATACGCCAGTAAGTGTACATAAAGTCTTGTTTCATGGAAAACAAATAATTTCTTCTTGTATACTTCCAATCGGACAACTTTCGGAAGAAGCTCAAGAAGCAAGAAACAAGGAGAGTAGGAAGTTTAGGGAACTGTTTACCAGGAAAATTTCGCGTATAGATACGAACACTGACCTTCTAAGCAGATTGCTTTTCACCTTCCCAAAAGAAAAAAAAAAAGTGTTCTTGAACATGAAGTCTTGCAACTTTTTTACCAAAAGACCAAGAAAGCTGAAAATTACGTGTGTTTATGTGCTATTTTGTGTCGAAATTTGTGCTCATATGTTTAAATAATTTATTGCATTGTATTCTGTGAACAATTTCGATAAAAAAAAAAAACCACCAAACCAAAACCATATTTGTGAGCGCTATTAATTTAATCCCGCTAAATCAGAGATTCGTCACACTGTGCGTTGTGTTCGAGGACATCAAAATTGCAGTCATCATCATCGATGCTCTAAGCAGTTTCTAAAGGCTGCATGCGTCGTAAAATTTTATGACACCAAATTGAGGGCTGTTCCTCCCGACACAACCGACAACTCTTGTCCTCGGCTACGTCAAGTCCCAATTTGAAATCGCCGAAAGCCTTTCAAAATGCCCTCTCTTCCGTGCCACGGTCACATAATGACAAGAATGTGTGCTGGCACTCATGCGACCGCTTCCAACTACGCACTTTAGCCCCAACTCCCGACATTAATTTCGCACTTCAAAGACCCACAAAATAAAAAAAATAAAAAACGAATATGTACACATTTTCGAATTCGCCCAAAAACAAAACCTCGCTGAGAAATTCGAAAGTTCGATTTCACTCGTCGACGGACACACGAAAAGTCCATAATTAAGCTGTCATGTGCCATTCGCAGATTTCGTTGAATCCATCAAGCAAGCAACACTTATGGCCACTTCCTAGTGAGTGCATTTGTCTGTAAGGTGTTTTCGAGTATTTTTGTGTGTTTTCTTTTGTTTTTGAACACCCCTCGGGCGCGTACACGGACAGTTTTGATTGCCAGGTTTTTGATATTTCTTCACAACGACAATAATTGTCGTCACTCGGATGCGAATCGTCCCGCACCCGAGGCGGTCGCTGTCGCTGTTGGCTTGATTTGCTCAAATACTCGTGAGGTGTTTCGCAAGCCTACCGTCCCGCTGCTCTATTGGGTGAGTAATACCCTCACTTCAGTGTGGAGCACTTTGTAACCCTTGCGTCGGCAATTGCCAGGCATGCAAATTAGTTACGTGATCCAAGACTCAATGACAGAGCACTTTGTCTTTTGATGGCGGTTCTTATCGACCGTTGTACATCACATCGTTGTTGTCTGTTGAGTCATTCATAAATGTTTGTATGTTTTTTTTTTCGTTTCTGCTGCTTACATGGAATGGCAGTGACATTCTTTTGGACAGGGGAGTGCTGCTGCGGCATTTCAAATGTACTCGTTTTGTGGTCAGGAAACGATTCTTCTGAACCAAAGCGGTGTTTAATTGACAAGCGTCTAGGGGATATAAAATGAATGGATACGTGTTAACAAGGCAATGAGGTATTTTCGGGAATGGAAGAGTCATCAAGATCAAGCAAACGACTGAGACGATCATTCTAAAAGGAATGAGTGCACAGCGTTAGGTTAGGTAGGTTAGGTAGGCGGGCTGCTAGAGCATTCACCAGTACACTTAGACCATATTGGTCCATTGTGATACCCATAGTCAGACTACTGCCACTGATTGACTATTGCAGTGATAGCGCCGTTAATTTGATCCCAACGGCAAATAGTGACTGGACCAGATTTGAAAACCAGATAAGATCGTATTAACTTTGCTTTCACTGGGATTCGAACCGGGGACCCCGCTAACCAGGGGCAGGCACTCTACCAACTGCGCCATCCAGTCGTTGTGCACAGCGTTACGTAATTTATTCTGTGAGGCAAAAACACTTACTGTCCAAGTCCAATTCGACTGAGGTATGAGGTTAGAGCACATCAGACGGCACCATGAGCTTGACTGAAGAAGGCCACGAACTACCGAACAGTATGACTGGGTAGGTATTTAGTTGGAGTATATGTGACACTGCCCAGCTCTCCAGAATCAGCGCCTAGCTTCCCTGGACCAAAGATTCAGAAATTGCGGACTTAGCATGTGATAGATATATTGGATCTTCTAAGATTGAAGACTGAGAGAGTGACTTAAGCCATCACGTGACGTTCCTGGGCACACTGACAGAATGTGGATTCCACAAATTCACAGTGGATCCTAAGGCATCCGAGCGGAAGTGATGTTCAAAAATCACACACCCCCTCCTAGTTGGTGTATACGAGTGCCCGTCTGACCTACAAACCGTAGCCGTAATAATAATAATATGGGTGGCGCAACAGTCCAAGGCGGACCTGGGCCTAGCTTCTCAGCAACCACTCGTGTTGCGCGTGCTATTTTTCTTTCACGAGTGGAAGGCAATTGAATGCCGACTCCGAACGGCGAAGTTGAGAAACTTTCTGTAGACAGGAATACTCTTTGAGCATTGTCAGTGACTCGAAAGAGGTGGAGCCGTGGATTATCAAAGGTGGTAAACTCGGGTATCGAACCTGGCACCCTCTCGTAGGAGTCGACGCACTTACCCCCTGCGCCAAGGCGACTTCAAATCAATCAGTCGGGTCCATTGTGTTCTTGACGGGTGACATATTTCCACAGTAAAACCTTTAATTTGTAAAAGGATCCAGATCGGAATAAGT
Organism: Eristalis intricaria; assembly: GCA_964034865.1. Taxonomy (NCBI): domain Eukaryota; kingdom Metazoa; phylum Arthropoda; class Insecta; order Diptera; family Syrphidae; genus Eristalis; species Eristalis intricaria. Next base: position 49,970,729 of record OZ035875.1, read on the forward strand.
TCTGGTTAAGAAGCAATCGAAGGTCCTTTAAACCTTGTGGAACCTTCTTAGTTGCCAGGCCTGCAATCCATGAAAGGTCTGCGCCGAAGCAATAGTTTCCTACCATCGCTGACGGTCCTGGGCACACTGCTGCCAGGCATCACGACCGCGTTGATTTGGTCCTTAAGCCGGAGGTTCCATCTTCCTCGCCTTCTCGAAACAGAAGACTCGCATTCGAAGACACTCCGACCTGGTTTCCATACACTTGATGTGGTCAAGTCATAAGTTTTGCCTTTCCGACAACACCCACATCTTGGTACATCGTGTAGAATTCGCGAGTATGTCCCTTCTACATTCGTCTTCCTCGTAGACGGGATCGTATATCCGACGCAGAATTTTTTATTTCGTAGCCACAAAGAATCAGCTCTGCTGCTTGGCTTTTAGTCCAGCCGTCGGCTCCATAAAGCAGGACTGGCAGAGAAAGAGTTTCGTAGAGCATGGTATTCGACAAATCGGAGTATCATCGCTTGTCGAGGACGAATCTATGTCGGATCCCCACGAGGATGTCGTTTGTGGAGTTCACGTACGTCCCAAGAGAGACAAGAAATTTAGTACCTCAAAATGTTAGCTGTCTACCGTAATGCGGTTATGACCGTTGAACAGTATCCCAAGAGATTGCAGAAGCTCAAATATGAGTTCTACGATCGGGCTTGCATCCTGTGGAACACTCATATTCTTACTGTGGTAGTACTGCGACATGAGGCTAATGAGGCAAGTTTAAAACCAACGTCTTGGTTGACTATCCCAAAGTTCCGACCTGTAGACCTGGACCTCAATTCTACAGCAACCACTCGTGTTGGACATGCTTTGTGACATTGGCGAAAGTATTGAAAGCTTTGGTCTCGCAAGGAGGATCTTCTACAGCAGCCAACTTGGATAAAGGTTTTCTAATAAGAGGCCATCACCAGATCGGCCATTGTTGTCAGGTATCCAATTTGGTTCAAAATAAGTTCCTCGCAGATGGAGAATGTGAAGCTACAAGAGAGCCAGATTCTTCTTAGATTTCTGTGTCCGTCTGTATACTTCACCTAATTCTGAGCGCAAGAAGTTCTATTCCAACGAGGTTTTGTGCAACCATCTAAACTTGAACTGATTTCATTGTCAATTTATTTCGAAGTCATATTGCGTCGATTCCGTCAATTCCTCTTCTTGAACACTTAGGCCCCTACGCTACGAACAAAATGTCACTGGCAGTTTCAAAGAGCGACCTCACAGTGTGCCAAGTAAGAGTTCTTGTGGTCACCCCAAACCCCATGCTCTGTGGTCCCTGGCCTCCTTTAAATTTGTTGATACAAACCCCGTTGTCACTCTGAATTGTCGAGCCATGTAGGGATCTTAATAAATCATAGCGATTGCAGCGGCCTGAATTGACTTGATGAAAATGGGGAGTGAGCAAAATGTAACTGCGACCACATCTAGGGCTCTAGAGCTACCTCGAGAAATTTGACAATCACTCTAGATGGAATGTCTTCATAGTCTGGTCCTGATAAGGTGATTCTGTTCGTTATTTTCTAGCTGCTTAATGCCGGATTTGGCAACTCGACCAGTAGGTGTTCCATGGTTTCCTTTGATTGTCCGCTGTGTCTACAGTTTTCTGCTCCATTTAGTTGCATGTCTGACAAGTCTGACCTTGTTCCGATTTAGGGCCCCTTTGGTTTTCAAGAGATCTACCCTCATGAACTTTTTGAAGCCTGTCCCTCCCTCCTGACTGTTTCAGTTTGGATGCAGGATTTATTTGAGCAGTTGTTTAAGTGTTGCTGTGTGTTGATATTGCTCAACCCTTGGAAAGAGGGAAATGTCCAATAAAATGAGTTCTTGCCCTTTTTTCTTGGATGTCTGCTTTTTTATTGCTCTCGTGGTTTTCATGTCCTGTCACTCATATCCAGCTTTAACCTGTTGCATGTTAAATGTTGTGTGACAATCCCAATCAGCCCTGGGCTTGATCATGAAGCTATTTAGGGCTTTAAGGCAGGCGGCATCAGCCATCATCAGAACTGTGCGACAGTTCACTGAAATTTTGTTTAAAATTATTTATCACTAATTAAAGGGGCAGACCACATTATGTTTTTCGTTTTTTCTAGTGACTGGTGAGGACAATTTGACCGAACCACTATGTCCGAGCACTACAAGCCGACATGAGCTACATGAGCTGACGAAAAGTACAAAAATTGTTCCCAGTGATACCCCTCATTTAAATGCATTGTCTGCTTTAAGAAGTTAATAGATCATTTGCTTGCTGTTAGATTCCTTACTTTGCGTTCTTGACAAACTTACGCGTGATTTGAGATACGTGTCAATGTCAAACGTGGTCAGTTACCATTCCCATTGCATCGTGGAAAGACTTACCCTAGAGTTAAATTTTCGTTGGGTGCGCCTTAGATATGCTGGGAGAAGATTTGCTTTGTTCTTCAGAATATAGTGACTCTTCAGGGCTCTCCAGACGTACCTTGATGATAGAAGTCCATCCGGTAGACGCTCGCTCGTCAGAACGAGGATAAGGTGGTTTAGACCAAGTTCTAAAACTAGCCTGGTTGCGGTTAGCTCCTCATAAGTTAGGGTCGATGTATGAGGATTGAGTGGACTGGAGATCTCTCGTGCAAGCTTTGTGACTCAAAGTTCGACGCTTAAAACATAGTCGTGGTCAATATTTGCATAAAAAATCTATAGAAAGTAAATGGTAATCTTGTTTAATGAGTTCCACTTTTCAGTTTTTGTAGTTTTGTTTTTTTGACCGTTACAAACTAAACTCTTTAAAATCCTCCCTTCGCTTAGGGGACAGTTGATAAGGAACCGCAAAGCAAATAAAGATCACCATCGTGACACGTCCACGCCGGGATACCTTCATCTGGCAAGTAGAAGAACCAGTTTGAGGGCTTCAGTCGTAAATGTCGCGCTGTAAGAAATACAATGAACAGCTTTAGACGCTACATCCCCAACCATCTTCACTCTATACCAAGTGAACTGTCTTTTCAGAGATCGCAGAATAAGACCAACCTCAGTTCGAATGTGGCTGCTGAAAGTTGTTCCCCAAAGCACAAGTGTTCATTGCCTTCACGGGATAATCGACGTTGGTTTCTCAGGATCACCACCATTTATCTTTAATAAGTGTGCCACAGCATTGCCTTTTTTCCCCGACCATCCATCATAATCACATCGAAGAGAGCGAGAGAAAGAGACTTCGCTTTCCAAATCGAGGCTAACAAGGTGCCTGACAGTGCAGTAGCACCACAACACGGCGTCAATCATCGGTTCGCCTGTCAATCATCAGCTAAGCGGAAAGCAATTTACCAAATTTTCCGTCCGTACCGCGAGTATCTTTCCATTACCTTGAACCTTAAGGCGATGCGATGCGATTCCTCGAGTCCATCAAGCACACACACACGCTCTTCTGCGCCCCTCGTAGAGAGCGTATTTAGTAGGTTTCTGGGGCATTTGACGGCCTTCCTGCACCGATGCGCGTCTGCTGCTCACGGGTGGGTGTAGTGTAAAACCTTTCACTTGACTCCACTGCCGGAGAACAAGGCAAACAAAAAGTTTTTAATTGAATTCCACGAAGCGAAATGGTCGGTGTTACGCTTTGCTGGTGCACATGCGAGAGCACGATTGATATTGTGTAATTTGCCGGATGACGTAGATGAAGGAGTTGTATCCGAAAGATGAAATGGTGGCTAAAGTGAGTGCACTGCATCTGAGAGGCGCAATTGGAGGGCTCGCATGTGTGCGAACAGACACGTTGCCGGGGTTCATTTCAGTGTCAATTAACGATTTATGACGCACTCGACTTCGGTCGCAGATAAGCGTCAGTAACGCAAGACAGTTGTGTGATTTATTACCTTTTCCATTTGCCTTAGTTGAGTCTACTCTGAGTGTGCTTACAGGGAATACTGTATGCGAAGTTCTGTGAGCCTAGCTAAGTCCAAAGCACACACACGGTGAGGTCATCAGCTGTATCTAATCTAATCTGCTGTGACATTCAAAACAGTTCTGGTGATGCGCTAAGCCGCTGAGGAGATAGGGCCACCTAAGCAACCCTCAGACTTGATGCGGTTGTTCGATAGTTGAATTCTAACAGATTTTACAGAAGAGAGGGAAGATTTTATGTTGGTTGGTTGGTTGATTTAAGTGGCATTGTGCGCCGTTTTGATACCACACTTCGGAGACCTGGGATATTTTGGATTGGCTAAATCTAATCTCTGGAGTCTAGATTCTATTCGGTTATGTTCTTTATACTTTGATAAGCCATCTCGGAGAGGTCACTAAGGAAAGCGCGGTATGTCTATATTTGGCTAGTGTCGGACAGGCACAGATAAAGTGAGGCAGATCTTCCTCTAGGAGAGCGTCGAGGCAACGGCGGCAGTTGAGCGGTATTCCGAGTCTAGCAGCGTAGATAGGCATCTACGGCCAGTGTCCTGTGCTTAAATCCACGACTCTAGATATTTTGGAGCGGTTTCTCTTGAGGAGTTCATCAGTCCTGCTTTTTATGTAGGAGGATCAGGTTTTCCTAGAAAATTTGTATTTCGATCTCACAGTCCACCTTCTACCAGCTAAGGACAGGAAGTGGTGGTAGATGATGTATTTGAGGTGATTAATTAGGGCTGCCACCATTTCAGTGAGGGCGTAGCCGGAAGGTCCTCGCTTGGCCAGTTCGTCGGCATCTCATTTCCCTCTACGTTGCCAGAGGAAATTTACTTTGCACTTGCTTCTGGCCTGTTTGAGTTCTTCCTTTCACTGTTGCATCAATTAAGAGGAAGGGCTTACTATGGCTTCTTGGCTGTCGCTGCAGATAGATACGGCTCTACCATAAGGGCATGTAATGCAAGTTTACACTCTTCTCTGATCGCTAGCACTTATTTGCTCCTTCTTGTCGTCGGTCTCATGGGTGACGGCACCGTTGCTCGTGTTCGCATGCGAGTACCGATGGTGTTTGCTATGCGAGTGAATACTCTGAACGGCCATGTGGTACGCATCTGGCATGCTGATTTTGAATCGACGCCAATGCCTCTTGAGTGTAGTCATCATAATCTTCTCGTGGTTCCCTTAGCAAAAAAGGGAGTCTATTGTATTGACGAACTGCCTGACTAGACTGCCTAGAGCGGATTTAACATCCACCCTAAAATTAGGTGTCCTACACAAGACACATTGTTGGAGTTGATACAAAATATCAGAGAGAGATACCTTGACCCATTTAATTTGTGCCCGCGCACCAGACAGCGAGCGCTTAGTAGACCCTTCCTCAACTCACTTGATGGAAGGCTCCAAAGGAACTATTTGTGCCTCGGGTTCACTCCACGCCAGTCAGATCCATAAACAGACAAGTTAGAAGACGAACCGCTGGACAAATTCAGTGCTTGCTGGCTTAACCTTGATACTGCAGCTACAGCAAGGACAAGAGCTGTAGAAATCAACATCGTTGACTGGATCGGGTCGCTAGAACGTGCGCACATTAATCAAGTCCTCACCGAGCACTGTGCCATAGGTATACATGCAGTATATCGACTTTTGCAGAAGTTCCAGAAACGAGGAAGGAACAGAATCTATCCATCAGCAAAGTTAAGAAGGTATTCTCTCTCTTAAACGACTGGATGGCGTAGTTGGTAGGGTGCCTGCCCCTGGTTAGCGGAGTCCCCGGTTCGTATCCCAGTGAGAGCAAAGTTAAAACGGTTTTATCTGGTTTTCAAATCTGGTCCAGTCACCATTTACCGTTGGAATCAAATTAACGGCGACTACTGCAGTAGTCAATCAGTGGTAGTAGTCAGACTATGGGTATCACAATGGACCCGTATGGTCTAAGTGTACTGGTGAATGCACTAGCAGCCCGCCTACCTAACCTAACATATTCTCTCTCTTGCACTCATATTGGAGCTGGAGGACTTAAGCTGTGTTGAATTGAGAAACCTCCTAAGATTCACCCATGAGGCCGGCTACAGAATTACAGTATGTCTCACTGCTGTTTAGCACGAAAAACGGTCGTCGAATCACCTAGTCACCCAATTCCACGCTCTCTCAATTCACGAGACGTCCGACTATGTCCCAAAGTTTTGGCTGAATTTGGCATTGGTTTTGTCGACTTAAAGGGCACTGGTGGTAAACGTATAATTGGCGTACTGAGACTAAGGCATCCAGACCAATTCACGTCTCCTCCTCAAGTCGCTCGTGCTGCCTACCCCATGTGGCATCAGCTCTGTGATAGTCCGAGACTGGAACCCGAGACCCAAGACCCAATCTTCAGGTAACTGTTCTAAAGAAATGAGTCGTAGAGTGCGTGGAGGGAACCTGTTAATTGCTAACCCAATTGGAAAATTAACTCATCTACTATGCTGCAATTAAGACAGTTCGAAGATGGTGACCGTCAGAGTGTCGGAGTATTTCTAAAAGCTTTAACCATCAAACCTCTTTCAGGCAGTGTTTCTTAAGGAAGACTAGGACCAGGATGATATCAATGACAGTGCTCACATGGGCTTTTCGATCTGAGCTCACAAGATCGTCGGATTTGGCATTGAGTGAGTGGGATGTACCGACAATCCACCAAAAATTCCATCTCTATAAATATCCTCGGAAATCTTGCGAATTTGCTTTCAAATCTTTGTTTCGTGTTTTCATAAACGCCCGTCTGGACTTGGACCGGATTTGCATGTTTATCTTCAACAAACAAAGGCCAACGATCGCATCAAACGCTGTGATCATCATCAAAGTCATCTGCAATTGAATGAATTCTTTAATTATTTTCAATAAACACATGAAAAATGCCCCGAGTATGACGGTCATAAATCCCGCTTGAAAACATCTGGCGAGTTATTTGAATATTTGAAGAATTTTCATGTGCAAATTACTCGGAGATTTTTTTTTATAATATTTTACTACCCACTGCTGCGAGCAGCCGTTTGATCAGACGATCCTCAGTAGGTTCTCAGTGGCAGTGTCAGTGTTGCTGGTGTAGGATTTCGATGAACTAGTCTTCTTATTCAAAAATCATTTCGAGATAATTATAAGAAATGCTGTACTCATACACATTTTCATTGCGAAGAGAGTGATGATAGGATATTGAGCCAAAGAAAGATTCACGAAATTTAAGAAATTAGTGGTCTCAAGCTCCAAGTCGTCACTTGATGCGGCTTGGAAATACGGAAACTACTACACTCCAAGACCTCGGTTCGATCTCCAGGTCGCTAAATCCTATATTCCAGCGCCTCATTTGATTCACTACCAAAGATCAGAATCTATTGGATGTCGAGATTGTACATTAAATACGACTGGTTGTTGTAAAATTAATGCACAGGTCAATGTTGCTGCTAAAAAATTTCAAAATGTCACAATTTACAAAGCAAGTCTGTAATTTTGTGAGTCTTGCCAAAGGTTGCCATAAAGCAGAAGAAAGGCTTTCGACTATAAACTCCTGCAGTCAATCACTAAAGTAAGTACACAACATAAAAGTTGCCTACGTTCTAACACAAAAATGACTTTCAAACGAGACTCAAGAGAAAAAAATCATAAATGCAGTTTTCTAATGCACTTCTTCTTTTTCTTTATTTGGCTCTACAGTCCGTGGTGGACCTGGGCTTCAACCAACAAGCTTCTCCAACTAGCACGGTATCTGGCTAGCTGTCTGCAGTGTCGCACGCCAAGTTGGTTGAGGTCCTTCTCCACCTGGGTGCGCCACCTTAAACGCGGGCGTCCTCTGTTGCGTTGTCCTACGGGCTCGGAGTCGAAGACTCTTCGGACCGGAGCTGAGTTGTCCATACGCTCTACATGACCTAGCCATCGTAGGCGTTTGATCCGAAGACGCCTGACTAGGCTCATGTCGCTGTACAGACCGTACAGTTCGAGGTTGAATCTTCTCTTCCAGAAACCGTCAACGCAAACAGGACCAAAGATCGCATGCAGAGCTTTTCTCTCGAAAATACCAAGGACTTCCTCATCCGCTTTTGAGATTGTCCATGCCTCCGCGCCGTACAGCAGGACTGGGGTGATCAAGGTCTTGTATAAAGTCAGCTTGGTCCTTCGAGAGATGGCTCTACTACTCAATTGCCTCTTGAGCCCATAGAAACAGCGGTTGGCAAGAGTAACTCTGCGTTTGATCTCGGTACTGATGTTGTTGAATTGTCCTTGACTACCTCGAAGTTATAGGTGCCCATTGTGAGGCTCTGTCTAAGACGTCGATGTTGTGTGTCCTTTCTTGATGACAGCATATACTTCGTTTTGCCCTCATTCACCGCCAGACCTATTTTAGCCGCTTCCGCCTCAATGCCAGCAAACGCCTCATTGCCGGCTCGCTGTGTTCTGCCAATCACATCAAACATCCGCGTATGCGGACTTCTGGAAGATCGTGCCTCTAGTGTTGGCGTGTGAGTTTTGCACGATCTCCTCCAGGATGATGTTAATGAAGTCACATGAAAGCTCGTCGCCTTGTCTAAATTCTTTTTTGACATTGAATGTCTCGTTGAGTTCGTTAGCGACCTTGATGGAGCAGCGAGAATTCTCCATCGTCATCCTGCACAACCTGACGGGTTTGGCAGGAATGTCAAAACTAGACATGGCGTGGTGTAGCTCGTCCCTATGCACGCTGTCATATGCGATTTTGAAATCGACAAAAAGGTGGTGGGTGTCGATTTGCATTTCTTGGGTCTTTTCCAGGATCTGCCGATGGTGGACTTCCCCGGCCTGAAACCGCATTAATAAGGACCTATCAGGTTGTTGACGAATGGTTTCAGGCGCTCACACAAAACGGCAGAGAGGATCTTATAGGCGATGTTAAGGAGACTTATCCCTCTATAGTTGGTGCAGTCAAAGGGGTCTCCTTTCTTGTGGATCGGGCAAACGATACTGAGATTCCACTCGTCGGGCATGCTTTCCTCCGACCATATCTTACAGATGAGTTGGTGCATGTACCTTACCAGCTCATCTCCAGCTGCCTTAAACAGTTCCGCAGACAGTCCGTCTGCACCAGCAGCTTTATTCGACTTTAGTCTCGATATCGCTATCTTGACTTCGTCTAGGTCGGGGGGACGGCATTCTCGTCGATCATCGTCCGTATTGAGTGGGACATTCTGCCTGACAGCGGTATTGGAGTCTTCCTCGCCGTTCAAATTCTTTCCAGATTCTCAGTATCGACTGCGAATCTACTACGAGTTGTCCCTCTGCGTCACAACAGGCTTCTGTCCGAATTTTGTATCCATTGGATAGTCGTTTTACCCGTTGGTAGAACTTTCGGACGTCATTTCTGCCGTAACACCTCTCCATGTCCTCGGCCCCGCGCTTCTCATGCTCTTTCTTTTTCTTTTTGAGAAGCCGGTGCTCTTCCCTTCTTTTAAGTTCGTAGAGCTCACGAACCGCTCTCGTCCTTCTGTCCAGCGTCGCCTTGTATGCCACGTGTTTCGCTGAACGTGCCTGCCTGCACTCGTTGTCAAACCAGGGGTTTTTTTGGCGTGGCGTTTTAAAACCCAGCACATCAGATGCAGCACCTCTCATGGCTTTTTGGGAACGGTTCCATTGTTGGTCGATTGTTTCGCCTGGCAGGGTTGGACTCTCTGAGAGCTGTAGGGAGACTCGATCGGCAAAGTTGCTAGCGGTCAATTGCGATTGTAGCTTTCCGCCGTCAGACTGTTTTGGTCTTGCTCTACTCCGTTGTCCTATCGATATCCGTGTTCTTACCTTGGCTACAACAAGGAAATGATCCGAGTGGATGTTGGCTCCTCGGAATGTTCGAACATCGAGAATGCTGGAGGAGTGTCTGACGTCGATCGCAATGTGATCAATCTGGTTGACGGTTGATTGATCAGGAGACCGCCAGGTCCCTTTGTGGATGTTGAGGTGAGGGAACCGCGTGCTGGCTACAAAGAGGTTTCGCCCCGTTACGAAGTCCAAAAGTCTGAGTCCGTTCTCGGACGTGTTGTCGTGCAGGCTGTGCTTCCCGATGACTCTAGCAAAGACGTCTTCCTTGCCCAGCTTTGTGTTTAAATCTCCTAGAACGATCTTGGTGTCGTAGCTGGGGCATTGATCGTATGTTCTTTCTAGGAGATCGTAAAAGTCGTCTTTGCTGTCGCCATCTTTATCCTCCGTTGGGGCGTGGGCGCATATCAGGCTGATGTTGCCGAATGTAGCCTTGATGCGGATTGTTATGAGGCGCTCGCTTATTTATTCACATCCACATCATAGAATTTGAGTCATCGATCATTGGAGATTTCCGTTGATTGTTTTAGAGACAAATTTGAACCCTTGATGCCGCGTATTGATTGGACTTGTTGAAGTACCCGTTCATTCAAGAAAGAGTCTCTCTTGGTATACGCCTTCAACGTCTTCAGAACTCAGTGACCGAACACCTCTTCCGATGCACGATTCGACAAAGTTTATATTTGTGAAAAACAACTCGAATCTCAAATCAACTTCGGTACATCTGAATTTTTGGGTCATTTTTCACAGCTGGCATCGTTGATTTGGAGCCTTTTGTCAGATCATCCTCCAATTGCCATATCGGCCCTATGAGACGTACCTACGACTTAAAAACACCTTTGGTGATGTGTTCATGTGTGTACTAACAGAATCCGATGTTATTTCCCCAATCTTTTAGGTTTAAGGGGCGGTTAGTGTATTGCTGCATTTTTTTTGTTATAATTTTCGCGCGCTCCATGGATTCCTCCGATTTTTCTGCACACTTTCATGGGGAGTGGCGATGTTTCCGACAGAACTTGCGCTTCGTTGAGGTAGCGGTGTAGGCCTGTATGAAGTGTTTGTCTCGAAGTTTACCACCAAGCCTTGAACAAGCGACTGGAAAAGTGATTCTACTAATAATCCTTCTCCTCCTCCATTTTTACCTCATCCTGTCTCCCCGTGTATCTCTCATATTCGCACACTGTGTGCCAAAATACAGGGTGACCCACTTCTTCATAGACAGCCTTTTTTTTTCTCCGCTCCTCCATCAATTGTAAGACTTGTTAAACAGACTGTATACTGTATTAAATTAAACAGACTGTTTAACTAGTTTTACTTACAACCTATTTGATGGAGGAGAAAAAAAAACAGTCTGTAAAGATGGGGTGCCCTATAATTTAGCACAGCGTGTGCGATGGAAATTACACAAGAGAATTTCCATCTTATCATCATCTGCACATGCTGGTCGATATTTTAAATCGCGACTATAATTTGCCTTTAGTGTCGAAAAATTAAGGGGTAGGAAAATGAACAACTATCAAAATCGTCCCAGTCCCAGTTGAAAAGATCACAAGTTCGCTGTTGGGCGCCACTTTAAATTTTGTCATTTTCTGCTATTTACAACCACCGAATCGGAATTGCATTTGCCATCTTAACGAAATGCATCACTGTACACGCTGGCAGTTCCCCTCCAATCTCTATCCACGAGACTTGACTGCTTGTTCCACTCTCGCGAAGAACTGATAAGTTCTCCTTTTTCCAAACCATTCTTTCTTCAATCGGGCATTGGTTTGTGAGGAAAAGCATTAACACAGTCTTAAATCTGACCCCCTTTGTAGCTTTATCAATTGGTCAGTCTCGAGGATCTGTCAGGAAACACGAGCTAAGGACAATGAATGTTTAAGTGGGGCTAATGGGGTTTAGTTGGGAATAGTTAGAGTATCTGTGTACGTTACATTGTGTCTGTTTCTTAGAGTCACCTGGAGACCTTGTAAAACGCGAGGCGGCTAGGGTACAGCTCATGACTAACAACATTTTAAAATTCAGCCGATCATGCAGATGGCCCAACCAGTCAATGACAGTGTTCATTGTCTCCCCCATCCACGTCCGTAATTTGAAGTTAATCATGTCAAAAATGATTTATGCACCGACCAGTCTGCAAGGAGCCTCAACAGTCAGACCGCAACTCCAGCTAATAATGCATTTTTTTTCCCAATAAATTGCCATCATTCGTTTACAGTTAATTGCTCATCAAAACAAACGAGATCCAATATATCAATTTCTCAATCTATAGATTTCTTTTATTGCCCCCACCCGTTGCCTTCTTTTGTGCGCACGTCGAACATCATTTATTAAACGCTTCCTTCTTTTTGTATCTTTTCAGCCGTAAAAACTCGTTGGTGGTACGAACCCAGCTTAGCGTGCGAGTTCACGCAATTATTGGTAAGTAACCATAATTAAACACTCTGATCTCATCGCACACACACACGTGCGCGTGTGGTGAGCACAATTGAACATCTATCTGACTTTGATTTCGACTCAGTCAGCTGTTCGTCTGTTGGCCTTGACTCAAATATTTACTTTGTGGGCGAGTGAGTATGAATCAGTCGGACAACTGCGCCATCGATTTTGTGCGAATCGATTTCGACAGGAATTATGAATCTTTTTTTTGGTAGAAAGTTCAACGACGACATGAGGCAACACTGTCTACAATCAGTGGCTGGTTGGATGCATTTCACCCGTTCGCCTTCTTTGCGTCCCACCGCCGCAGGCAGCATTCTAGTTCACCAGAAGTAGCTCTCGAGAGAGCAACAAAAGAACTTGAAACCAACTAACAGATACAACTTTCAAATCCGTTGTGTATCGCTCGAGAAGGCTACCGGTCTTGGAAGACACCGAAGAGACAAAGAACTTGGATGGGAACAAAAAAAAAAACAAAAACAAAAACCTCATCAGAAACTCGTACAACTACGGAAGGGGGCGGGCTGGGAGGGCGGAGGGGCAGCAAAGTATCTTCAAGAAGAGAGAACACAGAAGTAATGATGCCACTTTAGTGACTATTAATAAAACGTTTACCCAGTCATTTTGCCCGGCAGATTTGAGATCGTATTTTGAGTCGTGTGTATCGCAAATGAGACCTAATTTCCACAGTTCGTGTTGTCGGTTCTGTGCGACGACCGGTGGCAGGCGGCTGTTGTGCACTCTCGCTCTAATGGTAGTCGCTGAACGTTGGCCCATCTAGGCTCTGATTTGAGCTATGAAGAGATTGAGCTATCATGCAATGAATCTGACAACCGAACCGTCTGTGTGTGTGTGCGCTGCGCATGCGCTCTTGTAGATAAATGGTCAAGTTCAAGATAGTCCAATCAACCTGCAATCGGTTTTCGGTGTGCGACGGCGACGGTGCACTCTGAGGCGCTTTAGAAACGAAACGAAACGAATATGCAATGAGATGTATGAGATGTATCTTCTGGCTTCCCTTGTGGAGATTTTCTCCATCTCCGATGGACTGTGTAATTTGCCCATCGTGGGATGGGGTGGGGAAGGGGGAGGAGAGAAGGGAGTGTCGAGAATCGTTTCAATTTGACATCCATGAACTTCAGACCTATTTTGTGAGTTGAAATGTGTGTGAGATGGCTGAGTCGGCTCAATTAGATGCAGCAGTCGAGGCGGGGTGGAAACGAGATACTTAATGAGTGTTGTTGTAAATTTAGATTTACAGTTAGGATTGTGTCTATAAATTGAAGACGACAAGACTGGTTTTCGATATGAAGGGGCCATGCTTTCAGCCAGATGACCGGGTTATGCCTTTTTAGGTGCAAAATTGTAGTCTGTTTCTCGGTTGCCTTGTATTTTTATTGGACGTGAGTGACTTTTGAGCTGCAAGAGACTGCTGGTTGGATCACCTTTGGACACAGTGGAAGATTTTTTTCTGTTTTTGTTTATTTTGTTACGACTGTAGGTGAAAATCGTCAAAAGACACTATGGGGACCGTTCCCACATAGCGAAGGGGATTGTAACCCAGTAAAAACAGCTCCCTTCAAATAAAATATATTTCCACTACAACTAAGTTTTACACTTCTTCTTTATTTGGCTCTACAGTCCGGGGTGGACCTGGGCCTCAACCAACTCGAACCTCTCCAACTAGCATGGTCTCTGGCTAGCTGTCTCCAGTGTCGCACTCTAAATTGGTTGAGGTCCTTCTCCACCTAGGTGCGCCACCTTAGACGCGGGCGTCCTCTGTTGCGTTAGCCCACCGGTTCGGAGTCGAAGACTCTTCGGGCCGGAGCTGAGCTGTCCATACGCTCTTCATGGCCTAGCCATCGTAGGCGTTGGATCCGAAGACGCCTGACTAGGCTCATGTCGCTGTACAGACCGTACAGTTCGTGGTTGAATCTTGTCTTCCAGAAACCGTCAACGCAAACAGGACCAAAGATCGCATGCAGAGCTTTTCTCTCGAAGCGACCAAGAACTTCCTCGTCCGCTTTTGAGATTATCCATGCCCCCGCTCCGTACAGCAGGACTGGGATGGTCAAGGTCTTGTATAAAGTTAGCTTGGTCCTTCGAGAGATGGCTCTACTACTCAATTGCCTCTTGAGCCCATAGAAACAGCGGTTGGCAAGAGTAACTCTGCGTTTGATCTCGGTACTGGTGATGTTCGTACTGTTTACTTGCGAGCCGAGGTAGACGAGGTCCTTCACTACCTCGAAGTTATAGCTGCTTATGGTGGTGTTCTGGCCAAGACGTCGATGTTGTGTGTCCTTTCTTGATGACAGCATACACTTCGTTTTGCCCTCATCCACCGCTAGACCCATTTTAGCCGCCAGAAAACGCCACTTTTCCAGCAGTTTTACTTTCTTGGTTTAGATGCATTTGGCAAGAGATTCTCCATTGAGAGTTCTTGCTAACGCCGCAGCTAAGCGCGGGGTGAATTCACAAGGGTTTTAGTCCTTTGAAGATGGCGAAAAGAATTTCTTTCGTCAATAATTGGAAGGACACCAGAGTTTCTGTACTCTTCCAGGCGACGCTTATGCTTACGAGCCAGAATCGTTACTTCATCTTGGACTGACGAAATTCCAAAGATCTCTGTGGATATCCTTGTTTCGTATATACCAGGGTGCGTTGCACTTTATTTTGAAAAGTTTCTAGTATCTTTCTATTACTTTCTTTGGTACAACCTTATAGTTGTATACCATACGTCCAGAGGGGTTTTAGCTCCTGCTTGTATATAAGCAATTTGTTGTCAGTACTGAGCTTGGAATATTTTCCAACAGGCCAGTACATGTCTTTGTTTCTTAATTGGAGCTCCCCGCGTTTCTTTTTGACGTCCTCCTTCTTAACGTCCTCCTCCTTAAGCTTTATCCTGCTCCTTAAGCTTTACATCGAGAGTCATTCCGAGGTATTTCGCTTCATTGCCGAAGGGTATTTGAAACTTATTTATAAAAACGGACAAGTTATTCACGTTCTTATGCGTAAAATTCATATGAACGGACTTAGCTTCGTTTTTCGCCCATTCGTGTATCCGGTCTAAAGCACATTGCAATTGTCTAGTGTATTCTTCTACCGTTTTGGCAGTTTCCAAAATGGCGGTGTTGTCAGCAAATGTACGTAACACTGTGCCTACGTCCTGCGGTATATCGCTGGTATACAATAAGTAAAGGAGGGGACCAAGAACACTTCCTTATGGTACTCCAGCTTGTATAGATTTAAATAGGGAGTATTCTTTCCCACATTTCACACGGAAGATTGTATCCGAAAGATAGTTCGATGAAATTGTGGAAAGTTTTCTCGGGAGGAATTTGCAGGATCTACCGCAGTGAAAAGATGTGGTCTATTGTGGACTTCCATTGCCACACTGATAAATATGATGCTTCAGGCAGCGTTGCCTTGAAGGCTTCCAGTAAACCAGAGTTTTTTTCTTGGGTGCTGTCGTAAAGCCCAGGCCGCCAGTGATGAGTTTTCCGACCTCTAATCTCCTTCGAGAATTACAGAGACTTTCTGGTGGTCTAGCAGCCCGTTGCGTGGTGTTCTTCTCTCGACATCCGACTCCTAAGCTCGGCTACAAGATGGCAATGATCCGAGATCATGTTGACTCGTCGGAAGATATAGGTGCCTTATGTCTTATTCCTGCAAAATACACCCAAAACACATCCACACAACAGAACGAGATCAGTTACAATTTTTCAAAGTCGTATTTGAAGCCTTTTGTCTTGTTTATAGGTCACAGTGCCTAGTCAACTCAAATTGTTCACACACTCTGGCTCTGCGACTCTGGCTGTGACTGCAGCATCTAAGCCCCAGCTTCCGATTTCCACTTGTATCCGAATACAGAGAGTGTGTAGTGTGTACCAGAAATAAAAGAAAAGATACTGTTAGGGCAGTTAACACAAATGAAGTAAGAAGTACGAGTGAATCCAGAGTAGTTCTTTATTATGAGTAGTTTGAAAATTGCTTAACAAGCTCTTTGTTGGTTCGGTCGGTAATTGAAGACCTCGCGAGAGAGAGAGATTGACTTTGATTAGATGCTTCTCGAGATGATGATTTGTTTTTTTTCGTTTCGCTACTGCTTGAGAGGTGTGTTTCATTGGAGCTTTGTTTCCACATCAAATTCCACGGGCAATGTTCATGTTGCTGGCAGTGATGCTGGCATTTTCCTATTTTGCATTTGAAAGCATATCCAACCTCGCTGCATCCGTCGTCTCTCCGAGATTGAACTGTCATTGAATATCTCTGTGCTTCTGAAGAAAAGAAGAGAAGTGTTGACACAACCGCTGTAAACTGCTGTATACGTGATTGCAGGGAATTAACAAAGCGGATACCATGATCAATGACCCTGTGAACTGACGCTGGCTGCTTAATTTACTGTCCAGGATGACACCTCTTAAATTGAACATTTTTGCCGCTTTTTCAAGTACCGCGACGAAAGTAAGAGTCCCAGGCTTTTACACGGTAAAATTATCACACACTCATTCCAACACTCGCCTTAATGCTTCCGATACCAAAGCCTGAGAATAAAAATAAGGAAAGGTATACATAAAGGAAAGGTGCGAATGCGCACTCGAAAGTTAATACAATTTCTGCACACATTCGACTCGGGATGCCAAAATCAGGGCTGTCTTCGCGTGACTTTTCAGATGACTGTCGTTCTTTTGATTCACTTCGATGATATCGTCGATGATTTGCTTC
Source organism: Eristalis intricaria (assembly GCA_964034865.1). Taxonomy (NCBI): domain Eukaryota; kingdom Metazoa; phylum Arthropoda; class Insecta; order Diptera; family Syrphidae; genus Eristalis; species Eristalis intricaria. Next base: position 49,987,598 of record OZ035875.1, read on the forward strand.
TTGTAAGACACTCACGCAACAGAGGACGCCCGGTGGCGCACTCAGGTGGGGACCTCAATTTTGTTTGAGTGCTCTGAAAATTATATATCTCTCAAAATGACGCCTGTGCTTAGAGCTCTGAAATTTCACTTGAGCATTCTCATTTCAGTTAGCGAACAAAACTAATACAAATGCGACCTATCACTCTAGGTTAGGTTAGGTTGAGAAGCTTTTCTGCCGCGCATATAGACGGCAGACACACTTAGGCCAAGCATAAGGCAATTGTGTTACCACACGGATCTTAGGCTTCGCATTCCGCAAACCAATCTGTGCTTTTGATAAAGCGAAGAAGAGGGCTGATTCTGATGCAGCTCAGTTCAGCCAGATTAACAAAGAAATGGGCCTCAGAAGGCTGAGTTTACGGCATGAGAGAGCACTGGAGCTACGTAACAAGTGTTCGATGGTTTCTTCCTCATCCTCGTCCATGCAGCTTCTACAGAAATCATTATAGGGAAGGCCTAGTCTAGAGTCGTGAGTTCCGATGGCACAATGCCCTGTTAAAACGCTAATAAGAGATCTTAGGTTTGGCCTGCTTAATCTGATCAAGCTAAGCGACCGCTTGGGATCGATCATAGGAGTTGTTTGGTAATGAGGCATCCTGTGCCAGATGTCCATTTGCAGTTTATTTGAGCAAGCGTTTCAAGCTTTAACAAATGTTTTATAGTAGCGATTGGCGTGGACGGTGGGTCTCCACCCGGAAAGAGCACGCCCTTTCTAGCGTTTTCGTCCGATTCGCAATTCTCTGGAATGTCACAGTGTCCCGGCACCTACATCAGCTGGATGCTAAAATACTTGGCCATCTCATTAAGAGATAGGATGAAATTAAGGGAAGTCTTGGAATTACAGGTGACTGAATCCAGAGATTTGATCGAACATTGTTTTTCAGCCAGGACAGGGTTTCCTTAATCGCTATTGTTTCCGCCTGAAAGACGCTACAGTGATTAGGTAGCTGCAAAGATAGCTGGAAATTTAGATCCCAGGAATAGACACCAGCAACCACACCTGTATTCATCTTCGATCAATCTGTGAAGATTAGTGAAGATTCACAGTGGACCTTCCAGCGTCTGGTGTTCAGACTCCCAGTGAGATCTGGGCGGTATGCTCGTTGAGAAATTCTTCTCGAAGAGGAGTTCAGGTAGAGTCTACGATCCTACGCAGGTATGCCTCTTTACCCATAGACTGCAGTTCTTGCCAGCTGCTCAACGATATCTTAATCTGATCGCCGTGTTAGCTCCTGTATGTCTGCCAATTTGATCTATCGGAGTATCTTCTTCTTCTTCTGGTGGCGCTACAGTCCGGGATGGACCTGAGCCTCAACCAGTAAGCCTCTCCAGCCGGCACGATCTTTGACCAGCTGTCTCCAACTGCGCACACCAAGTTGATCGAGGTCCTTCTCCACCTGGGTGCGCCATCGGTTCCGTGGGCGTTCTCTATTTCGTTATTCCACTAGTTCGCAGTCGAAGACTCTTCGGGCTGGAGCAGTGTTGTCCATGCGCTCTACATGGCCCACCCATGTATCTATCACTCTAAAAATGTCTCAAAAGTGTAGAACAAGATGTGTATACACAATTTGTTCTCATTTAATAGGAGACGATACTGAAATGGGTATAGGCAAAAATCAGCCGTGGAGACGATAATTACAGACAGTTCTTAGCTAACGCGAATCAGGCAAAACGATGTTTTTCGGACGCTATCATTTTTCTACGCTTGCATGAATCGAAACTATAGTCGAAACGAATTATCGCCTTATGCGCCAGCCGCTAATCGTGAAAAGTGTAGTCAGATATCTCGGCATTAGGTTGGATCATTTTCTGTATTTTAACAAACATATAGAGAAGGCTTTGACCAATGCTAGAAAAGCCTTTGCTGTGGCAAGAAAGCTGTTTTACAGTAGCCAACTTGATACCAGGGTGGAGGTAATCTGCTACATGGCCCTCATAAGGTCAGTCATGCTGTATGGTTGTTCCCTTTTGGAAAAGATGAGGGTGTTCGAGAGACGGTGTCTTCGGACCTATCTCCGGTTGTATCGGACACCTGAATTCGAGTACAAGAATTACTATCGCAACGAGGTCTTGTACAACAGGGCTGACGTGAAAAGAGTAGACAATTTTATAATTTCACTAACGCGACGACACATTGCAAGGAGTATGATATCTACCAACAGTCTGATCTTCTTCGGCTTATTACCCGAACTTTATGTATCATGAGAGGCTTTATTCGCTAAATCTGATTCAGGACATGAGTGGATGTCCTATAATCTTCCACGCTGTACGCCGAACAGTTGACAGGCGACTCCACTATGAATCGGATATCGCTCGGGTACACGAGGATCAGTCAGATCGAGTAAATCTTAGATGGGCAACAGGCACAGGATGCCTAATAACCAAACATCTTTGGCCAACGGTCGACCCTAAACGATCGCTTAGCCTCATCAGAATGATTAGACCGAATCTTAGATGTCTCATCGGCGTTATAACTGGGCATAGGCCTTGTTGGGACTCACGCCTCTAGACCTTCCTTGATTTCTGAAGAAGCTAAAGAGATCAGGCGGAGGATGAAACTATTCCACATCGCACTGCTAGCTCCTTCCGCTTACGACTTCAATAACCTGGCTGAACGAAGTAGCATACGAGTCAGCCGGTTTATTAAATACACTAACTACCGTGAAGAATAGGCACTTATAGATCTACGTGGTAACACAATGGGCCTATTCTAGTCTAAGACCAACTGATGTCTAACAGCAGTCAGCGACTTCAAGTCTTCAATCTTATCTAACCACGGTCCGGTGTAGTTCCTCAAATATGACCGAGAACACTGTTATGTTCCATGGCGCCAGATTCGTTGATTGATTTCGAAGTTTCTTGTTTTCTTGTTCTCCTGGACATCATGTGTGCGACAATTTGATTAGAATCGATGCACGGATTGAGAAACGCGTTCGGGGAGGATACATTCTCTGGTTAAGGACCGATGAATTGGTTGGCGATCGTGCCTCTTGATGAACCAGACATAAGCGTCTAGATTTCTAGTTTAACCAGCGTCAATTGCAGCCTTGGAAGATTTAGTTCTTATCTAAAATACTCGAATAAGTGACTCAAATTAGACTCTGCGTATGGATCATTTAGTCGCGGTTAGAAAAGTAAGCATTTTCATCCAGAGTTATCCTTTGTCAACTTCAACGTTCAACAATTGAGCTCACTACCTATACAAGTAGAGCCTTATACTACGCATTCTGTCACCCCACCCGTCCAATACGTTGATGGTTTCGGGCTGTAGCTCACGGATTGCTTGCATGATATTGGCCTTAAGTGTGTGAATCGTTTCCGGATTGTTGCCATAACATCGGTCCTTCACGTTTCCCCACAAAACAAAAATCCAAAGGGGTCAATTCGCAGCTCCGAAGCGGGAATTGGTTATCGGCAAGACTCAAAAGATCGATTGTGACATAGGTTGCATGAAATGACATACCACCCTGCATGAACCAGAGATCGTACAAATCCATGTCTTCGAATTTGGAGAACCGTTTTCAGGGTTTCCCAGCGTTGTTCAAGAGAAAAGCAACTCATTTCGTGTATGGTACTGACTTTCTGTCAATATTTCGAGCGGGAAACTGCTGTCAGTTTCAAAATTACCTATAAAAAATCACCTTGTACTTGTGTAGATGGTTAAGACTTATTCCCAAGCTTTAATGCTGATCGTTCTTATTGCACAAGCTACAGTATTTCCTAAACCTCCATTCATCCTCGTTCCGAATCTTATTCAATAAGCCTCTCCTCCTGGCTCAATCCATGGCTAACTCCTTCTGATTGCGCACACGAAGTTGATTGAAGTCCTCCTTCGTTTGTGAGCATCTGCGTAGCGCGGGCGTCCTCTATTGCATCGTCCATTCAGTGTCCCAGATCAAGTCGATCACTTCAATACCATCGACCTCGAAATCACTTTACCCACGTCTTTCCACGTCCAAGTGGTTATTACTTTCGCGTCCTTCGTTCCCACAGGGCGGACCTCACGGTCATACCCTATTCCCGTCCTCTTGCCGCCTAAAGTCAAGCCAAGTCAAAGTTATGATGATGTTCATTTACCCATCTAAAATTGAAATCCTTCCCTCTAATCAATGTCTTTATTTCATTCTTTTTGCAGAAAAACTCCTCACGTCCGAAGGAAGTGATCTCCGACGCGCGCTGTTCTCGCTGAAGCAAGTCTTCCAGGAGGACAAGGATCTAGTGCACGCTTTCGTCGCATTGGGCGGTCTCAATTGCCTGGTTCGTGTCGGCAATGGGGCCGATCAAAATTACCAGAACTATATTTTACGCGCACTTGGCCAGGTAAGCGCTATCGCTCAGCCCTCATACCGCAGTCCCATCGCCACGATCTTTTCTAATTCGCTCAAAGTGGCGGCGGCGGCGGTGGCGGCATTAAACCCTAAATGTTTTCGCTTTTTCATATCCCTCTCTATCGACCATCAACAGGTTATGCTGTACGTTGACGGGATGAACGGTGTCATGAAGCATGAGCCAACCATGCAATGGCTGTACTCGCTAATAGCCTCTAAGTATAGGTTGGTGGTGAAGACCGCACTCAAATTACTGCTGGTTTTCGTCGAGTATGTGGAGAGCAATTGCTATCTGCTGGTGAATGCCATCCATGCGGTGGATAGTGCTCAGGGCACCCTGCCATGGTCAAACATCATGAAGTAAGTTCTAGAGCGGGTTGGTTCCATAGACGACTGGTGATGGGTGTGTAAGCAGGCGCCTGCTACTCCTCCACCCAGTTGTGTGGTCCACTTTTGGTGCATACTCTTGGGCTCCGTCGAAATGTCACATTGATCGAACAGCTAACTGGTGTTGTCTCATTTTAGGCTGCTGAAGGACTACGACAATGCCGACACTGAACTGTTGATCTACGCCACTTCGCTGATAAACAAAACACTGGCGGGGCTGAACGATCAGGACAGCTTCTACGACGAGAGTGACCTGCTGGAGCAGCAGGGAATGGAGGGCGTGATTCAGCGGTACATGTCCAGACCTGGCACTGACTTAGATCTCCTCGATCAGCTGCAACTCTACGAAGCTGTTCTTAAGTGAGTGTGGCGCTGTCATCACAAGGGAGAGTGTAAACTAATGTTTTTGGTGGATTTCTCATTTTCAGATTTGAAGACGGTGAAGCTGATGGCATTCGTTTGCCGGATAATTCTTTGCGAAAGACTCTGCGGTATCGTGCGAGTACGGACTCTGCGGAGCGTCGGAAGTCACGCCGCCACAGCACCGGAACTAGTCCGTCTGTCAATAAAACCATTCAATCACCAAAGAGATGCACACCAACACACGGTGTCCTAGATGAAGATAGTTCAAGTTCCAATAACTCGAATGAGTATGGGAATGGTTTTATGAAAGGTGAGTTGGGGGCTGAATATGAGGGGCATCCAACAAGAGGTGGCATTTTGATTTGATTACAAAAGGGATTATTTTCATGCAAATTCTAGATTCTTTTGATTTCCTATGAAGTATAGACTATGCGGTTATTGAAAAAATAAGACCCTACCCACATTTTTTTTCTCGGAACCACCTAAATGTGGTCAATCTTTTGTTCAAATCTTCCATCCTCCTAACGCATCAATGCGGCTGCATTTCGCGAGTAACACCTCTGATGCTGTCATTAAGGGCGAATGTGTTAGCCATATTTTTTAGGAATATTTTTTCCAAGTTCCGAAGCTAAGATGCCTAAGAACCTTGCGGTGGCTTAGCGGATACGACTTTTCTGACATGCTGAATTAAACCGAGACCAGTCAACTAACCAGTGCTGGGTTACGAGTAGGAAGGCTTACCTGATCTTGACCTTGGCCTTCGCTTGAACTTGATCATGGCGGTGATCTTTGAAGAAGGTCACTCTTAGGATTCTGTGTCTAAGATACCCCGAAGATGGAGGACACCTCCTCGTCGCCTATACAACTTCTGCCGAAGTTTTTTTTTTCCTTGTCCATTTTCAGCTAAATCATCTTGGACACTAGGCTCACGGTGCCTTCATCCATCTTGTGATCATTCAGTTGGGTCAATGTTTCACTCAGGAATAATTTACAAAATGTTAGGCCAATTCCTATAGACTCGACCTGAGATAGGAACAACGTTGTATCATGCCTGGAAAGTTGGTCCTGTTCGTGGTAATTCCTTTCTGCTAATTTCGAACTCATTCGTTCCCAAAAGATTAACCTCGCGATCATTTGCTGTTTCCGCCACCTTGGACATGGAAAAAGTCAAAAGACAGTTGTGATCATGTTCACTTGCTCGAAGTCGTATATTAAACTTCTCGGTCAATTCAGCCATAGATGAGCTATAGCATGTTAAGGAGACGCCTTTCATGCCATACCCATAGCCTTCTGACAATCAGATGAGAAATGATGGCAAGCCCATTTGAGCCAGTGGTTGTAAACAAGTCTCTATTACTGATACAGACTTGTCACTGTTTGGGAATACGCACAATGGCTATGACATCTGGACTGTCAGACTCACTCTACAACTTTCGGCTGATCTTACTCGACAATATGGGCGCTTTACATCAGTAGCCCGCGCGAAAGGCGCTTGATAGTCAATGAGATCAAGAAAAACTCGGGTCTACTCCTGCAAGTAAATAAAATTATCCCGAGGAAAGATCGTTGCCTTATACACGACGATTAACGCAAGTTAACTGGCAAGCTCTTACTCAGTGAGTGAGCACAATGAACGAAATAAGTAGCGCGGTTTGGAGAGCTGACACCTGGTTAACAGCAGACGGAGTGATAAGTCAAGGACGTTCCGTGAACCTAAGTCAGTCCAGGATGATGGATACAATTCTACCAATCGAATGGTTGCCTGCTTCTCTGCCCATCTAACTTACTTCATGAACTTCTAGCTTTGGTTCATTTAAACTGATTTGAATTGACCACGATGGTTTGATAATCTCTCTAGATGGGCTCTCCCCATAGTCTGCTCCTAGACACTCGAGGAGTAGGCTCCCAATGGTGTCAATTGATTGTCCACAGTGTAGCGCACCGTATAGTGTCCACAGATCAGGCTTGTTCAGACTTATAGCTTCCCAGGTTCAACTATGTAGTTGCCTCCTGACTGGTCCAGGAACGGATGCTGCATTTATTTGAGCAGTTGTTCAAGTATTGTGTGTTAATGTTACTGAATCCATGGGAAGAGGGAAAGGCCCAATAAAATTAGTTCTTCCACCTTTTTTTAATTTCTGTCATTTCCTTGTCTACTTGGCTATCATGCCCTGGCTCTCATATTCATTTTAACCTTTATTGCTTTGCCTGCGCAAGGAATGTTTTAAATAGCCCTGGAGTTGGAGTGAAGCTGTTAAGGGCTTAAAGTACTCCTTTGCTATCTGAGAGTATCGACAATTTAGAATTCTCTGGATTCCTAAGGTTGATGCAATGTGCTGCTTCATTTATCGCGAAGAATTCAGCTTGGAAGATTGTGGTCTAACTGGGGAGAGGTGTGTGTAAGTTACATCTAAGTAGTACAAGGCCTACTCTTGATCCACTTTCTGAGTTCGACCAAACTATGTACCATCTTGGGCGGTCGTCATTCATCCCAGGAGGGCTTTTGGTCCACTCTTCTCTTAAGGTGGAAAGAACTAGACACTTGTAGGACGCTTATTGAGCCTTTAACAAATACAAACTAAACAGGAGTGAAATAAGAAATGTGGCCATTATGTGGATTCTGCCTTCTCGGTATGCATGCCATCAGATTGCGAGCCCCCACAATGACTTCTGCTGAAGCTGAAGAGACGAAGAGGAAGAAGAAACTACGCTTCACTTCCTCGGTACCTGTGCAGCCCTTGCTGGATATACTAGTCAATTTCTTCTACAGCAGCCTAGAGGAAATTTCACTCTTTAAGACTCAGGACATTATAATTTATCAGGAAATCAAATTGGTTGTAAACCAGAACAGGAGTGTGCTATTCAAGATAGGTCACTAGGATACCACTAAGTAGCTATCAGGAGTAGTCCCTGTGAATAAGAGAGAGAGACCGGTTTAAAGCACCAGGCAGTGATATCACAACGGATGCATTCAGGATCTGAGTGGGTCACAACTGTTAGAGCTGACAGTCACCTTAACCTAACCTAGGTGATTGTCACAACTGGAACCCAGCACAGCTACCACCTGACCGCAAGTCGAACTTTTACCCTCTTTTATTTAATTGATTGACTGTATATATTCGTAGCTATGGATAACCCATCCATTGGATTTATTGGCAGTAAACAGGCCCAGAATACACTAGAGAGGTTCGGCAGTCGGAGGACAGGGAGAGATCGCGATATCTCCTATTTCGGTGGCTTCATTCGTGTTTGATCCGTCAGTGCATACTTCCAGAGTTACAGATTTCCTGACAAAATCTTTTACCCAGACTTCTCTATCTGGGATCAATGTTGTATGCCCAAATCTGAAGTCTAAGAAAGGCCCTGTATTATATCCTAAGCTGTTTGTCTTGCTGCAACGTTTGCATTCCCTCAGCGTAATTTACTGCCATGGTAGCTACCAAGCTCAGCCATGTCAGGTTCCCGGAAATGTTCATGGGAAGCAGCTGTAGCATTGTTTCCATGGCGGCTGAGGGTGTGGAACGTAGTGCACCGGTGGTGCAAATACACTCAGATCTCTGGATACAATCTATTTTGAGATAAGCTTTGTTTTTAAATGCTGGTCAGTGCATCCAGTGTGTCATTCTCCGTTTGTGTCCCCCAGTCAACCTCCTGCAAGTATAAACGCTGCCGTCACCTTCCTACTCCGGTCCTAAATATTTCGTTTCCACCTTAGCTTAGAGATTATTATTGTATATTATAGTGGCTCGCAGTAGTGTAGTGGGTTAGTGCGTCGACTCCTACGCAGAGGGTGTCAGGTTCGAATCCCCAATTTACCACCTTTCACGACTCCACCTCTTTCGAGTCACTGACAATGCTCAAAGAGTATTCCTGTCTAGAAAAAGCTTCTCAAATTCGCCGTTCGGAGTCGGCATTAAACTGTAAGTCGCATCTACTCGTGGTACGTTCAACACGAGTGGTTGCTGAGAAGCTAGGCCCAGGTCCAACTCGGACTGTCGCGTGCCACCCATATTTTTATTATCATAAGTATTTGTATTAAATTTTCATGTTGCTTGTGTTCATTTTTTGAATATTTCTTACATCTTTTCAAAAATTCCCTCTCTTGTTTCAGACAATCGCCTCGACAACAGCATCACACCAAGTTTCCGGCGTCGCCGTGAACGTGTCGAACGACAGAAGAGTTTCCTGAAGGAGCAACAAGAGGCCGCCGCCAACGGCCTTCTGGCCGCCTTCGAGAAGCGTGACGAACTGGGTATGTATGCACCTGCACTGATCTTATACCACCAACATCCTTAACCTCACATCTGTGGAGTGCTGACGCATAATAAATGAAAAAAAAAAAATATTACAAAAAAATGCTGCCACTTCGCTCTAATAAGACTGATTAATGCCTTAAAATGCCTAAAATAACCTTAAACAATGCTTAAATATTGGATTTCAATTTGATTTGTATTTTTCTTTCTCTGTCTCCTCTTCTCTTTCCGTTTTCAACTTGGATATTCGTTTTTTTTTCTCTTGTGAAATAACTCAAATTAAACATATGCCCATTCAGGACAATTAGTAACCGCCATGCCAGTGCATTTGAAACAAAACAACGAAAGTCCTCCAGACTCACTTGTTCTAACAAATGACGCCAATAACTACTGTAACAATGCCACTAACAATAGTCTCAGTACAACCACCAACCACACCACCACGAACATCAACAACAATTTCAACAACAACATCAGCAACAACAACATCAACAATAACAACAACAATAACAATAACAACAACGTGAATAACAACGGCCTGGAGAACAGTCCCTCGAAGGCGAACACAAACCCGATCTCGCTGGTGTCGAACGGCTTCGAGAGGAACCGCAGCGCGTCCCAGCTGGGCGTGCTGGCCAACGGTAAGCAACAGTCGGGCTCGCCAGAGTTCCTCAGCAAGAAGAACCTTCTGATGAAGAACAATTACACGATGATCAATGGCATGATGAAGAACATCAATCGCAACGAGAGCGAGAACCGAGACACGATCTCGTACAGTAGTCACAAAAAGTTCGAGAACGACTCGAACCGCCTGAACAACTACTACAGTCAGCTGAGTACACCAAAGAGTACGGTGTTGTGCCAGAAGGACCACAACGCCACGGACGTACCATTGAAGCCACTGCGAAGCAATGTGATAACCGAGCGGAATGGTGGCTCGCCGTATCAGCGGCTGAAGGAGCTCCGCTCTCCGTCGCCCACGGAGATGGTCGGCTTGCCGTCGGTCCCCGAGGCGGTTGTGCTGAAGGAGCCTGTGTGTGCGCCCCCTCCGCCGCCGCCACCACCACCACCACCACCGCCACCAGACCTATGGGGCATGCCGATGAGGGCTCCGTTGATTCCCGCGATGGGCAATGGAACTCCGCCGGCCGGCACGGTGACACCCAGCAAGTTGATTGAGAAGGACGGTTCAGGTGAGTCTTGTGCGCTTCTTACTGGCCCCTCCCTCTTTTTTTCACTGCAAACTCTTGGCTACTCTTTACACGCATCACATTCATGTCGATTTTAAGAGCTAACGCTTGCGGTTTTGATTGAAGCCTCTTTATGACTTAGTTACTCTAGAGACCGGGGTGTTCCCAGGGCGGTTCTTTCGATTGTTTGTAAATACGCTGATCCCTTGGGAATGCCCCTTTGAACGATCAGAATGCGATAGCTTGTGCTTATTTGAGTGTCTTCCTCTCGACAGAGTCGGACAACGACGAGAAGAAACTCCTGCTGCAGCTGAAGCGGGACCACACCGTGAAGGATCTCACCACGAAACTCAGCAACATGCCGATGAGTCCAACGCAGGACGACAAGCTGCAGAATCGCATTGTCGGCGACATGACTGGACTGATTTCAAAAGCCAAAGAAGGACTCGCCAAGAGTAAGAGCAAAGGAGAGATCTCAAGGTGAGTGCAAGAATAGAAACTATGAATTCTATGAGGTTATTATTTTTGCTGTTGTAGATTTATTATTCAATTGCAATTTTGTTAGTTCCCAACTTATGACGAACACACGCTTTGTTTCCGTCGTTTTTCTTCTGCACAAGCAATTCAAAGGCACGCCCCAAATCACTGCCTTGTGCCCCCGTCTGTTAAATGAGAGCAACTTGAGCTTTTCAAGATTGTCTTTTCAAAACATGCCCTGCGCCCAATGCTAAACCGGCAGCACCAACGCAATATTCGGTGTGTTTTTTTATATATTATACGCTTAAATTATATGTGCACAAAAAAACGATCATGGGCGCTTAATAATTTATCATAAAAACTTGGCACCACCGACGACATTAATGACATTTGCGGCTGTCAAGGGTTAAATCATTTAAGGTGATCGGTAATGGTCACAATCTTCGGTTTGCGATCGTGCATCGTGACCATATCTTCAAAATGAAAAAAATATTTAATTATAAACAATTTAAACACATTTTGAAACTATGCAAACAATCGATTACGAAACATAAATGGAATGTACGCCGGGTATACGAAAAGTTGCATACTTATGGATGCAAAATCATTTAAAAATTATTTAATACATCAACCACCCGTACAAATGTTCAAAAATATAGGCAAAAAATGCTTTTAGGCGCATAACATTATAAATATGTACAGCAACCCAATGAATGAAAGAATAAATTATCGATAAGGCACAGAAAATTATGGTTGGAAGCACTGTTTTTACCCGCGCTTACTTCATAAGCGGTGATAGATATGATGAGTAACTTAAGCGGATATAGGATTTGTTGTTAGTGTATTTTACATGTAAATTGAAATTTAAGCGTATATAGTGACATACGCTCCTTAGTGGACGACTTGTGTGGCCGAGTGTCTATCTTGCAGAACATGGTACGGCAATCATTCCATCGGTCAAAAGTTTAACCGTGGATGCTTGTTGATTCGTTGACACTTTTGCCTCATCGTCTGTTTTCGCGCGGCCGTTGGTTGCTTATGGCTTTCCAGTAAACAATAGTGCAACTCTGCACATTTCGAACAGCGTCTGGTCGCACTGTGTTTTCCTGGGCCAGATTCTCGTCTCAGTCGACGTGCAGCAACCAACCCGCAAATTCGTATCTTATTACATTCGCTTGCAAAAAAAACACACCTATTGTATGCCTTGCATTACTCTCAACAATTTTCTATAAAACTACTCGAAGAACTCACCACCGAATCATCTTGACGTTAGCACAACAGACTTGAACTGCCCAACCCTGTTGATTTCGACTCATCAACGTACCTTATGAAAAAGACCAATCGCCTACTACCCCAGACCATCTTCCAGAAGAATTTCTCCACCAGCATTCCTTGCAGATCGGATCGAATGTCTGACAGTCAGACCCTGGTCAATCTCCTGCGAATATACACAGTCGAAGGAATGCGTGTAGGAGTCTATTCCAAAGACCTTAATATTGCCTTCTCCTTGGAGCTACCTGACCCCTCCTGGAGCGTTTTCAAGCATAAACCGATGCAATGAAAGAGAGACTTTCACGTCGAATTAGTAACATCTTTAGTCTCTGCGCCCATGGTTATGCCTCAATTTTGGAATTCTGCAAATTTCCATTAATCAACAAACTACCCCACCATTCGTTTCCACGTGTATCAGAGCAGAGATTCATTCTCTCGCCAGACTTCCTCGAAAATTTCGAAAAGAATTTAGCAATTGACGATTTTGTGTTGTAATAGTTCGCGTCGGCATGTTACGATAAATACAGGCCAGTGTCAACTTATTTGCATCCATTTATTTGACACCGCCATGTATATATATGCAGAGATATCTAATCGACATACTGCAGTCCTAATGAGGCCTACTCTGGCATACTTCAGCCCTGATGATGGAAAAACAAATGCTCGACATTCGGATAATCGACTTTCCCAATTATTGGTTTCCGGATAATTTCCGGATAAATTTAAGTACAGACGCCGATGTTATGTTCGAACATAATTTTTCACTAATTATCCATGAGACTATTTTTTCTTTTCCATCCGGCTATACTTGGGCCGCAAAAATCTTCTGGCTAGCTGCCTCCAGTTAGGCAAATCTATCCAGATGTATGAGGCCCTTCTTCACTTGTGTGCGTCATCTTAGACTATCACTTCTGAGTTTCGACAGTCAGCTGATGATAAGATTATGTTTTGACACAAAGACGGCCAAGGAAACAATTTCAGCAAGGAAAGAATTCTGTCATAAAGAACTGAAGGCATTGGCTTACAGGAATTTATGTCGCTGTGCGAGGTATCTAGTCAAACTTTGCTCATTCAAAGGGGTTTGAGGGACAAAAAAAGAAAAGTCACATTCCTAGTCAACAATCTGTGTGAAAGGGTGTTGATGCGTTTGTTTAAATATTCATTGTCTGCTTTGGTGAAATATCCGGATTACCCGTGAGTCCTTTTGGGCGGAATCTCTAGGCACTCGATTTGGGGGATGTCTGAATGGAAAAATTTAGGAATTGATTTGATGTGATAAGAAGTTTTTCTTTCCCTTGCTGAATTATGGCCTGTATTGCTGACAGGGAACAGTTCGACAGTTCGAAATGGTCTCCCATCTGGAGTTGAAGTTGCTTAAGAGATCAAGATGTTGTGCGTTAAGTAGCACTTGATCGTGTCCCGAAAAAACAAGCACACTCCAAAATCTAAATAGAAAGCAAATCATGGTGATTGCCTATTCGACACACATGCAAGTAGAATGGGAACCACCACAATGATTTTTGTAGGAGCTGTTGAGACGAAGAGGAAGAATAAACTACACTTCACTACCTCGGCACCTGCTCAGCACTTGCAAGGACAAGGAAAACCACGCTAGGCAGCTATTCATTCAACAGCCTTGAGGAAATGTCTGACATTAAAATACTGGACATAATAAAATTTATAAAAAATACTAATTAGCTGTAACTCAGCAAAGGAGGGCATAATCCAGGATATGCCACTAGCACAGCACTAGGTATCTTCAGTAGTTAGTACCTAAAGAGGAACCGGCCCGTTAGCTACCGATTAGTGCTGTCACAATGGATCCAATCAGGATTTAAGTGGGCCCGAACTGCTTCAGTTGTGGCAATCACATAAACCTAGCCTAACCTAGCACTTGCTCGTTTTATTGAAATTTCGGTAATTATTTTTGTTTGGCGGAGTCAGGATGCTCAGATTCAGAGATTGAGACGGAACTCTCGTGTCCGATTGATGAATTTGGTTGATCCACCTTAGTCCCGGACAACGTTCTACTCCATGAATAGCTCGAAGCTTTCACGAGCATACCTTGCCCTCTATTCACTTTCCTCGAAACTTCTGACAATAATAATAATATGACTGGACCTATTGTCTGAAGGGGAACTGGGTCCTGCTTCTACAATAACAGCTCATAAGTGCAGTTCATCTCCCAGAAGACGTCAGGACCTGCCCGATGCCCAAGTTTTAGAAGCTGTTTCTTAAGAGACTATCCTGTGACCGTTGTTAGTGACTGAAAAGACTCTGAAGAATGAATAGTGATAGGTTTTTGTGTCGGTAAATTGTCTCTTTCGAGTCACTGACAATGCTCAAAGAGTAATTCCTGTCTAGAAAAAGCTTCTCAAACTTCGCCGTTCTTAGTCGGCATTAAATCGTAGGTCCCTTCCACGCGCGCCAGAACAAAAGCACGCACAACACAAGTGGTTGCTGAGAAGCTAGGCCCAGGTCCACCTCGGACTGTCGCGCCACCCGTAATATTATATTTTATTAAATTGATACTATGTTCCACCGAAATCATGTGGTTTGGTTGAACACTTACAAATGTTATTAGCTGTCAATTTTGAAGTGGCCAGCAGAACAGCTGTTGAGGGGAAAAAATAGTGTTGAGAAAAAAAGAGAATGAGCCCGTTTATATGTATATTTTGACATCTTTAAATGAACTTACTTACTTACTTATCAGGCTGAGGACCTATGCAGGGTCCGAGCCTGAGTGATAGTTGCTTTCCATTCCTGACGGTCTTGGGCACGCTGCTTCCAGTCATCAAGACCAAGCTGTCTTGCATCCGCGATTACTTGGTCTTTATACCGCAGATTCGGTCTTCCTCTCCTTCTCGAACCAGGAGGCTCGGATTCGGCTTGGACCCTCTTAGCTGGAGCATTGTTGTCCATGCGCTCGATGTGGCTGAGCCAGTGCAGTTGACGGATCTTTGTCTTCCGGACTACATCCACATCCTGGTACAGCTCGAAGAGTTCGGGGTTGTGTCTTCTCCTCCATTCGCCTTCCTCGCAGACGGGACCATATATCCGACGTAGAATTTTTCTTTCGAAGGCACGAAGAAACAGCTTCGCAGTTTTGTTTATCGTCCACTTTCGGCGCCATATAGCAGGACTGGCTTAATAAGAGTTGTATAGAGCATGATGATGCCAGTTGTTATGACAAACCGAAGTAACACCGGTTGTCGGAACGACTGGATGGCGCAGTAGGTAGAGTGCCTGCCCCTAGTTAGCGGGGTACCCGATTCAAATCCCAGTGAATGCAACGTTAATACGCTTTTATCTGGTTTTCAAATCTGGTCCAGTCACTATTTGCCGTTGGGATAAAATTAACGGCACTGTAGTCTGGCCATGGGTATCACAATGGACCAATATGGTCTAAGTGGGCTGGTGAATACACTAGCAGCCCCCTTACCTAACCTAAGTTAACACCGGTTGCCAAAGGCGGTTCTACGTAGGATCTCCACAGTGATGTCGTTTGTGGAGTTTCTTTTCTTACAATGAACACCAAAATATCCTGTAGTTCAAGTCATAGGCTTGTTCGGTTTGACAACCTCCCACGAACGGATGAACTCAAGGAGGTTTCAAATGGATCGTGGGAGGCTTCAAAACCCCGAAAATATATAGCGAAACCAAGGAGGCTTTTTATGAATCTTCGCGCTTAGTCAAAACATAGCATTACTCACGAACAATATCAGATATCGTGGGAGTTGACGGACCAAAGCAACAGACCACGGCAACGGATTTCGAAGTTCAGACTATGCCTGCGCACATTGTCGACACTTAATTGCCTCGGAATGTCAACGTAGAATGGAACATCTCTGAATGAGCTTAATTTTCATTTGTAGACACTTCTTTCCCTGAACTGCGACTCAATGTCGAAACAAAATGGCGACTGTGTGCTGCACTATTTCTCTTCAGCTAAAGTCTCACTAATGGCCTTTCTTTCCGATGTCTTCTTTGTTGTATGCTGCATGTTTATGTGACAATGAGTGATTCTTTGAGATCCCACTTAGCACACAATGTATAATTTTGAAATGATGAATGCATTTAGATCGTCAATGTGCATTAAGAATCCATCTTGCGGGGTTCAGGAACAACATCAATTCCTTGAAGTTCATTCTGGATATCTCGCCGAGAGATTCAAGGGAGGGTTTGGCTAGAGTCCGTTGCCTTTCCTTTGTCCAGCGCTTGCCAGAGCAAGGATATTCCAACCAAACCAAAACAAAAAAATTCACTCCGTTTGATCATTTCATTTTCATCAACATTTTATTTTCAAAAAAAAAAATCAAAAACTAAACTCCATCGTCACACTTCGTCCACTTGCACAAAACAAAATCATGCGTATGTTGGAGCATACTTCTCGTAACACTGAACATAGGCAGCCTTGGCTGCGTCCATTGACATTCCCTTGCGGCTATTCCACGCGTCCCACTTGGCCTTGCCCTTCAGATCAACACCGCCCGGCTTGGCGATGTTGCAGTCGCCGACGGTTGCCTGCTTGAAGAGTCCGTAGAATTCGAGGAAAATCGCATCGCTTGGTTTCTTGGTGAAGGCCTTTGCCTTTTCGCACGCAGTGTTGAACTGTTTGGATTACAGAAACGAAATATTCTTTGAATTTCGGCAGAGTCTCGGGGTTTTGATGGTGTACTTACATCGACCATTTTGACTAAAGTTTGTTTGAAAAGAGCGTCTACTTGCACCACCGACAACTGAGTTTAATGCGGCTCACCGAAAAATGCAGTGGTTTTTATAGCAAGTGATTATCTATCTACTGGCGAAACCCTTTTGCAAGCCACTGTCTGTTATCTCTGTTATCAGACACAACGAGTGCGAAAATAAAGGAAATTTGCACGTATCTACCGGTGAGTTGATATGGACAGGTTTTCAGGTTTTATTGCTTGGTTCCCGGTGATTGATGGAGCTCGTGTCGATACACGAACACAGGCGAGACACTCAGGATGCGCGTACTCGTGTTTCCACACTTTTATTTCGGGTCGATATCATTTGTCACGCCACAGCTTCTGACCTAGAGACAGAAAGCACATGTGGATGAGTATTTGATAACCGCAACCACCTGTCATAAGTTACCAGCGGAAGTGGTACACTGTCAAGTTTGTGAAGTAATTTCGTTAATCGTGGGATTTTCCGGGGTTACCCCGAATGAATGGTAGGTTAGTCTCTTTGGGGAAGGTCACAAGTGATTCAAATGGACAAACAGAAGAACTTCTGTTTGTGGTCAATACAGCTCATGGACAGGCTGGAAATTTGTACAGGGCCAGGTCGCCTCGTGTGTGAAATTATTAAGGGTGGGGACTTCGGACAGCAAACAGTTTTAGAAGCTGTTCCTGAGCTTGAATGTTCCGATTTGGGTCAAATATGCCCCGTTTTATTGGGTTATTATATAATTTTTTTTCGAAAAACTGGGAGAGACTAGTTTGACAAGACAATCTTAAGGCCGTTTTTTCACCAGGAAAATCGCTCGCCATGGTCAGGGGCGGGTGGAACAGGTGTTAATCACATGGTGCGAGATCCGAACTATAAGTCTTGATCTTAACCGGGTAATACCCAATTCCACAAATAACCGAATACCCGGTACCCGGGTAATGACCAAGTTGGGGGGTACATGGGTAACTTATACCCGGTGTAACAAATACTCTAATTCAATACAAAAATTAGTAAAGTACACCTTTATTTGGGAATATTACACCGCAGCGAAGAAAGGGAAAATACCGATGGAAGCATAAGTCATTAGGGGTGTCATTAAGTGTAAAATATATATTTTAGCATACATTGGATTTGAGTTCATAGTAAGCATCAGATTAATTTCGGATGAATTTACTGTTATCCACAGCCATACGAGTAATATCCGGGAATGTGGGTACCCTGGTGGGTTTCCTCGTGGGTATGCGGTTATCAAGTGTTCTAATATGGCCCTTGCAACCAATCTCCCGAAGCTTCTAGCAAGTCGCTTTCGATTTGTGTGGCCTTACATTGTCCTGATAAAACACATATCTTCTCCAATCAGACAAAGCTGGCCACTTCCTTCAGCCGGTGCAATTGTTGACAATACAGTTCCCAAATAAGAGTTTTTCACAGATCAGCTCATATCCAATGATTCATTGCTAGTACCATAGTACACATAGTAAGATCTGCCTAGTAGAGATGGGGAATAGTTACTATATTAATTAATTCTTATGGTGGTGGCCGTGGCGTTGTTGATATGTACGTCCACCTCTACCTCGCTGCCGCTGGGTTCAATACCCGGCCGATACGACCAAAAATAATTTCCACGGTGCCACTTCTTTCGAGTCACTGACGGTGCTCAAAGAAAATAATATATATAATATTGGTGGCGCGACAGTCCGAGGCGGATCTGGGCCTAGCTTTTCAGCAACCACTCGTGTTGTGCGTGCTATTGTTCTTTCACAAGTGGAACTGTCTAGAAAAATCTTCTCACACTTGGCCGTTCGGAATCGGCATAAAGCCGTAGGTCCCTTCCACTAGTTTGAGAACAATAGTACTCACAGAACGAGTGGTAACTTAGAAGTAGGCCCTGTACGGGCTGTAGTGCCACCCATATTATATTATATTTTTTTTGCAAGCGTATATACGCTTAAATTTCAATTTGCATGTAAAATACACTATCAATAAATCTAATATCCGCTTAAGTTACTCATCATATCTATCGCCGCTTAAGAAATAAGCGCGGATAAAAACAATGCTTCCAAACCTTATTTTCTGTGTGTTCATTCCTGAATGCATTCATTCATTGTTTAGGTTGCTGTATGTGGCTTACATCTGCAGGTGTGGTTGATGTATTAGATAAACTTTAAATTTTTTTGCATCCATAAGTATGCAACTTTTGGCATAGCCAGAGTGTCTCTGCTACACTTTCCGTTCAGGGTTAGTAATCGATTCTTTTCATTTAATAAAAATTATTTTTATTTTATAATTATTAAGTGTTTTTGCTTTTAAAGTGCCAATTAACGATCAACATGATTCCACCCCCTGACTGTCACAATTCTCATAAATATCGTCGGTGCTGCCAAGATTTTATGATGAATTATTAATTATTATAAATTAAGATCGTTTTTTTGTGCACTTATAATTTAAGCGTATATACGCTTGCAAAAAAACACAGCTATTATAAACTAAAAAATTCGAATAGCTTCCGATTCTGTTTCTACAATTCCATGGACGTACTCTTTTGCGTTCAGTCGGTCACTTCTTAAGAGAAGAGCACAATGCGAGTCATAGTCTCAAAGGAAAAATAAACTGGTTACAGTCCTGGCCTTAATGATAGTACAGATTTTCAACCATTCAATGTTGTCAATGATGAAGGATTACCAAGTAAATTTTCTTTTACATTAAAAGTTAGGAGATCTTTATACAAATTCATGTACAGACGAATGCTCCAAAAAGCTTTTAAGAGGAGGAGAGGACTTTCAGTGTAAGTGAACAAATAGTAACCGAAAGGCGCTTAAGAATCAAACCAAGAAATGTGGATATTTTAATATTCTCAAATAAAAACAAAAACTATTTGTCTACTTTATTTTCAAGATAATATGTAAATTTCTAAATTAAAAAGAAATTATGGATTATAATTGTTGCGAGGGACTAAAGATAGTTGTCCACCTCCAGTCCTTGCTTGGTCACCGTTTGCGCCGACTCATTGCGGTTCGACCACGACGTTGTCGTAAGTTATACACTTTTCACCAGCAGTCACCATCCACTTAAAAAAAATGGTTCGATGTTGTTACCATTCGGCAGTGATTCGCAAATGGAAATTCACTCCATGAGGTTATTTGGGATTTACTCGCGTGGCAGCTTTACATTTTGTATCCATCCCTCTTCAAATAGTTCCAAACCGCTTTCTTAACTCAAGACACTGATCGGCGTCAAAAAGTTGGATGGGGCTGGATGGATGAAGGGAAGGTGGAAACCACAAATCACCTCCTCCGCTTGTAAAGCTGTTAACGCTAGCCTTCCGGGAAATTCACAATGAGTGTTATATGCTCCAAAACATACAGTGGACTCCCCCTAAGTCGTATTGTCACGGGATACCAAAATTTGTTCGATTTAGAGAGAGTTTTCGAGAGTTCGACTTAGGGAGTGTCCACTGTATATCTATTTTCGCTTTGTTGGTGTGAACTGGTCGAGTGACCTTTTGCTTCTGCAAGAGATCATGTTATGTTCACATTCCGCAGACTCTTGACAGGAACGAATATTCGTATTGCTTGTGTCGAAAAGTCACCAAAAATGACCATCTTTCAATTCTTGTAAGAACTCCTGAAAAGGACATTTGAATAATGTTTTGGCAGAGATTCAAGCAAAATAAATCATAAATGTGATTCATTTAAATTCACTTTTTTAACCGAAAATTGGAGGATAATTTATCCTTCGTGGGACATGTCCTCATACAAGCGCAGTGTTTGAGTTTACGTGATCTCCTGTCATTCCACATTTATTCACCTACTAGTCCTAAAGTTCTGAATCAATAGCTGTAGCCTTTGAGTTCATGATTATCGACAATTCATCCACCTTGGCGAAGAGTAAAATTCTCTTGTGCTGCTCTTTGGGGTGCAACACCTGGTTGTGGTCCAATCACGTCTTTGAGTCGCAGAAGTTAAGTCCTGGTCCTAAGACCTACTGCTATACATTGCTCCATTAATGACTACTTTCCCTTAGCCTACATGACACACTAGTACAATCTACCTTTCTCCAACCGCTGAAACCGTACCCATTTTCAAGGACTCCTGACCACCCGTGGTTCCAGAGTAAAACCTCTGGTGAAGCTTTCGCAGCCAGGTCTTTTAATGTTATTTCCGTTCAGTGAACGCCAATCTGTGATATGATTGAGCTTAGTGCATGGAAATGCATTTGTCTAAAAGCTCTTGGGATATTCAAGGAATGTATCATTGCTGTAGGGACGTTGCCTAAGCCAGTGGTTCAAGCTCTTCATAAAATTATTGCCATCCTCAATATTGCCTTTATTCAGACATTGAACACAATTGACAAACTACCACAAGATCGTAGAGAGCAAAAATCTTCCAACAGATCTGCTTAGATAACCTTCACAGAGTCTCCTTGAATAATTTCATGGTCACCCGGTTTAGCAAGGCGATAACAAAAACAAAATGTGCGATTAATTTATTATCTTGCAACAACATTCAAAAGGAGTTAAACTTTCCAAAGGTCGTATAATAACTGCAACCACTTATCTTGAGTTATAAATTCGAAATAGAATTACTTTGACGGCTACCCAGGTTACTTACAAGTGTGACTGCGTTTATGTACTTCAGAGATATGAAATTTGTAGATTCTACAATTATATGACTTGGTGATAGAGTGAAGGGTTTGTTGTTTTAACCAACGGATCGTTTTATGAGTCATCGGGGAAAACACATTCATTCTAACGAGGAGGTGTGTCGTTTGTTTAATGCAAGCAGCTGCGTTTGGGATTTGATTTTATTAAAATGGGTTTATTGGAAGTTCACGAGTCTCGGAAGCGTCTGCTTTCTCGCATAAAATTGACAGTCGTACGGTATTAGATGATGGACCAAAACACAGCACAAGGTAGGTAGGTAGGTTCACTGCCTGCTTATTGTAAGTAAACCATGTCGACTTAGAACTTTGTGGTCCATTGTGCTGTGTGGCTATCCGCAACCTGGTTGGCTCATTGACTTAACTGCGTTTCCTGTTAAGAATCGATTAGTCGTCTGAGATGTCTATTTGGACAGCCATATGGTGTCTTTACGATATTGCGGTTCCGACAAATGAGGGTATTAGTACAAAAGTTAAAATTAAGCTGATCGTCACTAGATAGCTCTGAGGGCCTCAAAAATTTGTTATGTTGGTAATTTGCAGGTTTTGTGGCTACAAGCGGTTAAAGTAAACTGTCTAGTAGTATTCCTCTCGTTTCCGCCAGGGCGGTGCATGTTCCGAGGTTATGCACTATTGTTTCCTCTTACTCCTCATCCCGGCAGTTTCGAATGAAGTCATTGTAGGGCGCTCCAAGCCTTCTGGCCTGGTTGCCTATGAGTCAGTGGGTAATTGTTATGCATATTCGTTTTTCCTGTCTCTCCAGAGTTTAGGACCTCTCTTGATTCAAA
Organism: Eristalis intricaria; assembly: GCA_964034865.1. Lineage (NCBI taxonomy): Eukaryota > Metazoa > Arthropoda > Insecta > Diptera > Syrphidae > Eristalis > Eristalis intricaria. Next base: position 50,010,051 of record OZ035875.1, read on the forward strand.
GCAGGCCACATCGTTTTCGATGATCCGCTTGTAGCCATTTCAGCCCATCGTAGTACATTGATATGTCACGGCATCGCTTCTTAAGTGTCGTGGGTAGGTGCCTCGATTCGGGGCAGGTTTTATAGGGTCAGCGTCTTACATGAAAATGCATAGCTTATGAAGCTGCCATAGTTCTTAGAGAGCGTATCCATAAATAAAAAGCAGATATGATGTATTACAGAGATAACCGACTTCACAGCTGATTGTCCCCTAGTCCATCGATGAATTTGAGTGCTTTTTTGACAGATATTCATGCATTTTTGACGTTTATTCATTAAATAACCCAAATGCCGTCCTCTGATTGGTCAATTTGGTTTAAGAACACGTAATAAAAAACAGTTCGCCGTGGGGTAGTGGGTTAGTGCGTCGACTCCTACGCAGAGGGCGCCAGGTTCGTTCGCTCCACCTCTTTCGAGTCACTGACGATGCTCAAAGAGTATTCCTGTCTGGGAAAAGCTTTTCAACTTCACCGTTCGGAGGCGGCATTAAACTATAGGTCCCATCCACTCGTGAAAGCACGCACAACACGAGTGGTTGCTGAGAAGCTAGGCCCTGACCCTCTACGGGCTACAGCGCCACCAATATTATTATATTATTATTATTATAAAAAAGTGTTGTCAAAAATTTTATGGGGCAAGAGAGGTATCGTCGTCGAGTCTTCCTTTATACTGGGTAGTCAGCTAACGGTATGAACAGAAATTCAATTAAAAAAGAAGAGGGTTCGATATAAAATTCATTCTGGCTTTATTTTGAAGCTACATTCATGACATTATGGGCAGAATAGCTCATCACTCAAATAGGCTTCGCTAGCAGTCCATCAAGCGGTCGGTCCAATTTTTGATGCCACGGTCCAATATGTGTTCGGCTATGTTCCAGGAATAGCTTCTCGAGTGCTGGCTTCGAACTCGTCCAAAGTGGTTTCCTTTTAAGCGCAGATTGAGGGTACCAATTGGTGTACCCTTGCCATAAGATCGACCCAGTCGCCAATTTCTCCTTCACAAAATCTAGCGTTGCTTCACCTGGAGGACATATAGCGCCGTCTTGTTCAAACCACAGCGCAGATACATCGATGTAGTCGACCTCTGATTAAGGAAAATTAGTAAAGATCGCTCGAGACCATTGTAGGTAACGAATAGGTCCCATGATGACCCCATGCCATAAACCGCTCCAACCAGTCAATCGTTGGACACACATTGAACAGTTGTGGATTGTTTTTAAAGAATAATTATTTCATCAGTACAACTTAATATTAATTTTTTTCCAGTGTGTAAGAATGTCATGAATATCGAAATAAAAATGAATAAACAAAAAAAATTGTGGATTGTGTTACCTCCAGAAAATGTCTTCTTCTTCTTCTGGTGGAGCGGGGTAAACCTAGGCCTCAACGAACAAACCTCACCAGCTGGCACGACTTTATAGCCAGCTGTCTCCAATTGTGCACGCCAAGTTGGATGTGGTCCTACTTCAACTGGGTCGCGCCATTGTTTCCGTGGATGTCCTCTATTGTGTTGTTCCACCGGTTCGAAGTCGAAGATGGCGATGAGACAGCCATTGAGCCAAAAATGTGTCTCGTCATGTCTTGGTCAACATTCGGATGTCTAGTCAACATTTCAATTAACGAACTTACGCCGTTGCCTATGACCGGCTTCAATTTTTGGGTCAGCACAATGGGGCTCTGGCCATTTCTAATTCAATTTATGCCGATTTGACATTTCTTTTCTGTATCTTAATATTGGTTATGTTTAAGCCATGGGACACCGTGTGTTGGTGAGTCGACTCTTATGCACAGTGTACCAGGTTCGATCCCCGAATTCACCAACTTCCATAATTGACCACCATTTCCTGACAATGCTCAAAGAGTACGTTTTCTTTTATTTCAAATCTAACTGGTTGGTGGCTTGGGTTATATTAGGTTAGGTAGCGGAGCTGCTAGTAAATTTACCGGCACACTTAGACCATGTTGGTCCATTGTGATACCCACAGTCAGACTATTACCACTGATTGACCACTCCAGTGACAGTGCCGTTAATTTGATGACTGGGCCAGATTTGAAAACCACATAAAAGCGTATTAACTTTGCTTTCATATCGAACCGGGGACCCTGCTAACTAGGGGCAGGCTTAGGGTTGGTGGCTTAAAGTCCGAAAGAGGCTCCTCACCGAGAGGTACTCACTGATGACGACCGATCTCACGACGAAATCCACGTTACATTTTTCATGCCACTTTAAATGATTTCCGAACGTTCGGCAATTGTGGATCGATCTGTGATGGCAAACTTTTCTGAATGTCTTGAAACCTTGATTTCATTGGTAACTTTGACAGCTGGTGAAGCATAACACTTGGAGGAACTATGAATGCTGTCGGGTCATCCTTTACTAGATATCACAATCACAACTCTATCCTATGAGCTCACTATTCCATGTCGTTTCACTTCAATGTTGGCTGCCAAGAAGTCAACCACAAGAGACAAGCAACAAAGGATCGCACTAAAAGCGGTGCCAAAGAACGTATAGTAAAACGTCATATCCGAGATCTAGCAGATCTCATGCCTTATCCTAAAATCGTGATACGACGACACGTTGTCCATTCACCATGTTCATCAACCGGGCATAATTCAGATCCAGAGCAGTTACTGAATATTTTTACAGCTGGATTCAACGTTGCTGAAGCATCCAGCGAGAACAGCAAAAAATGTTGCAAGTGTTCGACGACGCCATGACACAACGAGGTCTAAGACGTGGTCCTTTACCAGAGTTTGCTAGAGCCTGTGGCAACGATGAAAATGTGAAATCAATTATCATTCACCCTGTACCCATTTCGAACTGATTGGCTGACTTGATCTGGGTTATGCCAGAATTTTGTTGGTTCTTATTTCATAATTTGCAATGTGGACAGTAATTTGAGTGTCAAACTAAAGCAGTAACTTCGCAGACACATTCTTCAGGCAGTCTTTAAGGAGAATAAATCCTTGTCAAATCCTACAGCTTTCTGAAACTAATCGACTTTCCTTTCACAAATCTGATTCACCCTTCCTCCTTCGTTGATTCTTTTAAATTTAAACAAAATAAATAGTTTTTTTTTTTCAATCATACGTATAATTAATCATTTTATTACAACAATAACTGTACAGTCTTAAGAAAATTAGCCTAAAGCTCTAGTAAGTCGTTCGCGTCTGCCATCGAATCATCCATCAAATCAGCTTAAGCATATTGGGGAGCATATTTCTCGTAGGTCTTGATGTATTGAGCCTTAGCCTCGTCCAGAGACAGACCCTTAACGTTGTTCCATGCGTCCCACTTGGCCTTGCCCTTCAGGTCCAAACCGCCGGGCTTCTCAACGTTCACGTCTCCAACGGTGGCTTGCTTGAAGAGGCCGTAGAACTCCAAGAAGATAGCATCACTTGGCTTCTTTGTGAAGGTCTTTGCTTTTTCGGTGGCTGTGGCGAACTGCAAAAAATTTCACAATTAAACAGACGATTCACGCCGAGACACTCGCCGCCTATACTTACATCCATTTTTTGGTAGTTTCTTGAGGAACTGAATTCAGAGAATGATTTGCTGAGTGCCGTGGGCCAAACTTATATACGCGATCGATAGCCGAAATGATTTCGGGGGTTTTTTTACCACTCAAAGGCCTATAAACGTAGACACGCGTGTAGATGTGTAATTACCATGGAGTTGTTTTACGCGAATCTGGTGTCTTTTGGATGTATTGCAAGTACTTCGCGCGATAAGCGAACGCAATTAGATTTACTGGTAGTTCGGTTTTTTTTTTGTTTTTAATTTCTGGCCCGATAAAAGCCGTGTGGATGGTGATAGGGAATAAGTAGCCGGCGCAAGGTTCGATTTTTCTCGGGAAATGGCCAACTGGGGGTTGCGTATCATGAAAACTTCGAGATTGTGGGCAGAGATATAGCCAAACACTTGAAAGGCCGGTTAAGAGTTCTGAGGTGGAATAAGGTTTATAGAAGCGATAAGTTCGCCCAGAAAGAAAGCCTTTCATGGGATCGTTAAATTTTGAGCTCTTAGATCATGCCGCGGGCGTGAACAAACAGTTGGAATAGGGTTTCGGCAGCTCCTGATTGTCAAGGGGGATGGAAATGGATCTTCTGGAGATGTTGATGTAGTGTCCTTTTAGGATTCATTAAAGTGCGCGTGTGCTCGTCGAAGGGTTGAATGTTTTGGAATATCCTGGAGAAGCAACGAAAGGAAGGCGCCTTGTTCACCTGAAATGTTCTTGTTTCAAGTACCGTGAGTGTAAGTGATTCCATGGTCAGGAGAGGAATTGAAACCAGCTTGCTTCTCCAGATTTCTCCAGCAATGTGTTGCAGCAGTCTAACCGGCTAGCTTCAGGTAGCTTTGACAACCTTGGTGAAATTGGGCAGACATTCAACTTCTGTTTCTTCACAGGCAAAGGCGGTGAAGGCTGCCGCGACAAATGCTCTCAAGAAACCAATCATTCCCCACATCTAATCATTTTGTACTGAGTTATACCTCCGATCTCTCTTCGAAGACTCTCCTGGCACAGCTACTTTGAGAGTTGGATTCGTAGAAACATGGCCAGACCGGTGTCACTGTAGCAGTCCTATATCTCGTGATTCTGTTTTGTCTTCCATTTGTTGGCAACAAACAACCATCTTTCTGGGCCGACCAAATGTTTCCTAAATTCCGCTCTTGATCGCTTTGCTGACGTTTTTTCTCGTTAGATGATGGTGAGCTGGTTGACTATTGCGAACTTAAAGCATCCTTGGTTCTTGGACAAATCGTCGATAGTATCCACTGGTTCATTGCCGAGTGCATGTACTAGGTAGTGGCCACATTCACTATCAGCCCGCATCTACCTGTCTCCGTCAGTTGTGTATCCTCCTTCTCAGGAGATAAAAAATTCGAAATTAGACCTCACGCCACGGGACTTGTCCCCTTCTCTTATGACTTATGCAGAAGCTGCCTGAGGCTATGACGAAGAGTAAAATGTTCCTCACCTCCTCTGCCAATCCATGCTTTGAAGTCGGTAAGAAGGTTATAAATGGATGCGCATTTTTTGTCAACGTTGGTGAAATAAGGAATGAAACCATAAGTAGTTTAGTAAGAATACCAAAAAGCACAATTTTCTGATTTGGAGAGAAGATAATCCACATGAGATTATCAAAACGACGTTACATCATGGGCACTTGTAAATATTTTTTCAAGTGAAGCTAATCAGCATTTTTTTAATGATTAATGAATTTTTCGTTCTGTGAATGGGTGGTGTGAATAAAAACTGAGTGTGAGCATTTCCTTAGCATTTTGGAGTAAATGCTCCATCTGGTGTGAATAAAAATTCATATCGTTAAGTTTAACGAATCCTCTCCGCTCAGATATTTTGACAGCTGAGTCTTTCCTCCGTTTTGGTGTGAATAAAGATGGAATGAATGGCGAGCTCACTTGTGGAAGTTGAGTGTGCATAGGAGGTGACTTCAAGAGAGAAAAGAATTTAAAATAATGGAAAAACTGCTTCGGAAGAGGAATACTTTGACGGATTAAACCTTAATCCTCCGAAATAAAAGGAAATCTGGAATGGACGATGACGTTTTCATCAAGTGTTTGCAATATTCCGTGCTTGCTGGAAAAAAGCCAAACTCTAGACATGGAAAATAAAAAGCAATGTGAGTTGAAAGGTATAGAAGAAGAAATGCAAAAAATCCATGAGTTCAATCTGAACATCTCGCAAATAAAAAAAAATGATAATATGATGGCCCATCAAAGACCATAACATAAACAACATAAAAACAAACAACATAAAAGATCAGAACAATCAAAGATATGGCACCACCACCGGTTTCTTCAGGAATATCGGAAAGGAAGTGAGTACCTAACCATTTCAGGTTATCAAACTCGAATCTGTACACGTTCTTGAAACTATCCCCTGTGTTCCCGAAGGGACATGAGTTATAATTCTTTGTTTTTCGCGTTTTTATGTTTAAAAACATTATTTCATATACTTTGCACCCACCTTTACCCGACTTTGCACTCACCCTTAAGCTCTAGTTTTCAAACGTCAACTTAAGGGAGGGTACCTACTTTAAGGCAATTTTTTATTCACACCAAATTGAGTATTCCCTTTAACGAACATACTCGACTCATGTGTTCTTACTCGGAGTGTTTTCTCAGTTCTTATTCACACAACCCAATGATTGGCGGTACAAGTGTAAAAGTGGAGGAGATGTAGTTTCAGCAGGATGGTGCTAGGCACTCTACAACAAACATCATATCGCGTAAAGGCTTTCAAGTCATTGTAGCTTGGAGCGTTTTCAGTATTTTTTGGGTAAATCAAAAGATAACTTTGACAAAACACCAATAGTTGCTTAACCCTAGTTGTTGCACATAGGACCTTATGGCATATTAATGCCGTCAGCAATTGTTCAAACTTAAGGAAGATCGTTGACCTAGTGTTTGCGAGCGATCCTCTCAAGTCTTGCTTCGATAATTTTCTTCCCACTGTTTAATGGCGGCTATTTCATGCTGCCTACAGAGACTGCCTACAGAGACTTATTACAAGCAAGCAATGAACATAGGTTAGGTTAGGTAGGCGGGCTGCTAGTGCATTCAACAAGCCCACTTAGACCATATTGGTCCATTGTGATAGCCATGGACAGATTACAACCACTGATTGACTGATTGGACAAGATTTGAAAAACAGATAAAAGCATATTAACTTTGCTTTCACTGGGATTCGATTCGGGGACCCCGCTAACAAGGCGCAGGTACTATACCAACTGCCCAAACCAGTCGTTCTTAGAAAATCTAAACTTCAAAACTAATGCTTAACCTAGATACTTTGGAGGGGAGAGAGTAAGGTGGGCAGAGCTTGGATCGTAGAAGGAGAGGTTTTGTTTAGATGGAAGTCGAAAGAGTGTTCCATGGTGTTAGCTAATGACCCCATTGAGACAGGTGAGGTGAGGCCGTAATTAGGGCGATGTGCTGTGATACGGAAGAGGGCTGAAGACCTAAGAACCTACGTAGGACAGCTTCAATATGTGACGAATGTGGACTGAGGAATGAGGTGACCACACTTGGCCGGGGTATTCGAGAATAGGTCTGACGAATAGATTTTGTGACTTAGGGATTCGATCGAAATTATTTTGATCAGCCTTTGAGAGAGCCAAGTGCGGAGTTTGCTCTACTTTTAGTATTGTCAACATCAGACCGAAAGTTGACCTCGTGATCAGAGTTGAAGCCTAAGTCACGTAATGATGAGACTGAGGGCACTGGTTCGAAAGAAAACAGATTCCAAGCGATTCTAGTGGGCATTTACGGGAGTATGTAATGAATTGGCATTTACTGCCATTAAGTTCAAGATAATTTTTTTTTTCTATCTATTTAGGTAATTTTGAAGAGAGCAGTAGTGTCTTGATGGCGCTAATGCAGGGAAACTCGTTTAGTAAACGTATATCTTGAAAAGTGTTTAATACTCTGTAATAATTTTACAATGAACTGATTACAAACCAATTACAAACAAGAGATATGTAAACTTACAGTTTTGTGTCCTTTCGGCACGAGCACGCTCCATCAAGTGAATATAACGAACGAGAGAATAATTTTCGCCTAATTCAGTGAGATTACATGGCTACGCAAAGCCTACTAGATTTATATTCGTTCATCTGATGTGCGTTTACATGAATACGAAAAGCCTACTAGGAGCATATTAGTTTGTGTTAAAATTCAAATGGAATTCAAATGCATGATTTAGATCTAAAATTTGAAAAGAGTAAGCAAATTTATAATTTTTGGACAAAACAAGTAGTCCGAAGGAGCGGAGATGAACGAATAGAGTTTCATGTCATCTGCGTAGATAGAAATATGAAAGTCGTTGTTTATACGGTACGAAAATCAAAGGACCGAGGTGAGTCACTTGAGGTACGCCCGACGTGGCTTTGATGCGTTCCGTCTCAGATGATCTGAACTTTACAATTCTCTGTTTGCCTAGTACGATTCGACACATTTGACGAAAAGGGGTTTGAACCCTAGAGTCGTTAACTTAAATAGAATGACTTTATGTGAAATTTTGTCAAATGCTTTACAAAAGTTGCTGGCAATTACATCAACTTCTTGACCGTCTTCCAATGTGGAGATTGCTCGAGTCACAACTTCATATTTGTTGTTGTAGATCTGTCTTTCAGGAACACATTCTGGGAACGTGATATTTACTAATGCATTGCAGTAGAAGACCATTAAGTCGTCACGATATTTACGAATAGTTTGGGTATGCAAGATATTTTAGCAATAGGATGGTAGTTGCTAATGTCGTTCTTTGGACACTTCTTGTGTGTGAGAACAAGAAAGGAGTTCTTACAGAGTAGGGGGAAACATCCCTGTGAAATGTATGTGTAGCCAAGGGTTGAGCCAGTCGTCTCGCCCATTTAAGAACAATTGCAGGCTATCAGCATATGTGTATTCAATTAACGGCTACATTGTTAGCTGCGTTTTTTTGCAAGCGTATATACGCTTAAATTTTGATTTGCATGTAAAATACACTAACAACGAATCCTATATCCGCTTAACTTACTCATCATATCTATCGCCGCTTAAGGAATAAGCGCGGATAAAAACAATGCTTCAAAACATTATTTTCTGTGTGTTCATTCCTGAACTTATTCATTCATTGTTTAGGTTGCTGTATGTGGCTTACATCTGCAGGTGTGGTTGATGTATTAGATCATTTTCAATTCTTTTGGCATCCATAAGTATGCAATTTTTCCTCTAAATCAGAAATCAACCAACAGGTCGTGAGTGTCGGTCTGCATCTCTTTCCTTTTTTCCAGGATCTGTCGTAGTGTCAGGATTTGGTGGACTCATCCTGCCTGAAACCGCACAGATAGGGACTTATCAACGTATTCACGAATGTTATCACTCATTTCATTTAATTTTTCTTTATTGAGGCGATAAAACATTGATTGGTTTATGATTACATTATTTTTTTTTTCCTTGGGTTCGCTTATCACAAGAACGGCCAAACTCATGTGTAATAAATGTTGATTGTAGTTGAAATTGTTTCAGGCGCACGATCAAAACGGCCGAGAAGATTCTGTACACGATTTTAAGGACACTCTCTCGATAGATTGAACAGTCAATGGGGTCCTCATGAATCGGGTATCAGGATACTTTCCTCCCAATATGTCTTACAGATGATTGGGTGCATTCATGCCCGATTTCATAGTGCAACCTTACCTGCTGGTATAGCTAAGTGTATCGAATATAAACTTCAATCAAGAATATTTCGTTTTGGGCTGGTATAGGCAAGCCACGGGTTGACTGGCATTGTGAACTATTGAATCCAGCAACCATGTGAACGATTAACAAAATAGTGATTGTGATTGAACACGAACAGCACCCTGCTGAAGAAGGGAAAAGAGAACACAACATTATTAGAAGCGAATGTTCATGCACGAAAGGATATTGTCATATTTTATCTTCAGGACAATTGCCAGACAAAATAATCAATTACTAATGCGAGTTTTCTCTTTGTCTTTTGGGGTTGAAATTATTTTAATATACTAATGGGAATTATGTTCTCTTTAAATCACAGTTTAAGTGGAATCTATCACTTAACTTCCAACAGTCTTGAAGAAATAACGAGCTTAAACATAAAGAACATCATTTCTAAAAACCACTAACTGGTTATAGGTAATAAGTAGGTAATAAGTACCGACGGAAGGTAAGTGAGAACTGGTCTAGTGGCGGGAAAAGCCGATGTAGTAATAGCACAATGACACAAAGTAAGCGAAATCCGTGGAGGATCTAAGTGGAATCTATCACTTAACTTCCACTGCGAAAACGTAATTTCTTTTGCTTCTGAGTTAAGCTATGGATCGACACTTAAGCTCGCACTGTGAAATCGGGCATCAGTGAGGTACCTAAAATTGTATGCTGTGCGAGCTTCTATTTTTGCGCCCTCGAATGAGTTTAATTGAAGTAAGCCCTGTGCCTGGGCACCGTCTTAGTTACGGCACTGGGTGCATGATTCCTACCAGCCCTAGTTTAGCCATATCCAGCTGCTTTAAATAGTTATGCAGTCAGACCAGCAGCTTTATTGGAATTTTAGGCTCGATAGCGCTATCTTGACTGTGGGTCCCCATGCCGTAGTGGATTAGTGCGTCGACTCCTTAGGTTCGCAGAGGGTGTCAGGTTCGATACCCGAATTCATCACCTTTGAAAATTCACGGCTCCACCTCTTTCGTCTCAAAGAGTATTCCTGTTAAAGCTTTTCAACTTCGCCGTTCGCAGGTGGCATTAAAATATTAGTCCCATCTACTCGTGAAATGATAGCATGCACAACACGAGTGGTTTTTGTAAAAGCTAGACCCATGCCCATCTCGGACTTTCGCGCCATCCATACTATTATTATTTTTATCTCTATCTTCACCACGCCGAAGTCGGAAAACGGAATTTTTTTTATCGTCCTTAGACTAACATTCGAATTGACAGCAGTCTCGTCCTCTCACCCGTTGAACAGTCTACAGGTGTAAATGATATTTCCAGATTCCCTCTATCGACAGCGACTCTTCCGCGAGTTAAGCTTCTTCGTCCCGACAGTCTGTTCAAAGTTCACCCATGAGAACTTTCCGACACCAATCAAGCCGTAACAAATCTCCATTTGGCCTCTATCGGTTGTTCTATTCATTCAAGTGGCTGCACTTCCCTTCTTTAATGCTTGTAGACCTCACGGTTTTTTTTTATTGAATAAAGTATTACTGTTTTCCAATTATTAGCAAACACGAAATTAATTGCATCTCTGATATTTTCGCTTTGGAATCAGAGCGTTTACCGAATCGGCAAATTATGCTTTTGGGTGCTTTTGGTGGTCGAAATGTGATGCTAATCTGAAGTTTGGTGTCAATCTGACACAATGTTTTATAGATCCGATTTTATAGTTAAAAAAAACCTATAATACCCTGGTTTGTTGCGAAAAATTCCAATTTTTGTTATTTTTACAATGAAAAATAACAGCTCTACTACAAATATAATAAGAAGGGGAAAAAAGGACACGTCGAATCGAATCGAGAATGTTGAATTTTCATTTGCGATGAAGTACATCGCGTTTCTCGAGTAAAATAAAACGATATTCCGTACAAGTTGGTCTCACGCACATGTCACAGCGAACACTGTGAACCTATTTTTTATGGTTGTCTGATGAACCAATGTGTTGACTGCCAGCATGTTGACCGATGCTAATGCTTGTGATGATGTTGATTGGAGAGTTCAAGCAAGATCTCGCACACTATAAAAAACTTCCGTCGCATGTATACCATGTAGAGTACGTGCCCTAGCTTTGATATTGTCTTCACGTAAGGCCTCGTTCAAGTTCAACAAAAATAATCGTTGATGGTAACTTTTCTTACTCTTGTTCTATCCAATTCAGTGAACATCAAGAAGGCATTCAAAGCCGAAATGTCAAGAATGTTGTAGAACAACGTTAGTGGCTATCGGTTGGTCCTGCGTTTACAACGATAAGTGCCAACCATCTGGTCGAGATTGTCGACACCAGCTTCGTTAAAAGTGAACTATGTTGGGCTATTTTGCCTAGTCAGCTGGATCGAAATGGCATAATACGTCGAAAACAAAGGTACGAAGCGATTTTTCTTGGGCACGTATGACAACATCGTGACACGATCTGCATGGTATGCAGTACTGGCTTTAGATTCATGTCAATCAGCGCTGACGGTATCTCCTTGCGATTTTTCCTTATGCTTCCGACAATCGTCATTTGCTGCTTCTTCAGCTGGAGTGGCAAACTGTAAGTTGTAAAAAATTGTCCGTTCATTGCTTCCATTCATTCCCAAAAATGGAAAAGAATCACAGATAAGAGAAAAGTAAAGGCATGCACATGAAGAAGAAACACCTTGGCACAAATCCAGATCAACATGTTGACGTTGATTTTTGATGTTCTGTCACGGCCAACGTAGACTTGAATATTGCCGGCATAAACCAATCCTGCGTCGGCCAGAATCCAAAGTTTGATGCCATACTTTCCAGGCTTAGACCAAATGTACTGTCGAAAACTGCATTGTCCACGAAATGGCAGCAGTTGCTCATCGACGGTCGGAAATTTGTCAGGAACATACATAACTTTCAAGCGCTGGACCCACAGATCAAACAGATGGCGAATTGGCGCAAGCTTATCGCGTACACTCTGCTGAACATTCTGCGGAGTTTCTCGGTTATCGAATCATATCAATTGGCTAATAGCTCGAAAGCGAATAAGTGACATTGTTGCTGCGAAAACCAAGTGTCACAGCACTCGTGCGAAGAACCTTATTTGAATTTTTAAACGCATGTGGGTCGCCGTGGCGTAGTGTGTTAGTGCGTCGACTCCTACGCAGAAGGTGCCAGGTTCGATACCCGAATTTACCACCTTCCATATTTCACGGCTCCACCTCTTTCTAGTCACTGACGATCCTCAAATAGTATTTCCTGTCTAGGAAAAGCTTCTCAACTTCACCGTTCGGAGTCGGCATGTTGGTCCCTTCCACTCGTGAAAGAACAATACCACGCACAACACGAGTGGTTGCTGAGAAGCTAGGCCCTGGTCCTCTACGGGCTGTAGTGGCACCCATATTATTATTATTATATTATTAAACACATTGTGTCAAATTGACACCAAGCATCAGATATGTAATACATCTTCTACAAGCCTCCAGAGCCCTCTGGCGACAAATATTATTTTTTAACGGAAACTAGACGGGAAAGTAGTCCGGTGAGCAGCGAGCGTTTGGCAACAGCACAACAATTATTAGAAGTCTTACTTGTTTCAAAAAAAGTGTTTCTAAATATAGAGTAGTGTTAAATATCAACACGTGGAGACCATCCGCTTAGACGAAGGTATCTAAGTATTTTCTAGCGGCCTCAAATCTATAATAACCATTCAAAAATTGTATATTTCATTTTTAATTTTAACTAATACAAAATTTCTCTTCTATTCTATTACCATTGCATGCCTTCCATAGTGCGGAACAAACAAATCTGTTAGTATATTATTTTATGAATTAAATCTTATAGCATTTCTTTTTATTTATTTTTTTTATTATTTTATGACAAAAAAAAATATCGATTAAACCTGTCCATATAACATAATCTTAGATTTTATTAAAACGCAGTAAAGATAGCACCTTCATCGAGGCCCGAGGGTATCGGTAATCTAATTCGGTTTCTTGACACATTACCAACATGTATTCGAGTCGGAACCATGTAGATCGAAAGCAGATAAGAGTAAAAAGAAAAGAAGCGATTATAGAAGCACAGTCATCGTTCAGTTGTTTCTACATGCACACGGCGTGCTTTACGGATGCGTATATTGATGTCAAACGTCAAATGATAAACTAGTTTGAAGTGGTAATGAGTTATAAAAAATATGTACATATGTAGGTGTTTTTTTTTTTTTTTGGGTGGTAATTCGTTGATAAATCATAGATATAGAATTTATGGCGATTTTATGAACTCTCGAATTTGGGGAGCTTATACTGCATACAGACTCCTTGCGTCTGTTTCGGTTTTGATATTCAAGGCTGCGACCTTGAGATCAGCTTTTTTTTTTAGAGATATCTGACGTCACAGATAATTGGCCCTTGTTTGCCGACGAATTTCACGAAAATCGCTTGAATGAAAGTCTATGATTGGTCCGTTTAGTAAGAGATGTATAAAAAAACACAACAGTCTCCACAGGACATATTTCTGCCCAACATCATATCCTCAATATGAATAGCAAGATATGCCATGTCGCTTCACATCAACGTTGGCTGCGTCAACGTCATCTGGAGAGTCAACATCAGCATCAGCGAGCAACCAATGAACGAACCAGATCTCGCTAAAATCAGTGCCAAATAATTACATTCACTAACGTTTCTACTATTACTCCATTTTCCTCTCATTTTCACCACTTCATTCAAACAAAATCTTGCACGTATACGAAAACCTCAAATTTCATGTCCAAAATTTGAAATGCGCTCATGCCATGTCGTAAGATCGAGATTTTCCGACACGATACTTGTGTGGACATGGATTAATGTGCCTCCACTAGATTTCTTCACATCGTGTAAATAATCCGGGGATGGCTCATGTCCAGTGGAGACTACGTGTAAGGGACAGAAGCCACCGGTCTTCTTGTGAATAAAACGTATTCCAACTCGGCTACGTTCTTACGATCACGTTGGCAGCCGTCGATTCGTTGCTCCCAAATTTCGAAAACTCGCCCACTCATTTCGACCACTGGCTCTAGTTCAATGTCGGATCTGAGCTCCTTCAACTCCACCCACTTATTAGCATAAACCAATGATTTAACGTACTTACAGAGGAAACTCTCTCTAACATCTCTCGAACATTTTCTCCACATTTTACACACATTTCCCTCAGGTTTCCATACAAAAACCTATCTTTAAGTGAAAACCTCTCTCTAACTCGAACAAATTATGGTGTCCCGTGACATTTTGACTTAGGGAGAGTCTGCTGTACCTACCTTTCGACCCAATCAGATCCTGCGCAACCGCTATCTTCCATCGCTGACGGTCCTGAGCACTCTGCTTAAAGTCATCAAAACCAAGTTGCGTCTGACGTGAGACCCTCTTTGCTGAACCATTGGCGTTCATGTGTTTGATGTGGCTGAGCCAGAGTAGTCGGCTGAGTTTTGCCTTCCGGACTACAACCACATCTTGGTTCAAGGGTGTGCCGTCTCCTCTATTTACTTCTCTTGCAGACAGTGTCGTACATCCGACGAAGGGACGAAGAATCAGCCCTGCTCTTTTGCTTATAAGAGCAAAATAAGAGATTTGTGTATATATGTCAATAAGATTGTAGAGCACGATCTTGGTCAGTCGAGTCAGGAGTTTACAGCCCCATTGTTTCGACAAACCAAAGAAGCCAGGGCGATTCTACGTCGGATAACCACTATATAACCACGGCCTCGTTACCGGGCCGGAAGCCGCATTTTTTTGTCGTGTCGATTTGTCCAGTTCAAAAGGGCTTTCGACGTTCACATAGCACGTTGGAATTGATTTTATAGCGACGTTGAGCGGGAATATACCTCTGTAATTGTTGCAAGAGATAAGATCGCGTTTTTTATGGGAAGGAGCGGATGGTAAACCATCTGAGCCTGCGGCTTCCTTCTTCTCCGGCTTTTTAATGACAATACTAGGTGGGGAGGACTACTTCATCGACTTGAGTACGGATTTCTTAGTAAACACAATCACTATTCCATGCGGTCCAGGAACTAGATACTTAAGAACTGGGTGTCTTTTTCGGCTTTTTATAAGAGCCTCGTTGGAACAAAGGAACTAGGAGATTGCAAGAGTCCTTTATTTCAGGCACTCGAACGTCTCCACCTCACTTTAATTTTTAATCCGTTCCTTCATAGTTTAATATGCCTCCTCGGGTGCCCGTTTCTTCTGCTCACACTCCACCATTGTGACTTAAGTCAGTCCCATAAACAAATATGTAAAGGTCTTCCATCACAAAATCTAGACGACCAATCGATAGGACAATTTCGATATAACACGTTCATCGAATTGTGTACAATAGCTGTGTTTTTTTGCAAGCGTAATTTGCTAAGCAGTCAGTGGTGTACTCGTGGAAGGTGATGGTTGATCTTTGATGGTCACAATCTTCGTTTTGTGACAAAAACACTTAATAATTATAAAATAAAAAAGAAAATGTTCATCAAATGAAAAGAATCGATTACAAAACATAAACGGAATTTATACCCGAGACACTCTGGATACACAAAAAATTGCATACTTATGGATGCCAAAACAATTAAAAATCATCTAATACATCAACCACACCTGCAAATGTAAGCCACATATAGCAACCTATACAATGAATGAATAAATTCAGGAATGAACACACACAAAATAATGTTTGGAAGCATTGTTTTTATCCACGCTTATTTCATAGAAGCCATATATACGACGAGTAACTTAAGCGGATATAGGATTGGTTGTTAGTGTATTTTACATGCAAATTGAAATTTAAGCTTATATACGCTTGCAAAAAAACACAGCTCTTTGCCGTGACAATGCTTAAAGACAATGCAGACAATGTTAACTCTAGAAAAATTGTCTCCAACTTCGCTTCGGACCATCCACTCGGAGAAAACAATAGCAAACACACACCTTTTTCTAGAGACACCTCCGATGTGAGAGTCGACGCCCCAATCTACCACTTATGGCCTTAAAGCTTTGTACTTACAAATTGGCAGGCCGCTTGTATTTGTCGAGATTTGCATCCGCAGTCACTTGATCATTCTTCTGCTTCGGTAGTTCAGTCTTCATCCACTCTTCGAACCAGAAAAAGCGCATTAAAACACTCTATTCCCAGAAGCAGCAGGGATATATCCAACTTCTACGTCCATTCTAACTTGATTTCATCAGACAGCATTTTTTATGTATGATGAAATCACAATGTTTCTTCCAATTTTTTCCAAACCTCCTCATATTCGGGGTTTTCAATCATCGCGCTTTCGACGAAAGCTAGATGAAACGCCATCCGTCCGTAGGAGGTTGTCAAATCGAATAAGAGTATAGCGTGAACGTCAGTTTATTTTGGTGTTCATTATCTCTCTCTCTCTCTCTCTGTGTCTCCCTCTCTCTCTCTGTCTCTCTCTCTCTCTGTGTGTCTCCCTCTCTCTCTCTGTCTCTCTCTCTCTCTCTCTCTCTCTCTCTCTCTCTGTGTCTCCCTCTCTCTCTCTCTCTCTCTCTCTCTCTCTCTCTCTCTCTGTCTGTCTCCCTCACTCTCTCTCCCTCTCTCACGCTCGTACACATTATTCTCTGTCAACAAGCAACTATTTTGCCGGATAATTCAAAAATTCACTTCAAACTCAGTGGGGACGGCAGATTGAGTTTTCAGTAAAAGTTCATCCAAACCTCGCAATTTCGGTTTGTTGGGAGCATAGCACAAGTTGCTGTGAACAGCTGGAACCCTTTTCGAATCGGAAAAGCTGGATACAAGGATTTTGTGTAAGTGTATTTGAAATACAAGGAAAATCCACTACTTTTTCATCTGGGACAAGGTATAAATTCTAGCCGAAGTTGGAAATCTCCTCGCCTATTTTTGTCTGAGCCCGAACCATTTACTCTGAGACTGAATCGGTTATATCATTTCAATCTCTAGCTCTTTGCCTTAGGTCCTTGCACTAGGTCCTTTTATCGATCATTCATGATTATGTCTGCGTGTCCATGTGAAGACAGCGATCGCGAGGCGACCAAACACCCGTCGAAGGCGTTCTCCTTCAAGGGCACATCGGTCTGCCTTTCGTCCCAACTTTGAGCTTCATATACCAAGAGAGTGGATGAACATGAAACTAGGTGCAACAAGATCAGCTGTGCAACCAGATCGCAATGAAAAGCGATCTCCCGCGAAAACCGCTTTCCCCCTCCCCCAGTCCACCATCGAGTCATGAAAAATAACGATGAATCGCATATCAGTTACTACACGCTCAGTTAACAATTTGATTGATTGATAGAAAATTTATATATTTATAAGATATTTTTATATACTGGCTCCGTGATAAAGATAATCACGTCACCACCGCCGATACCACGCCGAACCTTGTACTCAGCCACACTCAGCGATTGACACAATCGCACTCATCAACTAACTCATTCACTATTCCATATTTGAATTGTTTCAGATCATCCAGCGTTGATCAGGAGATTAAAAAGGCTGAACCGAAGAAATCCGAAAATGAGCTGCACTGGGAGGAGCTGGTCAAGAGTATGTCCCGACCGTTGAATCTCTGCGATTTGGATTTCACCGATCTGAATTCGGAGGACGAAAAGGATGTGCTGGCACCACGCGGCCTAGGTGGCGGCATACCGCCACCACCACCGCCGCAGGGTATCCCGCCTCCCATGATGGTCGGACAGATTCTGTGCCCACCACCGATGAATATGCCACCGCCGCCATCGAACTTGATCCCACCTCACTTCGGCTACAATCAGGGCAGCTACAGCAACGGCAGTAGTTTGAATAATTCAATCAACGGCGATGTCAGTGGCACGTCAACGATAAAGAAGAACAAAAAGACGGTGAGTTGAGTTGAGTCGAATGTTGAGGGAGAGACTGATGTGTATGCGTTTACCCGCTTGCAGGTGAAACTTTTTTGGAAGGAAGTGCGGGAGGACATGATTCCCATTGCGATTGGTAAGACAATTTGGGACGAACTACCAAAATCAAACGTGGACACACAGAAGCTGGAGCATCTGTTTGAGTCGAGAGCCAAAGATTTAATGACTAAGGTAAGTGATTCCACCAGAAAAGCTCACACTTTAGGATAAGCTTTATTGTACATACAGTTGAAGTAGTTAAGGGAATTAATACTCTTTCTCTGCTGGTTATTGACTTAACTCTTCAGTTTTAAGGTCTCTACTCTCCTTGTCCTGTTTAGGAGTTCCTAGTAAGACGGACACCACAAGATTGCAGCAAGCAACCTTGTACCTCAAGCCATTTGCGTCCCGAAACCATTACGAATCTATGCAGATGTTCAGATGAAATGTCAATTTGTACTCCTCCTCTTAAAGAATCCAACCGGAATACACGAGCGTCTCGGAATGCGTCTTCAGGTTAAACGCGAGCCCAATTTTGGACGAAGAGAACCATCGAAGGGAACCTTTCGTCCAAAATTGGGCGCACGTGTAGAGATTCTTTCTTTAGCCGTACCACACGGATGTGGAATGCATTACGCAACTCTATCCTTCCTTCTCATTATGATGTTCAGAGACCAGAGCATCGGTATCTTCTCTCCAATTTACTCAACGCTCGTACTATGTTAAAATTTAAGAAGTATCCAAAACCGCTTGAGAACGTGCAAAGAATAAGAAAAACCCCATCATCTTGTGCTTATCCCCAACCAAGGCAGCCCTTCAACGACTTCTCGTCGAGCATTTCTGCCAAATCATTCTAATGACTGGATTTTCCTAAACGTGATAGCCAACACGCCGCGATTAGTGCGATTACTTGGATTCGATTTCAATGTCGGCCAACAGATTTACATCGGCAAACACCTTTATCAGTGCCACAGACCACAGTCGAAGCAACGCCAATTCCGCACGGCTTACAATTTCTGCTTATCTCTCGAAGCACTCAAATCGTGACCATCTCCGAAAGTAAGTCCCTGACTGCTTGAATGTGCCCATGGGCTAGTGTATGTGAGCGAGGCCATGTGCCACTGCACGAATTTCCCAAGAAATTATGATCGAATAGGATTTTTCACAGGGAAATTATTTCAGATGTGGTGTGTGTCTTTGCTGTGCACGGAGCATGATTTTGTTCCGATTCCACAAGTGAGAGAATGATTGTTCCAAATTGAATGGATGGTAAATACTGGGTGTGGGAAAATGATGCCTTTATGAGGTCTAGTCAGCTTCGACGTCGGAGCTTTTGACACTTGTCTGAAAATGTTTTTTATCATACCATGCTCTCCACCAATAAGACAAGTCAGATATGCAGAACTTTTCTCTCGGTAAGATTTTAGACATTAATCCGCATCCCCATTGAACAAGTCCTGGTGTAATCAATGTCAGAATAAAAACCACACTTCGTCCTTTGGGAGATGACTCTATTGCTCGGGTGAAGAGAGATCAGCGAGTGGGAGGAGTTCATGTCGGTACTGCTGGCAGTATGGTCTTAAAATCCGAATAATGCTGTAACCTGTTTATAGGAAGTTTGCGTGTGTCATCACAAATTTTCTCAGTTGCCGGTTCCCACATACGCAATTTGTTTATATGTGTGCTAGAGCTAGAATAAATATTTGCAACTTACGTGCACTTAACCAACACAAGGCTCCAGAATAACACGAAGGATTATTATGTCAAAGTGCGAAAGGCAACCTGAGACCTTTGCGAGCTGCCTTTGCGAGGTCTTGACGGCCGTCAAAGAAAGATGCACCCAGGAACAAGCATATTGTTGACGCAAGTGAGTCGTCTGCGTCATCTAGTCAGCGACAGTCCGAGGCGGACCTGGGCCTAGCTTCTATAGCAACCACTCATGTTGCACGTGCTATTTATTGATCTTTCCCGAAGGCCTACAGTTTTATGTCAACTCGACTCGGCTTTCGAGGCTAAAATTTGTTGGGCCTTGTCAGTGACTCGAAAGAGGTTGAGCCATGAATTATAAAACATGCTAAATTCGTAAATCGATCCTTTCATCCTCTGCATGGGAGTCGACACTCCGTCACGAAAGCTCTCCAATTCCACTTGCAGCTGATTTTTGATACCTTGAGAGAAATTTTGATTTTTGACCGTTTAGGGTGCAGAACATTGTGCAGATTTGAAACTTAGTTGATGTGTCTTTGAGATTCCTCTGGAATATCCTTACTCTAGCACCTCGCCGCGAGTTGCGGCAGAGTTAATTAACACAGGTTTATGATATTATAGATTTCGTACCCGGGTTTGTTTCTTCAACCGGTACCTGTAGTCAAAATATAGTTTTTTCAAAATATCCTAAAGAAATGTGTTTAAAATAGAAGAACGTTCTCTGCTGCTAAAGTCTAACACTGCGAACTTGAGAAGTCTCAATCAATAAACGGTTGCGTCGAGCCAATCCATTACTTGCGTTCCGTTTTTCTCTTTCATACTGTGTTTCATTACTTCTTCTGGCAGCCTGTGCAGTGTTGTCATTTTCACGAACTTGGACTCTTACTTCTTGAGATTGTGCAGATCTTAGAAGTCGCCGTCTTTTCACACATGCTTGCTGAGGATCGAAAACAGCTTTCATTTTCCTCGGCATTTTTGCCATAATGTGTTGAAAAGTGTTCCGTTGTAGATGCACTGAACTCCGCACTTTTTAATTTAAAAAAATAATAAGACTGCTCGAACCAGAACTCAGAGAAGAATTTGAATTTTCTTTTGTCATAGATGCCTATCCAAATCTCTCATTCACATCCTTACTCATAATGAGTACAATTCGTTGAATGTGTGCATACATGTTGAAGTTTGAATTATCAATGTGTGCTGCAGCAAAACGGACGGAAATTACGGTTTTTTCTCAACCATTTACACACAACGTGGAGGGATATCAAGCGATTCATAAAACAAAAGTTCTTGGAAATCCCATCAATGTACGTGCGCGATGTTCACTTATTGTGCAAATTGAAGTCAAACTTCATGAACCATGAAAAAATTAGCCGATCTTGTAACACAGCTCTGAAATTTTATCTAAATCGGCTAATCCGTTCAGAAGTTCAATATTCACAATTTCAACAAAATTTAATGATTTGTGTGTAGCTGTGTATATGTGAATGCATAAGAAAAGTGCGAAAATGTTTATTGTTTCCTTTTCGTTTGGTGACTCAAGCAGTCGTTCGTATATGTTCGATTGCGACGTAGAAAAAAATGAATGGTTGCATAAAAGAAAAATATGAAAAATGTGTGTGTATATATGGAAATTACAACACACTGGGGGATGGTTGATATCCACGACTACGCAACTTGAAATGGTTTCATACCGGATTGATGCAACCGCCCTTATTTTGAGAATTTTATTCCCGCAAAAAGTGCTCGTAACTTCCGAACCGTATAAAAATTGTCACATTCAGCATCTAAATTTTAGAATGATTTTTGTTGAAAATTTCAGAGCTCTGCGACGTGTAGTTTCGGAGCCTTTGTCGGTCAGACACACAAACTTTCTGCTCTATAGTTAACATATATAGAGTCCGCCCAGGAACAGCCTAGGTGCGTGGTCTAATCAATTCAATCCCCCAATCGAACTAAGAAAACAAAACATAACCAACAAATCGATCACAATTTTTTCTGAAAGCCAAGTGGAATTAAAGCCATAGAATGCGAATGCCAATGGATCTTACAAGATAGATGTGCTCCTGGAGAATCTCAATCAGAAGAAAAAAACTGGAAGACGACACCCTGGATAGAGTTAGAATTCGATGACTTTGTTTGGTAATTGGGACAACAGCAAGGGCCCTATTATCGTGGCTGAGCAAAAAACAATCAACATCACTGATCAGTTTTAGTTGCAATGAAGTGCGCCTGTTTATAAGAGTCCTTACCGGACGCACGCATTGCAACTGCATATACCACATGATGAAATATATGGTACAATCCCTCCAATAGTGGGTTCTCGCATGTGCAGCCCAGAAGGGAAATAAGGCAGTTCCTAGGAAAGGACTTCATATCGTTAGACTTGTGAAGATTCATAAATGAATCAAGATGGATTTAGGAATAAAAGAGGGAATGTGGCCACAATGTATCCAAAATGATGGTCTAAGTGAGTCACGGTCGCAAAGCCATTATTTATATTTATTCCTGCCACTCGTGATAGAGCAATTGTAAGCATGACACAAATGGTTGCTGTAGAAGTTGGGCCTTGCTCTCTCGCCACCCATTTCATTATTATAGTTAGACCTATGCGCTCTAAGGTTTTTTTTTTAGGTTAGGTTAGGTTAGGGATGTGTATAGACGAGGGAGGCCCTCGTCCCAGTTAGGTGCTGCTGGACTCATGGTCTCCACCCATTGAGGGGATTTCTCCTCCATTCTTCTTCTTTATACTCGTCATATTTATGCGTTACTCAGCCAGGCAGCTGCTTACTTGTGAAAAGAGATTTAATTTAGGTTCTTGAGGTCTTGGAAGAAATGTCCTCCCAGTGCTCTATGTCTCAAATAGCAGACACGGGGGCAGTGACAGAGATAGTCACCAGTTCCAGTCACTTTTTGTCGCCGCAGACTGACTGACAGACTGCATATATGTACGTTGTGCAGTGAAAATGAGCATTTCTCCAGCAACAGTGCTCCAACTACAATCATTAGCAAACTTGTTGTCACCCTGAAGGAGTCTGTCGATTTTTACACTGTCCCGCCAGGGCCAGAACAGCCGAGTGGTCTCGCAGGCGGTTAGAGGGTTCCACCTTTTGCTTCCTGTCTCCATAATTGTGTCATCCACTTTTTAAATTGACATCCGCAAGAGGTGGTTTGGTCCATGCCTTGGATGGTTCGGTTTCGGCACCTTTAATGGCAAATCCATATCCCTACTGACTGTGACATAACCTGGGATCCAGCATAGATGAATCGAGTGGTGTGTTCAGAGAATCTTGAGCTCTTCGTGGCAGCTTGCGATCAGCATTTACTTGATTACTGTATTGAACGCAGTGACTCCAAGTTGTATGACACCACTTAGTACTTTAGACTGCTTTCTCAAAGACTAAATTATGGCATCCCCGCCGTTAAACCCTGTTTACGAATTCCAAATTAATTTTTTCCAAGTCTATCGCAGTCTCTTTCGTATCTAAGACGTATTCAAGCTGTGATATTGCCGTGTCTTTTGCAAGAAATGCAGCCAATCTTCAAAATGTCCCCTGTTCGACTTCTGTCGAGGAACTCTTCTTACCTCTGACTCAACAATGCCCTTGTCGTTCTCATTCTAGATAAGCCAACAAATTATTATAATAAAAACAACGCGAACCATTTGAGATATTTCAAAAACTTTATTATTGGCTTAAAATACAATTAAAACATTTATGAATGCAACTCGACTTCGTTCATATGGGGCACACTGCGAGCACGTTTGCAGCGGTCGATTCGTTGGGACCCAATTATCAATGACTCGGGTCGGACTCGACTCATCCACACAAACGGCCGCTATTTCGCTTTCAATGTTGGCTCTGAGTTCTTACAATGTCGGCGGCTTGTTAGCATAAGCCAATCACTTAACGTAACCCCACAAGCGGCGTTATATCGCCAATCTTATACAATCTAATACTTACTCTTCAATATACCGTTTGTAACGTATGCTGTGTGGCTTGTGGCTCTATCCTGTTGAAACCACATGTCGCTCAGTTCCATATCTTCTAATTCGGCCCAAAAATAATCAGTAATCATGGAGCGACAAAGCTGACCATTCACAATAACGTGACGTCAACGAAAAAATATGGCCCAATAACGCCGCCGACATGCAAACGGCACCAAACAGTTATTTTTTGTGGATGAAGTGGTGAATCATGAAGCACATGTGGATTTTCACCCGACCGAATAACGCATATTTTGCTATATGACCATTAGGTCAAAAATGAGCTTCGTCGAAAATAGGAGTTAACGCTCTTAAAGCTGTGGTCACCGACTCCGAATGTCGTTAGAAAATTTTTATAATTTGCAAAACGTTGTTCGTTCGTGTATGAAAATGTTGAGTTTATGTTGAGAATAAATCGACAGTGACAGTTTGATGATAAGTGAAAGAGTGCCTTCACAAATCAAATTCAAAGTTGTCAAGTCCCTATTGGAAAACCTTTTAAAAAATAATTTTACTTCCACTAATCTTACGCTTAAATTTAACATTTAATGCATTTATCGAATGGTGATGGCATCGAAATTAAAAACTGTACAAAATATAAATACGTATCTATATATTCTCTCATATTTAACAAAACAATCCATAGTTTTAATTTAAATTTATTTTTTATATGATATTTTCAACAAAAATTTATTTGCTTGTGCTACTTTCACGCGTTACTCTATTCTGCTGGACTATGCAACTCAAAAATAAAATATATATATATAAAAAAAATCATCTAACGCAAAATAAATAAAATAACATTAACAGGAGGTGAGTGAAGTTAAAGCCAAAATTTATCAAATTTTCCACTCCATCACTTGTCACATATCCCGTACAGTTTTGTGTTGTTGGTGTTGTGTCACGTCGTGTATCCTAACACAGCATACACTCTCTGTTTGTCATCTCTTTCACACGCTCCCCTCATTCTTTCCACATGTAGAACTAACTAACCGCTTCTTGTACACCTCCCCCACCAACGCACAATGTTCACGCTCACGTTATCCTTTCAAAGCCATTCAAGTAGTTGTTGTATTTGTCGTCATACATACCTTTTCCCCCCAAAAGTGGACTCGTTTGCACACGACTCGTTGCCTGATGGATGAGTGACTGACCGATTTCGGTATCGTATTTTTCAGAAACAACAAGAGTTGAATAAGAACAAAGAGATCATCGTTTTGGACCACAAGCGATCGAATGCGATAAATATCGCGATGACCAAGCTACCACCGCCGCGAGCGATTAAAGCGGCCATCTTAAAAATGGACGCCACCGTAGTCACTCGCGAGGGCATTGACAAGTTGCTGAACATGCTACCGACCGACGAGGAACGGGGAAAGATTCAAGAAGCTCAGGTAAGTCATGGTCCTTTGAATTGTGTGATCGGCACATTAAAACTCTCTCTCTCTCTCTCTGCTTTCAGATGGCAAATCCTGAACTTCCGCTGGGTAGTGCCGAACAATTCCTGCTTACGTTGGCCTCGATATCAGAGCTCGCCGCTAGACTCAAACTCTGGGCGTTCCGCTTGGACTTTGAGAACAGTGAGGTAAGTTACGACTGAGGGAAGATCGCAGAGGAGCGAGGTTTTATTTTGTTTTGTCTTTTGCAGAAGGAAATCGCGGAACCTCTTATGGACCTGAAGCAGGGAATCGAGCTACTGCGCCAAAATAGAACCTTCAAATGTATTCTCTCCACACTGCTGTCAGTGGGAATATTTTTGAATGGAGCACCCGTTAAAGGCTTCCAAATTGAATACTTATCCAAGGTGAGTCTAGGTCTGGATCCAAGGGATCCACATCAAAGTCGTCAATGATCTTGAGAGAACAAGTTTCGACACATATTTCATGCCCATCCATTTAGAGGTTTCAAAAGTAAACTTTAATGAAAACCATTTGAAATTTGGGTTTCGATCAAACTTTTACTTCAATCTATTGCTTGGATCGTGCCGTGTTCTATGGCATATATTAGATAGATTCTCTTGCACAACTCAATTTTGAAATAGTCCCTTTTGATGTCTCGGCCATGCAACTTGAAAGACAAACCCTCACACCTTTCCTCTCTCTCTCTCCCTTCACAGGTACCTGAAGTAAAAGACACCGTACACAAGCACTCACTCCTGCATCATCTGTGCCACATGGTGATGGAAACGTGTACGGACACGACTGATTTGTATTCGGAAATCGGCCCAATAACTCGTGCCTCCAAAGCTGATTACACCGATCTAGCCCACAATCTAATCCAATTGGAGACTGAATGTAAGGCATCATGGGACAGACTGAAACTTATTGCCAAGCATGATTGTCCGCCACAGCTGAAGCAAAAACTTGTCGATTTCCTCGCCGATTGTGCCGAGAGAATCATCATTTTGCAGATAGTCCATAGGAGGGTCATCAACAGGTAACGCGTGCTCTCACTCTCCAACACCTAGTCCGTTTCCTAATCATTTGTGTCCATTTTTTGTTTTAGATATCGAAAGTTCCTTTTGTGGCTGGGTGTGCCACAGCACAGTGTGGCAGAGTCAAGGCCGAACGAGTTCTGTCGAATCGTCTCGGAGTTCGCACTTGAGTATCGAACCACACGAGAGCGTGTACAGCAGCAAATCGAAAAGAAGGCCAACCATCGTGAGCGCAACAAAACCCGGGGCAAAATGATCATCGATGTTGCAAAATTCCGTACAAAGGAAGATCGAGCCGATGCTGAGTTGAAGTACGTCCCTCTTCATATCTTTACGAAAATCCTTAACTCACATTTTTCCTTCCACAGAGAACTACTCGGTACCCCGAGTCCAGGCAATGCCAGCCTAGACGGAACACTGACTTGGCGTCGCCGACGTGCCGAGAACCCCCGATCACCGATCATCAAACAGAACGACGACAATTTCACCGATGGTGATGATGAAATCCTCGAGTCCCTAGTTAAGACGGCGACCAAGACATCTGGGCCAAGACCGACGCCGCGTGAACGGAAACGGACACGTCATGCCGATCGAAAATCATGTAAGTGTTCTTTGACGATCTGCCACTCACCTCCTCCTCCGCCACCTCTTACACCGTAGAGATCTAGACTCGTGTTCCCTTTTTTTTTATCAAAATTCAAAACAACAAAAAAATAAAACGCCTTCTTTTGGTGATGGTTTTTCGGCTATCTTTGCAAGTCTTCATCTATTCCCTTCCCTCTGACCCAACAATGCTTAAACACAAAAAACAAAACATCTTAATTTCATTTTTCTGTTTATTTTAATTTCAAACTCAAACATTATTGATTGAACGCAATGTGATTTGCACTCGCGCATTGAAACGAAATTATTTATTGCGCATTTTTTGTGTGTGTTCGGGTAGTGAAGAGATCACGAACGAGAGAAGGATTCACAATTGAAAAGGCGCCATCGCCATAGATAGAAATAAGACGGGGAATGTGGTTAGTTTAATATATAATCCAAAATGGAATTTTTTTTTTTTTTGTTTTGATTTTGCTTTTAATGTTTGATTTGAGTGTTTGCCTCTGTTTGCCATGCATGCTTGCGAATACTTTGGTTTGCGCTTTTCTAATATCATTTTACTGAAACTGCCCTTCGCGTTGTCCTTTATTTCATCATGCGAAGCCAGTGATGAGTTGTGTTGTATTAGATTGCGCATCTTTGCAGCTGATAAAGTGAAACGTATTTTGACTCTTCAAAAACGACTTGTATTCCGATGAACAATATTTTAAAGAAGAATTCAGATGATAGGACAAGAATATCAAAAAACGAAACCACCATTAGAGCAATGCCTGAAACACAATAGTACGCTGCGCCAGCCGACTTCATGTTACCAAGACGCACTGCGTTCAAATAAATACTCAATTTATAAGCTATTCTCTCCCTCTTCTACTGGATGAAAAATATTGCCGCCTTTCTGCATACACTCACTTGAAATGACTTTTGTCGTTAAATTATTTTTAATCCGCTGTTTTCATTTCTCAAATGACAGTTGAGTCAAAATACTCTCAATTTGGAAGAAAACTCTCAATCTGGGAGAAAATCTCTCTCACAGCGCACCCCTCTGTCAAAAAATATCCAACATGTTGAATAATGACGTGCGATGGACTACGTTGTACGTTTTATTACGATCCTCTCAATCTCAAATCTCTCATTTCTCTCTCAATCTCTCATTATTCACTGACGCAGGTCGACGCTGTATTTTGTGCTTGGCCATTGAATTGTGTGTGTTGAAAGTCAACGCCAGCGCAAACGCACGCGGCATAAGTCTGCAGTCGTCACTTGTTACCTTTGCAAAAGATATTGGATTATCTTCGCCGTTTTTGCATTGCCATATTTCAAGGTCTTATGCCCGATTTCACAGAATAAGCCAAACAGATAGAATCCGTTACGTGCTTTGGGTCCTGTCAACAAATTAACAGCTCATAAGGCCTCATGAGATGGAGAGAGATAGCATGCCACAAGTGAAATTCACCACGACGGATGGAATTGAGCAACTTTTTAACTTTCTGTGCGTTTTACAGATGTTTTATAAATATCTTATGAATGAAACAATACGTTTGTTTTATTTAAAGTCGGTTTTAATTAACCCAGGAACGACATGCTTTTTATTTATACGTAAAGAACATGCCTCGTCGAATCGACGACGCCAGCAAAAAAGTTCGTTGTACTGATGACACATCTACTGAATGTTTAAAAATATAATTGTTTTTAATTGTTATATCATGAGGCATAGATAAAACATAATTAGACGTTTCATCACGAATGGCGCTATACGAAACACATAAAACATAAATACGGCAGAAAACCGATTAGATGTCAAGCTGCGTCGTCGATTCGACGAAGCATGTGCTTCCAGGGTTAATTCCTAATAATTCAGGGACTTTAAAATTTCCACATATTGCGCACGCAACTACGATTCTTGTGGATTCCAAATTCAACGCACGCAACGGATTTCATGGGTTTGGGCCTTAAGTGTCTATCCATAGCTAAAAACAGAATCAATAGAAATTTCGTTTTAACACAGTGGAAGTTAAGTGATGGATTAAGTGACTTTAAGGCCGTGTATGGCAGCCTTTATAGGATAGAGTACAGCGCATTGTCTAGTTTTGGCATCTCTACAAAACTCGTCCGTCTTTGAAAATGACGATGGAGGATGACCGTTTCTCCGTCAAGGTCGGTAGAGAGTTTACCGGGGCCTTAGGACTTAGACAAGGTAGGTGTCACTGGCAAAGATTTGGCTCATTTAGACTTTTAAGGTCCATTGTGCTGTCACTACATCGGCTCTTCCCGCCACTTCGTTGACCCACTGTGGTGTGTAGTGTCGGTGTGTGTACTTATCTATAACCAGTTGGTGGTTTTTAGCAACTTAAGGATGTCCTTTATGCTTATGATCGCTATTTCTTCAAAACTGTTGTGAAAATAGATGCTCTTGTATTTTCATCTTTCATCTGTTCTGCAAGGGCCGGGCAAGTTCCAAGGGAATGTAACACAGTTTCCTGTTCCTCCTTGTCCATGCCTCCTCCTTGTTCTGCAGAACTCATTGTAGGGTGCACTGTCCTGATTGCCAATTAGCCAATGACCGGTAATTACGCCTACTGCTTAACTAATATTCTTACTGTCAAATTTTAGGAGAGCTTAATGGATCTAATGTATTCCACACCGTTTTCGATGAGCTACATGTGTCCAGTTCTGCCCATCTACAGTTAGTTTTGTTTATGGCGTCTGCCATTAGCATTGATTTTAACGCTTTCTTTGTGGGGCGAGGTGTCTGGTGAGACTTCCCCCCTTCTTGCTAATTCGTCGGCTCTTTCGTTGCCCGGAATACCCCTGTGCCCAGGGATCCAACACAGGGTAAGGTTGCATCTATCCTCAATCTCCTTTAGAGATCGGCGGAAGAGTTTTACCATCTTGGAAATAACCGATGGTGTTTCCAGAGCCTTTATGGCCGCCTGAATACACAGTGGACTCCCCCTAAGTCGAATTGTCACGGGATACCAAAATTTGTTCGAGTTAGAGAAAGTTTGACTTAGAGAAAGGTTTTTGTGTGGAAAGTTGAGAGAAATGTATGTAAAATGTGGCGAAAAAGTTCGAGTAAGAGAAAGTTTCGACTTAGGGAAGGTCTACTGTATATGTAAATGTACAATAGATCTTCCGTCTATCGGTCTATATAGCCAGAGGGTTGCCTCTTAGCTGTTACTTCGGCCTGGAAAACACTGCAGTGGTTTGGGAGCCCCATTGCTATTACTAACTCAGGCAAACTGTCGTATACACCGAAGTCTGTACCTTCCTCCGACTTGGAGCCGTCAGTTTAGATGTCCGTGACAGCGGGGGGTATATTTGATTTGAGAAAATGATACAAAAAACAGTCAGAAGTAAAACATATCGGTAATACTTCATTTCTTGTGAAAACCCGAATAAGCAAGCAATTATTTTGTCTTTCAATGTTGCTGAAGAGAATAGAAAGTACACAAATTTATAGATAACAATATCCTTACAGACATGAACATTCGCTTGTTGAGTTGCTGTGTTCT
Source organism: Eristalis intricaria (assembly GCA_964034865.1). Lineage (NCBI taxonomy): Eukaryota > Metazoa > Arthropoda > Insecta > Diptera > Syrphidae > Eristalis > Eristalis intricaria. The sequence goes on from OZ035875.1 coordinate 50,040,398, forward strand.
CTTTTCCTTTTTTCAACAGGGTTCTGTTCGTGTTCAATCACAATCACTGTTATGTTCATCAAGTTTAAGTTCGATCCATCACTTACCTAAACAAGCAGATAAGGTTGCACTGTGAAATCGGTTATTACAGATAAAAGAACAAATAAATTAAGTTGAAGACAGTGGAATCTCCGAAGTTCTACTTACCTGTTTCCAAATTCACTAAAGAAATTCTTTCTTGATGAAGTTGTTGGCCATGTCCGCACTACAAACTAAAATAAAAGTACAGTGGACTCTCCCTAAGTCGAACTCTCTCTCTAAGTCGAAACTCTCTCTAACTCGAAATTTATCGCCATATTTTACATACATTTTCCTCAATTTTCCATATAAAAACCTCTCTCTAAGTCAAACTCTCTCTAACTCGAACAAATTATGGTATCCCGTGACAATTCGACTTATGGGGAGTCCACTGTAAAATATCTTTGTATATTTTTTGCTTGGGTTGGTGAAAATCTTCAACAAGACACTATGTGACTCGTGTCCATATAGTAGTGTCAGATTCTTACTGGCTAAAAACACCCTTCCCTGGGTTTGTTTTTCTGTACCACAACTAAGTTTCCTTATCTAGTAGTTCACTTTTAAAGATGTTTTCGAGTGTTGCGTAACCATCGTTAGGATGGTTTATTACTATTGCGCCAAATCGAGTACATTGGAGTCGGCGTACTAAACTTCTCATGTCCAAAGTTTGGAAGATGACATTGTGACAATAACCATGAAGTCTGATTCTTAGCTTTCGAGAGGAGGTTGTTGTTTCTTCGTCTTTTTTGTGTATCACAATTCCTGAGATACCAGGGAGCTTTCACAATAGCCTTTTGAAAGGACTGAACAAGTCCTCTGTTAATTGATTTGGTGCATCCCCATAGTTGTTTCTTGAGTTTCGCATCGATAGTCATACCAAGATATTTTGCTTCATTAGCGTACGGTATTTGTACGGAATTAATGAAAACTGGTAGATTTTCAATATTTCTGTAGGTAAAATTTATATGCGTTGATTTGATCTCATTGGGAGCAATGCGTTAGCATTTTGACCATTCGTTTATTTTGTATAGAGCTCGTTGCAGTTTTTCAGTTGAGTACTCAACTGAACTTCCCGTTGCTAGGATCGCTGTGTCATCCGCAAATGTAGCCACAAGTGTACCTTCAGTTTGAGGTATGTCTCTAGTGTACAACAGGTACAATGTAGGGCCAAGCACACTCCCTTGAGGGACTCTTGCTCGGATTTAAAATCATGAGATTGCTTTCCAACTCTGTCTTAGATATCCTCAACCAATTTGATTCGGATTCGGATTGAAACGCGACAAAATGTGTGCAGTGCAGATGCGGAGTTTGCTTTTTCCATAATAGTATGTTTCACTCTGCCGATATCCGTTCACTTTCTCGATTGCCTTTTGCGATAACAGGAAAACAAATGGATGCGAAAATATTCGCTCTACATGCTTATTATAAAAATTTTAAATTTTCGGTGTTCTGATCTTAGAAAAGAAATCAAATTTTTTATATCAGCTTCAGTTTTTTATATAATTATATAGTGTGTGTATCCATGCATGTACAGTGGATTCTTCTTAATTGAGACAGTCGCTTAATTGGGCCACTTCAGGCTCTTGTTCAAATTATAGCTACCCATTGTAACGCTCTGTCCAAGGCGTTGATGTTGTATGTCCTTTCTTGAGAACAGCGTGTACTTCGTTTTTCCCTCACCCTCCCCTAGTCACATTTTAGTTGCTTCCTGCCTCGCTATGTTCTCTCCATCATCACACCGAGGTACGAACATCTGATGTACGTACTCTATTAAAAGACCACAGTTCCTTCGTGGTGAAAACAACGTCAACAGTCGTTCCATTACCTGAGCCTTTGTGGCTAACATTGTTAACGTCGTCGTTCATTCCACGCAAACCTTCCAAATCTTGAAGATTCCTGGACAAAGAATCCGGTATAAAATCGATACCAGTAGACTCGCCGAGATTGGACATCCACCGCAAGTAAAAGCGTCTCACACATAGCAGTCTCCATTTCAACGTGCCGAACTAACGTAACAGGTTTAGAGGATCTTGCAGCAAAAAGCACTGGAAAGACGTAGATTGTCTACTAAGGCTATACACATCAGCCGGAATTGACCGCGTTTACGAACATTACAAAAAGAAACTGTTTTATATTGATGTCAAATGTATTGTCTTTTTCATGGACTGTCTAACCAATCGTAATGTTTTCAAATTATTTCTCTAACTAATCCCACTTATATTCATGTTGTTTTCTTCTACGTATTGATTTCGCCTTATCCTCGCATACTCATGACTCTGATTTCTCTTTTAGTGCGTCGAACACTTAAGAACGGCCTGACCGAAGAGGAGAAACAACACGTTGCCGCTCTTATCAAGTCGTATTAACTGGGCGAACTGCAAGGCTCCCCACTCAGCGTAGAAACAATCATTCATCATCACCATCCACCAGCACGAACCATCAAGCGCATCTAAAGCACCACAAATCAACAGCGGGACCTATCGAACTCACACGCCTTACGGATCTTAAATGTCGAAACGATATCAATTCTTGAAAAGAACAGAATACAAAAAATTAATGTAAAACGATCTCAGAAGTTTATTTACGGTCCAAGTGCCTGCAAACAGAACCACCCCAGATGACTACGAAATCGCGCCCCCTTTCCCACATGTCCGTTGTGATATCGTGAAATAAAGTTTACACTCTGAGAATCATAGATTTAAAAAAAAAAAGTAAATTTTCGAAACAAAACATACACTATCCACGCCTGAAATAAAAAAAAAAGAACATTAATTATTATTTTAGTTTTCAACTCAAAATTGCCTAGGTTTTAGTTTAATTTGACTCCTTTCCGTTGTAGTTTTTTCTTTTTTGTTTTTTTTTTTCTTGTAAAGTATTATTTTATGGTTATTCGAAAGGGAAGGAGAACGGATGAGCATCCTTTTGTTAAGATTAAGTGTTGGATGTGGATTTTTTTTTTATATATTGGGATCCTTGTTTCTCATTTTGTTAATTTGTATATGAGTAATGTAATGCAACATCACAGTTAGTTTTTGTTTAAATATGTTTTCTTTTTTGTTAAATTCAAACACGATTAAAAATTAAAAAAGAATGTGAATTCAGTGAAGGAATAATTATGTAACTTTAGAAACATAGATCTAAGAAATGAAATAATAAAAAATCGCAAAAAGCATTATTGGGCGTTATTATTTATGTGGTGGTGTTGTGATCACAACAGATGATATATGACGCCAACTCATATCTCACACAGCACTCAACACACAGCACACAGCTCACAGCACTCAACTGCACATATTCAACTCATATTTCCACTATTACTCTAGTGCACATTTTTCGTTCACCTGTACTCACCTCTTTCGCTTCTTATTTCTTGCTATCAAAAAATGTACATATCTTGTAACATAAGAAAAAATGAAAATGTAGAATAAGCACATTTATACTATATAAGTAATGATATACACAAATAAAGTTCAGTTCCACACAAAGTCCTGTCTAGTAAGTTGTCTAGTAAGGGGTCAATAAATTATTATTCAGGTATTAAGAAACACATTGGTGCTTTAAGCATTCATGTGGCGATACTGGAAAGCTGAAGATCGCGCCGGAAAGTGCACGAGATCAGTGATCTTGTGGGGCAGAGATCTGTCAACTATGCCCATCGCTAGGGAAAAGCGGGGCAAGAAGCAATAGGAGTAAGAAGTATCATCAAAACAAAAAAACAGTCTTCCTCTTAGAATTAAGAAACACGTAAAAGGGAAAAAATGTTGCCTAGTTTTCACTACCTTTCTGCTTCATTTTTTGTTTTTTGTATTTTTAATGTCCCTCTTCACACGAAATAGATACATCATGAGCACTGCTCACCACAGGGGTTAAAATCAGCTTTTTCCAGTCCCGGAGTCGAATGATCGCATCCGCGAACAAGTGAATCGCTATCGAAAGTCGAGTATTTGGGACTACAGGACACGTGAATGTATAAACGCGAACGCAATTTGGGATCAGACACGTTATCATGAACGTGAACGTATTTTACTAATCGAAACGTCATTGTGAACGTATTGATTTAAACAGGAAATTATGAATTGTGACGATTACATCTGCCGAAACTTGGCAGCACTGAGAAGAGCACCCTTTTTCAATATGTCGCTGATGAAGTAATGAGGACGGCATTCGTTGTTGATCGTTTGAACGGGGTAGTATTGAAATACAGAGACAATAAACTTAAATCTTAATAAACATTAAATAAACATTGTGTTGAATTATTGTATCGTTAAAGAATTATTAAAATAATAAATCATATCAATAACAGTTAAAATAGGGTAAGTACACACATAAAATGCAATGACTACATTGAATAAAGAGCCATCCAAATCCATTTCATTCTTACGCTTTTCTTGATTGGTTAAATAGGGTTATTTTTATCTCTTAACTGCATCGGACCAATCTTTCTACAATAATAATATCTTCTGAATCAGAGGAACTCAAGTAAAATTGCAAAATAGAATCCATCTCTTGTTTCAATCAATGTTAACAAATGACACATATTTCACGATTAACTATTAAATTTACTACATCCCACTCTATTACAATATTTCCTACACAGAATAATTACGTTCTTTCAGTATTCGTATTAGAGCTGGCTCAATCGTTCAAATCCAACGAACGAATCGTTCAAGTATTGGTTAAAAAAAAAGATTCGGACATTTCAATCGATCGTGAATTTCAATCATCGGTCATTCAAAGATAGAGACCGATATGTTGCACTCGTTCAATGCTACAGACAGCAACAAAAAATGCTTCCAACCAATCGACTTGTTTGAACGACATATAGATTCATTGTATTGCTATACCAAAGCACTAATATTTTACAAGATAGTTTGTATGCCCATACACCAAAAATATTCTCGGTCATACAAATAATTCGCACTACATACATAAATAAGAAGAACTAAACATAATATAATGCATGTATGTATGAGGACTCGAACATGCCCATAGGCCTTCTCTTGAACAAATGAATAGGGAGAGCATGGAATTGCGAAACAAGTATACTACTACAGGGACGACTAAAGGAAATCTCGCTCATTTCGCTCGGAACAATATGAATGAACGAAATAAGAAAGATATGTTCATAAGAGCGCCCGAATCAAATGATCGACTGAAACGAACAGAATAAGAATATTGAATGGTTTCATTTGTTCACATAGTTTCGGTCGCTCATATTGTTTTGTTCTTTCATATAGCTCAGAACAAATCTTTAAAAGTATTGAATATTAGATTGATTGGCTTGTAGTTGTGATGGCAATCACCAATACTTTTGAGTGAACGGATCAAAACGAACGAATCAATCTGGATTTACACAGCCCTACTGAGGACTTCGCTGGAAAGTGCACGAGTTCAATACTCTTTCCGACATCTGTGTGCATTGCTACTACAAACGACTGGCGCGGTTGGTAAAGTGCCTGTCCTTGGTTAGTGAGGTCTCCGGTTCGAATCGTAGCCAAAGCAAAGTTAATACGCTTTTATCTGGTTTTCAAATCTGGTCCACTCACCATTTGCTGTTGGGATCAAATTAACGGCAATATCACTGGTGTGGTCGATCATTAGTAGTGGTCTGACTATATCACAATGGACCAACTAAGCGTGCTCTACCTAACCTAACCTAACCATTGCTACTGCAAACATTGACTGAATCTTGAAATGGTTGATCACACTAATTATGGCTTCAATACGAGACAATCACAAATCCAGATCAGAATGAGCAGGCCGATTCTCAGGACTCTTATCGCCGTCATCACTGTGTACTGGGCCATTGGAACTCACGCATTTAGATTCAAACGACTTCTGGGAAAGCTGTAGAGATGAGGAAGGTGAGGAAACTATTGTGCACTTTTTCTACTGCAGTGTCTGCCGTCTTCATCGCTTCAAACCACGAATTAGTCTGCAGAGTACGATCAACTACTAGTCTAAGTGTGACTGCCAAGGTGCGACCCAGTGGATGGAAGGAGACTCCTTTGGTTTTACCTAGGACGTGGTGGCAGTAGTGTCGCGTTCATTGAGCCACCACGAATTGGAAACAAAGCCACATATAGTCGGGCTGAGAATAAGCGACGAAAAACATTTGGTTTGAAGTGACTTTGTGCACTTAGACTCTAGTAATGACACGATGGATTATTTAGGCTAATCCTTGTGCCTTCGGGGCTCCAATGAAGCCATCTCTCGACGACCTTCCCCTTTCACCAGGAATGTCTAAGTCATGCAGAACGAATGGACAACAACCGGAACCGGTCATCGATACCAACCACGAAGGTGTACACAGTAAAAGAAGATCTGATCATGTTACCAGCGAGAAAGGGAGTTAAGTCAGCTGAGTGTAGTAGTTGCCAGTTGACTGAGACCCAGACCCACCTTGAACTGTAGCGCAAGCTCCAGATAAAATAAAAGAGTTTCGGCTGAAGTAAGGGAAGAAGAGACTGAGGGCGGAGCAGAACTAGATGTTAAAAATGCCAGAAGAAGTACAATATTTGACACGTAAAGTTTTTTTTTTTATTTTGTCGGAGGTATTTACTGTAGCTACACTGTAGCACTCATGCTCAAAAACTGGTCAATAGTTACCAGGTACCGGGTAGCAAGTTAGTTACCTGGTACCTGGTAGCAACCAGGCAGCAGTCATCATCATCAGCTCTCAACTCATCAGCACCGAATAACTACCACCTGATCAAAACCGGGACAGTGGTGGAGAAAAGACTTTGCAGTGTCGTCGTCTTCACAGGCATCGCAGAGTGTTTCACCGCTTAGGCCAAGCACATTTATCTGCTTGAACGAGGCGTATTGGCTCGTTAGTATGCCGGTAAATCGTCTGTTGTCTTTTCTATCAAGCGATTACATCAATGCCGCGGATTTGGAAGCGGCGTTAGGAAGCGCTTTGTTTGTCTGCATGCTAAAGAGTGCCACCCCAGTTGTGCTTTTGAGAGGTCCAACCATCGATGGAAGCGCTAAACAAAAACGCTAGTAGTCCTAGAGCTAGCAAGTTCAACGGTGATCTCATTTCAGTCATTCCGTGGTGAACCGAGATCCAGAAAAATCTTAGCGAATTCAGACTACTTTAGAGAAGACTTGCATACCTGACGTGTCCTGGAAGTGGACACAAACTTCGCTCCATCCACCTGTTCTTCACAATATAATTCATGTGACTCGGTAATGCAATTGGCTTAAGCACAAAATTAAAACTGTTTCGCCCTAAACCTCATGCAGATCACCACTGACAAGGAAACAACAGACGATCGTCAATAGATGCCAATAATCAATAGGCACTATCACACTACAACGGAAGTGGCAGTAGTCTGACCATGCATTACGAAAGGCGGTGAGCTGCATACGGCCGAAAACCTGGGATCGAATCACCCCATCCGTGAACGAGTGAATCGCTGTCGAAAATCGTGCATTTAGGATTATAGGACACGTGAATGTATAAAGGTGAACGCAATTTGGGATCACACACGTTATCGTGAACGTGAACGTATTTTACTAATCGAAACGTCATTGTGAACGCATTGATTTGAACAGGAAATTATGAATTGTGACGATTACATCTGTCGAGACTTGGCAGCACTGAGGAGAGCACCCTTTTTCAATATGTCGCTGATGAAGTAATGAAGACGGCATTCGTTGTTGATCGTTTGAAAGGGGTAGTATTGAAATACAGAGACAGAGAAAACTTAAATCTAAATAAACATTAAATAAACATTGTGTTGAATTATTGTATCTTCAAAGAATTATTAAAATAATAAATCATATCAATAACAGTTAAAATATAGTAAATACACACATAAAATACAATGACTACATTTTTCGGGGCAAACTGGAACAAAAAAAACCCTTGCATAAATAACCATCCATCAATTAAATAGTCGATGTCGACAGCGTAAGTGGCGATACTAATTTCAGATAGTGCAGTAGAAAATGTGGGTATTGTTCAAGTTTAGAGAGAACATGTCTTAATGCCTCCTTATTCAAGCGAAAACGTTTTCATTAAACGAATGAATAGAAATGAAATGAGTTTGAAAATCGAAGTTTAAAAAATTCCTATTATTGTGTTCCAAATCATTCACACTCTTGACTGCCTTCGGAGCATTCATTCAATAATAATTATATCTTCAGATTCAGAGGAACTCTAGTAAAATTGCAAAATAGAATCCATCTCTTGTTTCAATCGTTACATTTATTTCATATTTGACGTTTAACTATTACATTTACTACATTCCACTCTATTACAATATTTCCTAGACAAAATAATTACGGAATAGATTAAAGTCAAAGCCGAACTTCATTCAGCGGCTTCTTAAAAATATCCCAAGCCGCAAAATTATTGTGTAACAATGTGGGATGTCTGATATTTGTCTCGAACCGGATCCCCTTAACTTTAATAGCCTCAATAGTGAAATAAGGTATTATACAAGAGCCTTGCACAAGTTATCTCATAACTGACAGCGTTCCTCGTAATTTGACAAATTTGTCAAAATTGGAAGCATACCGGAAACAAAACCCAACAGAATCCGTATCTCAACAGTAACCCCTTTTTCAGATGGTTGACTGCGATTACACTTTTGTAACTTTGGTTACCATCCAAGTGACAAATGCACAAACACCGATTAAGTCATTACCGCTAAATGTTCTCTGTCACAACAATGTGCATTCGCGGCAGCTGGGGTTTGTGTTTAATGGCACGGGGAATGTGTACAGCAGCGATGTAAGAAGGTGTGGAGCGGTGATGTATCCAGTTGATAGATCACAACAATAAAGGTTTCTTTTCGATGACTGGAACTGAGTGGGGTCAAGTACCTGGGGGGACCGTGCTTGGAGGTGGTATTTGGAGGGAACACTTGCGTTCCCTCTTCACCCACGCTTAGTGTTCGGTTGATGACAGTGTGTTTCAATTCTCCCCACGTATCGGTAACGTTCAAGGTTCTGTACCAAGTTTTCTTTGCACCGCCTTTCGCCCGTATGTCGCTGACCGCTTTTCATGAAACTACTGCCTATTCCGTTGTCGTCTACTACCGTCATGCGTCATGCGTGATGCAGCCGATCGATTGGGTGGCATACGATATGTGCTACAATGTGAAAGCTGCTCATCTGACTGGACGATGCTGTAGTCCCCACTTATGTCATTTCTTCCTTCAGTAAATCAAGACTTTCACACTCTTGGATGTTGTACTTCCACATTAATTTGATATCGATGGAGGGATGCTGAATTTCAGCGCTGGCACTCAGCTTAAGTGCAAGGCGTCTTACCTACGCCCGGCAGGAATCTTATACAGTGGACTCCCTCTAAGTCGAATTGTCACGGAATACCATAATTTGGTCGAGTTAGAGGGTGTTTGAGAGGGAAGGGTTAGGAAGTTCGAGTTAGAAAGAGTTTTGACTTAGACACAGTCCACTGTATTTCCTAAGGAAGATTATTAGCTCTTGTGTTGATTGTCGTGGATATGAATTGTTCATAAGACGCTAATATACTTCCCAAATGCTTGGAAAATAGTTTAAGTGGTCCCAGTCTGAAAGAAGCTGAACCATTCACACGTGTATGGTTATTGACAGATTGCTTTGTTGCATAAGAAAAGTCATAGATTCGATATTGCTCACAATTCGATAAGCTCACCACATTTAGCGAAGAACGTGGAGTTCTGCCAACCTTCTACTCATTTCTTAGGGTGCATAATAACATCACCTGAGGCCTCGACGAGTGACATTTGTCTTGAACAAGGGCTTTGATTCCGTCTGGATTTAACGGGCGGAGTACCACAAGGATCAATGATGGGACCAGCCCTCTTCAATCTGTACACCACGGACCAACCAACGTGTTGTATGCTGATGACTGCATAACGTACGCTAACTGAGATAGCCACAAGGAAAATGCACAACATCCAACGATGGGATTGGAACCTCATGTGGGGACTCAAAATCAGCATCATCATCTGAGCACCGGCTGCAGACATCCGACGAAGCAGGGTAGGAGGTCCGTCAGAAGAAGCAACAATTTGAAAATAACTCTTCAAGACCACACTGTCTTTGAATAACTGCTGCCATGCGTAACTGCCCCTTAACAGCTCTTGAAGCTATAGCCCGGCTAACGCCCTTACCGATCTTCTTCGGGAAGATTGCTGCAAGATACGCTATCAATTTGCAGCTAGAGTGACCTAACTAGGCACCTTAGTATACTCAACGCAATCACTAATAGGGACATGTTTTGTAGAATATGCTGCCCGACCGGATATTATGGTCGGGCAGCATTGTTTCGGCAGGCTTTTTGAAGTTGAAATATTGGGCTGCGAAAAATAGACCAACACTAAACCAGAAGTCTGGTATGGTACACAGACAGGTCAAAGATGGATTCTGGATTAGGGGCAGGAGTCTTTGGACCCTACACAATGATTTCACGCTGAAATTCGGGCCATCAACCCCTGCGCCAGATAAAACCTCCACAAACGTATCAAGGGCGCTTCTTCTTCTTCTCTTGGCGTTACAGTCCGAGGTGGACCTGGGCCTCAACCAGCAAGCCTCTCCAGCCGACACGATCTTTAGCCAGCTGTCTCCAACTGCGCACACCAAGTCGATTGAGGTCCTTTTCCACCTGGGTGCGCCATCGGTTCCCTGGGCGGCCTCTATTGCGTTGTCCCACTGGTTCGGAGTCGAAGACTCTTCGGGCTGGAGCAGTGTTGTCCATGCGCTCTACATGGCCCAGCCATCTTAGACTTATATAATCCAGATATTTTCGCGCTATAATCCAGAAATTTTCTGACAGTCAAGCAGCACTAAAGGCAGATGAGATGAGTCCAACCTAATGGACGCCAAAACAGTTAAATTCTTCTATGACGCTCTACAATACCTTGCTAGGCACAACAAAGTCAAGCTCGGTTGGGTCACTGGACACGGAGGTATTGCAGGCAACGAATCCACAGATGAGCTGGCGAGGGCTGGCTCAGAATCTGCGTTCATCGGTCCTGTACTGTACTGTCAATTGGGCAGCAGTTAAAAGCTTGATTAACGAACAAACTTAGTCTAGACCAGTGGACATATGGTCATGGTCTTAGGCAATCCAAATGATTAATCAGCACTTATTCAGAGAAGGAAATACTCCTTCTCAATAAAGAAAGAAGCGAAAGGAAGAGAAAAGCGAAAAAAAGAGCTGAATAGTGTTAAATCATTTGGTTTGACGAATGAAATTGCATCCTTATAGATGCATAACTTCAGCAGAAAGTCACAGAAAGTCAAGGACCTAGAGTTGACTGACATTGAAGTGCATTGTCTCATAAACATCAACACTTCAGGGTGCATTATGGCGCTCTAATGCCTTCCGCCGCCGTAACTGTCATTCTATTTCTCACTTCAGTGACAATGAACATGAAATACCCATCGTCGCAGAACAGATTCGCTTTCATTGGAAGCGTAACTAATTGATGGAGATATTAAAACGTTGCACTGCATGAGTTAGCTGTTATGTTTGTCACCCTTGTAGCCAACCTTGCTCGAGTTTAAATTCGATTCACATTTTGAATTAAGCCTCACTTCTGAGTGTGACGTCGTGGGCTACAGTCTAAGGATACAATTGTGAAGAAGTGAATTTAGTTGAATTTGGAAAAAAAAACACAATTTATTCGATGTTTGTTCGTTTTGTTGGATGGTTTTTGGTGACGCTACTGTTGGTGCAACAAATAAAGTGTGATGTGAAAAATGGAAAAAGCTCATGGAAGGATCTGATTTTCGGCAGCAAATGGGGCCAACAACGTGATTCAAGATGTACGTGAGACTGTTGTGTATTTTAAGTGATCTAGGATTAACAGTGGTGGCGGTTGGAGAGGGACACTAGTTTGTATGTTTTTGAAGTGTTTGGATTTATATTTTTCGAAAGTTAAAAAGCAGAATGTGAAAATGTTACGAACGATGTGAGCAGCTACCTTGTTCTAAAATCGGCTAAATGAAAGCAAAATTCACTGGATTTCATTAAAGGCTCAATCATTGTGGAAGTACACAGACATAAGTTTTGACAGAATCGAACGAGAAGTTGTGAGAAGCGTCGTCAAATTTCACAATTGACTATGGAAACTTAAGCAAGACCAAGTGCATAAGGAGAAATTCATCCCGTCCTGCAAGAAAAAGTGAACGAAACTTAACGAAACTGAAGGAAGTGATTATTATTGTCAGAGTGTATCGTTTCTGTATATTGTTGTCGCGTAAGTTGACTTATGACTACGTACGTTCATTATGGTTGAGCCCAAAGATGAGCTTACAGCAAGGACTTATGTAGCTTCAACTTCTCCAATAATTTTGATGTTCTTATTTTTTTTTTTGCTTTTTTTAAATTAACCTTAACGAAAATATGATTAATGGCATATGACCGAGTTCCTCGAGGTAAACTGTGGAGTGGTCTGCAGGAGTATGGGATTGAGGGTCCTCTTTTGAGAGCGATTGAATCTCTATACACAAACTGTAGCAGCTGTGTTAGGGTTAACGGTGCTAAATCAACACCTTTCACTGTGGGCGTTGGACTTCGCCATGGGTGCGTCTTGTTACCTCTCCTTTTCATTGTTTATATGGACTAGATGGTGCAGCGCAGCTGAGGCGAGGAATGCTTCACATTGGGAGAGTTGAGGTAAAGTCATCATCTTTTTCCGGATGACTTAGTTATCCTCACATCTTCCCAGATGGAACCCCACCGCGCACTCGATAGGTTTGTGGCCTTATGTACTGATTCTGGGATGAAGGTAACAAATTAGAGGTTATGGTAATTTCCAGAACGCCTTTTCAATGTACTCTGCATGTTAGTGGAGTCCCATTGAAGCAGTTGGAGAAGTTCAAGTATCTCGGGGTCTTCTTCACGAGCGATGGGAGGAGTAATACTGAACTTTCCTCTAGGATTGGTCAAGCCGAGATAGTTTGGCACTGCTTGGGAGATTTGTAATCAGGAAGGCCGAGTTTAGTGTGAAAGCCAAGTTAGCAGTACTTGTTCCAGCTCTCACTTATGGTCAGGAAATTTGGGTAATGACCGAAAGAATACGATCGCGAATACAAGCAACTGAGATGAGTTTTCTTCGTGCCGTTGTGGGAATTACTCGCCGGGATAGGGTGAGAAACACGACAGTGCGCGAATAACTCAACGTTGAGCAGCTGCATCTCCGAACGGAAAGAGCTATGCTTCGTTGGTTTGGCCACTCACCGTCACGATTTCCGAGGCGAGCTTTGAATGCGATTCGATCAGGTAGGCGACCACTTGGCAGACCCAGGATGAGATGGTTGGGCCGAGTCCATAAGCTCGCCTGGGCTTGGGCATAAGCCCTGATGAATTAAAGCCGATGGCGGAGGTCAAGTTGCCTGGTGCTCGAGTTATCGTGCGTGGTTTACCCTCGCGACCCATTTACTGGATCATGCGGGTCAGAAGATGATATAACAATGAGTTAACATATATTAAAAATAACAAAGGACCTAACACTGAACCTTGTGGTACACCTATATCAATTTTTGACACATCACATAAAACACCGTTTAACTTTACCCGCTGAGCGCTTTTAGATAGGTATGAGGAGAACCACTAGATTGGAGTTGTTTTTGTTAAAACTGTCATATATTTCAGTGCAGGGCTTAATGATAGCATTCCCCGTGGATTTACCTTCACAAAGACCATTTTCTTCGTTTCTGAAGGACTTGTCTTTGTTTAAAAAAGATACAATTCGTGTGTTTATTAGTTTTTCAAAAAGTTTACTCAATGTTGGAAGTAAGGAAATGGGCCTGTATTGAGTTATTAATGCTCGGTTGCCTTTTTAGGAAATAATCTCTGCATCTTACCACTCTTCAAAAGGTTGTTTGTAATACAGTCAGATATACAAGAATTAATGCGTTTATATATATGGTCTTTGGTAAATGGACGGAAAACACGAAACTATTACCAAAAGAAATATTATTCAATACGTTCTCCTTCCAAATTTGAGACTGAGTCGTCACCCTTTTGCTTAAAATTGGCGCAATAGAGAAGATCTTTCAATCAATCTTGCGACGGTATCCAAATGCACTGTCCTCTCAGTGGAATGAGCGAATGACAAGGACCTTGATTCAAGTTCTCCCTGAAGAAGACCTCTCCTTCAAGATGATTTATACAAAATGAGTCAATTCTCTAATCTCACATAATCCCTTACCTTCTGATCCCCTTTTCTGTTTTTCCAGTCCTTCCAATCTTCACCATGGTTCCCATGGGCACCGGTACATGTACAGCAGCATCTGGTGAAACGGGAAACTGCCTCCCCAGCAAGGACTGCCACCTTCGGGGTGGAATCCCAGCAGGACCCTGTGCCGGTGGATATGGATTGTGCTGTGTGTGTAAGGCCCACATCCCAAGTCTCTGGTAAACCAAATAATTTGCTTAAAATCTTCTCCATCAGTTATGCAGACCTGCAATGGCAACATTCGAGAGAACTCCACTTACTTTGTGAACCCGAATCATCCGGACATCTACGATGGCACCGGCAGCTGCCAAGTGACCGTGCACAAGATTCATCCAGACATCTGTCAGCTGAAGTAAGTTGCGGAGATCACAAAGCCAGGAACTCCTCATCCTCTCTTCCCCCATTTTCAGACTGGACCTGGACTTGTTCTCCATAGCGCAGCCGGAGACAGTGAATCACATCTGCAACCAAGACCAGTTGCTGATATCCGGTGGCAGCCCGGCGCCCACCATCTGCGGGTCTTCCCCAGGCGATCACAGTAAGTCCACTGTCCAGTTGTAAAGCGAAATAAGTTCCTCAATTTAGCCCTGCAGTGTACGTCGATGCGGGACTGGGCCAGAGCAATCCAATTGTGATATCAGTGATCACGAGTGGAACCTTCCCGCGACTCTGGCGGATTCGTGTGACTCAAATTCACTGCGGCAGCATCAATCGAGCCGATCAGGGATGCCTGCAGTATCACACGGGAATCAGCGGCCGTGTGAAGAGCTTCAACTTCAACACCGTTGCGGGGCGGCAACTCTCCAATCAGGACTACAGCATTTGCATCAGGACTGAGAGGAACTTCTGTGGCATACAGTACACGGCTTGCATGGATCAGGGTAAGGCAGATGTTCCGCACTTGAATGCCATCTAATTCGACCTCCTTTTGAAGAGAACAATCGTTCGCGAGCGTTTACACTCTCTGGAAATACAAACAATCCAACCCTAGCGATGGTGGGAAGTGGAACGACACAGGTGCAGACCAACACTTGCCCCAGTGACTGGTTGCTGATCGGTTGCATACGAGTGGCCGATCGGGTGCCACCGGCGAACGCGTGCGAGGATCGAGTGTGCGGAGGCACTTTCAACGCCGAAGTGAGTCCGGATCAAAAGACTGTTCAGAGTAAGCATTTGCAGAGTAAAATTAACCGAGTTCGTCTTTGATTTAATTTTTGTTCTTCAGCAAATGTCCGACCGTTTCGGTTGTACTTCCATACAGACGGGATTGAGGCACCCCTGGATGTGGACAATCGAGGATTCTGTCTGGACTACGTGCAGCAACCGTGCACGAATGGGTAGTTGCGGCTGGGGGACTCGTAGTCATAAGTTTAATTTATGAACTTCATACGCGTAGGATCGAATTAAGGAGTTTTGGACTTTTTCACTTATTGGTTAATAAATGTTTGAATATGGAATTCGGTTTTTGAGTGATCACCAAATCGTGCATTTGAATCAGCGGACGCTACAGTTCGCGGTAGACCTGGGCCTCAACCAATAAGCCTCTCCAGCTGGCACGATCTTTAACCAGCTGTCTTCAATTGCACACGCCAATTTGGTTGAGATCCTTCTCCACTTGGGTGCGCCATTGGTTTGCAAATTAATCATGTGCTCCAGGCCAGATAAACGTTCGTATTCGCCAACCGTCTGTGATCACAGCGCAAGAAGTTCATCATGAAATGTATTTCCCCAACCAAAACCATTCATTCTGTGACACGGGTGAACATAGTCCTCAACCAACGAACCTGTTCTGCCAGTGCGATCTATGGATAACTGCGGAAGAAGCTCTTCCTAATTGTGTGCATCACCCTAGACGCAACAGTCCTCTCTTGCGCTTTCCGACAGGCTCGGAGTTACCGACACAGCAGAAGGAATGTGTCGTCTGAATCGGACGACGTATCCTCAGTCAACAGCATCCTGGGAACAAATCAACGAAACGAGAATATTTCCGTTGCTTCCAAGATCCAAATTGAAACACAAAAACCAACATTTGTACACTCCCAACTGGAAGGTTTTATTACCGAAAAAAATATATTCCCAGAAATTGGAGAGTACCTTAAACTTAATCTTAAATAAATCTATAACGATCGTCTTTATCGATCACAAGACATACTCGTCTTCGTCGGCCTCCTCGCTCATCCACTCATTTACTAGTTTCTTCGGTGGCAGTCGAAACCGCCACTCTTCACTGATGTAGTCGTACACATTCTCGCCTAGCCGGAGCAGTTCAACGCACACTTGCTTTTCGTCGTTCTTCCACTCGCGTTCAGGTCCACCGAAGACTTCCATTCGCACCAGGGATGTCATCGATGCAGTCATATACTTCTTCATGCCATTGAACAACTGAGGTTTAGTCAGTTGACCCGTCATGGTGGGTATACTCGATTTCGCCGCAGCAAGTGCTTCAGCGAGCTTATGATTGGCAACTTCCAGCTCTTCGACCTTTCTTTGCGCCTTTTTCGCAGCGGCCCGAGCCGTCTCCGCCGTACTACACTCAACGATGAAGCGTGTCTTGGTATTGGCTAATTCCAGCTCAAGCCGTGCTATTTTCGAATTGGCCTCACTCTTTTGCCTGTCCCTTTCTTGCTTAAGTTTCGCCAGTTCAGCTTGCAATGTCTCCAATGTAGCCAGAGCATGCTCGTGAACCTCTTTCTTGATCGAGTTATCCACATCGTTGCACACTTCATCCTCCGGTATGGATTCTATATCGTTCAAGCTAATCAGCATTGTATTGTCATTTGTTGCAGACGTAGTCAGCGCGTCTATCGTGATTTCGTCTTTGCCGCCATACTGCTCCACTTCGTAGCGGGCGACACGGAATGAAATCGATGTCTTCACTTTGTTATCTGTGGTATCCTTCGATTGTTTGGGGGTTATACTTACTTTCTTGTTTAGTGCTTGTGCACTTTCGCAGGGTTTGAGACGCTTCGCTGGTTGTTCGCTCAGTATTTCTTCCTCGTCGAGAATCTCTAGGAGTGTACCTTCCTCTATGAAAAAGTCATCGGGCAGACCCAACTGTCGGTATCCTTTAGGAGGAATGAGATGTTTCTCTGTTGTCGGGGGAAGAAACATCGGTTCTGGTTGATCCGAGATTGAGTAATCCAAGACCATACCATTTTTGAGGCGTTCCAATGTCGGCATAGCGTGCGGCACCAATCGGTCTTTTTTATAATTCATAAAGTGTTCATCACGGAAGTGCAGAGCGCAGATAACTTTATTTTTCGCTTGACTAAGTGTCAACGATTTGAATTCTGTATATTGCGCGTATTTTATCCATTTTTCTAAACGTTCTTTCTTCTTCAGTGGATAGTGGAAGAAATGCATTCCGGGATTTTTCCACGTATTGATGGTGCACGACCGAAAAGTGCACCGACAACCCCCCATCGTTCGATTGTTTTGAAATTTTCTCAAATAAACTTTAAATTTAGATTTATGAATGTCAAAATAAACAACAAATAATGTAATTGCAATTGTTTTTTTTTGTTTAGGAAGCTTTATGCACCAAGTGTCAGTTGATTATTGTTGTCAGAAAATGACAAGTGGTCTGAATGCGATGAGTGTGTTCAGCGACTGAAGTTGCTTACGTGGATCTGGGTGGTAAGAGTATAACGTTTCGATTCAGAATTTCCATAGCATTCTGCTAATTACGTACAATTTTATCTCTAGGATTTAAGATGAAGTAAGATTTAAAAATGATAAGGTAATAATATCTGATACAAATTTACTCTGCAAAAAATGTAACCCAGAGTTAATTTTTGACAGTTGCTGTAATTTATTCTTTTTTGCAAATTCTTTTTGACAAGTGATTGAAGTAAAATTGAAGTGTGCAAGCTAACGTCAAAAATTAACTTATGGATAACATTTGTAAGCAAGTGTGCTACATTTCAGCGAGTGCCTCTCAAACTTTGCTTCATTAAATGTACATCAGCAAGATATATTAAGGAGTTTCTTGTACGTTCTCTGAGAAAATATTTCTCACTCATCTATCCATACCCGCAGAAATTATCATTCACGGGAAGACTTAAAATAATTAATTTTCACAAACATTTGTAATGAAACAACAATTTGCTTTGATTAACACAGAAATCCAAAAAAACTAATATCTCTAAAAAAACATTTTTTAAAAAAAATCAAATTACCAATTCACCTCCTTGGTCTGTGCTGTGAAAACCTTACGTCCATTCAACACTTTAGTATTACGTTCCGTTTCATTGTAAAACGGCAACTACCGTCGAGTTTTGCCATTACATTCTGTTTGCGGTTCCGGAGAATTTCTGTTTGTGGAAGTATTCTCAAATTAATACCATTCATTTGTAAGAAATTGAAAACAAAATTGTGCGCTTATTGAATTCACATAATAATGAGGAAAACCAAACCAATACTTTACGATCCACTTATCATAAATCGTGTAAAACAGGTAAAATGAATTAAATCAGAGGTTATGTCGCGCCAGTTGGCTTCTCGCGTCCTGGAAGCGATTATTTAGATTGCTATGCAAATACAATGCTTGATTGCGATTAGCAAATATTAAATACATATCTAACATATCTATTCCAGTATTTGGAAGAAAACGTTCATCAGACATACCTTGATGTGGGGGTAATGTCCAAATCGTTACAAGAACGGTATCCAGAGTACAGCAGACGCAAAATAGCACCATTTCGCTCATTGGTGGAGCAAGGTAAATAAGTATTTCCAGGTAATTGATGTTCATTGCACTGATGTGTGTATTTTTTTTTAGCCTACAAGGTGGTCTCACAAAGCTACGGTTTAGACATTAGTCCGCCAAGCCCTGATTCCGGATCCGATTTGGAGGTGATGGATGTAAGTTTACGCGAACAATATCGTACATGCAGACTTTCTGATGTGTTCTTCCCTTAGGATACCCCTGAAGTAGCAGCAAATTCAATGAACAACATGCTCACAAATCTCTACTCGAAAAAATCGGCCAAATGCACCAGCAGCCAGTCAGGTAATGCCACCAACGAGTTGATCGACATCAGCAGCGATGAGAGTTCCGATGGTCAAAATGCTACAAATGGCAAAGCCAAGAGTAAGTCTCCTTCGCACTTGTTTTGCAGTGAATACAATTGGCGTTTTTTTCGTTCCACAGAAGCAACACCTGCTGAGGAAGTGGTCAAGTTCGGTGAAGTTACCTTGAGAAAAATCGTTGTGTCAGAGCAACAGTCACAGTCTAATGATCGCGCCGCTACCCCATCCGCAACAAAGAAGCGCAAACGGGGGCGCTCTCAGTCGCCAGCTAAGAGCGAAAACTCGCAGACAGACAAACCGGAATTGCGACCAGCGTCGGGACGCCTTAGGTTGGTTCGTTCGGATTCGAATGAAAGTAGTACCGTTCCAGATGCTGTACCTTTCCAGCAAGTACTGCGTCCACCTAAAAAGTATAAAAAAGTCATACGCCTCGCGAAGCCAAGGCAGAATTTCCAGCATGTTGGCGGCATGGAAAACGTTCTCAAGGAACTTTGCGAGATCCTGATGCACATCAAGCAGCCGGATATTTACTTTATGCTGGGACTGTTGCCACCACGTGGTCTGCTGCTGCATGGACCATCGGGTTGTGGTAAAACTTTGTTGGCCCACGCTATAGCTGGGGTGAGTGTGGTTTTCCTCGTCAGGCATTTGGCAGTCATAACCTAACTTCTGCATGTGATTCCAGCAATTGGGTCTTAATATAATCGAAGTTGCTGCCACGGAGCTGGTGGCTGGAATCTCGGGTGAGTCGGAGGAGAGGATTCGCGACGTTTTCGAACAGGCAGTGGCGTGCTCCCCGTGCGTGCTGTTCATCGACGAGATCGACGCCATCTCTTCGAACAGGTCGTATGCACAGCGCGATATGGAGCGTCGCATAGTCTCTCAGTTGATCAGCAGTCTGGACAACTTGAAAAACAATGAGAGGGGACAGGCAATACTCGTGATTGGAGCCACAACACGCCCCGACATTTTAGATCCAGCCTTGCGAAGAGTCGGACGATTCGATCATGAGATTGCCATCGGCGTACCGAACCGCAAGGATCGCAAAGAAATCCTGACAACCATTTGCGATGGTTTGTTGATTGATCTAAAGATTGACTACGATAAGGTAGCTGAGCTAACCCCGGGCTATGTCGGCGCTGATCTGCTGGCTCTAGTCTCTCGTGCAGCGACCATTGCTGTGAAGAAGAAGTAAGTCCTCGACCGGATTTGATTTCTGTGCGATATTTATTTATTTCGGGTTTTTCAGGTGCGCTCAACATATGAAGGAGATGAAGCTTAAGTCTCAGCGAAATATAACAATCGTGGACTTGGACGATGACGATCAAGCCGAAGAGTCTGACAAGCAGAGTCCATCTAAGAAGAAGGACGCTGCAAAGGTTCCAGAGACTGTCACCGGCGTTAAGGCCAGTGGTGAAGCCGGCGAAACTGAACCCACTGCAAAAGACGCCGGCGAGGCACAACCTGAACCTTCCACGAGCGTAACTGGAGAGAAAGACAATTCTGCCACTAAGTCAGATGACACGGGATCAAAGAGCAAGCCGGAGGAGATGGAAATTGATTCAAACGAGCCCAAGGATAGCAGCAAACCCGCAGCCGACAAGACTACTGAAGAGACTAAGAACGGCGAAAACGAGCCTATAGACGTTGACGAAATACCAGAAGTTGTCAAGGAACAAAGTTCGCTGAACGTCCGTAATCCAACGCTTTTCGAGATGATCAACATGCTGGACAACGCATCAATCGATATGGCCGATGTCACCGATTTTTGCATCACCTTGGAGGACTTCATTGATGCCGTGAAGGTGGTACAGCCTTCCGCCAAGAGGGAAGGCTTCATCACGGTCCCAGACGTCACTTGGGACGACGTTGGATCTCTGCAAGAAATTCGAGAGGAGCTCAAGCTGGCCGTGCTGGCCCCAGTGAAGTTCCCCGAGAAACTTGCAAAACTGGGACTGAATGCTCCGTCGGGAGTTTTGCTCTGTGGCCCACCTGGTTGTGGTAAAACATTGCTTGCCAAGGCTATTGCCAACGAAGCCGGTATCAACTTTATATCCGTCAAGGGTCCAGAGATGATGAACATGGTAAGTTGTGAATGGCCACCGCATTGCTTCGTCTAACTAAAGTGTCCTTCTGCTTTCAGTACGTCGGCGAGAGTGAGCGTGCGGTTCGAGCATGCTTCCAACGGGCAAGGAACTCTGCTCCGTGCGTCATATTCTTTGACGAATTCGACTCGCTGTGTCCCCGACGTTCCGACAACAATGACTCAGGCTCCGGAACACGCATCGTTAATCAGCTGCTGACCGAAATGGACGGTGTCGAGGATAGGAAGGGCGTTTACATTCTGGCTGCCACAAACAGGCCCGACATCATCGACCCAGCCATTCTCCGTCCGGGTCGCTTGGACACAATTCTTTATGTTGGACTGCCACAGACGAAGGATCGTCAGGAGATCCTCGTAGCTCTCACCAAGGTGGGTTTCCTTCAACTGTCGCAGTATCGATTCAGGTTTGCTTAATCGTTCTTTTTCTTTTGCAGAATCGCAAACAACCAGTTCTTAATGATGACGTGGATTTCGAGAGCTTAGCAAATGACACACAGGGATACACAGGCGCTGATCTGGCTGGTCTAGTGCGGCAGGCAGCGATGATTGCCCTCAAAGAGTCAATATCCAATCCAGAGTCTGAAACAGAGACACTCTGCGTCAACGCCAGTCACTTCACAAAGGCTCTGGCCCTCGTTCGACCATCAGTCTCTCCTCAGGTACGACCAAGTCCCTCTTCATTCACTACCTCAACTAATTGATTTTCCCCTTTTCTGCATCCCTCTGTCCAGGAGCGAAAGGTCTATGAAGCACTCAAAGAGAAGTACGCCGCTCCCCGCCTGTCCGAAGAGGAGAAATAATAGGACCCCCAGACATAATCAAACCACCTTTAATTTAAATTTTACACTTTACAAAGAAATACTTTCATTTCGCATTTGTTTACTTTTTTTCATAAACAGTCCACAGAATACATTCGAAAGTACAGTTAATTCCCAGAGAATGAAGGAAAATAAAAACCTAACAGGACAAATTGTTTCATGCTACGTTTAAAAGTGTGTAGGACTTAGACAGAAACTACAACACGACAGAGTTATTGTATGTACCATGTTAAACTTCATCGTAAATAGATTATAAACTTTATTTCCATACGTGTCTTTTTCTTTTGATCGTTTGGGAGTTTCGTTTCTCATGTGTATCCTATGCTGATCATCGGCAGCTATCCATCTTCATTTGGGCATTGCGTTCAAGTCCTCTGTGACAAGCGCATTTCTTGCTGATTCGCTATCTTTTCGAACAGGCAGTGGCGTGCTCTCCGTGCGTGCTGTTCATCGACGAGATCGACGCCATCTTCTCGAACAGGTCGTATGCACAGCGCGATATGGAGCGTCGCATAGTCTCCCAGCTGATCAGCAGTCTGGACTACTTGAAAAACAATGAGAGGGGGCAGGCAATACTCGTGGTTGAAGCCGCAGCACGCCCCGACATTTTAGATACAGCCTTGCTGCTGAGAAGGAGCTCAAATTGCACGAAGTATCTCGTTTGGATTTGTCCTTTGGTCTGGAGTGAATTGATGGTTAATTATCGAAATCTTCGTTTTCCGATTGTGCAGTGGGAATCGAAACTAAATTTACGAATTACAAATTTGTAATGGATTTTATGTGACAGCTATATATGTACAGTCAATCACATAAGTAAATACACAGCATAAAGTTGTCTGTGTTTTCAACAAAAATTATATTCTAGCGGGGCTCCAAGTCTTAAATGTAGTTTTCTAAAGCACTTGTGTACTTAGAACAAAAAAAAATTATAAAAAATAAAAAAAAGGATGAGGATATCCTAGAAAATATAGGAACAGTGGGTCATAAACCAAAAATTAAGCAAAATTCACATCACAAAAGTAGGAAAACACACATCTAAATCACGTAGAGGGATTTGACATAATACGGGGGCAGCATCTAGCATGGTCAGTTTAGTATCCACAGATCCAAAAATGGGCGTGTTTGGTTATTTGAACTCTCTCAAGAGTAACCTGCGCCAAAAGCGTTTGCAAGCAAACCTCAGAAGTTCATTTTTTTGCTGATCTTAATTTCGTTACGTTTTTGGTTTATGACCCACTGTGCCTAAAGGTTTTGTGATATCTTCATATTTTTTTTTTATCATAATTACACAACTAAGTGCTTTTTTCTTCATTTATGATTTTTTTCTCTTGAGTCTCGTTTGACAGTAATTTTTGTGTTAGAACGTAGGCAACTTTTATGCTGTGTACTTACTTTAGTGATTGACTGTAGGTGTCAACAGCCCTCCCAGATCGGACTGGATGCTCAGTCAGACGCTGGACGCAGGCGGAGCAAAAACGCACGAAGAGGTGTGCATGATTAAGCTCGAACTCGCTCGAAACAAAATGCGATAAAGAGGATATCCATCCTCTGTGCCGACAGGCAAGCAACCACCCCTGGCTAGAAGGCACCACCTGCCTTAAAACAACGGAAATATGGTCAGTGATTAATCTCGTACTATAGCTCTGTCAGCTCAGCCTCAGCAGACCTACACCAGGGCCGTAGCCAGAGTTCAATTTAAGGTCGGCCGTAAGTTAAAATTGATTTGATATAATCTTTGATCTGGAAAGGGATGATCAAGGTCTTGTATAAAGTCAGCTTGGTCCTTCGAGAGATGGCTCTTCTACTCAATTGCCTCTTGAGTCCATAGAAACAGCGGTTGGCAAGAGCTACTCTGCGTTTAATGTCGGTGCTGATGTTGTTCGTACTATTTACTGCGGAGCCGAGGTAGCCGAAGTCCTTGACTACCTCGAAGTTATAGCTGCCCATTGTGACGTTCTGTCCAAGACGTCGATGTTGTGTGTCCTTTCTTGATGACAGCATATACTTCGTTTTGCCTTCATTCACCGCTAGACCCATTTTAGCCGCTTCCGCCTCAATGCCATCAAACGCCTCATTGGCGGCTCGCTGTGTTCTGCCAATCACGTCAATGTCATCCACGTATGCGAACAGTTGTAAGAACTTCTGGAAGATCGTGCCTGTAGTGTTGGCGTGTGAGTCTTCACATGACAGCGCGTCGCCTTGTCTAAAACCTTTTTGACATTGAAGGTCTCGGTGAGTTCCTTACCGACCTTGATGGAGCAGCGAGAGTTCTCCATCGTCATTCTGCACAACCTGACGAGTTTGGCAGGAATGTCAAAACTAGACATGGCGTTGTATAGGTCGTCCCTATGCACGCTGTCATATGCGGCCTTGAAATCGACGAATAGGTGGTGGGTGTCGATCTGCATCTCTTGGGTCTTTTCCAGGATCTGCCGTAGTGTGAAAATCTGGTCGATGGTGGACTTCCGTGGCCTGAAGCCACACTGATTTGGACCTATCAGGTTACTTATAAACGGCTTCAGGCGAGTACACAAAACGGCAGAGAAGATCTTGTAAGCGATGTTCAGGAGACTTATCCCTCTATAGTTGGCGCAGTCAAAGGGGTCTGCTTTCTTGTGGATTGGGCAAACGATACTGAGGTTCCACTCATCGGGCATGCTCTCCTCCGAACATATCTTACAGATGAGCTGATGCATGCGCCTAACCAGATCATCTCCAGCTGCCTTAAAGATTTCAGCGGACAGTCCGTCTGCACCGACACCTTTGTTAGACTTCAGTCTTGATATTGTTATCTTGACGTCGTCTAGGTCGGCGGGATGGAATTCTCGTCGATCATCGTCAATAGTGTTGAGTAGAACATTCTGCCTGACTGCGGTATTGGTGTCATCATCGCCGTTTAGCAGTCTGCAGAATTGGTTCTTCCAAATTCTCAGTATCGACTGCGACTCTACTATTAGTTGTCCATTCTCGTCCCGGCAGTCTTCTGTCCGAACCTTATATCCACTGGATAACTGTTTCACCCTCTGATGTCGAAGTAACTCTAGAAGGACTGCGCACCAGGTCCTTCTGACTGGAGTTTCGGATGCCGCCGTTGGCCTGACAGTTTTCCAGCTCCTCCGAGAGATGAGCCCTGGTACAGGCACACTATCTATTGATTCCAGTTAATATTGAAAACGTAAATTCACATACAGCAGTGCTACAACCCATGGTCGCCACAAATGCAAAAAGTTCAAACGTAAATATCTCTTAACGCGCCTCGCTGCTTGTACAAAACATACACTGTGCTTTCCGTTCTATCCTCGTGGCAATTCAAATAAGCCCAAGTCGTCGAGATTTCGAGCTATAATACTCAGAAGGTTGTCAATGTTCGAAAACGTTTGTAATTCAGCAATGAGTGTGTCCAACGCTTCGAAATGCAAAGATTAAAAGGTCGGAGTGTTCTGGTCTTCTATATTTTGTGTTGCTGATGTAATCAACCAAACGATTCGATTTTTTGACTCTTCTGTGTCTGGGTTATATTTTCTTCCAAAATCTTATGATGCATTCTATCTATCATTAGTTATATTATTTTGGATACAGTTCATTATTGCAATCAATAAATAATTGTATTGGCCTCTTTCAATCCTGCGCTTCGGGCTTGTAAACCTGCGTCTGCACTGTAGTTTCGACTTGGCAAAACGTCAGCAATAGTCGGTGGTCAAATCATATGTTCATTTTTAATTTCATTTACTTACTTACTTATCAGGCCAACGACCGTTGGAGGGTCGGAGCCTGAGTTAAAGCTGCCTTAGATCGTTGACGGTCCTGGGCACGCTGCTTCCAGTAATCAAGACCAAGCTGCCATGCGTTAAAAATGACTTGGTCTTTATAGCGGAAATTCGGTCTTCCTCTCCTCGGAGGCTCGGATTCCAAGACCGTCTTAGCTGAAGCTTTGGTATTCATCCGCTCGATGTGGTCGAGTCAGTGCAGTCGACGGATTTTTGCCTTCCGGACTACATCCACAGCTCGTAGAGTTTGCGGTAATGTGTTCTCCTCAATTCATCTTCCTCGCAAGTGGGACCATACTAGAATTTTTCTTTGGAAGGCGCCAAGAATCCGATCTGCAGTTTTGGTTCTTTAATTATTCTGTTCATTTACTAGTTACGTATTTGTCACAGCTTTGTGAATTACATTCTAAGTAGGCATTCAAAGACCTTCTCGATGAAAAAAAAACCTTTGATGATATACAGTCGACTACGACAGAAAAATGCAGAAAATGAGTTGCAACTAAGCGGAGTATTCATATAAACGATGTTCGGATATAGGCAACTTTGTTGTACTGTGATAAATTTCTTGTAGCTTGAAAGTTGAAAGTTTCGTTTAAGCGGAGTTGACTGTACATCCAGACAAACTTGCGACATCTTTGTGATTATGTGCGTGCTCATGTGTTTAAAGCAAATCCTGTATAAAAATAAAATAAATCGTCTCTAAAAAAGTTCTTTATTATCTTCAAACTAAAAGAAGTGAGTTACATTGTTTATGATTCTAGGAGACACAGATGTCTGGATTTCGCTTCTAAAATTTCTGGATTTTCCACTAAAATCACTTGCTTCTTATTTGTTACTTACAGTGACATAAAATCGCTTCACAGTAGAAAAACCCAAACGATTTGCCGGAGTAAACTTGCATTTTTAGTTTAAAATTCTCAGTCGACAACCAGCGAGCACAAATTTGCAATCGCTTAAAAAACAGCGGTCAAGTCGACAAATATCGACTGCGAACTATATCCGCAATACCACACTTCAGAATCGATAGTCGACAGCAGAGATCTCCAGTCCAAATCTGCCTTTATGCCTCAAAATGTGAAAAACAAAGCCTAGCAAGTTATTACAGGGAAACTTGACTCTCTTGACGGACACCCCTCTACAATGGACACCTCTCTTTGTGGACAATGAGCCACGATCTCTGCACGAAGGTATGCTTACATTTCAACCCCGTCAGAATGGACACCCCTACGTAACGGACAATCATACTGGTCCCGCTGCTGTCCGCTATAGAGAAGTTTCACCCCTTAAATTGTCATGTGATACATGGCAGCGAGAGCGGTTTCTCTCCACAAAGAAGCTTCTCCTTTCTCCCATGAGAAAGCATTGCGCTCTCTCTCTCTTTTCTAAGACGAGAGTTAGAGACAAAGCGTTTTTGTTGAGCATCAGTGGCAATAAAACGTGTTTTGAATCTTTATAAAATTTAAAATTGTTTTTATTTAACTATATTCTCTATCGGCGACTCACAAAGTATTGTATTTTCTTTTAAAGAAGAGCATTTACCTTACGTCGAGTGCTGTGAAGTGCAGTGCTTTGAACTTCCAGAAATAACCAATTTTACAATTTGAATCACTTCCCTGGCGAGTGGCAATACTGAAAACGCTGTCCACAAGCTCAACATTAAAAAATTCGGGAAAACCTACCGTTAGATGCAGTATGCGACCAAAGGAAATTCCGTGCTAATAAAGTGGCAGAGTTTGCAAGATGCACATTTCTTGCTAAAATCACTGAAAATCTCCGCGAAATAAATTGTTTATTAAGAATTCAAATAGATTGCATACATAATTATATTATTTACAAATTTTACAACACAGCTTTCGATTTGCTTATCGCCGTCTTTGATGAATTGAACAGCTTGAGTGCCTTTCTACACATTGCCCTTATGCCAATCCAACTTTCAATTCCAATCGGACGAATGTGCACCGGCGACGGCTGAAAGCCCAATTCATTGGAGGGTAGCTCCACGACCAGGGCAAAAGGGACTTTCACAATGCCAAAGGCATAGTCGACTATCGAACCGGAGTAGGTTCGTTTTCTGATTCCCGATATGCTCCCGCATCGATATACACGGCCTGACATTTTTTTAATTGCCATCTTGCCGCATTCGGCCAGCAGCTGATGTTCGCGCCAATTGACTGGCAGGTCCCTGCACGGGGTGGGGTTGGAGAAATTAGGGATGAGTTAATGTTTTTAATTTATGCATTTTATTATGAGTGGGAAATGAGTGCATTCGCTTTAATTAAGTGCAATCAGATGTCGTTCGCAATGGGAAACGGATGCAGACGGCTGATAGGGTGACGGGCTGACCTTGGAAAGGTTATTAATGGTGAGGCGTACGTGCTGGGGTTCGGGATTTGAGTAATGTCGTAGGTACGTGGAGTTTCACGAAATGTTGTGGTAGTTTGCGTGGATACGATTGATTTTTCGGTTTTTGCTTGGAGAAGAGGACCGTGATTGTTAGAGTTTGTGACGTAGTCTGACTGACTTTGTGGACTTAAGTGGAATGAATGAGGAAATTTGGTGCCATGCTATTCTCTTCATATAATAATTCATTGCAAGAAAAAGCTAGGTTTGCAAAGTACCCCTGAAGGGGAATCAGTACAACAATCGCAAATACACGTGGCCAACAAAAAGTGCCAAAATTGCACAGTTCTGTTGCGATATGTAGGAACAATATATTCAGTGCTCCAGTTCAAAACGAATTGTCTTGTCAATGAAGTCTTTGGCACATAGAATACTTTACATGCGTAGCGTCAAAGTATCTGTTCACGGTGGGGATGACACAATGAACACTTCAACGCACAGCTGATTTCATTTGACAGGTTCAAGTTTCAATTGAAAATTCAAGTTGCTTTGGTTACTAATGCACACATAAAATATGTTGTTGGCATCACTTCTAAACCATAGTGCCATCTGACAGCAAAGGAGCGAGGGAGACTGATTTGACAGGAGGGACGTTTTCAACGATTCATTCCAATTTGAACACCAGAGCAAGGAGACTAAATTTGAAGCCTCTCTTAATTTTCTTCGTTCGAATCATACTTCGTTTGTTTTAACTTCAATAAATCGTTATTGTAATACTTAAATATAAAGTTATTATCGTTTGAATTTGAAAGTCTACAAAAGTCTTCTCTCGGAATTATTAGGAAAGTTATTCCCAACATATGTATTTTTTATATAAATACTCAATTATAAACATTCATTTATCTATTTTGCTTCAACGAGAACCAACATCCAAACTTTAACACACAATTCGCATTCTCTTGAAATGTCACATTGTGAGGATTGTCAACGCTGAAGGAGAAAAGTTAAAAGTTGAGCAAATACATCCGTCGTGTGAGCCTCAGCTTTGGTCTATATGCCACCTCCCATAAGAACACATATGTTTTATGTATTTGTCAAAGAATTACTGACGCTCGCGCATGTAAAGTATTCTATGTGCCGGCGCCTTAAATAAATATAATGCCTGAAACACAATAGTGCGCTGCGCCAGCCGACTTTATGTTACGGTGACGCACTGCGTTGAAATAAATACTCAATTTATCAGCTGTTCTCTCTCTCAGCTACTAAATGAAAAATATTGCCGCCTTTCTGCATACACTCATTTGAAATGACTTTTGTCGTCAAATTATTTTTAATCAGCTGTTTTCATTTCTCAAATGACAATTGAGTCAAAATACTCTCAATTTGGAAGAAAACTCTCAATCTGGGAGAAAATCTCTCTCACAGCGCACCCTGTTCTGTCAAAAAATATCCAACATGTTGAATAATGACGTGCGATGGACTACGTTTTGCGTTTTATTACGATCTTCTCAATATCTCCCATTATTCACTGACGCAGGTCGACGCTGTATTTTGTGCATGGCCATTGAATTGTGTGTGTTGAAAGCCAACGCCAGCGCGAACGCACTATTGTGTTTCAGGCATTAGCACACGTCGACCAAGGGAATGCGTACACACAATATTTCTTCGTGGCCTTCCTGTTCGGTTTTGGTTCGTGTGTCTGTTATTAGGGTTACATTCCCTCAATGGGTACAGTTTAAATTCATGCCGTTGTCGAATAGCTCTATCTGCTTCCTGGGACCAATCCGTAAATTGATGTGTCCCTTATAGAGGTGTATCCGTGAAGAGAAATTTCACCGTACCACTAACTGGACACACAGTACTTGGAGCGCCTTGGCAATAAATTGTGAAGACATTCCTTGGTTAAAATAACCATTTCTCGAAGAAGCAAAAGCCTGATGTCTTTGAGTTGGTGCGTGACATTGCTCATGCTTCTTTCCGAAGTGGGTTCGATTCATGGCCAGTACGATTATAAATAAGTTTCACAGCCCCACCTCTTTCGAGTCACGGACAATGCACAAAGAGTAATGTGCTGTCTAGAAAAAGTTTCTCAAACTTGGCTGTTTAGAGTCGGCTTAAAATTGTAGGTTCCTTCCACTAGTGAGAGTACAAAAGCACGTACAGCACGAGTGGTTGCTGAGAAGCTCTGCCTCTGGGCCTATATAGGCTGTAACGCCATCGATATTGTTGTATATAAAGTTATAGATTAATGTAGATGAGCACATTGTTTGGCCTTGTCAGTAAGGGCATAGGCAACTTCAAACTCCGTATGGCCGGGCAGGTATGTCACCTTCTACCCTGGTTGTCAGGATTCAAATCCCGTCACAAACCCATATTCACAATTCACGGCTCCACTTCTCTCGAGTCACTGAGAACGGACAGAGAGTATAACAAGATATGAAGTATTACCGAGATGGTCGACTTCTACACCTCTTGCCGTTTAAAATGTTTGACAACTGTTTTTGCCCAACCGTTAGCATACGCGGATGACATTGTCGTGATTGGTAGAATACAGCGAGCCGTCAATGAGGCGTTTGTTGGAATTGAAAAAATCCTTGGTCTCTTCGAGAGAAAAGCTCTGCGTGAGATCTTTGGTCCTGTTTGCGTTGACGGTGTTTGGAGATGAAGATTCAACCATGAACTGTACAGCGACATAAGCCTAGTCAGGCGTCTTCGGATCCAATTCCTAAGATGGCTAGGCCATGTAGAGCGTATGGACAAATCAGCTCCCGCCCGAAAAGTCTTCGACTCCGAACCAGTGGGACGGGTGGCGCAAGCAGATGGAGGTGGGTCGCCGTGGCGTAGTGGGTAAGTGCGTCGACTCCTACGCAGAGGGTGCCAGGTTCGATACCCGAATTTACCGCCCTTGATAATTCACGAATCCGCCTCTTTCGAGTCACTGACAATGCTCAAAGAGTATTCCTGTCTAGAAAAAGCTTCTCAAATTCGCCGTTCGGAGTCGGTATTAAACTGTAGGTCCCTTCCACTCGTGAAAGAACAGTAGCACGCACAACACGAGTGGTTGCTGAGAAGCTAGACCCAGGTCCGTCTCGGACTGTAGCGCCACCCATATTATTATTATTAAGCAGGTGGAGAAGAACCTCAACCAACTTTGCGTGCTACACTGGAGACAGCTTGCCAGTGACCGTGATAGTTTGAGAGGCTTGTTTGTTGAGGCCCAGGTCCACCCCGGACAGTAGCGCCAAATATAGAAGAAATTTGTTTTATGAAGTTCTCTTTAAACAAATTGACCAATCAGAGAACGACATTCACGTTAGTTATAAGCAGAAATGAAGTATTACAGAGATAGAAGCCTTCAGAGCTGATTGCCCCCTAGTCCATCGACGAATTTGAGAGCCTCTTTGACAAATATTCATGAATTTTTGAGGGTTATTCGCGAAATAACGTAAATGCCGTCCTCTGATTGGTCAATTTGGTTTATGAACACGTTATAAAAAACCAGTTGTTAAAAATCTTAAGGGGGAAAGAGAGGTAGAAGTCGGCCATCTTTGTGATACCTCATTTCTGCTATAACCGTCCTCAAACTTTGCCTTCGGCATAAAACAGTGAGTTCACGTGTGAGCAAAGGATTCGCTGCAGAGTCTCAGGTCCACCCCGAAATGCATCGCCACGCACATCATATCCTGCCACGTCAAACATCGAGTTAGCATCGCATTTTTGGCGTCATTTACACACACACCCTTAAACCAACAAGAAAACACAAACAACAAACCTGGTGTATGCCCAAGGGTACATAATCGCTTGCCCATATGAGTGCAGCGATAAAAACAGTAACAAGTTTGGCTGGAGCTTCTCCATGATATTCCGCAGGGCACACGTCTCCGGCTCCGAGAAGGGTCTCTCCCCCTTGTACGTGGATCGATTCGCCTTGGTCGAACCGCTCTCCCAGTGGAAATCATAGTTTCGATTACAATCCGTTCCGACGCTCTTCAAAATGCTGTGCGGTCGACGATTTTTCCTCCACATGGGATTCTGCAAGTAGACCCAAAAAAAAAAACCCACTCTTCTTGTCACACAATCCGTGCCAGGAATCGAGGATAACGTACCTTGCTGTAGGTGTACTCGTATCCGTCGGGATTCGCGACGGGCACTATGAAAAATCGAAGTTTCTCGAGGAGAGGCAGGTGTCGGGCGTGCTTCTCGGTCAACTGCTGGATACACTTCAGAGCCACGGCTATGGTCATCCACTCCCGGGCGTGGGTGCCAGCCTCAATGAAGACCATGTTCCTCGAGCGGCAGTGCTCTGGAGACGCCCTCGACCCCAGCCGGTGCAGCCAGTCGATTTGAATGGCCTTCACTTGGCGTCCCTCGTACGATCGGCCAATGGTGAACACTTTGACAACGTCGCCATATCGAGTGCGCACCGAGTCCAGGTAGTCATTTATCTCCTTGTGCCTGAGGT
The DNA here is from genome assembly GCA_964034865.1 of Eristalis intricaria. Classification (NCBI taxonomy): domain Eukaryota; kingdom Metazoa; phylum Arthropoda; class Insecta; order Diptera; family Syrphidae; genus Eristalis; species Eristalis intricaria. The sequence continues at coordinate 50,073,181 of OZ035875.1, forward strand.
AACTGGTTTGGACGTCGGGCATCCTGATTGCCTGCATTATCTCTCCATGCTGGCGAAACGCAGAAATTTCGAATTTCGATAGATTTAGACGAACAATTTTCTCCCGAACGCAACGACACGATTTTAATTTGACAAACACTGAACGGTGACTACGATGACTAACTAAGGAGTTCTGTGGTGGAAGTCATTGCCCGGAGAAGCGAATACGCTTTGTCGCAGGTCTGGCCAGGTGGTTGTTACTTTGAATTTGTGCGCGACATTTCCCATTGACGTGAACCATTGTGGGGGTGGAATGCCACACGATTGATGTTGGTTCGGGGGAGGCAGGAGGGGGGCAGGGGGCAGGGTTAAGTTCAACTAGTTTGCATAAATTCTTCCCTGGGGCGGTAATGGTTGAATGCGGCTTGTTGTTGGTTACAATCGTCTACCAACAGTTAGTCAAAGTGAGTTTGGTAGAATTTGTGCTTTAATTATATTTCGGGGGTAATAGAGAGAAAATGGCGGATAGATTTTTGAAAGGCAGTCCGATCTTGGATTTATTGAATGACCGATACGCGATCAGTTGGACAAGCTTGAGGCGTTGTGATGAGGTTAGTCCGATTTGTTGCTCTGTATAAACGCATGTGTAACTCAGGCAAAAATTGTTTTCTTAGGTCGCTGTCCAGTTACCCAGTCGAACTTAATTGTGTCTGGCAAGGGATTGCAGCGTCGTAGCAGCATTTTACCGTTCTGTAGTCCATTGAGTTTACTTTGTGTGCTGCCTGACTGTCTGAGCATACTTGAATTCTAGGGCTCTTAATACCTTTGAGAGTTTCTGGCACAGATCTCAATAATGTTAATTTCAGCTTGGAACACTGTAGGACTCGACCACATTGGAACGGGAATCCTTGTGTGGAAATCCAAAGACTCCAGCTCCAACGCCAGAATCCAGTTGTGATGGTGGGGACATACATACGTGCTACGTGACTAAACCATCGAATCATAGCTCTTTCCGTTCGAAAAAGCAGCTGTTCAACGTTGAATTCCTCGCTCACTGCCGTGTTTCTCACCCTATCCCGGCGAGTAATTCCCACAACAGCACGAAGAAATCTCATCTCAGCAGCTTGTATTCGCGAACTTATTCTTTCGGTCGTTACCCAAATTTCATGTCCATAGGTGAGAGTTTGAACAAATACTGCTAACTTGGCTTTCACACTAAGCTCGGCCTTCCTGATTACGGATCTCCTAAGCTGTGTCAAAACAAAATGGAAAGTTCAGTATTACTCCTCCCATCACTCGTGAAGAAGACCCCGAGATACTTAAACTTCTCCGCCTGCTTCAATGGAACTGCACTAACATGCAGAGTGCATTGAACAGGCGTTCTCGAAATTACCATAACCTCTGATTTGTTACCTTCATCCCAGAGTCAGTACATAAGGCCACAAATCTATCGAGTGCGCGCTGGAGGTCCGCTTGGGAAGATGTGAGGATAACTAAGTCATCCGCAAAAAGAAGATGACTAACCCTCAACTCACCCAATGTGAAACATTCCTCGCATCGGCTGCACTGCAACATCTAGGTCATATCAACAATGAAAAGTAGAGGTGACAAGACGCACCCTTGACGACGTCCAACGCCCACGGTTAAAGGTGTTGATTTAGCACCGTTAACCCGAACACAGCTGCTACAGTTTGTGTATAGAGATTGAATGGCCCTCAAAAGAGGACCCTCAATCCCATACTCCTGCCGAACACTCCAGAGTTTACCTCGAGGAACTCGGTCATATGCCTTTTCCAAATCTACAAAACAGCTGTAGATGGGTTTGGCATACTCCCAAGCCTTCTCAAGTTCTTAGAGTGAAAAGGTGGTCTGGTTGTACTTCTGCCTGGACGAAAGCCGCACTGTTCATCCCCCTACCTTGACTCGACCATAGCTCTAGAACGCGGTTCCAAAACCTTAGCGTAGACTTCTCCCGGGGAGACTTAAGAGGAATATGCCCCTGTAGACAGAGCAGTCTCTTTTGTCCCCCTTCTTAAAAAGAGGGACAATCACCCCAGTTTGCCAATCGCTAGGTGTCTTGCCGCGTTCCCAGGCCAGCTTAAAACAAGAGAGAGCCATAAAACTCCGTCTTTATCCTTTGCCTTAAGCATTTCTGGCCGGATTTCATCCACACCGGCGGATTTGCCAACTTTTAGGGAATCTATTTGGTTGGACTCTCTTCCACTCGTGAAAGACCAAATAACACGCACAGCACGAGTGGTTGCTAAGAAGCTAGGCCCAGGTTCGCCTCGGACTGTAGCACCACCCATATTCTTATTATTATTTGGTTGGACTATTCTCCGCCCCACTTACGCCCTGTTCGGGATTGAGCAGCTCCGAAAAGTGCTCGCTCCATCTTCGCAAGATATCCTCCCCGTTGGAAAGGACCACACCATCTTTGGATTTGACTCCTTCGATGATGTTGAATTTCATTCCTCTGAGTCGGCGAATGGTTTGCCAGAACACCTTTTTCGCAGATCTATGGTCGCTTTCCAACTTCTGGCCGAACTCCTTCCAAGACTGTTCCTTAGCTGTTCGCACAGCCTCAGCGTACCTGTAACGAGAAGCAGAGTCCCCCAAAAGAATCCAAGAAGAAGACCTACCTTCCTCTCTCTGATGACTTCTTTAACTCCGGGTGGCTTAAACCACGCAGTTCTTTTCTCACCACTAGCCGCCACTCCAAGTCTGGAGAGACAAGGACAGCTGTTGAATTCCTCTACATGCGATGGAACCGTTGGAATTCGCTCAAACCTTTCGGATATGTGCCGTGCAAAATTTAGCAGCAACACACTGTTCTGTAGTTTCTCCCGCCGTATGCGTGTAACCACTCACAGAAGCGGTACTTTATCAGTGAGGTACAGGGTACACAACACCAGGTGATGATCAGTTGACAGTTCAGCCCCTCTCATCACACGAACGTCACAAAAAATCCGTTTCCTACACGCTGGTACCACAAAGAGATCTATCAACGATTTCTGTTGAAGACTCTGACGGTACCACGTGTATTTATGGATGTTCATGTTTTGGTAAAAAGTAGTATTCGTACATTTAATTATTCTTCTTCTTCTTTTTAGTCCGGGATGGACCAGGGCTTCAACCAACAAGCCTCTCCAGCTAGCACGGTCTCTGGCTAGCTGTCTCCAGTGTCGCACGCCAAGTTGGTTGAGGTCCTTCTCCACCTGGGTGCACCACCTTAAACGCGGGCGTTGGTGGCGTTGCCTTGTCCCACGGGTTCGGAGTCGAAGACTCTCCGGGCCGGAGCTGAGTTGTCCATACGCTCTACATGGCCTAGCCATCTTAGGCGTTGGATCCGAAGACGCCTGACTAGACTCATGCCGCTGTACAGCCCGTACAGTTCGTGGTTGAATCTTCTCCTCCAGAAACCGTCAACGCAAACAGGACCAAAGATGGCACGCAGAGCTTTTCTCTCGAAAATACCAAGGACTTCCTCATCTGCTTTTGAGATTGTCCATGCCTCCGCGCCGTACAGCAGGACTGGGATGATCAAGGTCTTGTATAGGGTCAGCTTGGTCCTTCGAGAGATGGCTCTACTACTCAATTGCCTCTTGAGCCCATAGAAACAACGGTTGGCAAGAGTAACTCTGCGTTTAATCTCGGTGCTGATGTTGTTCGTACTATTAACTGCGGAGCCGAGGTAGACGAAGTCCTTGACTACCTCGAAGTTATAGCTGCCCATTGTGACGTTCTGTCCAAGACGTCGATGTTGTGTGTCCTTTCTTGATGACAGCATGTACTTCGTTTGGCCCTCATTCACCGCTAAACCCATTTTAGCCGCCTCCGCCTCAATGCCAGCAAACGCCTCATTGACGGCTCGCTGTGTTCTGCCAATCACGTCAATGTCAACGCGTATGCTAGCAATTGTACGGACTTTGGGAAGATCGTGCCTCTAGTGTTGGCGTGTGAGTCTTTTACGATCTTTTCCAGGATGATGTTAAAGAAATCACATGACAGCGCGTCGCCTTGTCTAAAACCTTTTTTGACATTGAAGGTCTCGTTGAGTTCCTTACCGACCTTGATGGAGCAGCGAGAATTCTCATTCTGCACAACCTGACGAGTTTGGCAGGAATGTCAAAACTAGACATGGCGTTGTGTAGCTTGTCCCTATGCACGCTGTCATATGCGGCCTTGAAATCGACAAAAAGGTGGTGGGTGTCGATCTGCATCTCTTGGGTGTTTTCCAGGATCTGCCGTAGTGTGAAAATCTGGTCGATGGTGGACTTCCCTGGCCTGAAGCCACACTGATTTGGACCTAGCAGGTTATTTATAAACGGCTTCAGGCGAGTACACAAAACGGCAGAGAAGATCTTGTAAGCGATGTTCAGGAGACTTATACAACCTCTATAGTTGGCCCAGTCAACTATAGAAAACGATACTCAGATTCCACTCATCGGGCATGCTTTCCTCCGACCATATCTTACAAATGAGCTGGTGTATGCGCCTAACCAGATCATCGCCAGCTGCCTTAAAGATTTCAGCGGACAGTCCGTCTGCACCGACAGCTTTGTTAGACTTCAGTCTTGATATTGTTATCTTGACGTCGTCTAGGTCGGGGGGACGGAATTCTCGTCGATAATCGTCCACATTAAGTGGGACATTCTGCCTGACAACAGTATTGGTGTCACCATCGCCGTTTAGCAGTCTGCAGAAGTGGTTCTGCCAAATTCTCAGTATCGACTGCGACTCTACTATTAGTTGTCCATTCTCGTCCCGGCAGGCTTCTGTCCGAACCTTATATCGACTGGATAATTGTTTCACCCTCCAGAGGAAATACACTCTCTGTGCCTCTTGCTAGGGTTAGGATCCACTCCACCTTCAACAATCTGCGATTAGTTGTCCTAATTGAAGTTGGAGTTCAGGACACTCTTCGCCGGACGCTTCGCAATAGGCAAAAATGCCTGTGAGAAGAGCCTCCTATACAATTTGATTCTTGACCATACATCACCTCATAAACTCGTGAAGAAGAGAACATTATTTCTGCTTTCCCTCCCTTACCAACATACCTCGCAGTATGTGCTATAGAATATGATGGAATTTTACAGTTCAAATGCGACATATGCGGACAGTCACAAAAACCTAAGGCAACCAAAAAAAAGTTCATTCAAGCAATGAAAAATTAATTGCCTACAACGGTCACATTTTCACTCACTGTAGCAGCGATTTTCATGCCAATCCTTACTTCCTCATTCGAATTACTTTCCAACTGTTGATTTCGGCTGTTCGTGCCACCGATGTTTAGTTCGCCATGAGGAATATGAAAATAGCCTAATAGAAAGCACAGCACGCAATCACCGCAGCGCAGGGCTACAAATTCACCGCACAAGCAAAAAAAGCCAAAGGAGGAGGATATAAAAATGAGCTATGTTCGCGAATTACTGGCGAATAGCAAGAATCAAGCGACGAGACCGCCAGTCATATCCGCATCCGTAGTCAGTCCCGTGTATTTGGCAATCCATTGTTCCGCACTAGGACCTACGGTAACAAGGATAAACTTTTCTCTCGTTCTTGAAAAAGCAACTAACCGTTCGGTAATAACGTATAATTGGGGGAATCCCTTGGTACCAGTCGCCAGGTTGCAATTATGATTTCGTTTCCCTTCACGTTTTGTTTTTGTTTGGCTTGCTTCGTCCCGCTGGGTCTTAAAATGCCGAATTGTAGGTTGCTACTCGTTAATTCAACTCGAAGCCATTAAGGAACTTTGATGCCGCAGACTGCGATAGGCTGCGATTGAGAGCCGCTGATAAGAGTGTTCGTTTTCGGCAGCAAACTCCCTTGGAAACGCTTAATCTGTTTGATTAATGGCGAATCAAATCATGCTCAATGCTCGATGATTCATGGACATGCAATCGGATGAACGGAAAGAAAGAGGCGGCGGCCTTCACATTAGCTGAGGTGCTTGTGAACTGCAACCCGGTTTGCATCCGCATAAAATGGAGCTCGTCAATCTTGGTATTTTAAATTTTATCGATCGAAAGCTGCATTTTTTTGAATTAATTAGTGCCGATTGGTTTTTTTCTGTTCTAATTTATTTATAAATAGTTTTTCGAAGTTCAGGGTCTTGGTTCTGATGAGAGAGCGAGAGACAGTAGGGCAAAGCCGCGTCTACACGATGCAATAAAGTCAAAGCAGCTCAGGAAATGTCTGGGCAAGAGGGTGAGACGCCTAAATAAGTCTAGCTAGTCTAGTTTACACGCAGAAACCCACCGTAGAGATTGTTCCGTGGTCTATGGGGTTTTTTTTTTTGATGGATTTGGATCCATGTTTCGTAAAAACTCGATCGTGCTCGTAGTGCCAAATATTACCGTGAAGTGGTTACACGGTTGCGGTCATGGTTGAGTTTGAGGAATCTCACTGCTCATATAGCCAAATAATCACTTACTTGTCAGCCCTGTGATGTGGGCGAGCTGCTTCCAGCCTTCAAGATCAAACTATCTTGCGTCCGCAATTATATGGTCTTAATTGGAGTTCGAACTGATTCCGGGCTGATCTGGTCTGGCTCCTTCACAGAGCAGATTGAGAGGCAATGAAAGCGGGACTTCCTAGAGCAAAGGATCTTGCGCCCGTTTGGGAAGGTAGAGCAGACATTATCATCTCACCCCAACCTCAACCACGGATCCAAAAATGTTTCAATTAATACAGTATCCGACCTGTAGCGGCCCGTTATAACTCAGAAAGGGTTAGTCTCGACGAGTCACTCTTCCCAAACCTGCAAAGCTTCAAGAAGCAAAAGTACTCGGCGATAGCCAAAGATCACGTATCGTATATCGTAGTAGCCGACTTTGGTAAACGTAGTAGCCGACTTTGGAGCGTAGGTTCTCGGATGACTGATGAAGACTTTTTTTGTTTTGTATGGGAAGGTGTAAACCTTGCATGGGCACCAATGGTTGGCAATGTCAGATTCTTACTGACTGTAACCATCTCCCGGAAAATCTTTACGCGGAACTACAGTGTCTCGAAGTGATGGAGACGGCGAGTTCGAGCTTTTTGCTTCGTCACAGTGTGCTAGCGAATTCGCGTTCCGCTGTCGTAATAAATTCCTTAGGTCGCACATTATCCGTACTGATTCATCGTTCTCGTCAGCCCAAAGAACTTTGGATTTTAACTTCCGCCTTCCTCAAATTCTTCACGCAATATAGCTCTTTCGTTGACACACCGAGCACACTCGTAGAAAACGTGCTTCACGTTCCTTACTGCGTCTATGCAGCGAGGACAGGATGGACTCAAATCACGCTTTTACTTGAGTAGATACTCCCAGAAACAACAGTGACCAGTCAAGAAGTATGGATAATAGTAAAATAGGTCCCAGTTTTCGATTAATCCAACGTCCAATTCAGAAATGAAGTTATACAGAGATAGCCGACTTCACAACTGATAGCCCCCTAGTTCGTCGACGAATTTGAGAGTCTTTTTGACAGATATTCATGAATTTTTGACGGTTAATCACGAAATAACGTAAATGCCGTCCTCTGGTGAATTTGGTTTATGAACACGTTATAAAAAACAGTTGTCAAACATTTTAAGAGGCAAGAGAGGTAGAAGTCGGGCATCTCTGTAATACTTCATTTCTGGTCCAATCTATGAGATTAAACGGTACGTGCACGTCCCTTTTTGGGACTCTACTTCTAAACGGTGGCTTCTGTCAAAATTATTGATTGCTTGACCTATGGTTGGCCCGATTTGCAAGCGATAGATTCACAGAGCTGAGAATCCGTGATGTTGCCATTCTGAAGAACGACGAAGTAATTCCAATCCCAAATCAATCATTCAACCCGATAACCAAACATTTATAGCTCTACTTTAGTTCTAATTGACCGTGAAATGGCGAGTAGCCTCATTTTTTAAAACAAAGACTCAATCGATCGACATACGGCGTCAATCTGTGCATTTTTCGGGATGTACTGGCTATACGATCATCTCATGTTGTTTGTCCTTGTGCCAGATATGACAATTTGGGTTATTTACATACTTATTGAGGCTAATCCTTAAACAAAATTTTTCCTATGACAGTCAATCTTGGGATCAATAACTAAAATTCCCAAGCAAAGTCACTGGGGCTACAATCCTTGCATGACTTTAGGCTGAATCGCAAAAGCGTGTTCGCGCGGTCGGGCTTTGATACGCGATTCATCGAGCTTACGAGAATGTTAGCTGTGTTTTTTTGCAAGCGTATATACGCTTAATTTATAATTGCACAAAAAACGATCATCGGCGCTTAATGATTCATCATAAAATCTTGGCAGCACCGACGACATTTATGACATTTGCTAAGCAGTCAGGGGTGTAGTCTTGGAAGGTGATGGTTGATCTTTGATAGTCACAATCTTCGTTTTGTGACTGTGTAGCGTGACCATCACTTTAAAAGCAAAAACACTTTATAATTATAAAATAAAAAAATGTTCATCAAATAAAAATAATCGTTTAGGAAGCCAAAACAGAGAGCAGAGACACCACCAAAAATTGCATACTTATGGATGCCAACAAAATTAAAAATTATCTAATACATCAACCAATCCTGCAGGTGTAAGCCACATACAGCAACCTAAACAATGAATGAATGAATTCAGGAATGAACACACAGAAATTAATGATTGGAAGCATTGTTTTTATCCGCGCTTATTCCTTAAGCGGCGATAGATATGAGGAGTAAGTTAAGCGGATATAGGATTCGTTGTTAGTGTATTTTACATGCAAATCGAAATTTAAGCGTATATACGCTTGCAGCCTGTGTTTTTCATATCGAAATGAACGCGCGCGCTTACCCTACTCAAATGGTTTGAAATATAATTTTCAAGAACAATATGAAATTAATTCTTCTTCTTTCTTTATTTGGGGCTACGGTCCGGGGTGGACCTGGGCCTCAACCAACAAGCCTCTGCAGCTAGCACGGTCTCTGGCTAGCTGTCTCCAGTGTGGCACGCCAAGTTGGTTGAGGTCCTTCTCCTTAAACGCGCCACTTTAAACGCGGGCGTCCTCTGTTGCGTTGTCCCACGGGTTCGGAGTCGAAGACTCTCCGGGCCGGCCTAGCCATTGGATTTCAAGGCGTTGATGTGGCGTCTCATGCAGGCACAAGCGTCTGCACTTACCCTCTATCAGCGAACTCCTACTCTCACCTCCACGTGGTGAAATCTGGGAGCTGAGCACCTTCGATCGAAGATGGGGTAACCAACCCCCGTGGGACATCGTTGGCGGCTGCTGACGAGAGAGGGGGGAGAGTGTGCCTGTACCAGCCCTCATCTCTCTTTATGGATGGCGGCGGAGGAGCTGGAAACTGTCTGGCCAACGGCGGCATCCGAAACTCCAGTCAGAAGGAGTTACCTGGTGCGCAGTCCTTCTAGAGCTACTTCGACATTTTCGGAGCACAGGTCTAGAAATTTCTTTCAAGGCCAGGTCGGGGCGTTGCAATTGAGATGGCGTCGGAAGATCCCTATAGTTTTAGGGACAACGGCGGTGCTCACAGCCTCAGCGAGGTTACCGACACCGGATAAACCCGGGCCCTCCGCCCGAGGGTTAAAGAATAGGGCCTGGCCTCCCAGTTGGGGGTTGTGCGTGAGGTTAGCTCCTTCACCACGTAAAAATATAATGGTTCAGAGACAACCAACTGCCTCGGAGAAAAAATTAATTGCTTGCGGAAGTAATCGTCTCAGCTTGTGAAAAATTAAAATTGAGACACAAAATCAAAAGCCCGAATGACTGGAAATTTATGCTCGCGCTTACGATATTACGGTCAGTGAAAATTCATCGCGCGGCCGCCTCATTTCAAGTTAAACATATGATTTACATGTATCCTACTGGAAATGTCTGGACGCCTGAACGCGCCGATGCGATATGGGTATTATTTACCGGGCCAACGACCCATGGAGATTCTAGACCTGATATTATATAGCGCTGACGAGCCTGAACATGTTGTTTTTAATCTTTGTACCGGGGATTCGGTCTTTCTCTCCTTCTCGAACCAAGAGGATGGGATTCGAGGACCCTCTTTGATGGAGCATTGGTGTCCATGATCTCGACGTGGCCACGTCAGTGCAGTGGACGGATTTTTGATCTCCGAACTACATACAAATCTTGGGACATCTTATAAAGTTCCCAGTCCCGTCATCTCCTCTAGTAACCCGCTTCGCAGAGATGACCATATACCTGGCGCAGACTTTTACTGCCGAAAGCACCAAAAAACGATCTCCAGTTGTGCTCAACCTTCAGCAGGGCAGTGATTTTGGTCCTTCGAGCCACGTGTGCCCAGTAGAGCCCAGTAGTTTCGAGACCCCGAAGTAGCACCGGTTGTTGCCAATATGCCGTTTGTTTGATTGATCAGTGGTGGACGGACTCCTTTCTTCTTTTTTTCTATCTGTAGTCCAGGGTGGATCTGGTTGAGAACTAAGAAGCTTCTCCAGCTAGCGACTCCGACGAACAAAGCCCTTAGCCGTCGATCCCTCTGGGAGGTGTGCTATCGCCGGAAAATATTCCACCACACCATTCCGCCGATCCATCTGCGAGATGTGTTACATTGATTCAATCGCCGATAAATGTTCCACCTTGCCATGTGCGTAGCGCAACAGTTGGACAAACTTGTAGAAGACGAGTGCCTTCCCTGTTCACAGCTGCCCACCGCGCCCGCCTCACTGCCTCCCCTAGTACGCAACGAGACTGAGAGTTCTAATTGAACCGAACTAATGCGATCAAAGCCGCAACTTAAGCGAGCAAATAAAAATAAAATTAGCACGATCGCGAATCGAATTTAAATAAACCTGAAATCAAGTTTATCTTCATTCACATCTCAGATACAGTCATTAGCGGGATGCGACAAAATGGAGGAAAATGAAATAAAAAGTCCGTCGACATCTGCGCCAGCCGCTAATTCACACCAACACCCGTCGATTGGCTATCAATCCGAATTCATGATTTTAACACATCACGCGCCAGCCGCTAATGGCTCATTAAAGGGGGCCACGTTGATCTATGAAAAGTTTACGACTCATCATCAATCACGAGTTGGAAAATTGTCATCTATTCACTGTTTCGGCAAACAATTGTCCGGAAAACAATCGGAATGAGCTGCGTTTTGTTTGAATATTCGACGGGGCTTAGATACATTAATTACACGCCACTCTACGCGGCCTCCGCCTCGTCTCCATCCAGCTGAGGTCGCGCTTACAAATCGAACTAAACGCCCGTGCGCCCATGCAACTGCCTTTCGATTGTTTCACTTATTCCGAGGGCAACATCTTCATGAGCATCTGCGCCACTCGCCGCTGATTAATTGGATTGCTTGCAGCTGATTAAGCTGCTGTAGGGGACTTGATTTGGAAATCATCTGTATCTCTTACCACTTGAGCACTTTCAAAAATCTTCGCTGCGAGTTCACTCATCTCTGACAGGTTTGATCGGTTCGATCGGCTATCTGGGAAAGAATGCCGAATTTCAAAAGGCTCCGCATCAACTGTATGTACAATCATAGCGGAACTCATTTTATAACGAGCACGACAAGACGCACAGAGAGGTGAGAAAACCTCAAAAGTCGGAGCTCACCCACCAGGCAGCGACCTTGACCATGGAGCCGAACAGTGCCGCTCTGAATTTTCGTTTGCTCGTTTGCTCGTTTGCTCGTTTGTTTTCCGTTTCGCTGGCCGCTTCGTCTGCTTGTGGATCCGTGATTTCGTGGCAGAAACAAACAAGATAATTGGTATCTCGAAGAGCGAGTCGAAAAATAAAACATTTGTGCCGTAACGTGTAATTTTATTGACAGTTAACACGTCAGACCGTATTTACGGTCAGAGCATGTGGCGGAAAGCGTTTACCACTTCAATTATTAATCAAACCGAAAAGTGGTTAGGAATTTGTGCTCGAGACGAACAAAATCAATAAAACGTTCGTTTGCTGTCAAGTGGGTGATTACACTTGTTGGCGTAATGAGCAGCAAGAGATTGAGGATCTTGATACGCTTGTAAGCTGGATCCGGCTTAATGCACTTGTCTCTTGTGGGGGAGTGATGAGAAATGAGTGTTGTCATATTCTGTTGCAATCGTGGGGCCTCACAATCAGTCGTTTGGAGATTGCATTTGATGATCACGTTAAATTAACCCGCAACTGACTTTACACCTCCTTCAGTGGCACTTAAGTAGCCACCACAGTAGACCTTAACCACGAGCCCGCAAGTAATGGCTCGTAAACCTGTCAAGATTATCTTGTCTCTACACGAACAACGAGACAGAAAACCAACCGCGCCTGGTATGGTGAAGCACAATTTAAAGCAAAAAAGTGAGCGGATTATACAGATAACATTTTCAGTGGCGCTGTTTTACCGGGTGACTGAATGTGACTGAGCGCCCGTGGGCCTTCCTCTGAACATGGAGTGAAGCAACTGATGGTTCTGCATTGCAACCTACTAACTTCAATTAGTTCCTGGCTGATCAGTGATCCTCAAAGGATCTCTTTTCGTTTATGTTTTACTTATAATTCATTTTTGGAGTGCTTACACTTGTTTATCTGCAAACCCTGAATGGTTTGTCTGCAGATGACTAATCACAAATACAGTTTACACTTATAAATTTTGAAATTCATCAAATTCCATTATTTATAATGAATCATGGGCAATACACTCAGTAATTAAAAGATACATGTCCAGTTTATGGTGTGTTTTGTAGTAATAACAATTCAGGCAATCACGATTTTCGTACTTAAATTTACATTTTAATATTTAAGTCTGAAGTCTTAAATAAAAATCGATCAAATCTCTGGATTCAGTCACCTTTAATTCCAGGACTTCCCTTAATTGCCGCCCCTCTTAAGGAGATGGTTAAGTATTTTAGCATCCAACTGATGTGGGTGCCGGAACACTGTGACATTCCAGCGAATTACAAATAGAAAGGCACTCCGTGCTCTTTCCGGGTGGAGATCCACCCTTCATGCCTATCGCTACTATTAAACAACTGCTAAAGCTTGAAATGCTTGCCCAAACAAACCGCGAATGGACATCTGGCACAGGATGCCTCATTACCAAACAACTCTGGCCTATGATCGATCCCAAGCGATCGCTTAGCTTGATCAGATTAAGTAGGCCGGACCTCAGATCTCGTATTGGCGTTCTAACAGGGCATTGTTCAATCGGAACTCACGCCTCTAGACTAGGCCTTCTCTATAATGATTTCTGTAGAAGCTGCATGGACGAGAATGAGGATGAAACCGTCGAACACTTGCTATGTAGCTGCAGTGCTCTCTCATCCCGTAGATTCAGACTTCTGGGGGCCCTTTTCTTTGTTAATATGGCTGAACTGAACAGCATCAAAATCAGCCCTCTTCTTCTCTTTATCAAAAGCACAATGGGTAGCCAAAGATCCGCGTGGTAATACAATGGGCCCATGCCTGGCCTAAGAGTGTCTGCTGTCCGTATGCGCGGCAGTCAGCCACTTCGACCTAACCTAACCTTCTTTTACTTTCTTAATAATTTCTCTTTTCGGTAGATTGTCTGGAAAGAGAGATAACCCTAGAAAGATAACGTTTGCCTAAGAGGCGCCTACTACACATATATATATTGCTGTCCTCTTTTAACGGACGAGCGTACGGGCACGTGTTTCTTAACCAACTCAGTCGTCGATCAACACTTGCGAGAGACAATCGTTTTTGCTCAATAATGCAACAATTCATTGAAGGCATAAAAAAAGATTAATAATTTATTTAACTTTTGAAATAAATTTAAATCGGGCGCCTGTTTATTTTTTTTGCAGTACTATAAAATTAGGTTATCCTTCTAGGGTAAAGGAGCATCGGAATAGCCACGTTAAATGTCCTTCGATCATATTCATTCCAGTACCTCGGCACTTCGCATAGCTACTTCTGTCGTCTTCTAGTGTTCACCATCTGCTGTGTCAGAATCCTGTATGTGTTGTCGTCGCCCGTCAGATGATGGCACGAATCTATGCTGATTGACTTCTTTGTTGCTGAAGTTCTCTTCCTGTTTCCCTCACAAACTTTTGTTGTCTTCTGTGCACTTAGCGAGTGCAATTGAGATACTCCTCCCCACGCTAATGTTAATAATAATAATATTAATAATATGGGTGGCGCGAAAGTCCGAGGCGGACCTTGGCCTAGCTTCTCAGCAACCACTGCGTGTTGTACGTGCTATTGTTCTTTCGCGAGTGGAAGGGGCCTACAATTTAAAGCCGACTCCGAACTGTAAAGTTGAGAAGCTTTTTCTAGACAGGAATACTCTTTGAGCATTGTCAGTGACTCGAAAGAGGTGGAGCCGCGAATTGTGATAGGTGGTAAATTCGGGTATCGAAACTGGCACCCTCTGCGTAGGAGTCGACGCACTTACCCACTACGCCACGGCCACCCACTCCACGCTAATGTTGCATACCTTAAATGTGATTCCACCAAGCCCATGTAGTCTCTTTGTGTACAGACTTCACGTAGAACGAAAAGGGCATACGCAGAATAACACAATTCCTTCTTCAATATCTCTATATGGTAGTTCCATTTAAAGTTGTAGTCAATCGTCAGTCCTAGATACTTATGCGGTGCCACATAAGCAATATTTCCGGTGCAGTGTGTAAACAATTTACGCTGTGCATTTTTATCTTAAGTTTCGTTCTGGGAATATGCGGCGGGCGAATCTGCATTACTTTTGTCTTAAGTGCGTTGATAATTAATCCATGGTCGTGACACCAAGCTACGATTCTATTAACAGCAAGTTGCATAAGATTCCCCGCTTCGTCAACTCTCCTATGGCTGACTACGATCGCTGTGTCGTCCACATACGCTTAACCACATACAGTAGATCATTGACGTATATAATAAACAGAAGTGGACCTAGTTTTGAGCCTTGTAGAACACCATAATCGAGCTTTTCTTCATTGTTTACGTAATCACCAACTTTAACCTCTAATGTTCATACATGTCTAACGTCGCTCAGGCATTTTTTCATTCCTGCTGTACACGTATGAAATCATTTACCTTCACGGGTATCAGAGATAATGGATGATAGAGATATCCAACTTCGGCCATTTTTACCCCTAGCCCACAACGAACATGTAGTGGTAATCCCTTGTATTTCACTTATGCATTTACAACGCTCGTCAATTCACCACAATATGGCGGCCGATTCGTGAATTTTGTGGGAAAAAAGCGGCAGATTCATGAATTTAGTGGGAATCCATGTAACGTACATGGGTATGTTGTTCGGAGGGTGTTCAAAAGTTGACTAGTATTTTTAAGGGAATTTTCTTACATTGTTATATTTTCTAATATGAAATAAAATGTTTGCTATGTCCATTTAACTGGAACTATTTGACCTAAAATTAATTCTTAAGTGTATATATAGCCTATGCATAAACCATACCTGACAAATTAACTCAAAAAATGAAGCCCGCTTTATACGCTTAAATCATGAATTCTGAAAAACTCATGAATTCAATTTAAACAATTTGATAAGAACAATGTCAAGATATTGCAACTTTTACTAATGCTAAAAAATGGTTGTCAAAACATCTTATTTGTGATTCACGCTTCAATAATATTTTTATTATTGGTTAACTGAACGTGTGAATGTATTATTAATTTTTATACATAAAAAAATTCACACTATGTTGTACATTCATTAATTATGTCCAAGTATTTCAGATTGTAAATTGCTCAAAGTTTTAATGAATCGACTTCATGAACATAAGCTTTGTTCGTTCGTTTACCCCTCCATACTGTGTTGAAAATTGAACACCGAAATTTGAAAAAAACGTTCAAATAACGAGCGAATTTTCAAATAAGAACTCTAATCCACCCCATTACTAAGGTGGGAAGGGTATCAGCTGTCTCCACAGCTGTTCTCAAGATCTAACACGTATTCACAGACAGGGGACAAAAAGCGTATAAAAAACGCTGTCAGATGAAATCAAGGGGCAAGGGAGGTAGAAGTTGGATATCTCTATTATAGGTTATCTCTGGTTGTGCGTGGGACCTCCAGTTTAATGCCGACTCCGAACGGCGAATTTGAGAAGCTTTTTCTAGGAATACTCTTTGAGCATTGTCAGTGACTCGAGCAGTGGATTATCAAAGGTGGTAAATTCGGGTATCGAACCTGGCACCCCCTGCGTAGGAGTCGACGTACTTACCGTCGGTACATACTTACTGACGGGTATGGTCCAGGACCGTGTACAGACAATTTAGCTTAGCTTGTTCCTCTCACCTCTACAATATGAACTGAAATAATCCCCTATAATTACACTTTTTCAATTTGGTAGCATATAAAATATTTCACATTTAAAATTTCTAAAAATAAAAATCGAAATATGAAAATGTATCGTGTCACTATCACTTTATGTTTACAATTAATGTAATATTTTAGGCCCTGTACTTAAACAAGAATATTAATTCTTAAAGTACAGAGATTTGAAAACAATAAAATGAATGAAAGTGTCGAAGGCTATTTTAAATACTGAGCTAAGGTTTTTGTCCAAACTTAGGTATATTGATTCATCCGCCAAGAAGAAAGTCATATAATATAACAGATACTATAATGGGTCCATTTTCAATGTCCATTTTAGCATAAGCTGTCTCGGCGCAACATAGACTTCATAGCTGGGAGTCCAATATATTTGAGGACTTAACGAACCAGTCTTATTTAAATGCGGCTAAAATGGACTGCCGATGAATAAGGGGTATTTCCCTATTTTTATGTGCCCGGTATTTGACACATTTCAATGGGCAGATCTTTAAGCTCCTGCGAGGCCTCCAAGTGGACCGGCAACTGCCCTTTCCCAGCCCAGCCACAATCAACTTGCTTAATAATAGCTTTTTATAAAATGCTAATATTAAACTATATTTTAATGCAATGACATGCATTAAATTGAAAGGCGACAACTTATAATTCAGTAACACTTCCATTATTCATCAGCTGCGTGGAAGGTGAGACGACGTAATCGCGAACTCTACGAGCTATACCAAGATGTGGACGGCAAAAATCCGTTGATTGACTCGGTCACATCAAGCGCAATGAACAAGATAAGACGTTCTACGCATCCTAGCCTTCTTATTCGAGAAGGAGACATAGACCTCATCTCCGGTTAAAAGACGATGTCGTCGCGGATTCGATAAAGTTTCTTCTTGAAGCAAGTTGCATCGGAATTGTAGCCGGAGTGCCGGTTTCGGCGAAATTTAACTAAATGCTCTACCGTCACTGGATCTGCAGTGTCATGGAAAAATTGTTTATAAAGAGAGACTCTGGCTCAATTAGCATGTATTTAGATACATAAGCCAGATTGTTACATTTAAAACAAGATTACACAGTATGGTGCCGCCTATCGGCTGATAGAGTCATCGAACCAATCAGTTGACTTTTTTTTTTTTCCAAAAATGAGGCTATTACTTATTTCACGGTCAATTGTATTCAATGTAGAGCTATAAAATCTTGGTTACCGGGTTGAATGACATGATGGATCTGCGAACAAATCAGTATCTAGTTTCTGGCTTTCTACATGCCATATAAATGTATCAACCGAAGAGTGGAATTACTTCCTCGTTCTTCAGGATGGCAACATTCCAACATTCACATCATCAAGCATTTTTTGCTCTGTGAGTCTCCAGTAGAGACTCTCCTCTGGTCATCCCAGAGTTTCCGCTCCGGATTAGCATAGTCGACTACTGTGACACGCAGGTGCTCATTGACTATCACCGAGTACATTTGTCTCTTGGACATTTGCAGGTTTGAGCGAGTCTTCGAGGAGAACCCTCTTTGACATTACGAGACTGGTCCTGACTAGAGCTAGTCGAGAGCTTTTTGATTACGCCCTTAAGGATAATGTCTGTTCAGCACTGGGGCCTATTTCACCGAACATACATCTCATACATTGTATGATTCTGTCACTTTCGCTGTATGATTTCTGTCAGATTTGTTGTATGTGCCGCTGTAATACAACATGTATCACCTAAAGTTTACACTGGAAATATGGGAAAGGTTTATGATTCTGTTTCACTGAAAAATATCATACACATCATACAGCAGTTTCTTTCAAATTTGAAAATACATTCCTTACAGCACTTAAAACTGCTGTAGTCACTCTAAATATGAGTTTTCAAATGAGAAACATGAAAAATGATTTTTGAATAATGAATGATTGTTCATGTTTTTTTAAATTAGACATGTAGGAACAAGGAATGCTAGTTCGTCGGGAAATTTTTATTTAAAATCATGTACTATTTGGAAAAATTGCCTTATAATTGCTGAATTAATATCAATAATTTCGAAATAATATTTTTCTTTATTATTGACCAACTCCATTATTTAGTTTTTCGTTTGTTTGACACTATTTAAGTTTCAACGCAATTTGTCCTTCAAAATTAAACGTCAAAATAATACACATCATACAACAAAGAACATATCACACCAGTATCATACCAGATATCAATTCCAGTAGATTCTGTGAAACAGAAAATTGTATGATGTGTAGGATGTATCACAGTTTTGTTTGTTCTGATGTTTGATTTGTGAAATAGGCCCCAGATCCCTCGTTCTAGTATGTTTCGCTTTTGTTGCCTCATAATCTACTTTGTGCTAGCGCCAGACGAGAACAGTCCGGAATCGGTTCGGCCTCAGTCATAGCCAAGCCGGCGCCGAATTGAGGGCTTACAGGTTTGGCCGCTCTCGAGGGTCGAGGGCAGTGGCCCTCTTTCCTTGTGAAAGGCATAGAAAAAGACGTAAGGGAAAATTTAACAATTAGTCAAGAACTGTGTCTATACACATTGTTGTCGATGGAAGGTGCCACAAAATGTTGCGTCACGTAACTCCCGGACTATGTCATCAAAGTAGGCTCCAAAGCCCTGGCACGATTTGTGGCCACGAGGACATCCAGCCGGAAGGTCACACAGCCACAGATGCTTCAAAAAGTAGACAAGAACTTCTTCTTCTAATGGCGCTATAGTCCGGGGTGGACCTGGTCCTCGGATAACAAGCCCCTCCAGCTGGCACGACCTTTAGCTGTTTCCAATTGTGTACTCCAAGTTGGTTGAGTTCCTTCTCGTCTTGTGTGCGCCATCGTTTCCGTGGGCATGCTCTTTTGCGTTGTTCCCACAGGCTCTTCGGACCAGAGTGGTGTCCAAGCGCTCTGCATAGGTTAGGTTAGGTTGGTGGGTGGCTAGTGAATTCACCAGTACACTTCCTTGTGTCCATTCTGATACCCACAGTCAGACTACCACCATTGATCTTTCACTCGAGTGATAGGGGCGTTAATTTGACCCCAATGGCAAGTGGTGACTGGACCAGGTTAGGTTAATGTGATTGCAGTTCTGGCCCACTTAGATCCTGATTGGATCCATTGTGAAAACACTAATGGGCAGCTAACGTGCCGGGTCCTCTTTGGGTACTAGCTAAAACACCTGAAGATACCTATGGGTATGCTAGTGGCATATCCTCGATTGCATCCTTTGCTGGATTACAGCCAATTAGTATTTTTTATAAATTTTCCAGGATTTTAATGCCAGACATTTCCTCAAGGCTATTGAATGAATAGCTAGTTAGCCTAGCGTGCTTTTCCTTGTCCTTGCAAGTGCTGGGCAGGTGCCGAGGTAGTGAGTTAGTCCCTACAGCTCCTACAGAAGTCATTGTAGAGGGTTCCCATTCTCCTTGCGCGTGTGCCGAATAGGCAATGACCAGTAATAATGCCAACTACATTGCTGATTTCCTTTCTATTTAGACTTAGGAGTGTGCTTGTTTTTTTGGCATTTATTGAATGCCATATTAGCCTAGAAGTCCTGCAAGAATCTAATTCCATCCACCTCCGATTGGCGGCGTTGATGGCATCTGTAAATAACAAAGTGTTTATTACTTAAAGAGAGGGGCATGGGGTGTCCTGATTGCTTGCCATTGGCAAATCCATCCGTGCTCTAGCTGGCTCATCGGCCTTTCGTTGACTGGAATACCAGTATGCACATTGACCCAGCATAGGGTAAGGTTGCCGCTGACCGCCATCTCCATCCCTCAAGTGATGTACGGCAAAGTCTTACCATCTTTGATTTAATTGATGGTGTATCCAGAGCCTTGATGGCAGCCTGACTACCTATGTAAATGGCGATAGATAGCCCGTCAATCGGCTTCATTGACAGCAAGCGGGCAGCCTCTTGGATAGCTTTTACTTCTGCCCGGAATATACAACAGTGGATGGACAATCGACGGGACAGAGAGAAGGATATTTCCTTCGATGACGCAAATACTCCTAGTTCAGTGCCTTCTTCCGTCTGTGTATACTTCCAGATGGGTAGCTTCCAAGACTACGTCCGATGCCCAGTCTTCTCTTTTTGGGATGAGTATTTCATATCCAATTTCAAAGTCTACAACGGACGCAATATAATCTGTATGCTTTGGGACGTTCGCATTCCTAATTATTTCCATGTGACCTAAACTGTGCATGTTGCTCCAGCGGTTGCATTCCCTCAACCTGATCGCTGCCTTGGTAGCCGCCAACTTCCCGTAACTGTCCATGGGAAGTAGCTGTAGCATTGTTTCCATGGCGGCTGAAGGTGTGGAGCGATCTTTGTATATTGCTTATCTTTCTATGATTAAATGTATTTCTTGGCTCTACGCTGCCAAGGATACAATATGTTAGAATTGGTCTGTTGACTGGATTGATGGACTTTTTAACTTTGCTTTCACTGGGATTTAAACCGAAGACCCCACTAACGAACGACAGGCACTTAACCAATTGTGCCATACAGTCGTCTTTGCGCTCTGCGCGGCCCAACAAACTTTGTCTCTCGGAAAAAAAAAAGAAATGTTTGCAGAATGCGCTCTCTCGACTAAGCCCAAATGAATGGCTGTTTAACAAACTCTCTTGGGTTTCACAAACAAAATTAGAACCACCTTTGCAAACTTGCCAAACTGTACTCGTATAAGCAAACGTTTTGAATTGCTGTAAATATTCACATTTGTCAAATCGGTGTGTCAAATCTGCCAGACATCTTCCTCCCTGTCCACTCTCTTGCCATACTTTCGTGTACTTCTCAGCAGTTTTTTCTCTTTCAATGAAATGGCCGACGCAACAGAGAGCACTCACTGGAAAGACGGTGACGCACGACACAACACGATTTGCGACAGTTGGCCACAAAACACAAATCGTGTTGTTCTCAGTCAGTCCCTTCAATCCTCACGAAATTCGGCTCCACACTGGCCACTCATAGCCTTCAGACTGAGACAAAAGCCAGCGTCAACATAATTATACTAAGTTGCGCTCCCTTGACAGTGGCCATAAAAGTGTGCCTACAGACGCTTTGGTTTGCATAAATCTTGTGGCATTTCCAACTTGACCTCTCTCAATTGTTGTTGGTTTTTTAAATTTCATTCAAAAAGTTTGGAAAATGCTTTAAGTGATTTGCGACGAGAGCCGATGTTGCGTCTCGTTAGCCTTTGTTGTTGATTGGTTTGAAGATGATGATTTGTGCTTCTGTTTAAGATGCGAATTGCACAAAGCGTGACCGAGTTCCAAGGGGCGATGGGTTGAGTCAAAGTGGAGCGGTTCATGGCGGTGTCGGCCGGTGTCATTTCGGAACAAGCACACACGTCAGTGGGCATTATTTACGAATTGCTTTTGTTTTTGATTTTTTTTCTTCTGCAAAGTAAGAGGTTGAAACTTGATCTCTAGGGGAGATCTTGTTCGGGATCACACTTCGTCTGAAATCAGCATTAGACTGACTGAATGGATCTCTAGAGGCTAGATGATCTCTTGTTCGGGACTAAATTAAGACCATAGTGGCAATGTGAATGTGAATGAAGTGTGGATGTAGAGTGTCTCTGAGCATGTTTGAGTCTAAGTCGACTATCATCATGAAGTACTGTAGTCAAGGGAACCTAGAAACCAGACGTCAGAAGCGTGCGCCGCAGATTTGTTTCCTGAATCTTATTTATCTAGCATTTATTTTGTTCCCAATTTTGAAGGAACGCTTACTCCTCAGTTGTTAGCACAGGCTTGTCGATTTTGGAATTGACTTGAATCACGGATGGCTTTCGTAGTCGTTGGAGGAGTTAATGACGTTCCACACCAATTACAGGTACAGACCTGCCCAGATCTGGCATTTCTAAAAGGTAGAAATCCGGGGGCTACCTTACCGACAATTATACGATGTATGTGTTTACTGTTGACTTGGGCCCAAATTCGTAGTAAATTCCGAAAACTGAAATTAGGAACCATACTCGAGAAGCCTTGAGACCATGCCAAACCCATCTAGAGCTTTTTTGTAGATTTTGAAAAGGAATTTGGTCGTTTTTGCGTTGATGGCATTTGGAGAAGAAGATTCAACCGCGACCGAGATGGACAGTACAGATATGTATGTGTGTCTTGTCAGGCCTTAGCTTGGCGCTAGGCCACGTATAACGTATGGACATCTGAGCTGCGGCCCGAAGAATATTCGACTCTGAGCCTATGGGATGACACAACAGAAGACGTTCACGTACAAGGTGACGTAGATGAACTGGAGACAAGTGGCTAGATGTGGTGCCGGCTGAATAGACATGTTGGGTGAGTACCAAGTCTCCCTCAGACTCTAGCGCCCAAAGAAAAAGAAAAAAGAAAAGGCGTACGACCAAGTTGCTCGATTTAAGCTTAGCATAGGTTGAAGTGATCGAGTCTCCCTAAAGCTCTCAGAGAGTCCAACCCTGCCAGGCGAAACAATCGACCAACAATGGAACCGTTGTCAAAAAGCCATCAGAGAAGCTGCATCTGATGTACTGGGTTTTAAAACACCACCCCAAAAAAACCCCTGGTTTGACAACGAGTGCAGGCAGGCATGTTCAACGAAGCAAGTAGCATACAAGGCGACGCTGGACAGAAGGACGAGAGCGATTCGTGAGCTCTACGAACTTAATAGAAGGGAAGAGCACCGGCTTCTCAAAAAGAAAAAGAAAGAGCATGAGAAGCTCGCCATCGAGGAAATGGAGAGGTGTTACGGCAGAAATGATGTCCGAAAGTTCTACCAACGGGTAAAACGACTATCCAATGGATACAAAATTCGGACAGAAGCCTGTCGTGATGCAGAGGGACAACTCGTAGTAGATTCGCAGTTGATACTGAGAATCTGGAAAGATTATTTGAACGGCGAGGAATACCCCAATACCGCTGTCAGGCAGAATGTTCCACTCAACGCAATTGACGATGATCGACGAGAATTCCGTCCCCCCGACCTAGACGAAGTCAAGATAGCGATATCGAGACTAAAGTCGAATAAAGCTGCTCTCGTCGAACTCTCGCTGCTCCATCAAGGTCGGTAACGAACTCACCGAGACCTTCAATGTCAAAAAAGGTTTTAGACAAGGCGACGCGCTGTCATGTGATTTCTTTAACATCATCCTGGAAAAGATCGTGCAAGACTCACATGCCAACACTAGAGGCACGATCTTCCAGAAGTCCGTACAACTGCTAGCATACGCGGATGACATTGACTTGATTGGCAGAACACAGCGAGCCGTCAATGAGGCGTTTGCTGGTATTGAAGCGGAAGCGGCCAAAATGGGTTTAGCGGTGAACGAGGGCAAAACGAAGTAAATGCTGTCATCAAGAAAGGACGCACAACATTGACGACTTGGCTAGAACGTCACCATAAGCAGCTATAACTTCGAGGTAGTGAAGGACTTCGTCTACCTCGGCTCGCAAGTGAACAGTACGACGAACAACACCAGTACCGAGATTAAACGCAGAATTACTCTTGCCAGTCGCTATTTCTTTGGGCTCAAGAGGCAATTGAGTAGTTGAGCCCTCTCTCGAAGGACCATGCTAACATTGTTTGACACCTTGTCATGCCTGTTCTGCTCTATGGCGCGGAAGGATAGACAATTTCAAAAGCGGATGAAGAAGCACTTGGTCTTTTGGAGAGAAAATCTCTGCGTTCAATCTTTGGCCCTGTCTGCGTTGATGGCTGTTGGAGAAGAAGATTCAACCACGAACTGTACGGGCTGTACAGCGGCATGAGCCTATTCAGGCGTCTACGGATTCAACGTCTAAGATGGCTGGGCCATGTAGAGCGCATGGACAACACTGCTCCAGCCCGAAGAGTCTTCGACTCCGAACCAGTGGGACAAGGCAACAGAGGACGCCCACGGAACCGATGGCGCACCCAGGTTGAGAAGGACCTCAATAAACTTCATGTGCGCAGTTGGAGACACCTGGCAAAATATCGTGCCGGCTGGAGAGGCTTACTAGTTGAGGCCCAGGTCCACCCCGGACTGTAGCGCCACCTGAAGGAGAAGAAGAAGAAAACTAACTAAACCTAAGCTCTAACGCTAAACCCTAACCCTAATAAACTTAAACTACCTTATACCATGTCCGTGACTTGCGGACGACCGTGCGGACGTGTGTACAAGGGCGTGTACGTTATTTATATGCTTGACATATATAACCTACACGCCTTTGTACACCTTTTTTTTTGTTTTTTTTTTTTCTCTTTCTTTTTGTGTTGTTCGTAATTTAACTTAACCTAACTTAAATCTACGTAAGTGGGCTGTTGTCCAACAGACCGACTATCAGATCAGGTGCTGGCGATGGCGGAGACTGGTTCTGGTGTAACCACCAAAAGAAGTGCCGCTCCTTTGCACTCTCTCTGCTATCTCGAGCGGGGATCGCTCTACTGAACCCGAGTTGATCCTCATGTTCGCGAGCGATATCCAATTAATAGTGGAGTCGCCTGTCTACTGTTCGGCGTACAGCGTGGCAGATTATAGGACATCCACTCATGTCCTGAATCAGATTTAGCGAATCTAAATGGAGGAAAGCCTCAGGTGGTATAAAGCTGGTGTGGTGCGCCCTCTCATGATACATAAAGTTCGGGTAATAAGCCCCGAAGATCAGACTGTTGGTAGACATCAACTCCTTGCAATGTGAAATTATAAAATAGTCTACTCTTTTCACGTTAGTCCTGTTGTACAAGACCTCGTTGCGATAGTACTTCTTGTACTCGGATTCAGGTGTCCGATACAACCGGAGACAGGTCCAAAGACACCGTCTCTCGAACACCCTCATCTTTTCCATCTGGGAAGGGCTGACGTTGATTCAAAGGGGACAACCATACACCATGACTGGCCATGTAGCAAATTACCTTCACTCTGGTATCAACTCTAAAACAGCTTACATGGCACAGCAAAGGCTTTTCTAGCATTGGTCAAAGCCTTCTCTAAAGGTTTGTTAAAGCACAGAAAATGATCCAACCAAATGCCGAGATATGTGACTACACTTTTCTCGATTAGCGGCTGGCCCTGAGGGTCAAAAAAGGGGAACTCCTTCCAGTTCATACGCGTATCACTTGAAGTTTTGTGCACCGGGGCACGGAAAAGAACAGTTGCACATTTTATGAAGTTGATAAGCAACTTCCAGTTATTTTATTTGCATCCCGTTGCAACAGGGTGTTTAAGACTGCTACC
The DNA here is from genome assembly GCA_964034865.1 of Eristalis intricaria. Classification (NCBI taxonomy): domain Eukaryota; kingdom Metazoa; phylum Arthropoda; class Insecta; order Diptera; family Syrphidae; genus Eristalis; species Eristalis intricaria. Next base: position 50,098,598 of record OZ035875.1, read on the forward strand.
TTCGGTCCTGATCCGTAAGCCACTTGGTCATCGGCATACGCGATAAGGTGTTCCACACGAGATCCTTACTTAAGCATCCCGCTTAGAATCTGACCTGAGCCGCATATGCCAGCCGGGTTGTTGTTGCGGGGGATGATTACTTTGCTCAGTCAGAAAGTATTGTTTTTCTGTTAAATCTATCAAATTCATCTTCTTCCACCGAATAGCTTATGGAAACAGATCCGTCGCGTCGTCCTGTCAAAGACGATATGAACGTCAACTCCTAAGGACGACATGACAATGTGAGGAGGCCCCCACGCCTCCTTGCGTAAAGAAATCAGAAATGAATCCAACATAAACATCTTCCTCTCATTCAATTTGCACCCAGATATCCCACTAGTTCAATTTCCATTTCACCATCCACTCATCATTGCTTCCTTCCTGTCGTGTCCCCTCACAACGCTCCCGTTCTCACACACACAAACACACACTCTACAGTGTTGCTCTAACTTAAGGACTCTATCGTTGACATCTGTTACGGACACGAATAGAGCGCGCTCCAATTATATTCACAGAAATAAAAATCAGCCCGATGTGATGTGTAATTATCTCCACAGAGCAGTGCGGAGAACATTAGGGCCTCGCATCGCCCTCATTCCCCACACGATTCACTTCATCGCAGACAGCAATCACAGGCATCCAGCAGCACCCCAGTCGTGCGATGTTCTCAGAGAACACAGGCAACCCCAGATCTGCTACTTCACAATGAAGAGCTTCCCACAGTTTTCGTCGTCGATTTGATGGAGTTCAATGTGCTGAACGGGCATGTTGTACCGTGCGTACGTAGGTGTGTGCCTGGGACTGGTGCACCTTGTGCCGGAGTCGTTAATTGGCCTCCAAGCTGTCAGTTGCAGGCACCAACAGGGTGCTCTGCGTTGGCGGCTCCAATTGACAATGAACTTGTGGTCCTCATCGTCGTGTGCGTACGAGTGCCTTAATCCGGAAACAGAAGATAAAACAAATTTTTATTAATCGCAACGGAATGTGTCTTAAGAGATCGTAAAGCCGCACGACGACGTCTATCACGAAGTGGATTGGCGGCGAAGCGTATCGATGATGATTTTCGCATGGCAATGGGAAGGCTGGCGGATCTACACCGCTTCTGGGCATAGACGCTCGCATATTTTGCTCGAGAGCACTCTCGCGAGCGATTAACTCTTCAGCGAGGTACGGCGCGGCGGTGTCGGATGTTGTTAGGTAAACGTTTCCGCATTTCTAATTCGAGGGGATGGAACGGAAGTCGATTGAGATGACGGAGGTATCAGTGGTTGGAGGCGCCGACTTTGATTTTCGCGCGGCTAGCAGTGTAAACGATGACGACGTCGTCGGCTGAAGGCTGACTCAAGTCGCAAATATTTGTCCACGATCTATGACGGAGATCAGGGATTTGTGGGCGATCGATAAAAGAGATCGTGGCTCATCACCACACCTGTCACTCGATTGATTTTTGAGGCCATTGACCACTCAACGTCGCTAATGGTACCTGAGTGATAACATCGCTCCTTTAAGAGCCTTTGAATTCGGCTGTTGTGCAAGCGCGCAGATCAGTGAAAGTAATCTCATTCGGCCTTGGCTTGTGGCGAGGAACATCTGCCGGGGGGCAGCACTTCCGTCTGAAGTCGAAGTCGATGGTGGGTGATGTAACATTTGCTGTTTAAGATGAAGTCTTTAAAATAGATCTTAAGCCGATGACTTGCAAATTGTGTAGTCACAATGGGAGTCCATTGCAAAAACATTGGCTTCGAAGGATTCGATCAACCACTTCGAGTGCGTTTCTGGAGGCAATGATTTCACGTCAATTCACGTGTACAATTACGTATGGGTGCAACCGTATAAGTGCCACCGTTTAAAACAAGTTCTAAAGTTGAAGCTCGACATCTCTGTTAGGTCTTGAGTGGCTTCTTAAGTCTCAACGTTCCTGCGTACAATTTATACAAGAGTAGTAGGAGTAGCAATTCACGGCCGTTACCAGTTCGACACATGGTAGTGCAAGTAGAACTAGATCACGTCTCTGCCAAGTGGTTGGCTAATTTTAGTTGGGAGATGAGATGGAAAACACCTTTTACGCTTGATTGAATTATAGCTAAGCCGCCCATTCTTACAGGGAGTAGCATATGCCGAGAGATGGGTGGCTAGTTGGTAGTCGCTAATATGCGAAGTGGGGGGCCTTGACGAGGTTCATTTGAACAACTACCCGTCGGACATCTGGGAGAGATTAGTAAGTACTAACTCGCGGTACCCGAGGCATTTTAAACTGAACAAAAACAATAGATGAGACAGCCCTAAGCGTTTCAAGGATGCGGAGGTGCCTAGTATCGCCGCTCAAGGCAAACATAAGTAAACGGTAATTGAACACAAAACGGACAGGGTCCAGTAAAACCTAAGCTACCAGGAAAAGACTGGCTTATCTCCTCAAAAAAAAAAGAGAATGAGTACAATCACTTAAACTTATATCAAGAGCTGCTAAATCGGCCCCAAAAAGGCAAAGATGTGAGCAGAAATCATCTTCCGTAGCTGAAGTACTGAAATGGCCAAGGGAAGATGAGGTATCCAAACGGAATTCAGAAGCTTCCTATAATGAAGCCTTTATGTGAATCGAAATGACTATCCTAGCAAAAGGTTCCCAGGTCTGTCGTACAAGAGACGTAACTGGACAAGGTGGTTGCCCAAAAACATAGCAACATTAAGCCGCAGTCCCTAGCAGCCAAGGTACCTTCAGTGAAAGATTTCTGACAGTACACTGCAGATCTGAGACTAAGAGTGGCTAATAAAACATAAATAATTCATTTCTCAAGCTTGTACCCTGGTCGGTACCTTCCCAAATGTTGTACCCACCGAAAAAATCATTTTTTCTTGAATTCATGAAGACTAGACTTATACTAGACAAAAATGCTTAAAACTAGTTGGACGAACATTTTTACTATTTCTAACTTACTGGCCCTCGGCAGGCAGTCTAAGCTAAACTTAATCTTATCCTATGTCTTTCGACTTAAACTAAGAATCTATGCATTTAAAAACTTGCTTCAACTGTTCAACTTAATATTAGGAAAATTTGGAAAAAACTGTTTACTACGTATTTACATCTTACAACTACCTTAAAAACCCCCCTAGGCTATGTAGGTCGACCATAGGTTGCAGCTTATAAATTTGCATCTAATTGCTGCAAGACAGTGACCGACTGGCGCCCCATTCGGGAATACGTACTACCCTTTCTACCCCGGGTCTAAAGGGTTCGACGATGGAGTTCCCTCTCTCCCAAGCCACCAGAATTTTCGATGTTACACTGCAACATCCCGAACATCTCTCCTTGATACCGCCGTACTGAACCGGAGGAGGCCCTCCTCAGCTCGTTGAGCGACGGAACGGTCGTGGTTGAGTCGCCCATACACAGTTGAACGGGCTATGTGGAAGATGAGCGGTACCGCATTTATATTCTGTAACACGCCGTTCTTGTCTAAGTGGAGAAAGGCTTCTGGGGGGACGAAGCCATTGTGCTGTACCCTTTCGTGGCATTCCGGATTGGGGTAGTTAGCCCCTGAAATCAAGTTATTGACCGAGTTCATCGCTCTAGCAGTATGACCTCGAATCAACTTCAACAGAAAATTGTCCACTCTTATCAGGTTTGCCCTTTTGTATAAGACCTCATTGGAATAGAATTTTATGCACTGGGACTCTGGAGTTCGATAAGGACGAAGGCAAGCCCTAAGACTAGCCCTCTCAAACAACCGAATCTTTTCCATCAAGCTTGCACTCACGTTGAACCACACGGGGCAGCCGTAGGTGAGCATTGGCCGGATGAGGGCCATGTAGCAGATAACCTTCACCCCCGCATCGAGTTGGCTGTTGTTGCGCCTCGGGCCCTGGCCAGAGCAGCATCTACATGTTTGTTTAAATATAGATACTGATCTAGCCAGATCCCCAGGTATCTGACTACAGTCTTTTTCGCCAGTGGTTCCCCGTGTCTTACAACGATTGAGAACTTTCGCCAATTCTTTTTCGTATCCGCCGAGGCCTTATACAACGGCGTCCTGAACAGAATGGTTTCCGACTTCCGGAAGTTGAGTATCAACTGTGCATCAACTTCCAGTTGATACTTCAACTTCCAGAAGTTAATACTCAACTCCCAGTCATCGCAACTTCTCATGAATGAATCGAAGTCACCCTGCGTGAGAGTAGTGATTTCCTCGATCTTTTTGGCTGATCTGTACACGATCAAGTCATCGGCATACGCAATTACGTGAGGAAGAGAACTTATCAGATCGCTCAAGTAAATGTTGAACAGGATCGGCGAATTAATGGCACCCTGTTGGAGACCCCCGAAAAAACCATGCACCTAGTGCAATTTCAAAATGAAGCCTTGAGGGTAGCCTTCTGGAGAATCCTAAGAAGAACAAATAAGTGGACTTCAGAGATGCTGGAACACAAATCAGTTGTTTTTGACTTGGGCTGGTTTGTAAGCATTTTGGACAATCTAAGGAAATCATCAAACAACTACTCAGTGTGTGTCCAAATCTGACATTAAGTAGATATACAAAATCGAACAGGATCACCTAAACAGGAATCGACTATCATGGCATTCCGTCTAGAGATATAAGCTGTGTTTTTTTTGCAAGCGTATATACGCCTTATTTTGAAGTGCACAAAAAAACGATCATCGGCGCTTAATGATTCATCATAAAATCTTGGCAGCACCGACGACATTTATGACATTTGCTAAGCAGTCAGGGGTGTAGTCGTGGAAGGCGATGGTTGATCCTTGATGGTCACAATCTTCGTTTTGTGACTGTGTAGCGTGACCATAAATTTAAAAGCAAAAACACTTAATAATTATAAAATATTAAAAATGTACATCAAATGAAATAATCGTTTAGGAAGCCAAAACAGAGAGCAGAGACACTCTGAGTATATCAAAAATTGCATACTTATGGATGCCAACAAAATTAAAAATTATCTAATACATCAACCAAACCTGCAGGTGTAAGCCACATACAGCAACCTAAACAATGAATGAATGAATTCAGGAATGAACACACAGAAATTAATGATTGGACGCATTGTTCTTATCGGCGCTTATTCCTTAAGCGGCGATAGATATGATGAGTAACTTAAGCGGATATAGGATTCGTTGTTAGTGTATTTTACATGCAAATTGAAAATTAAGCGTATATACGCTTGCAAAAAAAAACGCAGCTATTATCAAAGTTCTCAAGGTAGCTCTAAGGTTCAAGAAAGGGGGCAGTGTAGATCTATCGTGGCCGCAGTACACATATACGAATATTGTCAACGTATCTGCTGGCGCTAACAAATCCCTTATGCCTGAGACACAATAGTGCGCTGCGCCAGCCGACATTATGTTACGATGACGCACTGCGTTGAAATAAATACTCATTTTATCAGCTGTTCTCTCTCTCAGCTACTAGATGAAAAATATTTCCGCCTCTCTGCATAGACTCATTTGAAATGACTTTTGTCGTTACTTTATTTTTATTCAGGTGTTTTCGTTTCTTAAATGACAGTTGATACAAAATACTCTCAATTTGGAAGAAAACTCTCAATCTGGGAGAAAATCTCTCTCACAGCACACCCCTCTGTCAAAAAATATTCAACATGTTGAATAATGACATGCGATGGACTTACGTTTTACGTTTCATTACAATACTCTGAATCTCTCTCATTATTCACTGACGCCGGTCGACGCTGTATTTTGAGCTTGGCCATTGAATTGTGTGTGTTGAAAGCCAACGCCAGCGCAAACGCACTATTGTGTTTCAGGCATTAAACTGAAAAGCATTAGTTGCAATAAGTAACTTAGAGTCAAGTTTACGGGAGTTGTTGCCGATGAGGATTTTGGTTATTTGCAGATACAAGCAGTACACTCGATCTTGTGGAATCCGAACAAGAACTGTGGAAGGCGAAATAAAGCCAAAGCCCAAAAGCCTTACGGGGCTACATGCCCAGTCAATCTTAATTTTATTCCTATTCACATTTATTATACGCCACTTCCAGTGGCACTTACAATGTCAGGCAAGCGCCTGACATTTGCTCAATAAGTTCTGTGGTTTTTTAGGGTTAAAGTTAAGCACACATTTTCGGTATGTTTGTATTTATTCTCAGATTATGGTCGTCAAAGTGTATTTCTTTTTTCCAACGATCTTTAAGAGACATAATGCCCTAACGCTAGAAGTCGCAATGTCTGGGGAGTACGATGGGCGCTGCATAGCTCCCTGTTCCTAGCCAAATGAATTCATTTTTTGTCTTGTCACTAAAGCTGTCTGACGTTGTCATAATGGAAAACAATTGAGTTGTTTCCATTCCATTTTTCTTCGGATGCCTGTCCGATTACGTGGAAGCAACTCGAAGTAAAGGCCATCACGTTAAACTTATCAAATTCTCAAGATGATCCTTTGAAGAGGCCAGCTGATATACACCTAAGCCTCACAAAAGTATACATACGACGAGGTTTTTCTCTCGAATTTTCGCTCTCTTGAAACTAGTGAAAGTCAATTAGTTTTATTATTAGGATGTCCCTACGGACCACTTAAGACGCCTTATTGGTCATTATTTAAATGATTTTGAGTTGACATCATCAAGTAAAATATAAACCTGCTACTTGCCGATAGAGACGCTGGTGTCTACAAAAGGACCTTTACTAAAATGTCTTTATGATGACAGGCTTCAGACTAAGAATATAATTTTCAGATCTTTCTCTTTTTCTAGTCATTGACAATGCTAAATGAGTATTCCTGTGTAGAGTGTTTTTCAAACTTTGTTCGGGGTTGGTATAAAGCTGAAGGTCCAGCATTTTATAGTATTATTATGATTTTGATTACAATTATTATTATTTTTATTATTAGTCTTAAATAAAAACAAATGGTAAAGATTATCAATTCAAACACTAAATCATTGTATTTCTGCAATTTTCCTGTCCTGCAAAAGGTGAACTCCACAAATCAAATCTCGGTGGGAATCCGACGCAAAATCAACCTAAACAAACGTTGCTTAGGTTGTCTTGTTAAATAAGCCGAAGGCTAACCAATAAGCATAACGACAGAGCTTATTTTTGGTGCCTCCGAAGGAGTAATCCTTTTTTAGCGTGTGTCGAGAAGAGGACACAATTACGAATTGTGTGGGTTGTAAAAGGTGTCGCAAAATTTAGACAAGATTTGAACTTGGACAAGATGGACAAATTAAGCAATTAGCTTTCTGTTAAGGGTTAGTAAGAATTGTTTTAGAAAATGAGGCTGGTCAAGCCGTGGTTGCTACTGGTGCCTGATAATACAGTTCCTTCTGCCGAAATTGAATGATATTGATGTGACCTATATGTAGTTCCAACATTTTCGTGAGGGTAGGTGAAAATCTTCAAAAGACACTATGGGGACCGTTCCCACACCTCCCTTCAAATAAAATATACTTCCACTACAACTAAGTTTTACACTTATCCAGCAGTTTTTCCGTCATGGCTTAGACTCATCTGGCAAGAGATTCTCCATTGAGAGTTCTTGCTTACACCTCAGCTAAGCGTGGGTTGAATTCACCGTGCTAGGTCAAGGGGTTTAGTCCTTTGAAGACGGCGAAAAGAGTTTCTTTCGTCGAGAATTGGAAGGACAGCAGAGTTCTTGTGCTCTTCCAGGCGACGCTTATGCTTACGAGCAAAATTCGTAACTTCATCTTGGACTGATGAAATTCCAAGATATCTGAGGATATCGTTATCACTTACTTTTCTAAAAGGAAGTTAAGATTTGATGTATCTGACACAAAATCTCCGAATCTACCCAACGGATTCGAGCGCAGTTTTCTACTTTAGCTTCATAATTCTTCTGCGGAGTTTTTTCTATACCACATATTAAGTTTTTTTTCAACAAAAACCCTTTAAATAAATATAATAAGTAATAAATTTGATTTTTTTTCCCATTTTTCGGTGGTTCATCTCAACTTCTCTTGACTTTCACCGAACAGAACTTAACTTAATTTACATATCTGTGTAGAACTTTCATTAACGAATCCATTGGTGTATACATATGTAATCTTTGTATGTTGTCTAAGAGAAAAGTTACAAGATAAAATATATATTACTTGCATTGTTTTGAGAATAAGATGAGTGGAGACCATTGCCAATACCAGTGCGCAAGCGGCGTTCGTGTTAACGCGTGTTCATTTATAGGGATATATATATATCTTCACGAGTGTATTCATACTACGGACCATTGCCAGTATCGGTGCCCAAGCGGCGTTCGTTGATGATGATTCATACAACTTGAGCTACATATGATATTGTTATTTTTGATGCTTTACACCACAGTAGTGAACACGTTGTGAAAATAAGAATAATCATAACAAGAATTAATAAATAATAAAAAAGTGGTATTGAACACAAGGTATGTACATAAATCTGAATGCGGTTACTGGAGGTATGTATATTATCGGCGAGTGTATACAGCAGAGTCTCGAAAAGTTAAGCAGTTTGTTTTTGGGGTGCTTAACTTTTGTGCATTCTTAACTTTTCCAAGAAACTGATCCAATTTATGTTTATCTTACAACTGTATGTATGTATGTGTAAAATACGAGAAATTCTTACAGATACAATAAAAATTAAACTGTTCCGGTACCTACTAGCAACCATGAACCGATCTGCGTAATTATGCGAACATACACATTTGCGAGAAATTCATAACGGTAAATGCCGTTTGGATTTGTGTTTCATGGTTTTATTTTGCTCCACATACGTACAACCAGTGATGGGAAGAATGCATTAGCAGTAACGTAAAGTAATGGTTTCAATGATAAAGAAAGCTACCAACATTAGCATTTTTATTGCCAGTGGCATAGTGAGTGGTGTGACTCCAAATATACAGGGGACTCCGCGTAAATGGAACAGTCCGCTTAATCGGGACACTACAGACTAAATTTGTTTGTCCCCACTGTTGAAAAAATGACTCTTTCAAAGAATATGCGAGTTTTGCGAATATGCTTCTGCCATTTCGAAATGGTACGGTACAGGAAGAAAATGGTAAAGTTACTCTTTCCGTTGGGAAGCAAGTAAGAGATATTAATGAATTGGTGGATTCGATATATAAGTAGCAATACCCCTTCTTGGTTCAGAAAAAGAGCTATTCTGGCTCCAAGAAATGATTCAGCGTCCAGAATCAATGAATTCATTTTAAGCAAGATCAACGGTGACGTACAAATTTATCGATCCATTGACACCGTTGTAAATACGGATGATTCGATACATTTTCCAAAAGAATTTTTAAATTCTACGAATCCAGCAGGACTACCAGGGCACATCATTTTCTCAAAAATTGGAGTGCCAATAATTTCGCTTAGAAATTTGTGTCCTCCAATGCTGTGCAATGGAACAAGGTCACTGGTAACAGCTTTAGGACCTAATGTAATTGAAGGACCAGGATTATTATAACAGGACCAGGCACAGATGAGAATGTATTTATACCACATTCTTTTTAAAAGGCTACAGTTTCCAATGTAGTTATGTTTTGCTATAACTATCAATAAGGTCGCCGTGGCGTAGTGGGTAAGTGCGTCGACTCCTACGCAGAGGATGCCAGGTTCGATACCCGAATTTACCACCTATCATAATCCACGGCTCCACCTCTTTCACTGACAATGCTCAAAGAGTATTCCCGTCTAGAAAAAGCTTCTCAACTTCACCGTTCAGAGTGTCATTAAACTGTAAGTCCCTTCCACTCGTGAAAGAACAATAGCACGCACAACACGAGTGGTTGCTGAGAAGCTAGGCTCAGGTCCACCTCGGAATGTCGCGCCACCCATATTATTTTATTATACACGTAAAATGTATATGAACGGATTTAGCTTCGTTAAGCTCAATTCGCTGAGCGTTCGTCCATTTGTGTAACCGGTCTAAGGCACATAGCAGTTTTCTGGTTGATTCTTGCACCGCTTTGGCAGTTACCAAAATTACGGGGTCCTTAGCAAATGTGCCTACGTCCTGCGGTATATCGGTGCTATACAATAAGTAAAGGAGGGGACCAAGAACACTTCCTTGTGGTACTCCAGCTTGTATAGATTTAAAAAGAGAGTATTCTTTCCCATATTTCACAAGGAAGATTCTATCCGATAGATAGTTCGATAAAATCGTGGAAAGTTTTCGCGGGAGGAATTGTTGAAGCTTGTGTTTCAAGCCTTCATGCCAAACCTTGTCAAAGGCTTGAGAAACGTCGAGATGTACAGCTGAGCAGACTTGCTCGTCATCAGTATATCATGCGATGTACTTGGTCAATAGTTGAAAGCTTGCTTCTAAAACCGATCTGGTAGTTAGGAATAAGTCGTCTTTCTTCTACAATCGGGCTTAAATGTGTACGTACTCTTCTTTCGAACACTTTAGACATTGTCGGAAGAAGTGAAATCGGTCTATGAGACTTGTTGTCGTAGTTGTAGTTCCAACATGATGATGCCATATGCCGTACAGTCCATGAAACAATTCATTTACTTCATCAGACAATTCCTGTTCATTTACTCGTTTCGGTGATCAACAATTCATGTGACTTATCACACTTCGATTTCCTTTTATGAGGTCTTAGGGTCTATGTGAATAAGAACACAACCACCCGTAAGTATCAACGAAATTCAGACACATTTAGGTAGAATGGTCATGCATAATGTAAAATTGCGGCTGTGCAAGAAAAAACGTGGGGGCCTTTAACCTGTTTTTTTATAATTTCGATTGCATTTTATTCTCAGGACAACTTATACTAGACAAAAATGACATAAGAATCTATCTTAATATCTAACAATTCATGTCCTTAATTCTATCTTACTGACCCTTTTTTGGGTCAGTTTGCCTTTCGGCATCTTTTTCTTTTTTTAGTCCTTAGGACAGACCTTATTAATTAAGACTTACTGCCCAGGAAAACTAAGAAAAAAACTTGACGTTCTAGACATTATTATTGTTACCTAACCTAAATCTAAATCTAAACCTAAGCCCTATTACCCATTTTTTAAAAACCGGCTTTTTATGTGTTATTTCATAAAAGATCATATTCCTGACGCAGGCCAACTTTGCATGGATGATTGAACTCAACGGCTAAGAGTGGAAGGCAGCCTTAGCTGAGGCTCAGCCTGTCCATTTCCTCGCTGGACTGACAAGAAAGTTTTGTTTCATCACTAATTGTGGGCAAATGTGCATTTATTTTTATTTATTTACTAACAAATACAACTCTGCACCAAGGGCAGACAACTAAAAAAACCTGTAAAAACCAAAAAGATGTCAGCAAGAAATAAAAAAAAGGCACTCGATTCTAGACCTCAAAGGCGAACGATTGGGTTTCACTTATTTCTAGTATGCTTAATCCGAGAGAAAAGAAATCCATCTACAATGTGGAACAATGTCTCCTAATATGCCGCTGTTCCTCTTTTGGGTGGAATACATTTTGAGTGGCGACCACTAGCTGGTCGCTCTCTCTCTCTCTCTCTCTCTCTCTCTCTCTCTCTCTCTCTCTCTCTCTCTCTCTCTTAATCTACTCTGGATGTTCTTATAAGCCCTCTTTCCTCACGTGGCCCATTCTCCCTCCATATTCGATGCTATTCATCTCAAGTTCTTCTCCCTTTCACTTGCTTAGAAGAAGATGTCTCATAACAATAATTAAATGTACACGCATAAATCAGAAATCCATCAAAACGAAGGCCTTTCCGTCAACTAAAACCAAACATTCCACAACAGTGTTCCACACCAGAGACGTGTCGATTTATACAAAACAGAGCGTTGTAGCGCGTGGAAAAGCTCATGCCTCCACGCAGTCCATCTCACGACCACGACTTTGCATTGCGTTCTAATTTGGCCAAAGCCACGGCAGCACCGCGGAAGATGGTCATCGTAAGCAAAACACACTCCACAATCGAGCTAGACATCCATCTCACCTCGCATCGCTCCCATTCTGGCCCACGCCAAAGTCAAGTTCGGGGCCATAAAGAATGAAGAATGAGAATCTATCGGTCGCCAGTTGACCGGCGGACGGAGGGGAAAAACTGAAAGTTGTTTCATAAGAACTCACCTTGACGACGCGGACGGGTGAAATTTGAGGTCTCTTCCTCTCGGAATCGTAAATTCGCTTCCTATCGTGCGTCCAAATCAAGACAAGTGGCAACCTGCGCACGCTCAAAGAACAAGAACCGCTTACCAAGTGACCGTCGCTGCTCTGCAGGCCCTTGCCATCCTCCTAGATACTTAACATGCAAATCTCACAACTCGCCCATTAAAGTCAAGAGGTGATGTCGATTTTGGGCAACATCGTCGATCGGTCGTCGACAAGCGAACAACTGAAACAAAATGAAAGAAGACAAAAATTAAGAGATACACTTGTGAGATACACGATCACTTGTGTGTGTGTGTGTGCGGTTGATAAACAAAACAAAAAACCGAAAACAGACAAAAAATATATTCGGATACACTCGCTCGCAGCTCGAAGCTGAGCGCTGTTAAACTAGCCAATGACCTTGACACTCGCTTTCCTAATGAATTTATAATCAATGTGCCTTCCGAAAGCGAAGTTTCAGTTCGATCAGTCTGCGATGAAATCGAAAGCGATACGGATGGATATTTAGCTTAAGCCCCGAGTAGATCTATCCCGACACCACGACTCGGCTTCGTTCAGTAGACACGGTCTTCCGCGGCGGTGTAGTTTATCGTCCTTGCCTTGCTCTTGGTCCTGCTCAGTGATTGACGTATCCGTCGAATGTGTGTTTGATTGCGCGCGCGAAACGACTCGAATCTGTGTTTGTTCATTCTAATCGGTTTTGTTTTGTGGTTAACTTGCCTACTTGTCAGAGCGTGCGTCGTGCACACGGGCAGCATGTGGATGAAATTTTGCATCGGGCTGGTGCTGTGCACCACCCTCGCTTATGGGACGATCCAGGGATACGAAGGGTAGGTCTGATTTTCCTCTTTCCAGGCTCCGGTGGTGGTTATGCAACAAGCCTGCTAGGGGCTTTGAATGTGATTAATCATCGACGTGGATTGCTTGAGCTGGTGACACGGTGTGCGCTGTTAACCAGTCGATTACGCGGAATATTGTCGTGTTAAACATTATGAGATACAATTCGAAGGCCAGTGCTGGTTCAGATACTGGTTTGTGCTGCCAGACGGAACTGAAAGGTGCCAGGGCGTGTGCCAGCTTTTCGTTCTCCGGCCAGCGCTTAATTAGATCATCTCGCCTGCTTGGGGACACATTCTGCACCTTAGACGGATTTTATTGAGCCAGCGGCTCTAATTGCCGTGGTCACGAACTTCGAGTCATCCGAGAAATTCGAAATTGTTTTCACAGGCGTCAGTTAATTGATAATAATTATTAGTCATTGGTCTTTAGTCTGGTCTCTCACACGTGGTTGGCCGAGGCCGAAGGATCATTTCTGAAGTGATCCCCATTCAGTCAATCACGTGAATCACTGAAATCGCCATCAATTCGTTTGATTGCGGGCCAATTTTTGGTCTCGTTCTGTGAACGCATTTGAATTCGTTGTGGCCGAGGAATTCGATTTTTATGGCTGCGCCGGAGGTGCTGGGTGAATTCAAATGGGGTGCCTTCGGTTTGGGTATTCTGAGCAGGATTTATTATTTCTGACAGTCGTTCAGGTTTTATCACGGATTTTCCGCAAAGAGTCGGTTGGAGTTTACTATCAATCAGCGCAGACTTTATCTTGATCCACTAGATTTATTGTCATCTTAAGTTGGGGTCTATGGTCTTCTTGCAAGTGTTACGTGAAATTGGTTCCTCAATTCGATGGGAGTTGGGGAGTTGATTGTGGATCTAGGGGTCGAGGGAGTGATGTTTGTGGATCTAGGGAGACCTCTTGGACTTGACTTTTGGGATCGCAAGCGGGTCTGGTGAAATTTTGTGTCAGTTTACCAGGGCTGTTCGTTAAGTCAGTGACTTTGATATGCGATCTTCTTAGTCCTTGTAGTCTCCTTTCAGAGATATACACTTTTCCCAAAGAGTGATTTCTTAAACCCAGTAAAATAGACATTCGTTGCCTCTTCTTGGAGAGCGTTGTTTTTTTTTTTTTCAGGTGCCTGAACACGTCCACTGTTTTGATTGTTCCCTCGTGTGTCGTCAACTCTTGCGACACGCCGTCAAAATGTACGACTTCCAAATTCTATTTTTCATCCGAATCTGATTTGTGTCCACAGTCGGCTAAAGGGGCACCATTCCAATGAGGATGCCATTTGGAATGCCTAGAATCTTGTCCTCCTTCACGATCACCTTGACTCGGACGGTCTGGACCCGGTTCCTCCGCTGTGACTCGATTAGGACGTCCTGGGTTCGCATGAACTAGAAATTCAAAGAACCACTTATGCACCATTCCACGAGAGAGTGCGGAGTCCCTAAGATATTTCTTAAGTCTTCAGTTGTCTTCTGTCTTTTTAATGGTCTTGCCATGCGAAATGTACCACCTTTTTAAAGCTCGAAACCTACGTTTGCCAAGTCTTTCGAACTAAATTTGTCTCGATCACCGTGTGTTTGACGGCTGGATTGGATTGGCTTTTATTCTGGATTGTCCTCTTTTGGAATCCGAGCGCCATCTTGCGTCAGAGTCACTGACTTATCGAACAGCCTCCTGGTATGTGGACCATGCGTACGTTCAACGCAAAGTCCATACATAGACTTAAGCTTTCGTTTTCACAGTGGAAATTAAGTGATAGATTCCACTTAAATAGTGGCTTAAGTGTCAATCCAAAGAGTACATAATTGCCATTAGTGTATTAAAATAATTTCAACCACAAGATACAGAAAGAAAACTCGCATAAGAAACCAATTATTTTGCCTGGCAATGCTGCTGAAGAGAACAGAAGAGGTGATGCAGGCATATTGTAACAATATCCTTACATGAACATTCCCTCGTTGAGTTGGTGTGTTCTTTTTTTCCTTTTTCGTGTTCAATCACAATCACTATTTTGTTCACGGTTCACGTGGTTGGTGGATTCAATAGTTCACAATGTCAGTCGTCAATCTAAGGCTTACCTATGCCACCCTTAAATGTTGAGTGTGAAAACAAAATATCCTTAAATTAAGTTTAAGTTCGATCCTATACTTAGTTAAGCTAGCAGATTAGGTTGCACTTTGAAATCGGGCATAAGTGTGAGATTGTGGGTGTAGAAAAATCCAGCTTAAGTTAGTTTCTCGGACATTAGTCTTCTAGAACCATTGTGGTGTTCGTGGGGAATGAAGTTTTCCTGCAGGCCTAGTTCGTCATAACAGTTTTACTTGAGCGATGTTCAGCCAGCCAGACGTACTTATTCCGCGTCTGACCTTGAATAACTAAGGAAGGACCAAGTTTTTAGGCGATGTTTGAGAACCCATTTCTGGACAGATATAGCTTGCTCTCTGATCATTGTCTTCCTTTTCTTTATTTGCCGCTACTGTCCTGGGTGGACCTGGGCCTGAACAGCCAAGACTGTTCAGCTAACACGACTTCGGGCCAGCTATCTTCACTTTTGGACGACTAATTGGTTGGCTCCTCTGTTACTTTGTTCTACAGGTTCGGATTCGATGAATCTATTGAGCTGAGTTCTCCATACGTACTACCAAGCCGATCCGAAAACACTTCGCTATGCTCATGTGTGCAGCCGTGGTTGAATCTTCTCGCAAACAGGACCACAGATGGCACCTAGAATTTTTTTCCCACGAAGGGACCAAGACTTCTTCATCCGCATTTGAGATTGTCCGTGCCTCCGAGCCAGATATTCAGTCTTGCAACAGTTTGGTCCTTACAAAGATGGCTCTGTTAACCAACTGCCTCTTCAGCTCCTAGAAACAGCGGTATATGGCAATGACGTTGCTCTGCATTTGGTAATGATGTTGTAGACAAAGTCCTTAAATACTTTGTAGTTATTGCCGCCCATTTTAAGATGTCGATGTTGTATGTCAATTTTTTTTTATTTCGTTTTTATTTAATTTCCAGGACAACTTATACAAGACAAAAATGACATAAAAATCTATCTTAATATCTATTCATGTCCTTAGTTATATCTTACGTCCATTCTTGGGAACTGTATGTACCTTCTTCGCATTCTTTGTCTTTTTCGTTTAAATTATTGTCAGTGACTTCAAAGAGGTTATGATTTAACAGCGCAGGCGAAACTCCATTTGGCACAACACTGCAAGTCTACCCTGTTTGAACTGAGCATTTAAACTCATTTTGTAGAGTGGACTGCATGTTTCCCAAGATCTATCTCCTAAACGGCTTGTTATTTCTCGTGTATTGTCGGACACTCAAAGTAGACAGAAAAGTAGAATAAAACGAAAATTTAGGTTAGGTTAGGTAGAGGGGCACACAGACCATAGAGGGGCACCACTGATTGACTACTCCAGTGATAGTGCTGTCAATTTGATCCCACTGGCAAATGGTGACTGGAACAAATTTGAAAACCAGATATAAGCGTATTCACTTTGCTTTCACTGGGATTCGAACCGGGGACCCCGCTAACCAGGGGCAGGCATTCTACCAAATGCACCATCAAGTCGTTTGAAAAATGAACATTTCCTTGTGTACATTTAAAAAGAAATACCTTCAATTTTCATAATTAACTAATTAAGTCCTTTCGTCTTATATTAACTTCCGATTCGCACGCGCATGCTCCTTTCTCATTTTTTATATAAGAAATTGTATTGTGACGTGGCTTTCACTGCAAATGACCCAATTGTCAAAACCCTCGTGATTAGCTATTTTTTTTCTAACTCGCTGCAGTGTTATTTTTTGGTTTTTGTTATCTCGTTTCTCTTAAGGAGCGCGTGTGTTGCGAATAATATTTTGCAAAATGTGACAGAACGAAATTCTTAACAAGATCGATAATCAGTTCCAAAAAATTGTTCTTCGAACCAAAATATTGAAATAATACCGTTTTAGAAAATGTGTTTAACAAAGATGAACGACAGTCTAGACCATCACATGGCCGCCATTTTGCATTTCGTTAGTCAGAAGAACAGAAAGCGTTTTCAAACAGATTTTTCGTTTTGGAAAAACGCTCTATTTTCGGATGAAAGCAAGTTCAACGACTTCAGAAAAAAACGGTAGGTCCAGCGTTTGTAGGAGGCTAAGCCTTGGGCCGAGCAATATTTATTCATTGTGAGCCACTGTAAGCATAAGGCCACAACCAGTAGTCTCTGGAACTGGAAGTTAGACCGTCATCCGACGACTGGATGGCGCAGTTGGTACTATTTTTACTCTAGAGGCATGGCGTATTGGAAAACGAGTTCAAACAGCGAAAAAATATTTTACGGCCCAATCAAGGCTGCTGCTTGCTCGCACAGAACTAGATTTTATTCTTTTTCCACGCCGCCCATTTATTTATAAAGAATGATAAACTGAGCATCATCAGTGAAGGAGTTGCACGCGGGAAATTTCCACTTTTTTGAATTATTGTTGAGTGCCACGAGGGAAGATGAATTAAATGACCAATTAGCTGCTCCTTTCGTTCACTAATGGGAATTGATTTTATCGAGGTGCCACATATGTGACATGTGTAAGTGGCTCTTGCTCGTTTGACTTTCGTGTTACGGAGCTGGGTGTAAGAAGGCGCTGGTTTTGAGTAGGTTCTAGACCAATGGGAGGAGTAATGCTGAGCTCCTGTGGGATTGGTTGAGCTGGGTCAGTTTTGACACAGCTTGGGAGATCTGTTATCAGGAAGACCGAGCTTGGCGTAGTTAGCAGTTGTCAACTCAGCTGGGATAATGACCAAAAGAATTAGATCGTGAATATAAACTGCTGAGGTTGTGGGAAGTACTCGCCGAGGATGAGAAACAAAGCACTAGACGAAGAACTCAACGATGAGCAGCTGATTCTTCGCACGGAAAGAGCTATGCTTCGATGGTTTGGTCACATGGCACAATTTTCCCCACCATCACGACTTCCGAGGCGCTCGTTGAATGCGATTCCAGATTCTGTCACGTAGGTGACCACTTGGCCCTAGACCTAGGAAGAGATGGTTAGACCAAGTGCTTGGGCATAACCCCTGATGAGTTAGAGTCAATGGCAGACGATCGAGTTGTCTGGAGATCTCTCGTGTGTGGTTTACTCCCATGACCCCTTCAGTGGATCATGCGGGTCAGAAGATGATGATGAGACCGATGACATCAGTTGGCAATAAACGAGCGCTGGTACGGACGCAGGGGTTTTCTATGACTTCTTCGAAAAATCCCTGGCACTAAGAGACGGCTCTGGCGTCCTTCAAGTCGAAGTGTCTGCGGTAGACGAGACAGCTCTCGCGCGTAGACCCCACAATATAACTAACAAATCGATGACCATATTTTCCGATAGCCAGACGAAAATCAGAACCGTCGCATCGGACATTATGGCATCGATACTGGCCAAGTTGTGCTGATAAAGCTTCAGTGAGATATCCAAGGTGAACATGGTGTCCTTATGCTGGCACCGAGGCATACTGCAATCGCAGTGGACAAAGAAGCCAGAGGAAACTTGCAGACTTGACAAAGAAGGATGTGAACTTAGGGCCGCTATACGACTGAATGGCACAGTTGGTAGAGTGCCTTCCCCTGTGTAGCGTGGTCCCCGTGAAAGCAAAGTTAATAAGCTTTTAAATCTCCTCCAGTCACCATTGGCCGTTGGGATCAAATTAGCGGCACTATCACTGGAAAAGTCAATCAGTGGTAGTAGTCTGACTAGGGGTTTCACAATGGACCAACATGGTCTAAGTGTGCTGGTGAATGTTCTAGCTCCTCCCCCTAACCTAACCTAACCTAGACCGTCATCGTGTACAATGAGATCAAAGGCTGTTATGAACTGCCGCGACTCACTGAGGTCCATTAGTCAGGACAGGGTGCCGAGACACAGCTCAATAGCAGCGAACGAAAGAGCAGATGAACTGGCCAGACAAGGGTCTGAAATGGACATCAGCGAAGCGGACACATCTCTGCAACCACCGATCAGTGCACTATGCCGGACCATAAGCGACACAATATGAAAAGAAGCCAATTCGTCTTGACTTGCAAGAAATGACAGTCACACGACAAGATGAGCTAAGCAAAGTCAAATGATTGGCGTTGGACCGTAACTAGACCTGTGTGTTGGTCGTAGTGCTCACAGGACACTGCCCCAATGGAACAATGTTCCGGAAATGGAATGTGGAATCCAGAGATCTCTGAGGGAGGAAATCGAGATGATCCAACATCTGCTTGTCCACTGCTCGGCTCTTCAGAATCGGCGCCTAGCTTCGCTGGGCCAAAGATTCTTCACAGAGACTGCCGACTTAGTGAATGGAGATATATCGGACCTTCTAAGAGTCGTTAAGAGCACAGGGTGTTTTAAGCCATCAAGTGGGAGGATAGGTTAATAGAATGTGTACTCCACAAATGAAGGGACTCGCAAGGCCGAGTGGAAGTGGTGTTCAATCTTTACACTCCCCTACCAAAACCTAACCTTGCCCCATCCTAGACCATCGAACGCTGTTGCAGCAGCTTGACTAACCAATGCCAAAACAAGAACGATGAGCATTTTCTTCAACATTTCTGCAACTCCCTCAGAAGGTGCCCTTTGCACACCCCCTTCAAACCATTCTTGTCTTCGAGTTTCCAATAAAAGTCAATCCCGGTTTCCCAAGGACTTGAGTTATCCCTTAAGAACCACTCGCCCACTAATTTAATTCAAAAATGCTCACTCTAAAATCAGCTGAGTCACTGTTGCTGTCACGGAATGTTCTTAATTAAATTGGTTTGATTTGTGCTTTGCATTTTCTTTACTCAATTTAAATATTTAAGACTGTCACCAAGCCGATGTCGGAACACAAGCCAAAGCTGAGAATTTTGTTCTCTTGACACAACTTCAGACTTCCTCATTTCTGTATTTCTTTGTGTGGTTGACTAGAACCGGATAAGAACTCATAATTGGTTCCACCTTGAATTAAAAACAAAAAAGAAAATGGCCAATTGACAAGTGCAATTCAGTTCCATTCAGTCAACGCAATCCGCATATAAATACACGTCGATTGGTGGTCTAGCCAAGATCTGAACGACCTTCGCAAGAATTGTGCGAAAAAAGAATTCACATCGCATTGTTAAAACCTTTTGCCATTCAATTGGTCTGAAGAATTTCCGGCTTCTGATCTCATTGAAGAGCAAAACTGAAGTCGTTTGCATTGAATTCGGTATTGTTTGCCCAGAAATGTGTACTGTTTACGGTCTTCAGTGAATTTTTAACACTCAATCTTGTCTTCTGCTTGCTAAAGGTTTCTCAAGAGTGAAATTGCAGCCTTATTCAGGTTCCCCAGTGATGATGAAAGTTGGTGAACCTGGTGTCGAACCCATTAATAGACTTTACACCTTAAGCGAGGGAGTTCAACTCACTGAATTGAAGAAGACGTATGGCTGTGGGTTCCGGTCCACAAGAAAGGAGACCCCATTGACTGCGCCAACTACCGACGGATAAGTCTCCTCAACATCGCTTACAAGATCTTCTCTGCCGTTCTGTGTACTCGCCTGAAGCCGCTTATAAATAACCTGATGATCCATATTAATGTGGCTTCAGGCCAGGGAAGTAACCCATCGACCAGATTTTCACACTACGGCAGATCCTGGAAAAGACCCAAGAAATGCAAATCGACACCCACCACCTTTTTGTCGATGGCCGCATATGACAGCGTGCATAGGGACGAGCTATACAACGCCATGTCTAGTTTTGACACGAACTCACCGAGACCTTCAATGTCAAAAAAGGTTTTAGTCAAGGCGACGCGCTGTGATGTGATTTCTTTAACATCATCCTGGAAAAGATCGTGCAAGACTCACACGCCAACACTAGAGGCACGATCTTCCAGAAGTTCTTACAACTGTTCGCATACGTGGATGACATTGACGTGATTGGCAGAACACAGCGAGCCGTCAATGAGGCGTTTGCTGGCATTGAGGCGGAAGCGGTTAAAATGGGTCTAGCGGTGAACGAGGGCAAAACGAAGTATATGCTGTCATCGAGAAAGGACGCACAACATCGACGACTTGGCCAGAACGTCACTATAAGCAGCTATAACTTCGAGGTAGTCAAGGACTTCGTCTACCTCGGCTCGCAAGTGAACAGTGCGAACAACAACAGTACCGAGATTAAACGCAGAATTACTCTTGCCAGTCGCTATTTCTTTTGGGCTCAAGAGGCAATTGAGTAGTAGAGCCATCTCTCGAAGGACCAAGCTGACCCTATACAAGACCTTGATCATCCCTGTCCTGCTCTATGGTGCGGAATCATAGACAATCTCAAAAGCGGATGAAGAAGCACTTGGTCTTTTCGAGAGAAAAGTTCTGCCTTCAACCTTTGGTCCTCTTTGCGTTGATGGTTATTGGAGAAGAAGATTAAACCACGAACTGTACGGGCTGTACAGTGGCATGAGCCTAGCCCGGCGTCTACGGATTCAACGCCTAAGATGGCTGGGCCATGTGGAGCGCATGGACAACACTGCTCCAGCCCGAAGAGTCTTTGACGCCGAACCAGTGGGACAACGCAATAGGGAACGACCACGGCACCGATGGCGCACCCAGGTGGAGAAAAACCTCAATCAACTTGGTGTGCCCAGTTGGAGACACCTGGCAAAAGATCGTGCCGGCTGGGGAGGCTTACTGGTTGAGACCCAGGTCCACCCCGGACTGTAGCGCCACCTGGAGAAGAAGAATATACAGTGAAACTTTTTTTTTACGGGCACCCCTGCAAAGAATATAACCCTTTCATGCCCGACGGTGTATGTATAGACTACATTGTACTTTTAGGTTCCTTACGTTTAGGCTTCCCTTTGCTAACGGTTTTCAAACGACACACTACACATATTACTGATTTTCTTAACACAAGGCTGGTTTGCGTTGCTGCAATTGGAGTGAACAAATTAATTTCAGAAAATGATTGTAGGAAGGGTACGACAATTTAAATGTAAAGAATATCATTTGAAGAAACCATTCAAAATGGCGGGGGGTTCGCCGTGGCGCAGTCTGATCTTCTATTTTGAATTTACGGTGTGTTTTTATTTTTTTTTACTTGGATAGGTGAACATCTTCTTAGTGGGTCGCCGTGGCGTAGTGGGTTAGGGCGTCGACTCCTACGCAGAGGGTGCCAGGTTCGATACCCTAATTTACCACCTTTGATAATTCACGGCCCCGCCTCTTTCGTGTCACTGACAATGCTCAAAGAGTATTCCTGTCTAGAAAGAGCTTCTCAAACTTTGCCGTTGGGAGTCGGCATTAAACTGTAGGTCCCTTCCACTCGTGAAAGAACAATAGAACTCACAACACAAGTGGTTGCTGAGAAGCTAGGCCCTGGTCCGCTTCGGACTGTAGCGCCACCCATATTATTATTATTAGGTGAACATCTTCACTTTAAATTCGGAGTATTCAGTTCCGTGCTTAACTCTAAATATCCTATTATCGAGATAGGATTCTAGTATCTTATATAAGCCAGATTCTAGTATCTAAGACAAGCCAGACCTTGTCGAAGGCCTGGGAAACGTTAAGTAGGGCGGTGGAGCAGGTCTTGTTCTCCTCTAATGCTCCTTCAATTTCATTCTTTATTCTGTATACTTCGTCAACTGTCGAATATTTCGCTCGAAATCTGAACTGATGCTCAGGCATTAGTTGCTCCTCTTCGATCAATTTTTGAATGCGTTTTAATAAAAGTTTTTCAAAAATTTTGAATATTATTGGTAAAAGCGATATGAGTCGGAACGACTTTTTGTTGTTCAACGGTTTGCCCGGTCTTGGAACCATAATCGCTCCTGCAACCTTCCATGAGTCTAAAACATATAATAGCTTAAAGGTAGCGTTAATTAAGTAGAGGGTTTAAGTAGCGCCTTTTTCGGCAAGTTCTTCAGGAGTTGTCCGGTTATTAGACCAAAGCCAGGAGCCTTGTTGCTTTTTAGATTTTTCATTGCCTGGCAGAGTTCGTTTAGCGATACTCTTTCTGTACTAGAGCTGTCAGATATAGAAGTTAGACTTGGATGAACGACTGGATGGCGCAGTTGGTAGAGTGGCTGCCTCTGGTTAGCGGGGTCCACGGTTCGAATCCCAGTGAAAGAAAAGCTAATACGCTAATATCTGGTTTCAAATCTGGTCCAGTCACCATTTGCCGTTGGGATCTAACTATCGGCACTATCACTGGAGTAGTCAATCAGTGGTAGTCGTCTGACTATGGGTATCACTATGGACCAATTACTAGCAGCCCAACTACCTAACCTACCCTGGGATCATTTTCCAATATTTGTCCAACAAAAGGCTTACATATTTCCTCCAAATGTTCGGCAAAGAGATCCGCCTTTTCTTTATCACTTTTTGCCCACTCATCATAGATTTTCTTGATTGGCGCGGACTGCATTTGGGACTTCTTAATATTTTTTTACTGCTTTCCAGAGTGAGTAGCTTGTACAATTTTCATTTGCGAGGCCTTCAAGATAAGTCGATATCTCGTGGTTTTTAAAAACTTGTAAAGTATTTTTTAGACGATTTAAATTAAATCTCAATCACCCCATCTACTATGCTTTACACACAGACAGCGCAACCACGGAGCGGGAGAGAGTAACATCTCTGATTTCATCCCTTAACTTCTGTTGTTTCTGTAAGTTACGTCATGATCGGATCGGAATACAAGAATACGTTACGTTGATGGGACCACGGTCCTTATAGAGGGGTGTCCGTAAAGCGAAGTTTCATTGGATTAGTTTATTGCAAAGAAGAAATGCTGAAGATGAGGGCGCAGCTAAAGAAACTGTACAGACACAGGAGGTTTTTCATGAAATCAATTTGGACAGTTTGAGGTGGAGGACTGCAAGTGAAATCGTTGAGACCGCTTGTCTCTTGTACGACAACGAAAGAATAAATGAGAGTGCCTTATGGCGGAAAATCCAACATTTGATTCTGATGTCATAAGGAGATAAGTTCGGCTAGCTGTTATTGAAAAATATTCTTGGGGTCAAACTTGAATGAATCTTGATGGAGCAGTTCAAAAACAATCGCCGTTTTAAAAAGTTCTACAATGAAACTTCTCTACAGCGGACACCCGGGAGACCATTATTACTGTCCGTTGTGTAGAGGTGTCCGTTCTAGAGGGGTGAATGCTAATTATTTATGGAAACTTTTTAAAAGTAAGCGATTTTCTCGTTTTTACTGGTCATTAGAATAAAATGATTCATTTTCATGAATAAAATGAGCAGCATACCCCTCAAATGGTGGATTACTCACATTCACTATTTCAGATGTATAATAATAATAATAATATGGGTGGCGCAACAGTCCGAGGTGGACCTGGGCCTAGCTTCTCAGCAACCACTCGTGTTGTGCGTGCTATTGTCCTTTCACGAGTGGAAGGGACCTACAGTTTAATGCCGACTCCGAACGGTGAAGTTGAGGAGCTTTTTCTAGACGGGAATACTCTTTGAGCATTGTCAGTGACTCGAAAGAGGTGGAGCCGAGAATTATGATAGGTGATGAATTCGGGTATCGAACCTGGCACCCTCTGCGTAGGAGTCGACGCACTAACCCACTACGCCAATGCGGACCGTCAGATGTATACATAGACGAAAAAAAATCTCTCCCATATTCGGCTTTGCTTCGTGTGTCCGCTAGTAGGGATGCAACGGCTAAATAGGCCCTGAAATTCATATCCGTGTCCGGTATAGAGGGGATCCGTTCTAAAGGGCTTAAAAACACGCGAAAAGTCCTATCGCCTTGCCGAGAACATTACGAATTGTCCGTAAAGAGATGTTGTCCTTATAGATCCATCGTCTTTACAGATCCATCCATGTTAACTACGACGGTACCGGTCACGTTGTTTCCAATCATCAAGACCAAGTTGTTTGGCGACCGCACTACTCACAAGGTCGCTGTACAGGAGGTTCGGTCTTCATCTTCTTCTCGACCCATGAGTCTGAGATTCGAAGATACTCTTGCCTGGGACGCCGGTGTCCATGCACTCGACGGGGCCTATCTGGCATAGTCCATGGGCCTACAAGACAAAATCCACATGCGCAACAATTTGAGACTCGCTAGTTAGTCTGTAGTCGATTTGGCGGACGGGAAGCTGCACTGAGGCACTGGACCGATTGGTGTGGTCCATTACGTTGGACAGGCGATACTGAGGAGGAGTGGATTTCTCGCTAGGTAGTCTGTAGTGGATTTGGCGGACGGGAAGCTGCACTGAGGCACTGGACCGATTGGTGCGGTCCATTACCTTGGACAGGCGATACTGAGGAGGAGTGGATTTCTCGCTAGGTAGTCTGTAGTGGATTTGGCGGACGGGAAGCTGCACTGAGGCACTGGACCGATTGGTGCGGTCCATTACCTTGGACAGGCGATACTGAGGAAGAGTGGACTTCAATCAGTCGCAAAATTTGTCAACAGAAACATCAAGGTGGAGGGCCTCTGGCATCTTAAATTAATCTCGCATCAGATGTGACTGATTCCGAAGCTGTTCAGTTGTCCTCTGGGAGCATCGTCACTCCTTAGAGTCTGCCTGCGAAGTTGCCGTGTCCATATGAATTAGAATCTCTGATCAGGAACAAGTATGCCAACATAACAACCTCCCAGCAAGCTCCACAAGGAGATCTCTCAAACCCATCTTCAATGTCATGACGCAACGCAATCGTAATGTCAATCACCCGCCACATTTCCTCTCCTCAACGAATCTTGATCTTGATCTTGATCCCCCAGCCGAAGGCAGATTCACCATTTCGACCATTCGGTGGTTTCCCCGAATGCGATCATGTGATAATTCCGATCTCTGATCGCATGGAAATTCTGCTTGCCGCGTCAAGAACCGGTCCACCTGCTGCTGTATCCTGAACTCTTAAAATGCAAAACATAGACTTATGCAAATGGTCAATAGAAGCGAACCAGTAAATCAATGCCAGCATAAGCCAGTCAACTCGATCATGATGACACGAGCGATAAGTCGATCGAAAGATTCGCAGGGTCTTTGCCTGGTTCAGTCGCCTTGTTGTCTACAAGAGAGATTCTTGAGATATCATTTGATTCTTCATAAAACATGGAAGATCGGTGTATTTTTGCCAGCTCTTGACGTTCATAGACAGGTGTTGAGATTTATGGGGCTTAAGCTGTCAAACTGTCAAGACACGTTCTGCCATGACGCCCAAGGAGAGCTCATGGATCTGACGTGAAGTGTCTTTATGCGATGATGAGGAAAGGTGCAGAATAAATCGAGGTTATCGATCTGCACGCGAATCCAAGGCGATTGTTGAGTCCCCGGCAAAGAGGAAGTTGTGATGGTCAAGTGGAGTGCCTTCCTTGACCACAATGCGTCCAGTTGGTCAATCGAAAACATTTACCACCCAAAATCGATTCAAATCAAATCGCACGCCGGAATCAATCAACACTAGCTCCGCACAAAGTGTGTTACCATCTGCGTCACTGCTGAAAGTCGTGCTCTTGAGTTAGCAGCCCACTCTTGATTATGTACATAGATTGACAAAAAACCGAGCTAATGAGACCAATGCAAGTCTAAACATTTCCGCGGAATGCCCGCGATCGAGCATCTCCCGCCATTCGAATGCCTGATTAAATGTTTCCCAAGTGGTGATAAGCGTTGCATAATTTAAAATTTTTAAACAATTCAACACTGGTAGCGCTGGCAATTTGCCTTTTCAGTTGACAAAAAAGCTTGCGACATAAATGTGTCTCATGGTCGTTCGTCATTGTTCGCTGGAAGTGAAGCAACTCGGTCGCGATCGACGAGCACAAACTCCCTCGATCCAAAACCAAACCAATCAAATCTACGCAGCACCTAGTCGATTTGATTAACCTTTGAAAAGCGCTTTTATTGAGATCAAATCCTGGTCCAGCGGGCATGCAGTCAGTCACAAGCATTTCCGAGTACCTACAAGATTCACAGACTTTACGTGTGAGGCTGTGTGAGTGTTTGAGTTACGAAAACTAGTTTCAGCTGAACTCGATGTGATGAACGCTCGGATTACGTGAGGCATTTAATTATTGTATTATTAGACGACGACACGTCCGCAAAGGACCCGGTCGGATACCCGTTTCCACATGCAACGGATCGTGTACTTTATGCAAATGGCTGACAATTACTATCTCGCTTCAGTGGTTTTTTTTTTTCTTTTTATAAATTTATTCAAAAACGTCTTCGCGATAGTTGCTGTGAAATAAGCAAAATTGTTTTTATTCAGTGGCTAAATTAATATCGCGTTGATGTGCTGGCTGGTGGCGAGTGGGTTCAATGACACGTGGATTTATGACCCTAGGCTAAACCTTTTGACTGAATACGGTTTTAAGTGCACAACTTAGCAGGCTTGTTGATGATGATCCATCGATGACATTTGAATGCTGTCGCCGCGCTTGGATCAGATTGAGTCGGGTCGTCAAGTTCAGCTGCGAGCAGATGTCCGATCTGGTGTCGGGTCTTATTTCCTTATTTTTAACCGCTTCTAGTGCGAACAGGAAATTGATTGAAACATGTTTTGAATTTTGTAAACAGTTTTGGGGAGTATGAATATTTAATGAGAAACAACTTAGCGCTTAATAGAAGTGGGGTGTTTTTAACTGCTAAAGATTGTGAGCACGATCATAAGTATGTCACATTCATAGTCGCGTCTGCTCTCCATGTGAATTAGTTGAGATGATACTGACTGGATGATGGCCTATCTTCGACTACGACTGACTGTGCCTCAACGAGGGATGCCATCTAATCGGAACTCAAATACCAGTCTGATAACTTTTGATAAGTTCAAAGATCCAACCGGAAATCAAGTACTATGCATAGACATAGCCGACTTCTACCTCTCTTGCTTCTAAGCATTTCTTGACAGCAGTTTTTTTATAACGGGTTCACAAGAAGAAAAAGAAAGAGCGCGAGAAGCGCGAATTACGAGCCGTGCACCGAATTGCTCCAAAAAACGACTACTTTCGACTGTTCACCTACAAAAACTGATTTATTATGTCTAACTCATGTTACACCTCGGTTTTGCAGAGGTGACTGCATGAACTTTATTTAGGGCGGATGCGTCCCAGACGCAGTTCATGCTGTCACCTGTGCAATTACAAACGGTGTCCCAGACGGTGACACTGCAGTTGAGTTGGCGGGTGACGGAGCACTGCCGAGATATATTGCATGCAGGTATGTGTCGAAATACAGATGCTCGTCGCCGTCGTTCGTCGCATCGGGTGTGCATGCGGCGGCCGAACTATAGGTGACTTATCGTTGGCGTGTACCGATCAGGGGGCGCTGTGTGCGATGGGCGTGTAGGCAGCTGCCGTAACCCGTGCAATCTAGGAAAGGGAGAGGTGCTACGGCAAAAATGATGTCCGATAGTTCTACAAAAGGGTAAACCAACTATCCAATGGATACAAAGTTCGGACAGAAGCCTACCGTGAAGCAGAGGGACAACTCGTAGTAGATTCGCAGTCGATACTGAGAATCTGGAAAGATTATTTGAACGGCGAGGAATACCCCAAGCCTGACAGCGGTAGGCAGAATGTTCCACTCAACGCAATTTACAATGATCGACGGGAATTCCGTCCCCCCGACCTAGACGAAGACAAGATAGCGATATCGAGACTAAAGTCGAATAAAGCTGCTGGTGCAGACGGACTGTCTGCGAAACTGTTTAAGGCAGCTGGAGAAGTGCTGGTAAGGTATATGCACCAACTCATCTGTAAGATATGGTCGGAGGAAAGCATCCCCGACGAGTGGAATCTCAGTATCGTGTGCCCGATCCACAAGAAAGGAGACCCCTTCAGCTACACCAACTACCGAGGGATAAGTCTCCTCAACATCGCCTAAAATATCCTTTCTGCCTCCTTTCTATGAGCGCCTGAAACCATTGGTCAACAACCTGATAGGTCCTTATCAGTGCGGTTTCAGGCCAGGGAAGTCCACCATCGACCAGATTTTCAAACTACGGCAGATCCTGGAAAAGACCCAAGAGATGCAGATTGACACCCACCACCTATTCGTCGATTTCAAGGCCGCATATGACAGCGTGCATAGGGACGAGCTACACAACGCCATGTCTAGTTTTGACATTCCTGCCAAACTCGTGAGGGTGTGCAGAATGACGATGGAGAATTCACGCTGCTCCATCAAGGTTGGTAACGAACTCAACGAGACCTTCAATGTCAAAAAAGGTTTTAGTCAAGGCGATGCGCTGTCATGTGATTTCCTTAACATCATCCTGGAAAAGATCGTGCAAGACTCACACGCCAACACTAGAGGCACGATCTTCCAAAAGTCCGTACAACTGCTAGCATACGCGGATGACATTGACGTGATTGGCTGAACACAGAGAGTCGTCAATGAGGCGTTTGCTGGTATTGAAGCGGAAGCGGCCAAAATGGGTTTAGCGGTGAACGAGGGCAAAACGAAGTATATGCTGTCATCGAGAAAGGACGCACAACAACGACGACTTGGCCAGAACGTCACCATAGGCAGCTATAACTTCGAGGTACTGAAGGACTTCATCTACCTCTCTCTACCTCTCGTCTATTATACTGGACCAGATTTGAAAACGATATAAAGGCGTTAAAATTCTTGAATAAGCCGCCAATTTCTTGGTGTACTGATCTATTTAAACACGAGTACATAAGACAATGAAAAAAATCGGTAACTATCCGTCAAATGTTCATACACAAGGGGTTGATCAGCTGTGAATTTTGGTTGATCAGCATTGGGTTTGGTGAACACGGTGATCTGGGTACGGGTGCGCACTGGCATCCAAGGACTATTTTGCAACGAAGGGATCTGAACTGGGAAAATCCTTAGCAATCCCTTATGCGTACAATCTTCTAAATTCCATAGGGAACAAGAAAGTGGACCAAGCTCTGGATACAGTGCGAAATCGACGATTTAGTCTGGACAGCGGATTAAGAGCTAGGGATCTGTGACCGACGTTGAGCAAGAAGAGATCATCAAATGCTCAGTTAAAGTTGCAAGGAAGGAAGTGCCGTAGGTACATGCATTCACGAATGCACAAATTGCGCAACGACTTCTCCAGAGGCGAGCAGAAACTAGAATCTGTCCAATAAACGCGATAGTTCAAGCAAGGTCAATAATGGAGGACCTTCCTTGTAGAGCTGCAGGGCTTTTAAAAGGCTGAATTGAGATTCATATACGAATCTGAGTAGTTTCAGGAGTAAGCACGATCTCACGGTAGTGAAAAATCCCTTTATGACACTCTTTAGGGCATAATTTGATCACCACTTGAATCGCGGCCGTGAGATGGAACCTATTTACCTAGACCAGCGTAGGCCGTGCAATCGATCCTTTTCCGCAAAGTAATGGTGCTCTAATGTTGCTTAGTTCGGTGAGGTTATCGAAGAAGTAACCTTGTTCCTCGAGGAGAGGTATACAAAATTCCTTGTCTCCGAAACTTCTACAGAAGTCCTTTTAGGGTTGGTTCTGTGTCCAGTGACAAGGCCGATATGTAAGTCCAGAGAGTCGACCTCAGTCTGATGGGACTTGGTATTCACCTCGATGCCATCTGATTATGATGACTTATGTATTTCAAACACCAAGAGTTGTAACCCGAGGCATGGATGGGATATTTTCAACCGGAAAGAGCGCTGAACTAGTGCCCTATCCAGAGGGTTGGTATACTTCTGGAACATCCCTAGGCACCCACAGAAGATGGACGTCTTCAAGTTTCACACGCAGTTGAAATGACTATTGATGAAATTCAACGAAAATGAAAAGTGACTCATACACAAGTACCGTAACCACCAGGCAATAAATCTGAGGAATTTCAACTGCTTTTTTATATGATTCTCGGAATTTATACTTTTGACTGAAATCCCATTAGCAACCCACTTTATAGTCCCTGTCAGAGGTTTTGGGGTTTATGTGTCCCATTTCATCATCCGTTGGTATGTGGGCGACGACGATGCACAAAATCAATGCATTTAACATCCAACAGTCGGCTGCTGACGCAATCAGTTCAGTCTGGGTGGAGCAACAGTCACCAAAGCAAGGTCACCAAATGCATCTCTTCTCGCAATGTCTAGACGTCGCGGCACTCAAGACATCTTCAACCGCCATCATCTGCCTTTCATCAGCACTCCAGGAATAGTTTCGAATTTCAAATTCATTCGCGGAAGGCATTCGAGACTGGTTCAAGAGAGTGCCCCGCTTCAGATCCACGCAATCAGCAGCGTGTTAGATTTGTTGACAAACACCGCTTGGGGTCTGTGCCTGACAGGCTGGAGCGACCAGTTCTTGACTGCCGATATTAGTGTTCATATGGAAATGAGCATCATCTTAATAAATTTACACATGTCACATCTGTTACAAGGTTCGACTATGCAAATCGAACGCCCCTCGTCACCCTCCGCGAGTTATTAGCTTTCGAATGCACAGCAAATCCGTCTCAGCCTTGACGACGACGATGCGGGCACTCTCTGAAAAGCAAAACAAAACAAAAAAATGCATTCATTTAATTTCGTAATCAATCTCTTCTCTTCGACAGATACAAAAAGTACACAATCTCGCACGACGATGAGAATGTGTTCCGATACATTGTCGATTTGCAGACGAACGACACGAATTTGGACTTCTGGCTCTTAACCAGAAACATGTCAATTGTATCCGTGGCCCCTTTCATGCAGCCGGTGCTGGAGACCCAATTGGACCTGCTGGGTACGGAATATGTTGCCACTCCGCTGAACGATGAGACGTATGTAAACATTGATTAGACATTTTGAGTTGTTTCAATAATAAGTGTTGTTCTTATGTTTTGCCGAATGAAGACCCTTCGATGGAACCGATCCGGAAGTGTGCGAGGACGGAGACTTGTGCCCGTTGAACAGGAAGACACGCCAAGCGAGTGGATTTTTCAGGCACTTTCCTAGATACGCTGCGGTAAGTACATACATGCTGTGGAATTGAATATGATGTTTTTGTTCGGTGGCGTATACGTAACATTTTTGTTCACCTGGTCTTCTATGAGTCGACTGGGCGTATACGTAACATTTGTGTTCACCTGGTCTTCTATGAGTCGACTGGGCGTATACGTAACATTTTTTCGACTTTTTTTTTTGTGTCGGTGGCGTATACGTGCCGTTTTTTTATTCTTTCATTGACAGGTGAGATTGTGTGAAAACCTCATTACAGTTAGCCTCTCACGGATTCGCAGCGAATTGATACTCATTTCCTGTGGTTTATTGGATTTCCTCCAGTCATCCGGTTATTCTCACGAACATAGTGAGATTATTCAGTCAATTCTGATTCGGACGAAGTGTGTTCTGCTTTGTAATGAGATACACGGTGTGTTCCAACCATAGTTTCGTGATTGTGCGTATTCTCAGAAGATAACCTTTTCGGTTTTTATCTCTACTCTGCGCTGTTTACGGGGTGAGAAGTAGGAATGTTCGATGTTCATCGATGTTCAAAGACCAAATATTTGTTTAAGTTCTTCAAATATCGGATAATCGATGATAAGAACAAAATATCGGTCTCCGATGTCAGCGAAAGAAAACCTACTCAATCATCAATCAATTGGGGATGGTTTGAATAATTTTCTGGAATTCCATTCTAAACATGTTGGCATTTAGTAGAAACAACACAGCTCTAGAGAGTTCTTGAAATTGGTTCATGGATTGTTTGACTTGAGTCTGACTCAAACATCCGCTTTTCTGAGTACACAGAATGCTTTGAGATTCTTGGTATTTTGTGCATTCTTTTATTCTCGGTTTTGACTTGAGAAATATATCAGGGATAAGAGATATCAAACGTTCGCCATTTTCCACTAGTTCGAACCGGAGAAAAATGCAAGAGTAGTGGTATTCCCTTGAATGTCACAAATACTTTTACACAGACCTTGGATCAAAAACGCAATGGCAGCAAACTGCTGTATTTCCCCACGATCCATCCCACGATTTCCATTTAAAAGTTGCTACTATAACTAATTCATAAAAATGTTTGTCAAAATTTGCAATTAATTCAAACCATCACTAATATCGGATGTTTATCCAAATCCGAAGATGAAATACTCACTGAATTGTCGTCACTAGAGTGGAGTGGTAGTCTTGCACGCGACAAAATTCCGCCTTTATTTGTTAAATCCTGCAAATATCGCCTTGTCTACCCCTTAAGACAATATTTAATATGTCTCTTAAGACGAGAAAATTTCTCGATTGCTGGAAGCATTCTTGTATTACTCCAATTCATAAGTCCGGTTCAATGTCAAGAATCATTGAAAACTATAGACCCATAGCTAAATTGCAACTTATGCCAAAAATATTTGAAGGTGTTGTTAAGAAGACGCTTTATACAGTAGTGCGCGACCATATTTGCCAACAGCAACAACGGTCTTATAAGCAGTAGCTCTACTCCAACCAACTTAGTTATCCTCACCATTTATTGTCCTCTAAATATTGAAAATCATTTACAAGTATGTACAATATGTCAACATTGGACCAGCTCTCTTTAGAGAAAATTATAATTTCTCGGGGGTCCCTCAAGGCAGTCATATTGGCCCGCTCCTATTCCTTCTGTTCATCAATGATCTGCCGTCTTTTGTATCGGCCTGGAGAACCGTAGACAGTATGTCAACATTGGACAAGCTCTCTTTAGAGAGATTCATAATTTCTCGGGGGTCCCTCAAGGCAGTCATATTGGCCCGCTCCTATTCCTTCTGTTCATCAATGATCTGCCGTCGTTTATATCGAGCTGGAGAACCGTAGACAGTATGTCAACATTGGACACGCTCTCTTTAGAGAAAATTATAATTTCTCGGGGGTCCCTCAAGGCAGTCATATTGGCCCGCTCCTATTCCTTCTGTTCATCAATGATCTGCCGTCTTTTGTATCGACCTGGAGAACCGTAGGCAGTATGTCAACATTGGACCAGCTCTCTTTAGAGAGATTCATAATTTCTCGGGGGTCCCTCAAGGCAGTCATATTCGCCCGCTCCTATTCCTTCTATTCATCAATGATCTGCCGTCTTTTGTATCGGCCTGGAGAACCGTAGACAGTATGGCAACATTGGACCAGCTCTCTTTAGAGAGATTCATAATTTCTCGGGGGTCCCTCAAGGCAGTCATATTGGCCCGCTCCTATTCCTTCTGTTCATCAATAATCTGCCGTCGCTTGTATCGACCTGGAGAACCATAGACAGTATTTCAACATTGGACCAGCTCTCTCTAGAGAGATTCATAATTTCTCGGGCGTCCCTCAGGGCAGTCATATTGGTCCGCTCCTATTCCTTCTGTTCATCAATGATCTGCCGTCGCTTGTATCGACCTGGAGAACCGTAGACAGTATGTCAACATTGAACAAGCTCTCTCTAGAGAGATTCATAATTTCTCGGGGGTCCCTCAGGGCAGTCATATTGGTCCGCTCCTATTCCTTCTGTTCATCAATGATCTGCCGTCTTTTGTATCGGCCTGGAGAACCGTAGACAGTATGGCAACATTGGACCAGCTCTCTCTAGAGAGATTCATAATTTCTCGGGGGTCCCTCAAGGCAGTCATATTGGTCCGCTCCTATTCCTTCTGTTCAGCAATGATCTGCCGTCTTTTGTATCGACCTGGAGAACAGTAGACAGTATGTCAACATTGGACAAGCTCTCTTTAGAGAGATTCATAATTTCTCGGGGGTCCCTCAAGGCAGTCATATTGGCCCGCTCCTATTCCTTCTGTTCATCAATGACCTGCCGTCGTTTATATCGACATCCTATATGAGGACTTCTTAAACATTTACAACTTCATTAGCTCTGTTGATGACGCCGTAAGACTGCAGTATAATCTCAATAAGGCTAATGACTGGTGCAGTCAAATTGTGTTTTGTTAAGTGTTGACAACAATTTACTGCGCAAATGGAGGCAAATTCAAATCTTTCGTTCATTTTGAGACACCATTGAAAGACAAATAACCGACGGCTCTAGATAGTATCTCAAAATTGGGAGTAAGGCGTGTGAATCTGCTTGGCTTATCTGTTTTGACAGCTTTATTATCATTTGAAGAGGAACCTCTTCACCAGTCCAGTGCCACTGAATGCTTCTATCGTCTGCAATCGGATGAGATAACTCTGCATGAGAGTTGTACTATTATTGTATTAGCTCTAGCTATTAGTTGTATTAGCCGAAGCGAGCCACGGCGGACCGCCGATATGAACCAATTGCAAATTTATCTCTTGAAATTGATTGCTGATTCCGAGCACATTTTTAACAGGAATCCGAAGCTAATATCAGCGGGTTATTAGCCTTCCCCGAATTAATTTGGCATTTTGTGTCTTATCGACGAGTACCCCTCGAGTACATACTTCGTTGGGAGATCATAAGATTGAGAAAAGTAGCTTTTGTTGATCTGATCATAATTCATAATTGAGCACAGTCAGTTGGTGACGCGAATGATGAATTATCATTCAGAAGTGCTGTCGTTCGGACAGTCGTCACAAGAGATAATCTAAAGATATGAGGTTTTGAAGCACTTCACAGATACGAACGCACTTGGGAGGATGATGAAATTTCAAGGCGGTCTTGTTGATGGATTCCCGATGTGATCCTCTGTTGGTCGACGACATATTCATTGAAGTGTCCTCCTTCCTCCATCTCAGATAAATGTTCTTCTCCCAGGCTTCCTTGTCCTAGTAGCTAGCTCTCCCCATGAAAAATTTCTAACAACCTTCCTCACATTTCCCTTGCAGATCTTACAGTACATGAACGCCCTGGCGTTGCGTTACCCACAATACACAAAATTCGAGGCCCTCGGCCGCTCCGTGGAGGGACGCATCATTGGCGGCCTGTCCATCTCGTTGAATTCCAGACGCGACCGCAAGCTGGCCTACATCCAGGGTGGCACCCACGGCAGGGAGTGGATAACCCCACCGACAGTCCTGTATCTTGCCGCCGAAATTCTTGCCAACATCAACGCGTTCCGACGCATCTTGCAGGATACCGAAATCTACATCGTCCCTCTCCTCAATCCCGATGGCTACGAGCACACGCACACAGTGGTAAGTTGGCGGCAACACACGTTCGCCACTGAAATCAAGTTTCACTGGGCATTTCGACAATTTCAATTTTAGGACCGTTACTGGCGAAAGAACAGACACCGCTTCTCCGGGCGTTCGTGCGTTGGCGTCGACATCAATCGCAACTTTGGCCACTACTGGAACTTCAAAGGCTCCAGTCAAAATGTAAGTCGCTCCGGTTTTAATTAAAAATCATTTCAACGTCATTTTTTCTTCTGAACTCTTTCCAGCACTGTTCCGAGGTGTTCTCCGGGCTGCAGCCGTACTCGGAGCCAGAGACACAGGCGGTCAGACGTTACCTCGAGAGAAATCGTTCACGAGCGAAATTAGTCCTGGACGTGCACTCGTTCGGAAAGTTCCTCTTCTATCCGTACGGCTTTACAAAGTGAGTTGTGCTGTTATTAAAATCTTTGCGTTCAAACTCACACACGTGTCATCCCAATGAACAGGGCGGCGCCACCAACGAGGAACCTCCTGCATTCGATTGCTCATCGGGCCGCAACGCAGATCGCTAAGTATCGCGGAACTGTGTACAGTGTCGGCAGTTCGTCGAACATCTTGTACGAGGCATCGGGTGGACTGGACGATTACGCGTACGGTGCGCTGGGGATTCCGCTCTCGTACACACTGGAGCTGCCCGGCAGCGGGTTCGATGTGCCCGCCGCCGAGATCATTCATGTGTGCAAGGAGACCTTCGCCGGATTCGTCGAGTTCATAAGGCATGTTAGTTTATTCTAGGGCGAGCAAAAGACGAGACAAACAACAACAAACAAGAATTTAAACTGTTAGACGTAATTACAAATTAATTTAGGTTTTCTTTTTTGTTGAATAGAGTGAAGAAATGAAGAAAATAAATTATTCTTATTAAACGAACGAGATGATGTGGTTATTCTCGGGTCTGGCAGGCGATGTGGTTGCTTTTGTGGAATTGGTTCATTTAGGATTTTACTGGATCATGAGTCAACTTTACTATCTTTACTTTACTCTCACCATAATCCGTAGTCACTAAATGGTAATTGAAGGATTATGCATAAAAAGCGCATGTGACGTTAGCAGACCTGTGAAATCTGTCACCTGGGGGGCTTCAATTCTGTAGCTGGGTTTTTTTGCAAGCGTATATACGCTTAAATTTCGATTTGCATGTTAAATACACTAACAACGAATCTTATATCCGCTTAACTTACTCATCATATCTATCGCCGCTTAAGGAATAAGCGCGGATAAAAACAATGCTTCCAATCATTACTTTCTGTGTGTTCATTCCTGAATTCATTCATTTATTGTTTAGGTTGCTGTATGTGGCATACACCTGCAGGTGTGGTTGATGTATTAGATCATTTTTCAATTTTTTGACATCCATAAGTATGCAATTTTTGGTCTACCCAGAGTGTCTCTGCTATAAATTCAGTTTTGGCTTCGTAAACGATTATTTCATTTGATGAACATTTTTTATATTTTATAATTATTAAGTGTTTTTGCTTTTAAATTGATGGTCACGCTACACAGTCACAAAACGAAGATTGTGACCATCAAAGATCAACCAACTGGTGGGATTAAATTCCGCAACTGAGGACGAATGTGCTGCGTCAAGGACATACCCTCAGCAACTATGAACGTTCTCCTTAATCTTCTGCCGATTGTCTTAGGTTGAGTTAGGCAGCAGTTTCTGACTGCAGAAGCTAGTCGCACTAAGGCCAAAAGTAAGCTCGTTGTAATACCTAGCGGAATGAGCCAGTTTGAGCTTTTGACGAAGCGGTTTAGAAGGAGTAGGCCCCTCGGTGTAAGTACCTACGACTTGCCAAAGCGCTGCACGAGCAGAGTGGGTGATTTTTGTCCGGTTATGACACCGATGAGTGTCCTCAATGAGGGTCTGCTAAGTCTAAGGGATCTGAGGGATCGTTTGGGATTAGGTTGGCAGGAAGGAAGTAAGTGGCTTAGATGCACTTCGGCCAAAGTAGGTGAGTTCATTGGTTGTTACGGCAGGGATATGTTCGCGTATTTCACCGATGTCGCTTAGAAGAACTCCGTCCTGTTGAGAGGGGAGCACAGTTTCTACGATTCTGCTGAGTAATAGTGGGCAAGTTGGCGCCAATCTCTGAGGCGTCTTGAGCTTCGCGGTCATAATTTTGTACGCTTAAGCACTGTCCTTAAAGGACTGTCTTTTGCTAGCCTTAGTGGCGGATTTGAGCGCGGCGCGTACTTCTTTTTACGCTGTCCTTAATATCAAGCGTCTATCCGTATCGCGTCTAGACCGTTGATATTTTCTTCGTGCCTTTAGACAGGCTAATCGATGTTCCTCGATGTCGGCATTTTTTTTTTTTTTTTTCATGTAATTTTATTTATTCTGAAATATGTTAATTACTTGCCAGACAAAATTACTTAAATCTAGCTTAACTAACTTAAGAATTTACAATGTTCTTAATACTCATCTACTGACCCTATGCGGGTACTCTAAGCTAATCTAATCTGCCTTTCGGCTTAATCTGTGTTTTTTTTAGTCTTTATGACAATCTGTTTTTACATTCTTCTTTGCCAAGAAAACTTTTAAAAAACTTGGCTGCCATGGCAGACTCTTTCCTATCTCGAGCGGGGATCGCTCCTTTGAACCGGAGGAGATCCTCGTGGGTGCGAACGACATCCGGTTCGTATTGAAGTCGCCTATCCACTGTTCGGCGTACGACATGGCAGATGAGAGGACATCCTTGTGGATCCTGTATAAGGCCAATTGTGTCTAGATAGAAGAATCCTTCGGGAGGAATAAAGCCGTTAAGGCGCACCCTTTCATGGTACATACTATTGGGGTAGTAAGCCCCAAAGATCAGATTGTTGGACGAGGTCATAGCTCGTGCAGTGTGCCTTCTGATTAGTTTAATAATAAAATTATCTACCCTTTTCACGTTTGCCTCGTTGTACAAGACCTTGTTAGGGTAGTACTTCTTGTACTCAGACTCGGGTGTGCTATACAGACAGAGACATCTCCTAAGACACTGCCTCTCGGACACCCTCATCTTTTCCATCTGGGAAGGACTCACGTTGAACCACAATGGACAACTGGTGTACGGTTGGCTGTTCTAGGGCCATGTAGCAGATTACCTTCACTCTGGTATCAAGTTGTCTGCTGAAAAACAACCTTCTTGCCGCAGCAAAGGCTTTTCTGGACTTCGTCAGAGCAATATCTATATGTTTGTCAAAATACAGAAATTGATCCAGCCAAATGCCTAGACATCTAACTACACTTTTTACAGCTAACGGCCGACCATGCGGGTCAACTATGCCGAACTTACGCCAGTTTTGGCGCGTATCCCGCGTTGCCCTATCCAACGGGGTCCGGAAAAGACTAGTTTCGCACTTCTGGAAGTTGATAAGCAGCTTCCAGTCGTCGCAAAATCGCTGGATTTTCTCGAAGTCACGCTGCAACAAGATGTTTATTACCTCGACCTTCGGACCTGATCTGTACGCAACTAGGTCGTCGGCGTACGCAATTAAGTGCGGCATGGAACCTATAAGATCCTATAAGAATGGAATGGAACCTATAAGAAAACAAGATCGGGGAACCGATGGCCCCCTGTTGCAGACCGTTTTTAATGTTAAAGACCGTAGTGGAAGTTACGTCACCATTTTTCACAACGAACTTTCTACCTGTTATCATGCCATAGACCATGTATAGCAATGGTTTACTTATGCCAAGCCTGACCAGCTGGAGGAAAAGGCCCTCTAACCAAACGGTGTCGAACGCCTTCTCCAAGTCAATCAGGCACCCGTGCACTGATTTTTGTTTTTATTCCATTGTATGTCGGACACCAGTTTTGACGCGGCATTAATGGTATCGAACTGGTTGTCCGGTATGATTTTCTTTTCATCGGTCCATTGCTTCGGAACTCGAATGACTATCTTTTCAAAAACCTTGCTTATGCAGGGAAGATTTGATCGACCGAAGATTTGTCGGAATGGACTTATCTTTGTCCCGTTTAGGGATCGGTTGAACAACAGCTGTGCATTACTCAGCGCATTGTTGAACAAGGTTGTGTAAATTTGGACCGCTTTGGGGGGAAGATGGCGAACCACAATGTTCGGTATTCCATCGATTCCCACTGACTTTTTCTTCTTCAGCGAGTGGAAGATACCCTGGAGATCTTCTTGAGAAATCAAGATGTGATTCCCATCATTGGCGACGGCACTATGTGCCATGTTCTCGTCATTGAACCTGGTGAAACATGGATTCTCTGATCGCCATTGACTTATCTCATTGCGGAGATAGAAGTGGTTTAGCAGGACTCTGTTCTCCAGATCGTGATTCGGCCTATACACTCTCTGGAACACTGCACAAATAGCTGTAACTTTCTCCTGGGGATCTTCCACCGCAAAGAAATCATTGTCTAGCACTGCCCCATCTGGATCAATGCCAACTGAAGTCAGTAAGTGTTCGTTAAAAATGTGGAACGCTTCACGATTTTGCGTGTCATCCTTGCGCAGGGGCCATGCTAATGCTTCTCTGTATCGTTCCAATTTTAGTATATGTTCTGCCGAAGCAAGAACCCGCTGTCGGCATTCCACCAATACGTTGGACGTCGGCGGTTTTGTGTCCCCGTTCGAGCCATTGATAAATCGCAGGTGGTGTGTAGTTGTCGCGTTACGTAACGTACGATCTCGTTTGCTGTTCTCCCTTCAACTGTAGCTGTATGAAGCAAATACCGTACTCTAATGAAGCAAAATATCTTGCTATGACACTCGATGCGAAACTGAAGTGGAAGGCCCACGTGATAAAGAAACGGGATGAGCTCGATAGAGAGAAATGTACTGGTTACTTGTAAGCTGGTCCAAGTTAAGCATGTACAACAAACTGCTATTATACAAGCAAGTACTGAAGCCTATATGGACTTCCGATAACTATGGGGTTGCACCAATTAACAGAGGACTCCTTTCAAAGTCCTTTCAAAAGGCTATTGTGAAATTGCGGGTTATTGTGAAAACTCCCTGGTATCTCAGGAATTGCGATATACAAAGGGACCTAGGGATAACTACCGTCGAAAAAGAAAAAACAAACTCCGGTCGAAATCTAAGAGTCAGACTACATGGTCATTGTCACAATGCGATCCTCCAAACTTTGTACATGAGACGTTTAGTACGCCGACTCCAAAGTACGAGACCGCTCGATTTGGCGCAATAGTAATAAACCATCCCAAAGATGGTTATGGCAACTGATTTTACCGAAGGTCTACCTGCAACACGCGAAAAAATCCTTCAAAGTAAGCTACTCGATAAGGAAACTTAGTTGTGGTTAAGAAATACCAAAAGGGAAGGGTTTTTTTAGTCACAAAAAATCTGACACTACTATGTGGACACGAGTCACATAGTGTCTTGTTGAAGATTTTCACCAATCCAAGCAAAAAACCATTGAAGTCGTTCCCCCTCTTGTTTGAATTTTCGTTTTAATTCTGAACGCAGCAACACATTATCGCGCAATAAATCGAAAAGTCCCCCCCCCCTGATGTCTTTCTCCATGTTTTCGAAATTCCATTCCCTATTTTTTACGACGAAGGTTGCAACGAACTGATTGCTCCCCGATTGCCAGGGTAATTCAGTAAGTTCGCTTATCAGTCAAATGTAAGCCATTGGCTTGCCTATCTATGGCCCGTCCCTTGGACTGCATTCAAATTAGCTGCACCCCGCCGAGGAGCTCTTGCTGCGAGCCGAAACCAAGTGAAAGTATAAAACCTCCGATGGCACGGCACTTCGCACAAAACAAGAATGTTTTCCCCTCTTTTCGTGGTTCTGCTTGCGGCAGTCGCCCACGGTGGCGTGGTACTGGAGGACGACAACTACAGCATTTACGAAGGGTAACCAATCGAATCCACAAACAATAGCTCATTTTAACCAACCGACCGTGTAGGTACAAGATAATCGAGATCATCCCGCAGAACACCATGCAGCTGATGGCGCTCCAGTTCTTTCGACAGTTCCAGGAGAAGTTCCCTTCACTGAGCGTCCTCGGGTCAACCAGACTCCTGAATGTTCCAGTTCTTGTGCTGGTTCCACCGGAGGCGCAGGAGGAGGTGTACGCC
Source organism: Eristalis intricaria (assembly GCA_964034865.1). Lineage (NCBI taxonomy): Eukaryota > Metazoa > Arthropoda > Insecta > Diptera > Syrphidae > Eristalis > Eristalis intricaria. Next base: position 50,140,641 of record OZ035875.1, read on the forward strand.
CTGCTCGCCAACGTCCACTTGCCGCACACGGTGATCAACGACAACGTGTCGCAATCCGTGGCAGTGGAGCGTGCCGCGAATGCCCGTCGCCGGTCACCGTCGCGCGTTGACTTCGAGTCCTACCTCAGGTTCGACGACATCAGTGAATACCTCCAGGAGCTAGTCAGGAAGTACCCGCAGCAAGTGAAGCTTGTGAACGTTGGCAAGTCGTACGAAGGACGCGCGATGAATGCGTTGAGGATCAGCGACAGCGGCGACGGCCGAGCGGATAAGAAGGTGATTTTCATTGACGCAGGCATTCACGCCAGGGAGTGGATTGCGCCGGCAACCGCGCTCTTTGTGATTCACCAACTGGTGGAGAACTTCGACAGCAACCGGGATCTGCTGAAGGACTACGACTGGATGGTGCTGCCGCTGCTGAATCCGGACGGGTACGAGTACTCGCACACCAAGGAGCGGTTCTGGCGCAAGACCCGTCAGCCGAACGCCCTCTCCTGCGTGGGCACCGACGCGAACAGGAACTTCGACTTCCACTGGGGCGAGACTGGCGCGTCGAGCTACGCCTGCTCGGAGACGTTCAAGGGCCCCAAGGCATTCTCCGAGCCAGAGACCGAAGCTCTCCGGCAAGTCCTCCAATCATTCGACGGCAACTGCAAGATGTACCTCACCCTACATTCGTACGGGCAGTACCTGCTCTACCCTTGGGGCTACGACTCGTAAGTTAATCCTCTGAATCTAGCTGGGCTTTGTCTTAGAAACCTCTTTCGCAGGTCACTGCCGTCGACGTGGAAGGACCTGGACGAAGTGGCGTTGGCCGGAGCCAATGCCATCCACAGCGCCACTGGCACCAACTACACTGTGGGCAGTTCAACGAACGTGCTCTACGCCGCCTCGGGTGCCAGCGATGATTACGCATTCGGCGCCGCAAAGATTCCGATTTCGATCACAATGGAGCTGCCCGGTGGCGGGCCCGGGGGCTTCGATCCGCCGCCGGGCAAGATAAAGCCCTTCGTCGAGGAAGCGTGGATTGGAATCAGGGCCATGGCTGAAGCTGTGGCAAGGAAGTACTAGGCTGCGGTTGGGATGGAATAAAGGTTCTTGACCAGAAGTCGGTTGGTCTTTTTTTTTTATAGTTTTAGAGGCTTGATTCAAAATAAACTTTTGAGATGGTTTTTTTTCTAGAGAGAGGCGTAGTGAACAATAGCAGTGAAACTTCTCTACAACGGACAGTAGCCAGGACAGAATCACCACGATTGACCGTTATGTAGGGGTGTCCTTCCTGGAGGGGTTAAAGTACCTTTATTCTGAAACAATGACAAATTGTCAATAAAGAGATGTGTCCCTTACAGACGGGTGTCCTTTATAAAGGGTGTCCCTTATAGAGGGGTGTCCCTTATAAAGGGTGTCCCTGATAGAGGGGTGTCCCTGATAGAGGATTGTCCCTGATAGAGGGGTGTCCCTTATCAAGAGTGTCCCTGTAGAGGGGTGTCCCTTACAGAGGGTTGTCCGTAAGAAGAAGTTTCACTGTACTTTCAATTTGTAACATCAAGTGGGTCTTCAACAAATCACTATCGCTACAAGTGTATTCCTCTTCCGCTACTATTATGCTCGCTCTCGAACTACTGTCGGTTAACAGATTGAGATAATGGCTGTCATAATACCTAGCAAGTAATCGCAAGCTTCACCGTGAAGGTTCTCATCCTAATCTGACTTTCCAGCAATCCGATCGGTCAAGTGGCCGCGTTTAACTGGAACAAAGCAGTTGTTATCTGCGACAGGGAGTCAGATGATAGCTGTGAATGGCTATCGACTTTTACAACCAGTGGCAGTAGTTCGATGAGAGCGTCGCAATAGATAGTCACACAAAAGGAGGTTTTGAATTTAAGGCGGACCATGGTATCAAGTATGCGGTTCAGTTATTCAGTTATTGGTCGTACGTACATTCAGATCACAATATTCCCTCACCTCAACATCCACAAAGGGAGTCTCCTGATCAATCAACCTTCAACCAGATTGATCATATAGCGATCGTCGTCAGACACTCCTCGAGTATTCTCGATGTCCTAACATTCCGAGAAGCCAACATCGACTAGGATCATTTCCTTGTGGAAGACAAGGTAAGAACACGGATATCGATAGGACAACGGAGTAGAGCAAGTTTCCGTTTATATAAGTTTTTCCTATAAGCCTGTTTCTTATAAGCGTAATGTACTGTAACATGGAAAAGGGATATCCCCGAACAATGTACCTTTGTATTCATTTAATCTCTTATTGAGACGTCTGAGCATGATAAGTCTCTCTATGAAATTTTATTCAAATTATTGCAAGTGTTCAAGAGATATTCCTCGTTTTTGATTTATTTCATTTCATTTCATTTATTGATATTTATTGCTTTTAGGTTAGGTTAGGTTAGGCTGATTGGCAGTTGTGGCCCACTTAGATTCTGGTTCGATCCTTCGTTCTATCACTTCCCGGTGCCTTCCACCTGTTCCTTTTAAAAAGGGACTACACTAACGAATATGGCATAAGCCCAGAGACTGCCTAATGGTATTCGAGTGGCCTACTTTGACAAGTCCACTCCTGTCTTGATTTACAGCCAATTAGTTTTCCTGATAAACTTACCTATGTCTTGTATCTTTGAGTGTGACATTTCCTCTAGGTTACTGAAAAAGTAGTTGCCTAGTATATCTTCCCTAGTTTTTGCAAAGGCTGGAATAAGGTGGTGAAGCGTATTTTCTTCCTCCTGCTCGTCTCTACAGTTTGTGCAGTAGTCGCTGGGGGGCTCCCATTTTTCTGGCATGGATACCAAGAAGGCATTGGCCGGTAATAGTGCCCATTACATTCCTTATTACATTCCTCTTTAGTTTTAGGATTGTATTTGTTTTGTTTGAGTTGAGTAAGCGCCAAATAAGCCTCGAAGTCCTACATTTATCTAATTCCATCCTTCTTCGAGTAGCGGAGTCGAAGCCATCTGTAAGTAACATGGTGTTTATTACTTGGAGTGCGGTATTTTGGGTGTCCAGATTATTTGCCAGTGGCAGTCCCAACTTGAATCTTGCCAACTCCTCGGCCCTTTCGTTGTCTGGAAAATCAGTATACTCATGTACCCAACATAGGGTTAGGTTGCATCTAACCGCTAGTGATAGACGGCAAAGTTTTACTAACTTCGATTCAATTGATGGTGTATTCACAGCTTTTATGGCCGCCTGACTGTCTATGTAGACGGCGATAGATAGCCCGTCGATCGGGTTCATCGACAGTAAGCGGGCAGCCTCTTGGATAGGTTTAACTTCTGCCTGGAATACACTACAGTGGGCAATCGAAGAGACAGGGAAAAGGATATGTCCGGCGATGCCTCGAGGACTCCAAGTCCGGTGCCCTCGTCTGTTTTTGAGCCATCTGTGTAGATCTCCAGGTAGCCCATGTTACCAGATCTTTTGCCCAATCTTCTTTGTCTGGGATGAGTGTTTTGAACCCAAACTCGAAGTCTAAAGCTGGGGCATTGGTAGCCTCGCATTTCTGATTACCTCTGTATGACCTAAGCTATGTGAACTGCTCCAGCAGTTGCTTCCGCAGCTTTAACACTGCCTTGGTGGCTACCAGCTTTCCGTAAATGACCATGGGAATGATTCCGTGGCGGCTGTTGGGGTGGATCGCAATGCCTCTGTTCTTATCGATTTAAGATCCGATTTGTTATTCAGTGCTGGCCACCAAACAAGGATACCGTGTGTTAAGATGGGTCTAACTACAGCCGTATACATCCAGTGAGCCATTCTTGGTTTAATTCCCCATGTGGGGCGAAGGATTCTCTTACTTGTGTAAACAGCTGCCGTCGCCTTCTTGGTGTGTTCCTTAATGTTTGGTTTCCAGCTTAATTTGTTACTATTATCTGCTTGGCCTGATAAGGGAAGCTGAGTTCCTTTTATTCAGCTTAGTCGGCTCTATCGGAGGTATGATACGTCTTCGTAGTACGTAGTACGAGTTCTTTTTTGGACGGGTGAACGCCCAGTAAAGGCGTTTCCTGTCCACATAATATCCCTAACGGTGTGAAGAAATTTTCCCTTTCCAACTAAGGCTATGTCGTCTGCATAGGCTTTTGGCTTACAGCCTGTACGACTTAGTTCCCTAAGAATTTCGTCCACTACCAATATCTAGAGAAGGGAGAAGAGTACTCGCTCCCCCCCCCCCCCCCCCTCCCCCCCACCCTTGTGGGGTTCCCTTGAATACCCTACTCACTTACTTACTTGTCAGACTGACGACCCACGCAGGGTGCGAGCCTGAGCGATAGCTGCTTTTCATTCTTGACGGTTCAGGGCACTCTGCTTCCAGTCATCAAGACCAAGCTGTCTTGCATCCTCTATAACTTGGTCTTAATACCAGAGATTGGTCTTCGTCACCTACTCGAACCAGGAGGCTCGGATTCGAAGACCCTCTTAGATGGAGCATTGTTGTCCATGTGCTCGATGTGGCCGAGCCAGATCCAGTCGACGGATATTTGCCTTCTGGACTACATCCACATCCTTGTACAGCTCGCAGAGCTCGCGGTTTTGTCTTCTCCTCCATTCGCGTTTCTCGCAGACGGCACCATATATTCGACGTAGAATTTTTCTTTCGAAGGCACCAAGAATCAGCTCCGCAGTTTTGCTTATCGTCCAGCTTTCGGTTCCATATAGCAGGACTGGCAAAATAAGGGTTTTCTAGAGCATGAGTCCTTCGAGTCAGGAGTCTTGACGCCAGTTGTTTTGACAAACCGAAGTAACACCGGTTGCCATAGGTGGTTATACGTCGGATCTGCTCGTGGAGTTTACGTTTGCCCCGAGGAAGACAAACTCCTTTACTACCTCGAAATTCTTCCCTCGAATTTTCCCTGAATGCCTTCCTGGTTATACTGTGTTGACCTAATTCGGACTGGATATACCTTTGGGATAGGACATTGCCAATCCATCTTCGAATACTGTCTACCACATTGAGTCTATCTAGAGAGTGGCTTATTGCCTTATATATATTATCGCTACATACAGATAATGATTCACTAACTTCACGGCAATATCACATCCCCCTACTACAACTTACAGTCAGTTTTTTGGTTGTTTCGAATTAGTTTTTCAGTATCTAGAGCTTAGAAAAACTATGCAATTCGGAACCTCTCCATATCTTTAAGGCTTCCAAAAGGTGACATGCCCTTTTTTACAAATATTCCTTACAAATTTTCTGACAAATTTTGGTCGGTCGGACTGCGCATGGCACTCAACCAACTGCGTCAAAGCACTGCTGTGTCTCTGATAGGATGTGATAGGGATAGGGTGTATCGCGACGAGAGCTCCCACAACAGAACGAAGAAATCTCTTCTCGGGATCTTATTCTTTTGGTCAGTACACAAAATTTCATGATCATAGGTGAAAGTTGGAATAAATACTGAACTGAAAATCGCTAGCTAAGCTTGATCAATCCAACAGCTCTCCATTTCTCCTCTCATCACTCGTGAAGAAGTCCTCCTGCTTTATCTAGGACTGTTTTCATCATTGATATGTGGGACCACCCGAGAGGATGAAAAGAAACGGCACGTTTACTGTTCGACTTAAGACTAACTCTTTATTTCTTAATTCTTATACAATAACCTATTTGCTAAGCTTGATCTACGTTCTCTTATACTGCTCTCAGTAACAGTGTGGTGGGCAAGTGTGAATACATATCACTTTCTCCAAATTTACATATTAGGTATTAAAATTGAATTCAAGCGATTACATGCATAATAATTTAATAAAATACTACTTATAATTATGACCTAGGGTTAACTGCAATATTTTCTCTATTTTTTATCCTAGCTGCTCTCCTTGATGTGAAATATTCAGAATCATCTGAATCAGATCGCTTCCGTTTATTAATACAAGGTATTTCAAAAGTTCCCCTTTCAGTAGAATTGGTTTTTCGTATGCAACAAGGTACAAGTTTCGACAGTTTACAGGCGGTATTTCTTCTTAGTTGATTTACGTGTGCAGTAATAGGAATAGAGGAATAATTCGTATTGAAAATGACGAATTTTATTGGCCGAAAAGAGTATTTTAAGACGGGCGACGACTTATGAAGCATCTTTTAAAGCTTAATAAAATAGAAGACAGTGGAGATAAGACTTCGTTTTTAATTGGAGTTGGCGGTGCCGATTTATACAAGGTTATGAAAGCCTTGACATCACTTAGAGCGCCGGACAATTTGGGTTTTTAGGCTTTAGTCGCGTTGCTTAAAACGCATTTTTCACCTAAAAGGAACGTGACGGCGGAACGCTTCCAGATGAAACATTAACACACTATGTTGCGACAATTAAAGGTTTGGCAGACGCGTGTTCTTATAAAGCATTCTTAGATGAAGCGCTAAGAGATCGTTTCTTAATGGGTATTTGAAACAAAAAAATTCAATCAAAAATAATTGATGCATCACCTAAATCTTTCGAAGAGAGCTGCGAAATAGCACCAAACATGGAAATGATTCAACAGGAGTTAAATAACATGTCTGGAACGAGCGATAAGCAAATGGTGAACAGAGCACAGGTGGAGCGTGATCAGTTTCGAGAAGGTTCGGAAGAGAAGGAGCGGACGTTTTTATCGAATAGCTATAAGAACAGTAATAGGTATGATTGTCGTCGAGATCATTTTCGCGGATAGATGGAGATACGCCAATATAGAAGCCCGCCTCTAATTGGTTGACAAATGAGAAGAGCCCTTCTATATCCATTCATTGAAAACCTTTATGCTTTACTCACTCTATTGTCAGTCAGCAAACGAAAAGGATCGCCGAGACAGGATACAAATTTTAAACCCCATAACGTAAAAGATATATGTCAAAGTTAAATAAGTTTTGTTCTTCAACCCTAAATAAATAGTTTGTTCACAAGTTTTTTTTTACAAAGCCAAAGTCTTTTTTTGTCCTTACAATGATAATAAGTATGTTCAATGTTATTATTGTAGGGAGTGGGGTCATTTGGCTAAACAATGTTATAAAAAGAAACAGCAGAATGTAAATCACAAACAGGGGTACAGTAGGAAGCAAAACTTTGAAAATAGAACGAAAAGCCTTAAAAGTATTAATGTAAATAAAGAAATTGAAAACGAAAGTGATGATGATGAACTAAGTTTTAATTATATTAAGAATGTAATTTTTGGTCATAAATGCTAATGTATGCACATGAGACTGATTATTTTAAAAGTTTAAATTTTTTAAAATTAGGTAATCATCCTCTTGTGTCGTGTGATGATAACATTTTGCGATTTGAGATTGATACTGGTGCATGTAATACAGTGATTCACAGAACAACGTACAACAAATGTTTTTATTCACATACAAAATTACAAAGACTAAATTAAAATTTGCATGTTATCTCGGGGAGCTCGGTTGATGTTGTTGGATATACGTTGGTGAAGGTTAAGCATCCTTGGCAGGGTATGATATGTACACTAGAAGTTGTGGTGCTAGATGGCGATAAAGCTTTGATGGGTCGTTTCTGGTTAGATAAACTTTTTTTTTGGGTGAAGAGAAATTTTCCAAAGTTAAAGAGTTAATAATTTGTCATCTGTCACTGACGTGGAAATTAAGCTCTTGATGTTCTCTCTCTCTCTTTCTTAGCTCTATTTGCTAAGCTTAATCTACATTCTCTTATACTGCTCTCAGTAACAGTGTGGTTGGCAAGTGTGAATACACATCAATCATCTTCTGTAAAAAAGAAGATGACTCGCTGTCAACTCAAGGACACACTGCGGCTACTGTACGCAAGCTTGTGCAAAAAGTTCGTGAGATTGGTATGCTAGTGGACAGTACTTATGGTCTCCGTCGTCGTACGTTGCGCAGAGATTAGAATGTGGCTGCTCAACGCTGGGAGTCATAACCTGCCAAGCGCAAATTAAATTGCCTTTGGTTCAGTGTCGTTGAATGGACCCACGACCAGCGATGCATACAGCTACGAACACGAACAAATGTATGTCACTTGTATAAACAGGGTTAGGTTTGAGTGACAGTCTGAGCTTCTTTTAAACCACCTGTTAAAAGATTGACAAGGAAAACTTAGCCGGTTGACATAACTTATCCATCCAAACAAACGTATTTAGCAGAAAAGCTGATCGAGAATTGACACGATCAGTGACTTCGATAAATGAAGGCTCAAGCTTTACAGCCGACATTCAAAAGCCCTAACTCCATTCATGGCATGTGTGCCTTATCAAGCCGCAGAGATAATTTACAAGGCAAAACTTTTCCTCTTTCCATGACGCAAACGCAAACACCCGAAGGCCCAGCATTCACATGGACAGCCACTATCGGGGTTTGTGAGCAGGGAAATATATTACACGTCATATAACATTTCACGGACAATGACAGCTGGAAACTTGTTCAGTAAATCTGGATTTATCGATTGTATACGACGGCAAATTGCCTGAAGGCATCTATCTTATCAGTCGCCAATTAACCAGTGTCTCGAAGACGATCGTTATCGAAGAAGCTACTGGGGTACCCAAAATGTTAGATTGTAGTGGGACGCCACGAAGGCACGCGGGCCCGTGATTCCACACATCGATAGTGCAATCATTTCCGTGATTAGATAGAGAACGATGGGCCCATCCATGCTGCGTCTATAACAAGAAGGCTCAGTTCGCGGGCCACTCCATTCTGATCAGTGCCTTTGCGCGGAACGGATGCAAAATGCTTAAATTCGCTTTAGTTTTGCTGTGTGTGGCCAGTGCCCTCGGCTCCGGCTATGAAGGGTGAGTTCAGGACCTCCGGCAAGGACTCGTAGTCTAACCCCATTCGATCTGTTGCAGGTTCAAGATCTACGACGTGACGACTTCCAGTCAGGACCAGCGGGACATCCTGCACGAGCTGTCCAAGCAGGATGGCTATGACTTCTTCATGCTGCCCAGAATCGCCGACAAGCCCACCCGAGTGATGGTTCCCCCAGAGAAGCAACAGGAATTCACCCAGATCCTGGTCGAGAACAAAATGCAGTACACCGTGATCAACGCAAACGTCGCGCGTACAATTGAGGAGCACTTCCTCGAGAACAAGAGCGCCCGATCGGCATCGCCCCGTCTCAGCACAGAGCGGTACTACAGCCACAGTGAGATCAACGAGTACATTGAGTACTTGGCCGAGACCTATCCCAGCCGGGCAATCGTGCGGACTGTCGGCAAGACCTACGAGGGACGCCTTATGAAGACCATCACCATCACCAACGGGGACGGACGGTCCAACAAGAAGGTCATCTTCGTCGACGGCGGATTCCATGCCCGCGAGTGGATCTCGCCAGCTGCTGCGATCTATATGATCGAGCAACTGGTTGAGAACTTCGAGGACAACAAGGAGCTGCTGTTGGACTACGATTGGATCGTTCTGCCAGTCGTCAATGCCGACGGATACGAGTACACTCAGACGTCGACGCTCAACCGCATGTGGCGCAAGACCAGGACTCCACACAAGACCTCTCTGGGAGTCACTTGCCGCGGAACTGATCCCAACCGCAACTTCGACTTCCACTGGCTGGAGATCGGGGCGTCCACCAACCCGTGCATGGAAACCTTCGCCGGACCAGTTCCATTCTCGGAGCCGGAGACACAGGTGATCAAGGACTTGCTGTTCTCCATTCAGGACCGCTGCAAGTTCTACCTGACCCTCCACTCATACGGCAACTACCTCATCTACCCCTGGGGATGGACTCCGTAAGGACCGCGTTGTTTGTTGTTTGTCCAGGCGTTAATTGGTTTCCTTTCAGTGATCTACCCGACACGTGGGAGGACTTGGACGAAGTGGCCATGGCTGGGTACAACGCAATCCGCGATGCTACTGGAACCGAGTACTCCGTTGGTTCGTCCACCAACGTGCTGTACGAAGCTGCTGGTGCCAGTGACGATTATGCGTTCGGCGCCGTCAACATTCCCATCTCGATCACCATGGAACTGCCGGCCGGCGGCACTGGCTTCGATCCTCCACCAACCAGTATCGACTCGTACGTGAAGGAGACTTGGATTGGCATCAGAGCCATGGGCGTGACCGTTGTCAACAAGTATTAAGAGATTTAGATCTGATAAAATTGGACCCTATTGGGTATTGGATTGGTCTAGTTTATAAAAAACAAAGGGTTTGCTTTTAATTTGGAAATTGTCTTGGTTGACGTGTCCTTCGACGGGGAGCGGTGTTCGCCGGCGTATTGACTGAGAGGTACGGCGCTGATCAGAAGGCGGTTGCATTTCGCACGAGACGTTTGTGAAACTGGTTGATCGGAGACACGATGAAGGATGATTCCCACACAGTGAGATGGTTGCTGGAGGTATTAGAGTGAGCGGTTCATTCCTGTCATTAAAGCGACTAGCGACGGGGAAAGTGTTCTTCGTCCGTGTGCCAATCAGTTCGCTGAGACTGTTGAAAAATAAGCCTCCCAAGAGTGAGTACACACGGCTAGCCCGAGCACTACACTGGCAAAGGAGGTGATTTGTGGTCTCTACATCCGCTGCATCCATGCAGCTTCAACCCAGACACCCGCCCTGGGGGTGTGTACCCATCCAACTGCGCTGTGTCCGGTTATGACGCAGAAGAGCCTCCTGAGTGTGTGTCTGCTTAGTCTGAGCTGGCAGAGTAATCATTTGAGATTAAGTGGTGGCCATGATACCTTTGTTTCAAAGCAGGTGCTCCCTTTCAGCCACTTGTGGTTGGTTGTTTTAATTGTAGGCTGCAGCGGTCGGCAGAGAGGGTGGCCTCCTGGTGTATTTTTTTTTTTTTTTTGGTTTGCGCCAATGGATGTGGAATCTTCTTCAAGATACTGGTAACCCGTGCTACCAGCATGAACGTCTCCTTTTTCCTCACGCCTACGTCCTAAACCACACCTCTACCACTCTCCACACGGAACTGCCGTTTGGTGTTACCTCGCGGGGCTGGTTAGCATATCACGCTATGTGATCTATATTTGGCAATTCGGCTTTCCTTTCTCTTTCGAGCCTTCTAAGCTCGAACACACACGGGACAGGTCACGAGCCATTTGTCAGCTGACTCCGTCATATGGCTAACTAGGAGGTCGGGAGTTGGTAGACTTCCTCTCGCCACGGCAAAGCGTCTGCAATGGAATATTGCGTGCTCTGCGTCTTCATTTTTGGCCGCGCCTTCTGGACAAGTGGGTGAGCTGTTGTGACCGAAGCTGTGCAGGTATTTCGGGAAACCCCCATGGCCCGACAAGAACTACGTGAGGTGGTAGTTGCAGTTCCCGTGAGCTCTCGTTGTCCAAGCTTCTATTGTGGGTATCAATTTATGGGTCCATCAGCCTTGGGTTGTGGTGTCCCATATGGCTTGCCACACTGATGTTTCCCTTTTTTCATTCTTCAGACCTCTTGCTCTAGTCTCCGCGTGCAGTTCACCGTAGCTAAATACTTTGCATTTTGGTGGCGAGAATGTCGATCGGGACCATACCCGCAATGATGCAGGCTACTTCGTACGAAATTGTTCGGAAACCGGTGATTGCTCTTATCTCGCAGAGCCTGTATGTTTGCCGAGAGCTGCTTCCGTGGTCGCCAGGCCCCCCGCCCATACCGGTGAAGCATTAATAAGGATTGAGCTTACCACTGTGTAAAGCAGGATCCTTCTCGCAAATCCAAGTCCTTCCATGTAGGGCAGCATTCCGGAGAGCGCTGCCTACATCCTTGCTGCTTTTTTGCTGCAGTACTCGAGGTGAGTTTTAAAGTGCATCCGGTTGTCGAGCATTTCCCCTAGGTATTTTGGGGACCCCTTAGATCGAATTATCTGGGAACCAACCCGGAAGTTAGCGTATTCCACAGTCGTTTGGGCTGCTTATTAAGACAGCCTCAGTTTTATGGTTAGCTAGCTCAAGGTCGGCGGATTCCATCATATCCTTGGTTTGTGGCTGCTTCCACCTCGTGGATGTGCTTGGCCACTGTAATGACCGCGATGTCGTCAGCAAAACCGATCACCTTGACTCCATGAGGGTGCGTTAGTCTCAGTACTCCGTGGTACATTAAGGTCCACAGGAGGGGTCCAAGGACTGAACCCTGTGGAACGCGAGACTTCGTGGGATTTATTTCCGTCGTCAGTCTGGTATCGAAGGTGTTGGTCCTGTTGGTGGAATAGCTGACGATATCTTCCTCAAGTACTGCGGTGTGCTCATCCTATTCAATGCTCTCATGATTCAGGACCGGTTTGCTGAGTTAATCCAATGCTCTCATGATTCAGGACCGGCTCTCTGAGTTAAACGCGTTTTTGATGTCCAGCGTAACTACGGCCCGGTATTTTTTTTGTACCGCCCCTCCATCTTGAACCCGTTATCGCTTCGCTTGCTGTGTTTACCACCTCTTTGATGGCATCGATGATAGAGCGCGGTTTCCTAAAACCGAACTCATGGTCGGACAAGGCTCCTCGCTCCTCCGCCACGCCGATTAGCCTGCCGTATATGAAACTCTTCAGGATCTCTCCCGTGGTGTCAAGCAAGCAGATTGGTCGATTCTCTGACGGTTCTCCCCGGGGCTTATTGCCTTTGGGTATCAGTACCAGGTTTTGGAGTTACCAGCAATTAGGAAAGTTTCCTTCTTCGAGGCACCTTTGTATCGTCGCTGTAAACAGCTCAGGCCTCTTCTCGACGGCTCAGGCCTCTTCTTGATGGCTTCATAAGGGATGCCATCAGGGCCAGGTGCTTTTTTGTCGGCAATTTTCCTCAACGCATTCTGCAGCTCTTCAACCGTGACTGACGGGATTTGTACCGAACTAGATCCTTGTATAAGGACGAACATTGTAGGAGGTTTCCTGGGGAACAGGCGTTCCCCACTATTGTTCTGAGCATCAGTGGGCAGGTTAATTGAGGCGTCCGACTACCTTTCACTTTCTTCATTATCATTTTATATGCTCCTCCCCAGAGGTCTAGGTCTGCTTCATTGCAAAGATTCTCGAAGTAGTTTCCTTTGCTCTCCTTAATTGCCTTTTCCAGATTACGCCTTGAACTCCGAACTGCGGTCTACATCTGGAACGCTGAGATCTACGACGAGCTTCAAGGCGGGTTGCCCTGAGATTCCTTATGCTGTCGTTCCACCAGTAGCATGGTTCTCCCCTTCCGCTAGTGGACCTCTTAGGCATCGCTCGCTGTTGATACTGCCAGGATCGGTTTACTCGACATGCTTCCCGCTGATGGACCTCCTGGTGTGTAGTGGAAAGGTAATGTTGCACCGTGAACCGCATCTCATCGCCAAACACATTCCCGAATAGGTTCAGTAGAGGAAGATCAGGTAGTATGTTTCGTAAATCAGACAGAATGCTTCTCAATGTTCTTCTGATACACATGCAGCCCGTCTTTCCACCCGGTCAAGTGCATAACAGCTTACAGATTGTGCTAGTTGGTTGAGGGTCACGTCCACATCGGACTATGATACCACACAATGAATAAGAAGCAGGTAAGTGGATTGAAAAATGCTTAAAACCGAGTGGTAGTAGGACTGCACACGTGTGTCAAGCAGATAAGTCATCACATTTTTTAATTGAACATCATTCCCGTCGACGGTCTATCCTGCCAACCTGCCTATCAACTAACTGTTTTCAAGTTTTGAGCAAGCTGCGACATAAGGTTGATGGGTAGCCACGTCTTAATTAGGTAATTGCTGGACTTTACTGAGACTTTGACAGCCTGTGAAAGCAGGCATTTCTTGTTGAAAATTTGCTTGGCAGAAAAAATTGTGTTCTGATGTCGCGGTGTGGGGCACCAGTAAGAAACGCTACTTGATCAGCCTCATTTTGAAAAGAGTGTGGTCCGATGATGCTTCCATCCCGAAATCCACCAAACAGTGACACGCTTTGGATGCATTTATTTTTGACGTCTTAGCGTTTCCAACTGATTCAGTCTCAATGAATTTTTCACCTGATTTCTTCTTTCTCAGTTGAGCATGTTGAAACACTATTCCGACCATATTTTGTAATGAAATTTTCCAACTGTGGTTATCGTATCGATTGACGCTCCGCTTCTACCAATCCTAAACTATAAGCTGTCAAATTATTATTTTTCATTGTTGCCAGCAATATACTGCACAAATGGTGACAAATTCAAACCTTGCGATTTGGGACACCCTTTACTTTGAGGACGTTAATAACTGGCTTAAGCGACCCCGAAAGGTTTACCCAAAAAATGTGGGTCATGCCCTTGCATCGTCGTATTCTACTGATGGTTCTACGGAATGATATTGGAATCGGAATTAAAGTGAGGAAAGTGTCTGAAACTGTAGGCATCTCAAGGCATATCGCATTTTACATGAACATTTGCATCGGATAAAGACTCAACTTAAAAAAGTCACTGTGGACAGGTTTGTTTGACAGGCTTACGTGTGGTCTTTTTCTGATAGCTACTGTATTTTATTTGATGTTTGAATATTTTTTTTTCTCAGAAATGAAGTAGTATAGAGATAACCGACTTCACAGCTGATTGCCCCCTAGTCCATCGACGAATTTGAGTACTTTTTTGACAGATATTCATGCAAATTTGACGGTTATTCACGAAATAACGTAAGTCTCTCAATTTGGTGGTCAATTTGGCTTATGAACACAGGTTCAAGCGAGGTAGAAGTCGTGCATCTCTGAAATACTTCACTTCTGTTTTTTTCCTAAGCTACAAACAAAAATGTTGGGCTTATGCCATGCTTTTCAGTCAAATACACCGCAGTGGGCGATTGGGCTACGAACTGCTACCCTATCCAGCATATTCTCTAGATTCAACACTTGAGACTGTTTCTTGTTTCCAAATGGAACGCAATAGCTGAGCGGTTGGGTTCACTGACGTCGACATCACTGAAATGAAAACCTATTTGATGGCCTTGAGAAATATGCTGGACTAAATCAATCGAGCTTATTTGCCGAAAAAGAAATACAGTCGCATCCGCTTATATGCACTCCGCTTAAACGAGTGAGTTAAATGTGACTGCAACAAGAAATTTATCACGGTACAGCAAAGTTGCCTATATCCGAACATCGTTTATATGAAAACGCCTCTTCGTTGCAACTCATTTTCTGCATTTTTTGTCTTGCAAATAAGCGGAGTCGACTGTATTCTTATGAAAAAAGTCACTCATTGCTGGTTTTATCACCGATTCATGCTGGATACCCGCCTTTCGACGGTTGCTATGATCCGAGTGGCAGTACAATTGCCCAGTCACTCCTAAACATATGCAATCCATAAGTCACCACACTTAGTTCCAGCTCAACAAGCGCCTGATATACACTCACATTCCTGCAAAATTATCAAAAATGCTTATGCAAGTGCTTTACCATTCATTTGAATGAGTACTCTTCTTAGATGATGAAGGAGGATAAGTCTGGATGTGATAATCTACCACCTGTGGGCCCAGCAAAAGTACGAGTACTCATGCCTTCGCTGTCAATCGAAACTCAGAATGAGTTTGCGTCTACAATTGTTTGGCTGATGCAAGAAACTCTCTGATAAGAGCTGACATTGGAACGCAATATCGTCTTGATTGCGAGTATCAGTATTTTAATGATCACAGGGTGAGATATCGAATCTAATTATGATCAGAAGAAAATTAAAAATATAAATGCCATCGGCCCCATGTTTGCGGAATCTATCCTTGATATCTCTTGACTTAAATTGCAATTTTTGTGACAACTTTGGTATGTTCATTCAGTCAGTCTACACAAATTGATGCGGCTTCCTTCCTTCTTGTTTTCGTATTTTGCTTATATTTTTTATAAAGGGACGTTTATTAGATGCGTCTTTAAATTGAAATAAAACAAGGATTTGACAATGATTGAAACTGATCTTGTTTTACATTTCCATTTTCAAAACAAGTGAGACT
The DNA here is from genome assembly GCA_964034865.1 of Eristalis intricaria. Lineage (NCBI taxonomy): Eukaryota > Metazoa > Arthropoda > Insecta > Diptera > Syrphidae > Eristalis > Eristalis intricaria. Next base: position 50,156,465 of record OZ035875.1, read on the forward strand.
GTCACTGTCAATCTCAAACTATAAGAAAAAAACACCCTTTATTATAAAGGTAAGTAAGTGACGTAGAGATCATGAACTCTGTTGGTTAACACATACTTAGTGTGTTCGTTATCATGTCAGTCTACTGAATTTTTCCGCAAAGATAACTTGTAACTTCAAGTAGAAGATGAATGAGAGAGAGTGAGTGGATGAGAACCTTTTTCTTGAAAGGAATGGTAAGGTTAGGTTATAGTGACTGACTATGAAGGCAGGCCCGTTGTGTTATCACAAAGATCTATTAGATCCTAATCCTCTAACCATCTGAAGCTTTTTATAAAGCGATGAAGTTGGATGAAGCTAATCTTGATCAGTTCTGTGAGGTCAGCCAACTTCATCGCTTTATAAACAGCTCCAGATGGTTAGCGGATTATGCTGTGACTAAGTCTTAAAAGAAATCATCGAGATGAGATGGCATTGATTGTTTCCTCTGCCTCCTCATCTCTGCCGCTTCTACAAAATTCGTTATTACCTAGAGTTGAGGCGTGAATACCAATAGGACAGAGCCCGGTTATGACGCCGATTAGAGCTCTGAGATGCGGCCTGCTCATTCTGACCAGATCGCGTGAGCAGTTTAGATCGATAGTAGGCCATAATTGCTTTGAGATGAAGCACCCAGTGACAGACGACCATCTACGTTTGGTGTGAATAAGCGTTTCAAGCTTTAGTAGATGTTTTGTAGTAGCGATAGGCATTAACGGCAATTCCCCGTCCGGAAAGAGTGTTGAGGTGGTGCCCTTTCAAGCGAGTTCGTCCGTTCCTCCATTCTCTGAGAAGTCACTGTGTCTCGGCACCCACATGAGTTGAATTCTGAAATACTTGCCCATCTGGCGGCAATTGACTGACGTCTTGGAGTTAAATGTGACTGAACTCAGAGATTTGACATTCTTTCGTTCATCTTCGATCCATCTATGAAGATCCGCAGTGAGTTCAGACGTCCATCAAGATCTGAGGGGTATCCTGGTTGAGACATTTTTCTCGAAGATGGGCTTACATATCGAGAGCTGTGCTTTTTTGTAGGGATCCAAATTCATCGAGGATCGTAGAGTGTCCGGAGCTAAGCTCCTTCCACATACGCAACGATTTTAATCGAATCCCCGTGCTCGAAAAGGGGAGTATAAAGGATGTATGTAAGCGTGCATTTAGTCAGGCGCAACAATCCAGGGTAGACCTGGCCCTAGCTTTCTCAAGTATCACAAGTGGATGGGATTCAAAGTTTTATGCGGAGTTAATAATAATAATAATAATTTGGGTGGCGCGACAGTCCGAGGCGGACCTGGGCCTAGCTTCTCAGCAAACACTCGTGTTGTTCTTTCACAAGGGGAAGTAACCTAAAGTTTAATGCCGACTCCGAACGGCGAAGTTGAAAAGCTTTTTCTAGACAGGAATACTCTTGGAGCAGTGTTCAGTGGTTCGAAAGAGGCAGAGCTCTGAATTATCAAAGGTGGTAAATTCGGGTAACGAACCTGGCACCTTCTGCCTAGGAGCCAACGCACTTGCCCACTACGCCAAGGTCATAACTTTATGCGGAGTTCCATCAGCAAATTTTATGAAGCCTTTTCTGGACAGGAATATTTTTGTCAGTGACTCGAAAGAGGTGGAGTCGTGAATACTGAAAGTTGGTAAATTCGGAGGTCGAACCTTATTAACTCCACCCACAACTCACTCTATTCGGCCCATTTCTCTAGAATGCCCGACGCAGTTTTTTAAGATACAAGATGGGCTTAATTCTTTAAATTTCCCTGGCACAAGATGTATCAAACTACAAAATATGATTAAGCACAAAAGGCTATGCACCCCCTTTGGCCTCTAGGAGCTACAAAGCTGGAATCTTTATGAGAGATGGTTGCCGGAAAATCATAACGCACTCGAACATGAGGCCAGGACAAAACTCACATGCACAAGTCATGGTACAACTCACTGAAGTATTGATTACATTGACTGGCGCCCAACGTGGGACCTGAAATACTCACATAAGTTTCCTACTGTTTATTCATTGTGCTCAATAAACAGATATTCGAAACAGTTAATAAAGTCAATCTTGCCATACGAATTTAATATCCGTTTATTAATAAGAAGACCTTACTTTCCAAAGAAAATAAGATCATTATTCACAAGACGATCTTTCAATTAATTTTACTTTATGACTGTATGGTCTGGGGTAATTGTGCCAGATATAATATTAAAAAACTTCATATTACCCAAAATAAAATATTGAAAATGATACTCAATCCACCTTGGTATCACTCTACATTGGATGTACACGACAGATGTTGAACTGATCTCCTCCAGAATATGTTAGCTCAATAATAATTTCAAGCTAAGGTGCAATATTCCTGATAATCCACTAATCAACCAACCACATTTATCATGATATCTACAATTTCGTTTGTGATCACTCAATAATCTAAACGTATATTCTTATTTAGTTACTTACTTCTTCGTATACTTGCTTGTTTATCTTACAAATTTATTTATTTATTTATTTATATACTATACATTTTTTTATTTATTTATTTATTTATACACTATACATTTTTTTATTTATTTATTTATTTATACATTATATATATATTTATTGTTTTCTTTGCTTATTAATTTATCTGATTATTTATATATTTATCTGTTTACCTGTTTATTTACTTATTTATTCGTTTATTCTGTAAATTTTAATAATTTATTTATATCTCTAATCTTATTCTGATTTTTTTCTTTCTAATCTGAGGTTTTTTTTTTCATGATTTTTCCTCAATGTCTTAAAGTTGTTCAAATTGTTAACCTATAAAAAAATATTAGATAATGATCTAGTTGAAAGACAGTAATATGTCAAATCTCTAAAAATTTAATTTTGTGTAAATTGTGCGACAACATATTGTAACTCATGAATCAATTAAAAATAAAATATCTGCTTACCTTTAGTCATTGTGTAAGTCTGCATTGTCATTATAAGTTGCCAAGAGTGGATGCAGTTAGACATCAGATTGGCGAGAGCCCTTCAGCTGGTCATGAAACAGAAGAGATTGGCATAGGGATAGTAGAACCTACCAGATAGTGTTTCATTACTATACATGCGCTGAGTCTTGACATACTCCACAACTTCTGTTCCACCTCTAAGAGGAAGGATATTGCTGTTTCCAATCGTCTTTGAGCTGGAGGACTTGTATGGATTCTTAAAAGCTCAAGGACCTCGTGAGATTTTTTCCATAAATCTAATTGATTTCAGTTAAGTTAGTACTCAGTGTCAGAGGCATGGATTATATCCAAAGCGGATGAAGAGGGTCTTGGTATTTTTGTGAAAAAAGTTCCGCGCGCAATTTTTGGTCATACTTGCGTTGATGGCATTTAGATCAACTTCAAGCTATGCGGGCTGTGCAGCGAGATGAGTCTAGCCAGGCATCTTCGGTTCCAACACCTAAAACGACTAGGCCATGTAGAGCGTGTGGGCAACTTACCTCCGGCCCGAAGAATCTTCGACTCTGATCCTGTGGGACAACCCAACAGAAGGCGCCCACGTACAAGGTCACGCCAACATGTTGAGAGGGACCTCAGCTGTCTTGTGTGCAACTTAAGATAGCTAGTGAGATTTCGAACCGGTTGTAGAGGCATGTTGGCTGAGGCCCAAGTCCACCTCGGACTGTAGCTACATAAGAAGAAAAAAATGTACTCAGAGTGAAAACGATTGGTGAGGAACACACATACTCCTACTCTCTCGAGCTCATTACATTGTCACATTATCATATCGAGACGTCATCAGAGCAAAGATCAGAAAACATTCTGACGTGAATTCTTACTACCAACTCCGCAATGACAATAACCACCTTAATCAGTTCAACGTTCAAAACCAGAGCAATTTATCTCAAATCGAAATCTAAGTTTAAATCTCCGTAAGCTTTGAAAGTCAAATAAAGGATTGCCATTGGTCTCATTTAACTGAGAATTTATTGAAGATTAAAAAACCCATACGTCATAGCCGCTGCACACTGCTCCACCGTTAATAGCCCCGCCGGAGGCATATAATTTGCACCAAAACAAAAACACACACGCCACATGCCAGTTACATCATAAATCATCAACCATAACCGATAGTCGAAGTTATAAATCAAGTTGCAAATAAATTTAAAAAAACAGAAAAAAACTGTGAAGTACTTCAACTCGAGAGATGCGTGCGTAAAAATTTCTTGGATTTGTCATAAAGAGACGAAAATAGAAGCACTCGTCGGATGTGACAAAGCGCGTACGAGTATCATGGGAAAACCGAAGTGGGTTTGCTTCTCAGACAGATTGTAATCGATTAGATAGTGAGACATTTGAAAAATCGCAAAACTTGATCTAAATTATTGATATTTGTTATGGCGGGGCTGAGGTTCATCGACTTTCACTAGTCAGGTGGTAAATAAAGTATGTTGCTTATGCAAGCCTTTTCAAGTTCAAGTTAAGACCTTTGTTTGGTCGCTCAGAATCCAGCAAGCCGGCTGAAAATAAAATGCAGTGACAAGGGTTTAACAAAGCTTTTGGTGCCATGATACCATGTGCTGTCGATCCATTAGAATGGAGATCCCCTTGAATACGTCAGTATCTAGATATAAGTCTCTTTGGCACAAAATAGGCTCTCTGTCATTTTGTGTCTTCGCCTCAAGCTGCTCGATCTATAATAGCGTGCTGTATATGACAGGGTACAGTTATACAACAGGAAGTCAAGAGAGGGGCGAGTTTCTGGGTTAAACAACACACCCTGTAGTTCAAAAGCGGAAAAAAAATACAAAAAATTATATGAATAAATTCGAAATATGGAGTTGATGCACTCATACCTGGCCTATCTTTTCCCACAATTTGGGCAAGTTATGTCAACCTCTTGCAACAACTATAGAGGTATATGCGTGCTCAACGTCGCCTACTAGATCCTGTCCAGTGTACTGTGTGAACGTCTAAAGCCGTTGTGCACCGCACTAATCGGCACGTACCAGTGCGGCTTCCGGCCCGGCAAATCGACAATAGACCAAATCTTCACATTAAAGCAAATCCTGGAAAAGACCAGCGAGTTTCAAATCGATACGCACCACCTTTTTATCGATTTTAAAGCCGCAAACGACAGCATTCATCGCAAGGAGTTACTTGGTGCGATGGCCGATTTTGGGATCCCGAGAAAACTGTTCCAGTTGTGTCGCACTACGCTAACAAATATGCGATGCACCGTGCAGATCGGCTTGAGGCCGAAAACCGGTGCAGGCTTCAAGCGGCTCGGAAGTCGGTTTTCGGCAGATGTCGTGTGATCTCTTGAATCTGATACTAGAGAAGATAGTTCGGCGGGCAGCTGTAAACATGGAAGGCACTATCTTCTACAAGTCTGTCCAACTGTTGGGATATGCAGACGACATCGTTGCGCGTTGCCAACGTGCCGTGGTAGAAGCATTTACGGCAATTGACGAAGAGGCGAAGCGAGCTGGTCTCAAGGGCAATGAGGATAAAACAAAGTACATTCTGTCGACCAAAAAACGATCCGCCACACACAACCTAGGACAAAATATTACAATCGACAGCTACAATTTCGAGGTAGTAAAGGAGTTTGTCTACCTCGGGGCAAACGTAAACTCCACAAACAACGTCACTGTGGAGATCCGACGTAGAACCGCCTTTGGCAACCGGTGTTACTTCGGTTTGTCAAAACAACTGGCGTCAAAACTCCTGACTCCAAGGACTAAACTCATGCTCTACAAAACCCTTATTTTGCCAGTCCTGCCATATGGAACCGAAAGCTGGACGATAAGCAAGACTACGAAGCTGATTCTTGGTGCCTTCGAAAGAAAAATTCTGTGTCGGATATATGGTCCCCTCTGCGAGGAGAAGACACAACCGCGAACTCTACGAGCTGTACCAGGACTTGGATGTAGTCCGGAAGGCAAAGATCCGTCAACTGCATTGGCTCGGCGACATCGAGCACATGGACAACAATGCTCCAGCTAAGAGGGTCTTCGAATCCGAGCCTCCTGGTTCAATACAAGAGGTGTTTATTGGCCGTGAGGCTCTAACGAGAGACCTAGTTTAAAACTGTGTAAGACTCCAAGCGTCCTCTATTTATGTCGCAGAAATCATGTCCGCCCACCCACCACTGTGGCCGCAAGAGCCTTTTAAGTGTAGCAATATGTAGACCTCTGATGCAAGCCACATATTCCAGAGGGATTGTATTGATGGAAAATATAAGTTTTGTGGGTCGCCGTGGCGTAGTGGGTAAGTGCGTCGACTTCTACGCAGAGGGTGCCAGGTTCGATACCCGAATTTACCACCCATCATAATTCACGGCTGCACCTCTTTCGAGTCAGTGACAATGCTCAAAGAGTATTCCTGTCTAGAAAAAGCTTCGCAACTTCGCCGCTCGGGGTCGGCATTAAACTGTAGATCCCTTCCACGAGTGGTAGAACAATAGCACGCGCAACACGAGTGCTTGCTGAGAAGCTAGGCCCAGGTCTGCCTCGGACTGTCGCGCCGAGAGTATGAGAAGATGATTTACCTCGGAAATTGCCTAAACTGTTGTGCCAGGGCCCCATTTGAGGCCAGGCCTGAATGGTGACAGTATGCGAGCGTCTGGGGCCGGACTGTCCCACTCGGCAGCTGGTCGGGCTTAGTCCGAAGGAACTAGGAGCAACCCGTCAATGGTGTCGTGAGTCATTACGGTGGTGGGGTGGAAGTCACGCCATGCACACAACATTGCGTGCGGGGATCAAACGGCACGTGCAACGTGTCATTGCTCACAGGAAAGCATGTCGAGTTAGTTGAGGAAGTTGGCAGGTATCGTTTGGATATCATGGGTATCCCTTCGACGAAGCAAAGGGCATCTAGAACGGTGGACCCTTAGGACGGGTGGAAACTTTTCCTGTCGGGAGTTGCACCTCAAATGTCTGCACAGGCGGGAGTGGTCATACTCACAAGTCCCAGGCTGGCAGACAGGGTTTTGGAGTGGATGCCGTTAGGAGGGAGAGTCGGGATTCTCAAGCTCAGGCTTGAAAGGTTAACTTAGGCTCTGGTGCTACCTGCACCTAATCAGGAGTCAGGGTACGCGGCTATCCTGGATGTAGTTGATGCGGCACTTGATAGCGCAGCGGAGATGTATTCCTATATTCTGATGTGGGTGTTAAAGTAACGACATGGGGAAGTGTGGTTGAGAGGAACGGTGATCCTCACCGGACCACGAACGGAGAGAAGCTGTTGGACTTTTGCATGTCCATAATAAACACCTCCTTTCCACATAAAGACATCCATAAATACACGCGGTACCGTCAGAGTCTTCAACAGAAATCGTTGGTAGATCTCTTTGTGGCACCACCGTGTGGGAAAAGGACGGTTTGTGACGTTCGTGTGATGAGAGGGGCTGAACTGTCAACTGATCATCACCTGGTGTTGTGAAAGCACCTTTTTTCTGCCAAGATGGAAGCCATGTGGTAGAAACTACAGAACAGTGAGTTGCGGTTAAACTTTGCACGGCACATATGTATCTGAAAGGTTTGAGCGAATTCCAACTGTTCCATCGCATGTAAAGGAAGAATGGCGACTGCTTTCAACAGCTGTCATTGCCTCTGCACGCGATGTTTGTGGAGTGATGCGGCTTGGAGTGCCGGCTGGTAGTGAGAAAAGAACTGCGTGGCTTAAAACACCCGAAGTTCAAGAAGACCTACAGAGACTGGATTCTCTTGGGGGGACTCTGCTTCTCCTGAGAGGTACACTGAGGCGCGAAGAACTTGCAAATTGGCTGTGCGAACAGCTAAGGAGCAGTCTTGGAAGGAGTTCGGCGAGAAATTGGAAAGCGACCACAGGTCTGCGAAAAAGGTGTTCTGGCAAACCATTCCTCGACTCAGAGGAAGGAAATTCAACATCATCGAAGGAGTCAAATCCAAAGTTGGTGTGGTGCAACATCTTGCGCAGATGAAGCGAGCACTTTTCGGAGCTGCTCAATCCCGAACAGGACACTGAAAGTATCAGACCGGAAGTCTTAAGTGGGGCGGAGAAAAGTCCAACGGTGGAGGAAGTCATTTTGGCGATAGATTCACTAAAAGTTGGCAAATCCGCCGGTGTGGATGAAATCCGGCCAGAAATGCTTAAGGCAAAGGGTAAAGAGGGAATTTTATGAATCCCTTATGTAATTAAGGTGGCCTAGGAACTCGGTAAGACATCTGGCGATTGGCAAACTGGGGTGATTGTCTCTCTTTTTAAGAAGGGGGACAAAAGAGACTGCTCCAACTACAGAGGCATACCCCTCTTCAGTCTCCCGCGAAAGTTTACGCTAAGGTTTTGGAAGCGCGTTCTAGAGCTATGGTCGAGTCAAGGCAAAGGGATGAACAGTTCGACTTTCGTCCCGGCAGAAGTACAGCCGACCACCTTTTCACTCTAACATGGTACTTGAGAAGGCTTGGGAGTATGCCAAACCCATCTACAGCAGTTTGGTTGATTTGGAAAAGGCATATGACCGAGTTCCTCGAAGTAAACTCTGGAGTGTTCTGTAGAAGTATGGTATTGAGGGTTCTCTTCTTTTTGAGGGCCATTCAATCTCTATACACAAACTATAACAGCTGTGTTCGGGCTTAATGTGTTAAATCAACAGCTTTCACCGTGGGCGTGGGGTGGTGGGAAGGGTGTGTCTTGTCACCTCTCCTTTTCATTGTTTAAAGGCAGAATGATGTACAAAGTCGGTATGGATCTCCGGGTTGACTTCCACTCATCAGTAAAACCGACATATTGGCCCGCCGATACAGCAAAAGTACCCGACTTACTAGACTTTTTTATTATTAAAGGGGTACCTACAATCTTCGTTAAAGTAGAAAAAAAGCATTAACCTTTCTTTCGACCAATCACTTGAAACTTGACCGTAACCGATAAATAAAGGAAGAGAGCGCCGAGTTTAACAGATAACAAAACTAACTGGGAAAGTCTTAGGCATGACTGTGAGGCAAATGCAATGATATCAGTCTAAATGGGTCTTTAAAAACAAGCTTTGAGTTAGAACTCGAACTTGAAAAGTTTATTAGTAACATCCAGAATGCAGCCTGGAAAAATGCTCCTCGCAGTAAAAAAATACCAAAGTTTAATGAAACAAATCTTCCGCCAGAAATAAAAGAACTTATCCTCGAAAAAAGAAGAGGGCGACACCAGTCTCGTGCCCCGAAGCATAAAATATACCGAAATCGCCTGTGCAACCACCTAAAAAAACAAGTTTTAAAAACCACGAGATATCGACTTATCTTGAAGGCCTCACAAATGAAAAATGTACAACCTACTCACTTTGGAAAGAAGTAAATAATATCAAGAAGCCCCAAATCCAGCCCGCGGGAATCAAAAAAAAAAACAATGATGAGTGAGCAATGAGTGATAAAGAAAAGGCGGATGCCTTTGCCGAACATTTGGAGGAAACATTTCAGCCTTTTGTTGGACAAATATTGGAAGATGATCCAAGTGTAGGTTAGGTAGTTGAGCTGCTAGTGAATTCACCAGCACACATAGACCATATTGGTCCATAGTGATACCCATAGTCAGACGACTACCACTGATTAATTCTCCAGTGATAGTGCCGATAATTAGATCCCAACGGCAGATGGTGACTGGACCAGATTTGAAAACCAGATATAAGCGTATTAGGATTCGAACCGGGGACCCCGCTAACCAGAGGCAGCCACTCTACCAACTGCGCCATCCAGTCGTTCATCCAAGTCTAACTTCTATATCTGACAGCTCTAGTATAGAAAGAGTATCGCTAAACGAACTCTGCCAGGCAATAAAAAACAATATGGCTCCTGGCTATGATCTAATAACCGGACAACTCCTGAAGAACTTGCCGAAAAAGGTGCTACTTAAACTCCATAACAGCCTTTAGGCTGTTATATGTTCCAGACTCATGGAAGGTTGCAGGAGTGATTATGATTCCCAGACCGGGCAAACCGTTGAACAACAAAAAGTCGTTCCGACTCATATCGTTTTTACCAATAATATTCAAAATGTTTGAAAAACTTTTATTAAAACGCATTCAAAAATTGATCGAAGAGAAGCAACTAATGCCTGACCATCAAAAACTCGCCAATTGACCGGGTATACAGAATAACGAATGAAATTGAAGGAGCAGAGGAGAACCTCACCGCCACCCTACTTAACGTTTCCCAGGCCTTCGACAAAGTCTGGCAGGGAGGCCTAAAATAAGGTTTATTCTGGAGCTAGTTTCGCTATATTGTGATACACTTGGCATGACAACAGTTCACACAAATTTTACTACACGGAGCCGAAGTAAAATGTATAAAGTGCATCCTTGCCCTTTGGATCATTTTCAGAAGAGGTGCAGGAAAGTTGGAATAAGAACTACAAGAACTAAATTTTCTCGCATATCGATGATTAAGGACATTATTCACAGGACCGAGATCCATTTATAAACCACTTAAGAAATGGATGAGGAAAATAGGATCTGCCTTGGAGTGAAAAGGCTCTTGAATTAATTAAGTAATTTATTATGTTTACTCATTTATTTATTTATTTCCTATATTTTATTATTGCATGTATCCTTCATTGTGGCGTAGTGGATAAGTGCTTCAACTCCTACGCAGAAGGTGCCAGGTTCGATACCCGACCTTACCACCTTTGATAATTCACAGCTCTACCTCTCTCGAACCACTGAACACTGCTCAAAGAGTATTCCAGTCTAGAAAAAGCCTCTCAACTTCGCCGTTCGGAGTCGGCATTAAACTGTAGGTCCCTTCCACGAGTGGGAGAACAATAGCACGCGCAACACTAGTGATTGCTGAGAAGCTAGGCCCAGGTCCGCCTCGGACTGTAGCGCCACCCGTATGTATCTCCTTTACGTCCCCACAATAGGTAACAGTTTCCGTTCTCTTTTGAGAACACATATAAGAGTATGGTGCAGATATGCAACAGTATGCATTAAATGGATATTTAATTATTTTCATAAAAGTCAATAAAACATAGAATTCCTTAAAATGTCAATAACTTGTGTTCTCATGACTTTTTTTTCACTAAATTTTCTGGAGATGGGTGTAAGCCCAATCCAAACATTTATTCAGATCGCACATACAGCGAAGACCGTTTACATCGGTTATAACGACCAAATTGTACAGTCCCTTGAAAGTCGCGAATGCGTACGATCAATATCATATGCGGACATTGGTGATGACGACGATATTGACATGGCTAGAAATGGTGAAGAGATGAGTACCTCATAAGTCGCACTATGGACTCGTTCTCCTGTCAAAGCTATTCCTACTCACAAGTCGCCTTTGGGTCAAGAAAGCCCCTGTCCTACCCCCCTTCTGTAGTTATTTCCTTCTGACATATTTGTGATCAGGATTGACCGCCCGATAATACCGTTTCATTCACCATCAACTTGTTCAACGAACAAATGTTCAACGTTCAAAAAATGTCACATATTTTTTCCTTTACCATTTGAGTGCAGAAAATCCAATGACAACCCTGAAACTCGTCTGCAACCCAACTCTTGACTTCGAAAACCGTGTCGAGTCCCACCTGAGGCAGCTATCGCTGCTGAGATGACACTCCTTCAAGCTATCTATCTAGACTGCGCCACATTCGACTTCAATCAAGCAGCTAGCCCTCGTGTGCCACAATCTATTGTCTCGTCCACTTGAGGCAGTAAATCGCGTCCCACCTGAAAGCCCACAATTGATGTCATCTTTTTGGAGCAATATCACAGTAAATTACCCACTGACTGGGGTTTATCTAGCTCCGCTAATGACTCGGCATTTAGCTTATCGCTATCGGGCTTATTTACAGAATAATCTTCGAGAACTTAAGTCGCCCGGTAGTCTGATGCAAAGCCAGGCGATTGCGTAAGCTTTGCGACTTTTGAGCCCAACTTTGGCCGTTCATATGGTGTTCATCCGCACTGGTGAAGAAAAGTTCGGGCATCCCCTTTACGTAAAACACGGTCAGACGGCAATAAATCCATCACTGATACGACTTTGTTCGTTGATAGTTGTAAGTTACTTACTTGTGCCATCGATAAGCCATAGAATCACCTTCCATCAACATGCTGGCATGTCTTGCGCGGCGCATATAAAACAGTGTCTGATCGTGAAGCAGACAATTAGTTTGTGAAATCGGTTCTCTTGTAAACGTTGTCATGGGACTTAAATTTTTCCTGGGCCTCCTGGTCTGTGGCCTGGCTTTGGCCAGCGCTGAGTACGAAGGGTGAGTTGGCCTGATCGGGTCCTTGTGAGACTCCATCCTCATTTTTCATTTTTAGTTACAAAATCTACGATGTGACCGCAACCACCGACTTTGAGCGCCAAATCCTGGCTGAACTTTCGAAGTCTGACGAGTACGACTTCTTCATCCTCCCGAGGGCATTAAATGTTGCCTCCCGCGTCATGATCGCCCCCGAGGATCAGGTGGAATTCGAGAGCATCTTGGCCAAGTTCTCCATGAAATTCGCTGTGGTGTCCGATGATGTCTCCCAGTCTGTCAAACTGCAACGCGTCGAGAACGCCTTGGCAGCCTTCAGCAGGTCATCCTCCTCAGAACGTATCTCCTTCGCCAAATTCCAGAGATTCGATGCCATCAACGCTTACTTGGACGAATTGGCAGTGAACTACCCCAAATACGTGACTGTTAAGAACGTTGGCAAGTCCTACGAAGGCAGGACCCTCAAGACCATTACCATCACCAACGGCGATGGTGTGAGCAACAAGAAGGTGATCTTCGTCGATGGTGGCATCCACGCTCGTGAATGGATCTCCCCCGCTGCTGCACTTTACATCATCAGCCAGTTGGTTGAGAACTTCCAGGAGAACAAGGCTCTGTTGACCAACTACGACTGGATTGTCATGCCAGTGATCAATGCCGACGGTTACGAGTACACCCACACCACCAGCCGCATGTGGAGGAAGACAAGGCAGCCCGTCAGCAGCTCCTGCTATGGTACCGATCCCAACAGGAACTTCGACTTCCACTGGGGAGAGGTTGGTGCCTCCAGCTTGGCCTGCTCTGAGACCTTCAAGGGAAAGACCGCCTTCTCTGAGCCCGAGACTCAAGTCTTGAGGGATCAGCTCCTGTCGCTCAAGGGACGTGCCAAGTTCTACTTGACCCTCCACTCCTACGGAAACTACTTGCTCTACCCATGGGGATACACTTCGTAAGTAGTTGCCATCGCTCTTCTAGATGATCATGTATTAATGATCGCGTATTTCGTTTCAGAGCTCTTCCCAGCACCGTTGCTGACTTGGATGAGGTTGCTAGCGCTGGTGCTAAGGCTATCAAGGCCGCCACTGGAACCGTTTACACCGTCGGCAGCTCCACCAACGTTCTGTACGCCGCTGCTGGTGCCAGTGATGACTACGCTTTCGGCGCTGCCGGCATCCCAATCTCGATCACCATGGAATTGCCAGCTGGTGGCACCGGATTTGATCCCTCAGTCTCCCAGATCAGCCCCTTCGTCAGTGAGACCTGGATCGGTGTCAAGGCTATGGCACAAAAGGTCATCGCCAAGTACTAGAGGTGAACAGGCGTGATCATGATTGAACGTCATGTACAGAAAATAAAGGGTTTTGTGAATTTATTGCGAGATAATGTCTTTGATTGCGAAATTGGAATAGTCTCTCGGGCTTATTTGAGTTCCTGTGGGAGAGTGAGTCAACCTGCCGGCTAGGCAAACGCTGCTGTTTATGAGTGAACTATTTTAACCAACCGGGTAGTGTGAGAGCTATGAAAACCAATGATCAAACTAGCTCATGACGGCAATTTCTCTAACTCGCGGTTTACTATTTCTATCGCGAACTGCTAAGGATGCTCATATTCGCGTGCCAGCTCATATGAGGTAAAAGAACATTCCTCTAGACGGAAACATCAGAGTCCTTGTTTGGTATTGCTACTCCAATGAAACAGCTAGTATTCGAAAAGACACATCTTCGAACAACACTCGTTTACAATAGAGCCCCACTGTCCATTGCAAGCTCCCACTGTCTGTGTGTCTTGATATAGAGTTGCTCACCGTCATGTGAACCGACCATCCGTCTCAGTTGCCAACCAGACTCTGGAAATATTCTTGAGCGGCGTCCAGGAGTCCTGTGAGAGCAGCCAAAGGTTCACCATTGACCTTCTTCAGGTTGCATAAGGCTCGAAAATGTGAATCAATGATGATTTGGCTATAAACTTCTTAGTAGTTACTATCCGTCAGTGGACGAACCTTGGTTACCTGAAGTAATTATCCATGCAAACTTGAGCATGGAGCTGGGTCCGATAAGCCATATTTGACTGAGGATCATTGATTCAAAGGCGTCATAAGACGGTCGCCAATGCTTTGGATCGGCGGAGATCTGCAGGAGAGGAAGTTGTTTCTAACTTATTCATGGCCCGTTTACAATAAGCCCACGCTTCACAATACCACTCTTTCCCTTGCTTCCTTTCAGCTTCCTGCGCATGTAGATTCTCAGAACCACATTCGTCTTCCACTTCGTTGTTTTCATGCTTCCGCCAATAATTATAATGAATAAATAATACAATAAATAAATAAGTTGATCGCCGTGGCCTAGTGGATAAGTGTGTCAACTCCTACGCCGAGGGTGCCAGTTTCGATACCCGAATTTACCACCTATCCATAATTCACGGCTCCACTGACAATGTTCAAAGAGCATTCCTGAAAAAAAAAGCTTCTCAACTTCGCCGTTCGGAGTCGGCATTAAACTGTAGGTCCCTTCCACTCGTGAAAGAACACGAGTGGCTGCTGAGAAGCTAGGCCCAGGTCCGTCTCGGACTGTCGCGCCAACCATATTATTATTAAATAAATAAAATAAGTAAAAAGGAGTCCAGTTCTACTTTATCATACATTTTTTTCTAGCGGCTAGAATACGTTTGATAGAATTTCTAGAACTTTACCGCTTCGTTAAACTATTCCTTGACATGATGAATTTATTAATTTCTAAAATTGAATGAAATGAAATGTTGAAAATTAATAATTTGATAAGATACACAATGCACACGATTAAATCGTTTATAAAATCCGACTCGAAGGACCAATGTTAGTGCTAGTTAATGGCGAAAGAAATTCTGTGTGAAAATATGAATGTATTTACTACAGTCCCCGCTTCTAATTTCAACAAACTTGTGAGAAAACAGTTTTAAACTAAATATGAATCACAAACCCGGTGCAAAGGAATATTTTAAGGGGACCCACACACCACCATTCTCGGTCTCAAAAAATCGATTTTTTTTCTTTTATTTAATTCGAACCTATAACTATTCAAGAATGCTAAAAATTTCAAGTGAAAATTTCAAAAACTCTTGAAAATGCAGTCGATTTATGGTAGAAGCGTGGTAGGTTTTTAAACCCAAGAATTTGCTTCTCAAAACTTTAAGCGCGTTTTTCTCGAAAGTGTTTTTACATGAGGTTACTCAAAAACTATAAATCCAATTGGTTCCAAATTTTTATAATTTGTTCTATACATATAGTTTAGTTACTCTTGTAACTTTTAAATATTTATTAAAAAAACAAAGCCAGTTTTCTTATTTTTGTACACTTTATTTAACCTTCACAAAATGAGACTAGTCAACTTCGACTGCGACTTGACAATGAGAGAGAGAGTAGCAACAGCGTGGCTCTTATCTATCGTCTTAACATCAAAGACGATGATAGAGCCGTTATTCCTTTGTTCGAATTGTGAGGCGTTGTCAGCACATTGGGGTTTTGCTGACAAAACATCACGTGTGCTGATAAATGCTTTCTAACATTAATTACTATGGTTACATATAATATATATGTGACAATATATAGTTACGGTATGAACTAGGATAAATCAAATCGGTTAAGATCTTCTTTAATTTTTAACTTGATTTACGGCAGAAAAAAAGGCGAATTAAAAAAAATTCAAAGGTCCGCCGTTTTGTTAATTTTTCTGCGGAATCAATAAACCTAGTTCATCCTTGTTCCTCACTAGAGCCAAACATGCACTCCTTCTAATCTCCTTCGAATTTTTGTTTTCAGATGTTCCAGTGAGTGGAAATCACATGCACCGCCGAAAAGAAGGACTTTTGTCTGATCACAAGAAACAACAAAACATTTTTTTTCTTTTTTAAGTCTTCGAATATATGTTTGTAAAGATACAAGCCTAAGAAATAATTTAACTGCTGTGCTGTGTTGGTGGCACCCAACATTTTTAATATTTTTTAAAAAGATTTGATTTGATACCTTACTCCTAAAATATTTGTGTAGTTTTTATTAAATATTTTATCACAGATTCATAT
The DNA here is from genome assembly GCA_964034865.1 of Eristalis intricaria. NCBI lineage: Eukaryota > Metazoa > Arthropoda > Insecta > Diptera > Syrphidae > Eristalis > Eristalis intricaria. The sequence continues at coordinate 50,172,740 of OZ035875.1, forward strand.
ACATTTTAAATGAAAAGCCACTAAAAACCTTCTTCTTCCTTAATTTGCGCTAGTCCAGGGTGGACCTGGGCCTCAACCAACAAGCCTCTCCAACTAGCACGGTCTCTGTCTCCAGTGTCGCACGCTAAGTTGGTTGAGGTCGTTCTCCACCTGGGTGCGCCAACTTAAACGCGGGCGTTCTCTGTTGCGTTGTCCCACGGGTTCGTTCTACATGGCCAACCATCTTAGGCGTTGGATCCGCAGACGCCTGACTAGACTCATGTCGCTGTATAGCCAGTACAGTTCGTGGTTGAGTATTCTCCTCCAGAAACCATCAACGCAAACAGGACCAAGGATCGCCCGCAGAACTTTTCTCTCCAAGAGACCAAGGACTTCCTCATCCGCTTTGGGATTGTCCATGCCTTCGCGCCGTACAGAAGGACTGGGATGATCAAGGTCTTGTCCTTAGTCCTTCGAGAGATGGCTCTACTACTCAATTGCCTCTTGAGCCCAAAGAAACAGCGATTGGCAATAGTAATTCTGCGATTAATCTCGGTAGTGGTGTTGTTTGTACTGTTTACTGCGGAGCCGAGGTACACGAAGTCCTTCACTCATTCGAAGTTATAGCTGCCTATGGTGACGTTTTGGCTAAGTCGTCGATGTTGTGCGTCCTTTCTCTATCCGCAAGACCCATTCTAGCCGCCTCCGCCTCAATGCCAGCAAACGCCTCATTGACGGCTCGCTGAGTTCTGCCAATCACGTCAATGTCAACCGCGTATGCTAGCAGTTGTACGGACTTCTAGAAGATCGTGTCTCTTGTGTTGGCGTGTGAGTCTTGCACGATCTTCTCCAGTATGATGTTAAAGAAATCACATGACAGCGCGTCGCCTTGTCTAAATCCTTTTTTGACATTGAAGGTCTCGGTGAGTTCGTTACCGACCTTGATGAAGCAGCGAGAGTTCTCCATCGTCATCCTGCACAACCTGACGAGTTAGACAGGAATGTCAAAACTAGACATGGCGTTGTATAGTTCGTCCCTATGCACGCTGTCATATGCGGCCTTGAAATCGACGAATAGGTGGTGGGTGTCGATCTGCATCTATTGGGTTTTTTTTGCCAGGATGTGCCGTAGATTTTCAAATCTGCTCGATGGTGGACTTCCCTGGCCTGAGGCCACATTGATTTGGACCTATCAGGTTATTTTCAGGCGAGTACACAAAACGGCAGAGAAGAACTTGTAAGCAATGTTCAGGAGACTTATCCCTCGGTAGTTGGCGCAGTTGAAAGGGTCTCCTCGCTTGTGGATCGGGTAAACGATACTGAGACTGTCGAAAGGCTAGTCGAACGAAAAATGATATAAATGATAAAAAATGTATATGATTACGAAGAAACGTATTTATTATTCGCGTTTACTGTTCTTCTTCGTTGTTCTTAACTAAGATCAGCGGAGGAATAGTGCGAAATGAAGCAAACACGTCTCTGTGGCAACATCAATGAGAACAATGGGGAAAATAAAAGAAGCTCTGTGCTGTGGTCGATTGAGTTTATTCACTCTCGATTGAACTATTCACGGAGATACTAGCCGTGTTTTTTTCATCGCTATCGATAGTGAAGTGAAGTAAGATGCGAAAAAACGATTCGCAGTGGATTTGATTTTCGAACTCGCAGTCATTTTTCACTGCCGAAATTATAGGCAGTTAAAGGCAGTAGGTTGTTGTATGTGCTTTACGTGCAAAATCCTACTTCGCTATTTATAGATTTGTGAAGAAACCACAGCTACTGTGTTCATCTCTATTGGCGGCCAGCTGATAAAGCAAGCCCAGCCTCCTCACAACGTCCAGCGCTGTGTAGATTGTAAAGCATGTAACGCCGCCCTTTTGGAACCACAGGTCTGATACATCGCTTTTGTCGAAATCAGTCCACAGACAGTCGTTGAACTAACTCTATACCTGAGACCATTGACGGTCCGATTACGCCGTCATGGCATGGACCGCATAAACAGTTAATCTTTGTGCCTTGACGCTTAATCGAATATTTCGATCCAATGGCGGAAATTTTACCTGATGACTTTCAAGCTGAGCCAAAAATTGGCCTCGCCCGAGAAAATCTGGATGAAATCCTGATCATCGGCTGAGTCCTGCTCTTTTTCTTGCGTCAGCATAATCATATACGGACTTAGGTCCAAATTTGACCAAGTGCGTGGATCATGTAGAGCGTTTGGATAACTTGCCTTCCGTCCTTATACATAATAGAAGCCCGCTCCAAGTTGCTCGCAAGTGGAAACAGCTGAGAGCCAGACACCGCGCCTGATTGATACTCTGCTGGTTGAAGTGTGACTGCAGCTCCAACAAGAAGAAGGAAGCGAAGAAAATGCAATTTGGCTGTTTTTACTGCCTTCTACACCTTTTATCACATTCTTAGGTTAGGTTAGGTATTGGGAATCAGTCCGAAATTCAAAGGTACTTCGGAAAGCAGCTTGATTACACTTGTGCGGAACTTACCAATCATTTCCGGTGTTGGTGACATTCTGTCGCTTGCGTGCCACTTGATGCGGCTTCGGTTCGGCCACCATGTTGACATCTGGAAGTACAAAAGGAATATTATACAATTAAATGTCATGCGTTGGAATAAATTATGCCAAGCGACGTTGAATGACGTTGAGATGTGTCAAAATTAGACAGTGATATGTGTTTAAACGGGGGTGTGTGCTGGAGAACTGTTATGCGTCATTGTGCTATGGGAACAGGAAATAGTGGATGGGACGGAGTGGTTTTCACATTCCAATAGGCTGTGCTCCCAATTAGGATGGAATCTTAGCCGAAATGCAAGACGGAAGCAGTGGACAACAGGACAAATAAGGAACATCAGTTTTCGGATAACCTCAACTTTCTCCAACAACTATTATCAATGGCTCTCAGCGAATTTTGTCCGTTGAACGGTTCTCACATAGTCGACGGCGTACCCACGCACTGTCCAACCGTGTTTGGCGTAACTATCGATGAACAGGAGAAACGTTGTCAAAACGCAATCAGAGAAACTTCTTCTGATTTTCAATGGGGGTGCACTACAATTGTTTTAACTTAAAGGCTGGGCTATAGAAGGTGGACGATGGAAAGGAGGCAGGAAAATGTACTGCGCCGGGGTTAGGTTAGATTAAGTAGGGGCGTTGCGCATTCACCAACACACTTTGGCCATATTGATCCATTGTGATACCCGCATTCAGACTACTACCACTGCTTGACTATACTCCAGTGACGGTGCCGATAGTTTGATCCCAACGGCAAAAGGTGACTGGATCAGATTTGACAGATAAAAGCGTATTAACTTTGCTCTCACTGGGATTCGAACCCGGGACCTCGCTAACCAGGGGCCGATAGTTTGATCCCAACGGCAAAAGGTGACTGGATCAGATTTGACAGATAAAAGCGTATTAACTTTGCTCTCACTGGGATTCGAACCCGGGACCTCGCTAACCAGGGGCAGCCACTCTACCAACTGCGCCATCTAGTTGTGTATCGCATTCATACCTGTCGATTGCCGAACATACAAGAGCATATCTACTACTACTACCAAATCAACGACCAGCCGAAGCAAATGGTCTATCACACATCCCAACTATTAGAGTCTTCTCGTCTCTTCAATCAAATTTGCATTCACGTTAAAAAAATCCCAATTTCAATCCACTCCACACACTTTCGCAAACATGTTGCAAGCCAACTGTGAAAGCTCCCACAATGCACCTCCTTGCGTTGCTCGTCTAATGCATGGCCAGACGATTACGTAAGCCACGCAAGTCAATTTCGGCCGTTCATCTGCACTGGTCGAAAATTCGGGAGCGACTGCATCCCCTTTGCGTAAATCATGGCCAGACGGCAGTAAATTCATCACTGATAGGGCCTTGTTCGCTGATAATTGTGAGTTGCTTACTCGTGCTCACGTCGATTAGAATCGCCTTCAGTCGATAAGCCACGACTGCGTCTGGGATGCCTTGCGCCGAGCGTATAAAAAGGTGGCTGACCGTGAAGCAAACAATTAGTTTGTGAAATCGGTTCTTTTGTTAACATTGTCATGGGACTTCAATTTTTCCTGGGCCTCCTGGTCTGTGGCCTGGCTTTGGCCAGCGCTGAGTACGAAGGGTGAGTTGGCCTGATCGGGTCCTTGTGAGACTCCATCCTCATTTCTCATTTTCAGTTACAAAATCTACGATGTGACCGCAACCACCGCCTTTGAGCGCCAAGTTCTGGATGAACTCGCTAAGGTTGAGTCGTACGACTTCTTCCTTCGCCCAAGGGAACTAAATGTTGCCTCCCGCGTCATGATCGCCCCCGAGGATCAGGAGGAATTCGAGAACACCTTGACCAAGCTCTCCATGAGCTTCGCTGTGGTGTCCGAAGATGTCTCTCAGTCCGTCAAACTGCAACGCGTCCAGAATGCCTTGGCAGCCTTCAGCAGGACCGCCTCCTCAGAACGCATCTCCTTCACCAAATTTCAGAGATTCGATGCGATCAACGCTTACTTGGACGAATTGGCAGTGAACTATCCCAAATACGTGACTGTTAAGAACGTTGGCAAGTCCTACGAAGGCAGGACCCTCAAGACCATTACCATCACCAACGGCGATGGTGTGAGTAGTTATATTTGGATGGTTCTGGACCAGGAAAGTTGTGGTCGTTTCGTTGTGGTTTTTCTTATCAGTAGAGTCCAATTAGAAGTTGTCGTGTGCTGTTTGTGACTGTTCGGGGACCTTGAGCTGGTGGTTGAATTGATAAGAGGTTGCGAGTGACCTAGTTGACGGCTGTTGTGCGGTCAGTGACTCATATTCTCAGCGTTGCGTAACATTTGATATACATATGGTTGCGTAATGTTGAATATGAGTTGTGTGTTCTGGGAGTATTTTTTGCGGTCAGTGGCCTTTGTGTGTTAAGAATATTAACATGAATATATATGATTGTAAATGACCTTCAACACAAAGATAGAGAAGAATAAGAATATAATAGGTTGAGTATTTAGTGATGTGTTTAGGTTTTCAGTGATATTTTTCATTAACCGAGATAAATATTGTTTTGTGATATGTAGAGTACATGCTAAAACTATAGAAAAATATTTGTTGAACAGATAATAACAACCATATAAATAAGGAAATATCTATTCATGAGGACATTTCGAAAACACCATCCTATCAGTAACATTGTGTTAAGTGTTAAAAAGTGGTATAGTGCTTGTGAATCAGCGGTAAGATAAGTGTCAGGTAATAATATCTAGGTATCTACAAGAAGACCAACAAGAAAAATGTATCGCTGCGAAGTATGTGAAAGAGAGTTTTGGGATAAATCATCTTTTGTTCGTCATACAAAATTAAATCGGTGTTGTGATAAAAAAAGAAAAAATCTTCAGAAAATAGAGTCATCAATGTCAGGAATGCAATCTGAAAAAGAACTGATGACAAATCTCAAAGAACAACCATCAACTTCAGGAGTGCAACATAGAAAAAGATTGAGGTTAAATGTTTATAAAAGATGTTTAATTTGCGAAGAGGATGTTGAAGAAAGGCATTGGACTCAACATCAAAGGAAAAATACTCATAAAATAAAGGCTAAAAAGATTATAAGCGAAAACGTATGCTGTATAGAAGGTGCTTTCAAGAATCGAATCAAAACATTTTCCATTTCTAACAATGATGAGAACATATTGAATGTAGATAAATTATTTGAAAAAAGTATGGGCGTGATTACAGAGCTGTTAGAAAATGAAATTGAAATTTTGAAAGCTTTTAAATTTAACATAGAGCTATTTTCAGAATTTGTGAAACATGATAAAAATAACGATGAGATGATCCTAGATGTAAAAAGTATGCAGACCAAAATGTACACGATCATAGAAAAAGATAATATACCGGAAACTTTAAATACTATGATCAATGACATCAAGATCAAATTAGAAGAATTCCAAGAAAAAGATAGCGGATGGGCTTTACTATCATTTCTAAGAATCGAAATAAACATCAATAAATACGAAGCGTTTCGAGGTTCTTCATATTTTCGATTACCAACGCAGATATTAGCTAAAAAAGCTTGTATAAACATCCAAAACACTGATGAATATTGTTTTAAATGGGCTATTATATCTGCTTTGGATAACACAGTCACATGTCATTTTGATAGACCATCATCATATAAAATAAACGACATAACAAGTGAAATTATTCAAGTTAATGATGAAATTCTTTCCTTCAAAAATATGGAATTTCCTCTTAAGGTAAAAGATGCACAAATTTTCGAAACAAATAATCCAAACATCAGTGTAAGCGTTTTTGGTTATGAAATCAATAAGAAGTAGGAATGTGATATAATTGGACCCTACTATCATACACATGAAGAAAAGACAAGACATATTAACTTGCTCTATTGCGAAAGTTATGATGGTGAACAAACGCATTATGTGTACATCAAAAATATATCACGATTATTACGCAACCAAGTAACTAAGCATCAAAATCGAATCCATCTCTGTAATGGTTGCTTACAACTGTTTCGCAACGAATCCAATCTAGAAAAACATAAAAGTGAATGTCGTAAACTGGTTACGATTATGCCAGAGGAAGGAAGTAATATAATCAATTTTTCCCAATACAACAGACAATTACAAGTTCCATTTGCTGTGTATGCAGACTTTGAGTCCATTCTATGTCCCGTGAGTCATTGCATACCAAATCCAGAGACTTCATCAACAACTGATGTACAACAGCACATACCATGTGCATTTTCTTATTACATAAAGTGTTCGTTTGATGATCAGCTGAACCAGCATAGAACATTTGTCGGTAAGAATTTATTATAACAACACATAATAAAATGCATTAATCGATTTTTTGTTATTAGGTGAAAACGCATCGGATAAATTTGTTGAGAGCTTAGTTGAAGATCTGAAATGTATCTATCAGGAAGTTATTATGAATCCAAAACCGATGATTCAACTAACACAGCGGGAGAACTACATCCATCAAACAGCCACTATGTGTAGTATATGCAAACAAAGTTTTAATCAAACAGAAGTAAGGGTAAGAGATCACTGTCACTTCACTGGTGCATATAGAGGACCAGCACATTCAAAGTGTAATTTAGAGTTTAGAGTACCAAATTTTTTTCCAATTTTCTTACATAACTTTTCGGGTTATGACTGTCATCTGTTTGTGAAAAGTTTAAGTACTATTAATGGTACAATAAATATAATTCCATTAAATAAGGAAAACTATATATCACTTTCTAAGAGAGTGTATATAAATGAAATTAACAGCTTTGAAATTAGATTTTTAGATTCATTTCGATTTTTACCATCTAGTATAGACTCGTTAGCGAAAAATTTATCAGAACATGATTTTATAGTAACCAAGAGATTTTTCAAAAATGAAGACTCATTTAAATTAATGATTAGGAAAGGTGTATTTCCTTACGATTATCTTGATTCATGGGATCGCTTAGATGATTGTTCTCTTCCTCCAATTTCTCAATTTTATAATAAGCTAACAGACAAAGATTGTATAGATAAGGATTATGATCATGCTCTAAAAGTATGGACACATTTCAATTGTAAATCTTTAAAAGATTACATGCTTTTATATTTACAGAGCGATGTTTTGTTGTTAGCTGATATATATGAAAATTTTCGTAAGGTTTGTATAAATATATATGAGTTAGATCCATGTCACTACTATACATCTCCCGGTTTATCTTGGGATGCAATGTTGAAAGTAACAAAAATTAATCTAGAACTTTTTACAGACATTAGCATGTACAATTTCTTTAAGAAAGGTATCAGAGGTGGTCTATGTCAGTGTAGTCATAGACATGCCATCGCTAATAATAAGTACCTGGATAAATTCGATAAAAATAAATCAAGTGAATTTCTCATGTATCTCGACGCAAATAATTTATATGGGTGGGCAATGTCTCAACCGCTTCCTGATGGGAATTTCCAGTGGGAAGATCCGGAGATCTACACCACAGAATACATTTTAAGCTGGGAAAAGGATAAAGTTGGTTGTGTATTGGAAGTAGATTTAGACTACCCAATCGATCTTCATGATTACCACAATGATCTTCCGTTTTGTCCAGAGAATATGATAACTCCGGGTAGTAATATTCCTAAGCTAATAGCTAGTTTAAATTCAAAGACTCATTATGTAATTCATCTTAAGAACTTACAACAGTGTCTGAAAAATAGATTAACTCTAACAAAAGTACACAGAGTGTTATCTTTCACTCAATCTGAATGGTTAGAGAAATATATAAGTCTTAATACTGAGTACAGGAAAAGGGCTAGCAATAAGTTTGAAAAAGACTTTTTCAAATTGATGAACAACAGTGTCTACGGTAAAACTATGGAAAATGTAGAAAAGCGACGAGTTGTGAAAATTGTGACTGAATGGTATGGTAAACGAAATTCTTTTAGCGCTAGAAAGCTAATTGCAAATCCTAATTTCCATAGTCGATCTATATTTACACCAGAGATGTGTGCTATTGAAATGTTAAAGGGACGAGTGGTATATGATAAACCTATCTATTTAGGTTTTGTTATATTAGAGCTATCAAAATGGCTTATGTATGATTTTCATTATGAGTATATGAAGAACAAGTTTGTCGAATCAGTTCGATTGAACTATATGGATACAGACTCGTTTATTTATTCAATAATAACAGATGATTTTTATTCAAACATATATGATGACGTCATTGATCCCGAGAAATCAAGGTTTGATACCTATTCATATCCTAAAGACAATATACATAATTTTCCTCAAACGAATGATAAAGTTCTTGGTAAATTTAAAGATGAAAATAATTCTCTAAAAATGTTAGAATTTATAGGATTAAGAGCCAAAATGTATTCCTTTGTCACAGAGACCAATGAAGTGGTAAAAAAAGCAAAAGGAGTTAAAAAATCTGTTACTAATAGTTTAGATATAAAAGATTATCGGAAATGTTTAATAAAGAAACAATTGTTTTATAAGCCAATGTTTATATTTAGAACTAAGTTACATAATGTGTATACACAGCATATTAATAAGTTATCATTAAGTTATACTGACAGCAAAAGATATATATGTAATGACGGAATAAGTACTTATGCTTGGGGACATAAAAATATATCAATAAATGATATTTGAAAATAAAAAAAAAAAAAAAATAAAAATATGTATTTCTTTTTATACAGTTTCTTATATCCAACTCGATATAATAAAATGTTAGAGGAAACAATACAAGCAGTCAATAATCAGAAAGGATATACATTAACATTTGAATTAATAAGTAAAACTTTCCACAAAATTGTCAATGCAATGTCTATAGAAAATCAATAAATAATAAAAAAACGCAAAACTAAATAAATTTCTAAAAAAATGTTTTATTTAAATTCTTTTCTATTTACAACATGTCTTATTAACAATGAATTTTCTAAGGCACAACTTCCATGTTGTTGATGATGATAGTTACATCTTGAATATGTTGGATGGTGCTGCTGAAGATATTTAAAGCTTTCACACTCATAATCTTCGATATTATACACCTCGAACTTAGTACTAACAAGGATATGTTTGATCCATTCCACTTTTTCAATTCCTTTTGTGAAAATTCTTACATCCGGTTTTAGATTTAGTCTCAGAAACGTTTGTATGCTATTAAAGGATATACTACCGAGACACCAAGAAAGATTGTGATGATTTTTGTTCAACCAATTCACTTGTTTCTGATCTCTAGGTGATAATACAGTGAAGGTATATGGTGGTTTAATAAGAAAATGTTGATATTCATAGAAACTAAAAGAGACGGCTATTTCCTTCACAATGAATTTATTGTTTTTGACTTTATATCCTTGCACGTCTATAGTTATAAAATCGTTTGCGCTCATTTTTATGTGTTATTCGCTTCGAGGTTAATTATAATCTAAACTAGTCTTCTAATTTCACCTGTAAGTGGAGTATATTCTACGAGCCGATCATGTATGAGAACACAGTATGCTGTTGTGTTTGTTGGTAAATTTTTGTTGGTTGTAAGTTCCACTTTGATATCAATGGGTCCCGTTTTAACAACTTCATTCTGATGTATTACATCGATCACAATAATTGGAGCCAAATTTGCAAATTCATCTCGCGATAACAATGGTTGAGGTTCCCGCATGTAATAGCTCTGTTGAAATCTAGCATACATATCATATAAAAGAGCGTAACGATCTCGACCAAAATTAACTTTTAAATCATCATATGGATATGTCTCAGAGTTAAGATGCACTTTTACATCTGACACATCACAATGTTGTACTCCAGTTGGAGTTTGAAAAACTATTAATATAAATCGAGGTCTTTCACTCTGTGGAGAAAGTTTCACATTCCACAAGTGGTGCACTCCTTGCGATAGAGTGGGATTAAAGTGACAATCCCAGCTTCGAAATGGTATTTTTAAACTCTGCCCAGCACTTATTATTTTGAGAATTTCCAATTTTGAAAAATCCGCCAACTGTATGTGAGGAACTTTCCACGTGATATTCAGAATGTTTAACAGAACTTTTTCCTTTGCATCAGTCGAGTAGACAGCATTCGAATCAGATTTTGAACGTAATAGTATAAGCTCATGCTTCGAATTTAAAATAATCTTATTAAAGTCTTCAGCAAATCCTAGAAGTATTTTAAGTGGTATGCAAAAATTAAAATAACCATTTTGAATAGATTGATCTTTCGTTGCAAACCATCCAGCATTTTTCAGCATTATGCTCTCATTATGATTTAATGAAACGAAATTCTTAATCATCGTTGTTATTCCTGTATATCGGGTGCGGTCAATTTCAATTCCATTGATTTCATAACGAATTTCATCAAATAAAAACGCTATGCAGTTGTTTTTCAAATTAATATTACTTGATTTTGTTCCATTGTCCAAGGTTACAAAGCCTTCAATATAAATGTAGCTATCACATGGCAACAGATAGAGGTCCTGATTTTGAATAGATATTCTAATTTCATCGTTATTTTTGTATGATTGTAAGTATGGTATATAACTATGATATTCTTTTTTTATAATGCTTTCATCATAGACGGGTTTTTGCAAAACATTTAAAACTTCATTCATGTCCTTTTTGTTTCTTTCACTTAACCTGTAGTCCTAATGATTTAAGGAATTTTTTATTGATTGCAGTCAGTTTTTTATTTTTTTCTCTTTTCGTTGATGACGATGATGTTAACGGCGTCAATGTTTCTTGATTGAATGACAACGAAGAAGTGATAAGACTTCCGAAATTCTTATTGTTTTTATTATAAATAATCATTTATCCTTTGGTCTTAAATGTAATCTAATAGTAATTGTTTCTCCACGAAAATTAATAAGACCACTGTTTTGATCAACAACGTTTACTGTAATCGAACTTATCTGTCTGACGGTCACAGGTAAATAAATAACATTTTTAGGAATTTCATCTAATTTATGCCCAGGACTAACATGTAGTGAAAATTCATGAAGTGTATGCGCTGGTGAGTTGTTAATATATGATCCGCTCACAATGTTACATTCAACACGTATTGCATTGATTTTTGTTATATGAATAGGCATGTCTGATTCATATGCCTTACCACCTTCTAAAATCTTCTTGCTAAATCCAAACAATGAACCAATACTTCGATTTTGACTAAAATCAATATTATCGTTAGATAAAATTTCTGTTTTGAGGGTATTGTAATTAGCATCAATGAAAAGTTCAGCCGATTTATCTATAGATCCATATTTTTCTCGTATATATTCAACAATATCCTGAAATTCGTATGAACCTATAGGAAGTTCGATCACCTCATTACCTATATGAAATAAATTATTATCCCAATCAATATTGGGTACTGAATTGTATGTATGAAAGTCTACCAGCCCACACTCATATTCCCTATCCAAATCGATTGGTGGGAAGTAATTCGTAGTGAGACTCGATGTATTTCCACTTAAAGTTAATGTTATTGACATATTCACGACTAGCTACAAAATGAAATAGAAAATTATAAGACAACGCTTTTGAAGAAAAATTTTTTATTGAATATATGTATGGATGTGTATGTGTCTGCGTGGTGTGTATGTATGTGTATATATAAATATTACAGTATACTATTTTTATTAATCCAAGAGTTATGTTCGTTTGAGAATCCCAACCATTTCACAAAAACTCGGTCGTCTCTTGTGCGTAGAATTTTTTCAACGAGGTAATTATTTAGATATTGCGTTTTCATCAGTTCATATTCATAGAATCCTCCCTTAATCGCATTTCCCTGATAATCCACCAAAATGTATGTAGTCGGATTTGTATGTTGAATTGTTTTAATTTTGAAAATTTCTGTTGTCCAATTTGGTGTGTAGCCTTTCTCAAAAGTATGTTTATATTTACTGATTCGCACATGATCACCAACAACAAGTTTCGGTTTGTCATATGTTTTCATGTTGTTGTAAGCCGAGTTTAATATAAGCTTTTCATTGGAGGAATTCACATTACTTGGACACATTCCAATAGTCCTATGTTTTGTGTTATTGTATTTCACAATCAAGTCCTTGTATGTCTTTAACCACCTGTATGAACCCGTATAGCTAAACTCCTTCCACATTAGACTCTTTAGGGTTCTGTTGAATCGTTCAATTATTGATGCCTTTACGATACTATACGTGGAATAATGATTGACATCATACTGGGTCATTAGATTTTGAAAGTTCCGATTAAAAAACTCTTTTCCGTCATCGGTTTGTAAATTCCTAGGTGATCGTTTATGCTTAACAAATATATTTTTCATAGCTTTTGTAACGTCAGAAGCAGTTTTAGTCTTAAGTGGTGCAACCCAAGCGAATTTGGAAAAAGTATCTATGATTGTTAGAAGAAAACGATGACCGCTATTAAATGTTGAATACGCACCCATTTCAACTAGATCTGCTTGCCAAAGATCATCTATTCCTTTTGTTATAACTCGTCGTCTTTTGAAGTTTCTACGAGCTTGTCTATGAAGCTCATCCACAATACCTCTCTTTTCGTTAACAGTACTCATTTCTTAACAGAATCTTTTTTTATTTTTTTAAAATTATTCTCCAACAATTCTATAGACTTTGGTTTAACAAATTGTTGAAAAAAATAATTTTCGATTCCTTTGAGTCTATCTTCAATATAGTTTCTATGTGATTCTGATTCCTTTTCGGTCTCTTGCCTTAATAAGTTAATAGAATTTGTAAGCACGTCTTTGTCCTGTTGATAACTCGCTGCTAGTCTTTCAATTTCTTCAGTAATTTTATTCCTCAACAGCGTATAGTCTTTTTGACCTTTCAATATCATCTGTTTCACATTGTTTGTAACAAATATCATAGAGGCGGCATCATTATCGTCAATGGGAAGTCCTACATTTTTTAGTCGTTTAAAATGAAGATTAATATTCCTGTCACGATCTAAATTAAAACCTAAAGCGTGTTTTAGTCTTTTATCAATAAGATGATGATGCGTTGAATTACCAAACTTGTCAACACCCATTTTTATACTGACTAGGCGTAAATTTAAACCTAGGCAATTATATTGCTTTCTCTCAATTCTTCAATGATAGACATAATTTCATTGTTATGACTCGTATGACCAGCTGATTGTGATGAAATCAAAAGTCGTAATCGATCGACTAGCTCATTAGGATTATCCCAGTATATATAATTTGTTTTTTTGAGATTTACTGTCATTAAACCAGATCCTTTTTTATTCTCATTCTGGAATAATGTTTTTATAATCTTTTTGTACTTGATTGCTCTAGTTCCTTTAATTTGTTCGTTTCTATTATGATGGCGTTTATGGGCATTTGTTTCGATTAAAATTTCCTTATATTCTTGTAAATCATTATCGGTATAGTGCTTAGGTGTTTTGTGAAACATCAATTCAACGAGACCTGGTGTGATAGACCAGTTGTTATCATTTATGGTAATCTCATTTGCTCCTAATTTCAAATCAGCGTTACCTAATTTCCATTTATCATTTAAATCTTTATATGGACCATATAATTTATCTAATTTATTATCCCTTTCCAACAGGGTTAAATCCAATGACAATGCTTGATTGCTTGAACCACCGCTTTCTTCACCCGATTGTGTATAAAAAGTGTAATCGTTAATCGTATCCAGTGTATCTGATTTATTTTTAATACTTTTTAAGGGTGTGCTTGTATTCGCTTTTACTTTTAGAAATTCAGCATCGAAGGGCATATTAATTTGATCATTATTTTGCTTAATACCTTCTACTAGTTTCTTGAGAGGCTTAGTGATAGGTTTAAAGGTATCCTCTAATAGCTCTTCTGTTACTAACCCCTGATTCTTGATACTATTAAATTTGTTCCTCAACACTCTCCTGGTGTTTATAACATCCTTTAATACTCGTTCTTTTTTACTCATTATCAGATTAGTCTATTGATTAGTTATTGATTAGATCAGATCAGATATATCAGCTTATTGATTAGATCAGATCAGATACATCAGCTTTGATGATTATCAGTTAACAGATCAGGTCAATTCTGCTTGAATAGTGTTTATATACTAATTTTAGAATTCTGGATAGTTCGCCATTTATAGATGAATAAAAATATCAAACCCTTTTCTATAACGTCCGCCATCTATAGGATCATCTTTGCTGATAACAAGAAATCCATAACTATCTTTCCAACATTCGCTGCACATATATAAAAAATCTTTGAAATTCATATCCGCACCTACATGATCATTGTACACATGTTTTGTATTCATCTCATCTTGCTTGAACATTATAATCATATTTGCATTGTCTCGTATCAAATGCTTTGGAATTCGTGTGTAAGACTGACATAAATAAAAAGCATCAATGTTTTTATGACGTCCCATACAAAAATATAACCTTATATTATTTTGCTTTTCGCAAGCCACATCATCGAAGATTATAATAGAATTCGGTTTTGCTGTATCTGGTGTTAGAACTTCTTCATTTTCAGAGAATGTATAATATCCCATACCCTTTATGGGTTGTATTAATTCTTGCAAGTACTTGTATTTAGGTTGATACAATGATTTTGAATAAATATAGATATTTTTGAACTTTAATCCATTTGGACTCTCTATTAAGCTCAACATAGCATTTGTTTTACCACAATTTGAAGGACCAACCAATAAAGCTCTAATTGTACTTGGTAAAAGAGAACTATGCCTCCTCTTGCTGTTGTTACTACTAGCCAAATCAATATTTCGCACCATCAGTGCATCATGTTGTTTCACGAAACGCATATTTACAACGACTAATTAAAACATATAACATTACATGACATATATTTAAGTGTATGCTTTTATCGATTTTTTTTCAGTCTGTATCGTACCTTTGTGTTAAAAAATGGCAATGGTTTATAGAAAATCAATCAGTCGTAATAGAAACGCTGTCGGAAGAGGTTTGCTAGATAAAATAATCAATTCTCTACCAATAGAACTTCATCTACCTGGATATCAATTTTGTGGACCAGGTACTAAACTTAAAGAACGTTTAGATAGAGGCGATAAAGGAATTAATCCATTAGATGCTGCATGTAAACAACACGACATTGCTTATTCTCAATCAAAGGACTTAAATAAGCGACACGAGGCTGATCAAATATTAGCGAACAACGCGTGGACAAGAGTCAAGTCGAAAGACAGTAGCTTAGCGGAACGTTCAAACGCATGGTTTGTGACTAATGCAATGAAGGCTAAAGTAAAATTCGGTATGGGTAATACTATGAGCAAGTTTAAGAAAACTAGAACAACAAAAAGTAAATGTGTAAAGAATATCTTCAATGAAGCTATACGAAAAGCTACAAAGACTTTACATAAACGCAAACCTAAAGACATTCAAGAGGCAATACAAATTGCTCGAAAGACAATAGGTAATACATTAAACAGAAAGAAATCATTAGTGCAAATTCCGCGTGTAATACCAATTCCTAAGATTGGAGGCTTTCTTCCTCTAGTGCCCATTCTATCAGCGCTTGGTGCATTGGGAGCTCTAGCAACAGGTGGAAGCTCCATTTTTAAGGCGATAAAGGAAACTAAATCTGCTAGAAAACAACTTGAAGAATCAAATCGTCATAATAAAACTATGGAAGCCATTGCTATGGGTAAAGGGTTATATCTTAAACCATACAAAAAGGGTTATGGTTTATTTTACAGTCCAGAATCAAAAAACTTTTAAGGAAGCTACCCAGACGGGCTCTTACCGATAGAGATTTGATGAAATACACCAAGTTTTTACCACATTTCAGAGGCGTTTTCATGCTTGATAATTTACCGAAACGATCATATCAAAGGGAATGTGGCATCGTCAATTTGGATTCTTCTCACGGTTCCGGCACACATTGGGTAGCGTACAATAAGAATAAGAATCATAAAGAATATTTCGATAGTTTTGGAAACCTGCAGCCACCTAAAGAGATAATCAAATATCTGGGTGGAAAAAATATTCAATACAACTATAGTCAATATCAAAACTTCGACTCTTTCAATTGTGGACATCTATGTCTGAAATTTCTGTACAATTTAAATAAGTAATATTAAATAAACGTTTTTTTTTAAATAATTTCTTTTTTATTTTTCATTCCGATTTTACAATCGTATAGATCATTTTTCAATAACTATTTTCAATAACATATTTTTTTTTTATTACGTTGAGTTCTTAATAATTTTTATGTGGGATGAATTACCACGGGGTTCTATGTATGTTAACGTATACCCCTTTTCATTTATGGCTTCCATTGTTTCCTTTGACATCTTGTTATATCTTGATGGAAGGAAAACCTGTGTGAAGAAAAATGTTGATTATTTTTTTATTTTCATATATATCTATTATGCGACTTACCTGGAACTCTACTAACTCGCATAAAATGCTATCACCATGTTTTGTTTTGCATACCCTAATACTTTCTATAGGGTACGCAAGCCCTCTAACTAGACTTAGAAGCTTAACCGTCTCCTTATTAAAACTGTATTCCAAGTCTTCAAGTTCCTTTAAGGGATCCATTGTGTTTGCGTGCGTTAAGGTTGGATTCAACAGACTGTGTGATGAATTTAGTCAAATTTGTTCATCTTTTATGAAGAATTCATTGAAGACTTCGAGAAGAAGACGTGGGACTATCCGGACCTTATAGCGCAAAGCAAAGCTATACTGCAGGAGGTTCTAGAGAAGCTAGACTTCCATAAGTATAGGGCATTAATATCGTTGCTACAAGCTATGGAAGCTATACTCAAGGCAGAGGGTTTCTATAGTAAACACATAGATAATATGTTAATTGAAACTGCTAGGTTTAAGTAAAAAAAAAAAAAAAAAAACAAAAAAAAAACTTATAAAATAAATAAAGAAAACCATTGAAACAAATATTTTTTGAATTTTTTCTTTTTAATTATTATTTATTAAAATCTCAACAGCTTTCTCTCTCCCACAATCTTTTCTTTGTATGTCTCTAAGAAATAACCATTTCATAAGTTTGTTTATATTTCTTGATATCAATCAATTCCACATCGGAACGGTATGTTGTATCTGCAGTCTTAAAAACTTCTATTTCACCATTGCTCAAAATTCTCTCACTTTCTATTTCACGATACTCAAAACAACTTATATTTAATGAACGTCTTACATAATTACTGTTATAAGTACATCGAATATTTAAAAATACAGCGCCATATTCTAATCTGAAGTGTCTGTAAAATTTATTTTCACTTTCAATTATTCCAGCTATATCTCTTTCTTTAAGAATCAAATCTTGCCTAAATGCTTCTATAGCTTCTTCAACAGTAAAATATTTAGCATCAGCTTTTTCTGTTGTTGTTGTTGGTGGTGTTAATTGTATTCCTACATCGTTTTGGGGGTTATTATTATCAACATCTAAAGATTCACTAGATCTCATCAATTGAAACGACAAATCAATTTTCAGGCTGTCATTATTAGGTAGTTGGATGCTAAACTGCAAGTTTCCTTTATTATTATCACCTAGGGTCGATAAATTGATTGGAATTGGACTAGCTCTTAAACAGCCCACAGCCAATGCACAAATTAAAATCACCGAATGAATATTTTTCTTCATTTTTCTTAATATTTAGTTTATTTGTAAGAGCCACTCACTGCAAGAAGATTGAAATTAAACTGATCACGACTTATTGATACAAGGCTTTTTATTTAATTATAGAATCGTTCATAGAGCAACATTAATTTCTTTGTATGTTTTATACGACTTTCAATCATGAAACACGCACAAGTATCTGGTTTATCCTCAATGCTATCATCTGAACACAGACTACATATAGTACGTTGGTATCCATTTATATATGTAGTGATGTAAATGTGTTTGTATTGGTTTAGTTTAGAGGCACATGTTGTAATCTGCTCTAAATGTTCATCCAATATATTTTCCTTGTGTTTAATTAAGAACGATTGAATTTGTTTCAAAAATTCTAAGCAACTTATGTATGCCATGATTTTTTATGTATTTTTATTAGTCAATACCAATAGCTTATCTAAAAGGTCTATGTCATCTTCATCGATATCATCAATATCATTAAATACACATGATTCTTGAAAACGATTTATATACTTTATACGTTTAGCACCATCATACGAAACACCTAATAGAGTTATTGATCCACCTTTTACTGCTATTTTAACGTGATCATTAACATTATATTCAAACTGTACTGATGATAAAAAATTCGGCTGCGATTCCCCTCTACGCTGGCTTAGCAACAGAGATTCATATCCATCTTCTACTGTGACATGTACTGTTAAAGATAATCCAATCACATCCACTCTTATTATTCGAAAATATCTCCATGATGATTGACAAACACAATATTTATCTCCCGATCTTATCGTTTGAATCCAAAACATACTCTTCTGTGCCCACACAAACGACACGGCTTAGGGCATTTGCAATTTCTATTGTACAAATTTATTATTACAATCCTAAGCATACTGAACATCAACCGATATATTCCCACCTATTTATATTGTTTTACACACATCCTAATGTATCCATCTCTTTCATATAATCTATTAAATCATTCAATCTATCTCATTCATATAAGATCAAAAGCCATTTACGATCATGTCTATTCATGTTAATATTCTTAACACACAAAGGCCACTGACCGCAAAAAATACTCCCAGAACACACAACTCATATTCAACATTACGCAACCATATGTATATCAAATGTTACGCAACGCTGAGAATATGAGTCACTGACCGCACAACAGCCGTCAACTAGGTCACTCGCAACCTCTTATCAATTCAACCACCAGCTCAAGGTCCCCGAACAGTCACAAACAGCACACGACAACTTCTAATTGGACTCTACTGATAAGAAAAACCACAACGAAACGACCACAACTTTCCTGGTCCAGAACCATCCAAATATAACTACTGGTGTGAGCAACAAGAACGTGATCTTCGTCGATGCCGCCATCCACGCTCGTGAATGGATCGCCCCCCCAGTAGCCCTCTACATCATCAGCCAGTTGGTTGAGAACTTCCAGGAGAACAAGGCTTTGTTGAGCACCTACGATTGGGTCATCATGCCAGTGGTCAACGCCGACGGTTACGAGTACACCCACACCACCAGCCGCATGTGGAGGAAGACAAGGCAGCCAGTCACCAGTTCGTGCACCGGTGCCGATCCCAACAGGAACTTCGACTTCCACTGGGGAGAGGTTGGTGCCTCCAGCTTGTCCTGTGCCGAGACCTTCAAGGGAAAGACCGCCTTCTCTGAGCCCGAGACTCAAGTCTTGAGGGATCAGCTCCTGTCGCTCAAGGGACGTGCCAAGTTCTACTTGACCCTCCACTCCTACGGAAACTACTTGCTCTACCCATGGGGATACACTTCGTAAGTAGTTGCCATCGCCCTTCTAGATGATCACAGTTTACTGATCGCGTATTTCGTTTCAGAGCTCTTCCCAGCACCGTTGCTGACTTGGATGAGGTTGCTAGCGCTGGTGCTAAGGCAATCAAGGCCGCCACTGGAACCGTTTACACCGTCGGCAGCTCCACCAACGTTCTGTACGCCGCTGCTGGTGCCAGTGATGACTGGGCCTTCGGCGTTGCCGAGATCCCAATCTCGATCACCATGGAATTGCCAGCTGGTGGCACCGGATTCGATCCCACCGCTTCCCAGATCACACCTTTCGCCACTGAGTCCTGGGTCGGTATCAAGGCTATGGCCCAAAAGGTCATCGCCAAGTACTAGAGGTGAAATGACACGTGTCAGCCGTCTGGGCATTGTGAACGTCATGCGTTGAAAATAAAAGATTATGTGAGATTATTGCGAGATAATGGTTTTTGATTGCTTTGGAAATGGGGCTTCTTTGAGTTCATGTGGGGATAAGGTTGTCTTGATGAATCGACTTGTCGGCTGTGTATTCCACACTGTGTCCCATCGCAACCATGAGAGTTCCGCCGAAGAAATCTCCCTTCACGCTACAAAACTTCCGATTTCAATCTTTGAATTGACTTCGCCATCCACACAGCACAGAGGGCCTCAGAGAGAGTGAGAGAGTGTCTTCCTTCTTTAAGATCATTATCTACCGTTCGGAAGGAAGTTGACACCAATACATTATCTCCGTCTTCGAATTCAATAACCTCCACCCACCGTTCGAGTCCATTGTGACCAGCTCACCCAACGACGACGACGCCACCGACAAACGCTTTCATTTCATTTTCGCAGAACTTGTTGCACGCCATTCATTAACTGTGAAAGCTCCCAATAGGCGCCTCCTTGCGTTGCCCGACTTCCGACCGCACAAAGAAATAGAATAAAACCCCACAAAGGATGATGTGATTTTTGATAAAATCTCCAGAAGCTGCATATGCACACCACACCACACCAAGCGGAGCAGTGGCAGCGCCTCCGTCCGCTCGCTTCGGCATGAAACTCAACTCGAGTCCTTTGTCCTCTCGACGACGAAGGCTCTGCGCATTGTGTTCCCGTTTGTTATTAGTTTTTTACGAGACTTTTATCCCAGCCATTGTTTGTGATCCGGTTTTGTGTGCGAATGGATGTCCCCTCTCGCACTCTTCCCATACTTAACGGTATGAATGAGAAATAGGTTATATCAAATGGATATGATGATTTCTCGATGACCGAGCGGGTGAGAGGGTGAGCCTCCCTCTTCAGCACACACACACACAGCAGTGCAGACGGCGCACTCGCTCGTGTGCAAAGCTGCACACAGGAACAGCTCGGAAACTTGGACGTTTCGCTGTTTTGAATTTTGGAAAATTTATTGAAAAATGTTTGTTGTGCTGTGTAAAGAGTGCGCCTGCAGGGGATAATCAAAAACAATGAATAGACAGAAAGTTTTTGTTTTTTGTGGATCGGTTTTAGTTTCGAAGGGCGTGGGGGGGGGGGGATGATGAGTTGGGCAAGATTTCCAGTGAATAAGGCATCTGGCAGTGACTGGAACAGCCGCCATTCAGTGTGCGACTTAATTGTTTGACAGAAACGAAGTAGTCCCCTTCGTTGGCTTTTAAATTTAAAAGAGTTCTGAATTTAGACAATGAATGGAACCTGGTTTGCGATTGGAATAAACTGGGTCTGCGAGGATTTTTGGCGAAAGTATGTCGCTCGTTAAGGTGTTTGGCCGAAACAGAAATCAGCTGTAGAGCTGATGTGGGGGTTTTGACACTTTTTGGAGCACAGGAGCATCAGTTGTTGAACCAAGTGATGATGAGAGGTATTTCAAAATGGACGTCAGGTAACTATCTGTTTATGCACGGCTCCAAGCAGAGGTGTGGTCCCAACTAAAAGCCCAACAGAATTGACTTAATATAACTTAAGAACTAAACGGAAAGTATTTCAAACTGTCAATAATTGAAAATTCCAACTCCAACTGTCATTTATCTACGTAAGTTATGATTGATATCTTGACCAATTAAGTAAGCGAAACTTAACGAAACACAACGAAACCGGGATAAGCCATTATTTGGTTATTCTGGTCACAGTTTATCATTCTTCTGTATGTTATTTTTGCCAACATTAATTAAACGAAACTTAACGAAACTCAACGAAACCGAATAAAGCGGTTGTTTGGTTATTCTGGTCACTGTTTATCATTCTTATGTATGTTCACGTTGCCAAAACTAAGTAAACAAAACTTAACGAAACTTGACGAAGGTGCCTGTTTGGTTGTTCTCGTCAGAGTTCATCATTTCTGTGTATGCGCTCGATTAGTTAAACTTGATAACCAAAACCTAAACAAACTCGACTAAAACGAAAGAAGTGTCTCTTTGGTTGTTTCGGTCACAGTGGATCATTTCTGAATATACGCTCCAATTCCAAAACTAAGTAACCGAAACTCAACGAAACCGAGAGAGGTAATTCTGGTCACTACTTATCGTCCTTGTGTATGTTCTCGTGGTGAAAACTAAGAAACCAACACTTAACGGAACTCAACGAAACAGAGATAAGTGATTGTTTGATTATTCTGGTCACAGTTTATCCTTCTTCTGTACATTAATGTTGACAAAACTAAGTAACCAAAACTTAACGAAACTCAACGAAACCGAGATAAGTTGTTGTTTCGTTATTCTTGTCACAGCGTCGTCTTTTTATATGTTCTCGTTTGCCAAAATTAAGTAAATAAAACTTAACGAAACTTAACGAAACCGTAAGAAATGCTTATTCGGTTACTACAGGCATAGTGTATTATTTCTGTGTATGGGCTCATTGTCAAAACAAAGTAACTACAAATTAACGAAACTTAACGAAACGGCGCGAGGTGGTGGTTTCGTTGTTATGCTCGAAGTGCTTGATTTCTGCGTACATTGACTTCTTGCGTACATTAGGGTTGAACCTTAATGCGGGAAGACCCCTATTATTCATGAAATATACGCGGTCTCGGTAGATCCGCCTGTGAAATCTCTGCAGTGTATCAATCCGCCTGAAGTTCATCCGATAGATGACCTGTAACTATTGCATTAACCTTATGTAGACATCTAACCTGCTCTGTGCGAGAGACATTGTCGGCTATCTTTGCGTGTTGAGTGGGGGGGGGGGCCCTGAGATACTTTTTTTGTATCGTTTCGGAACGAGTGTAGGGCACAAGACGGAGGATAGCACAATCTGCTGCTTCAAATTCCAAAGCCAGTGGGACATTAGAACAACACCCCCTCTCCACCTCCCGACATCACGACCTGGAATCTTCTTCTACCAATTTGGTGCACCATCAAACGACTCAAGGAATCAAGTGAAATATGCAAATAATTTTTCACACAATCAACCATCGCATCATCAGTGTGATCTTTGCCCCCGCCGCTGCCGCCGCGTTTCAGAGACAAAACTGCGAACTGGAAAAACCATGAACCGCAGCACTTTAATTCGTTCGCCTTGCAAAGTTTTTCCTGCGAAATTTCGCGTCCTGTGCCATACCTCCCCTCCTCCCCCCACGGCGACACGTACAGAGACTAGAAGAGCGTGTAGATCTCCTTGCGGCATGTTAGTTGCATGTTCATTTCTATTCCTCGATACCCGCTACGAACATCCTTCGTCCTGTTTTTTTTTTCTAAGCCCCTCCCCATGCTCCACCCTCCCTCCAACCCCGCGAACGGTCGTCGTTTCACTCGGTGGGTTATGTTTTATTTGAAATAATTGTTGTGTGCTACTGCTCGCCGACTTTGCTCCTCAAGGACTAAATTATGTGTCTGTCTGTGGCCGCTGCGAATGAATGTGCGAATGCATGCCGTTGTCTGTTCGTACAATTCGGCGGACAGGCTGGGGGAAGAATGGGACGCGGGTTTATTTTTTGTTTGTGTTGTTGAACGGCGTTCCTGTGTAATGAATGCAATTTTCAAGTTTTCTGCTCTCATTATCGCCACATCAGGAAGCGAGCTCTTCGAAGCAAGAAGCGCTGCTTCCCAAACGGGTGTTGGCACAACACAGAGCGCGCCTAGCAACACCCCTCATCATCGTCGCCATGCACGTCGCCCGCCCGGTCCCGCCCCTCAGATGCAGTGCAACACTTTAATTTAACTGGCGAAACCGGTTCCGATGGATGTGGTGTGTAATCCTTTATCCCTTATCCTTTATCCGTGTTCATTATTTTTATCTTCAAATGGAAGAAAGGAAAAGTGTAAATTATTCCGCACATCCAATCAGAGGGATTGCAATTTAGTTGGGCGCCCATGCTACCGCCGCGCCCGGTTCGGAGGGCGGCTAGCTATGCAAAGGAGGATACGATATGAACTCGTAGTTTGCATTGTTTTTCGTTGAATGTACTTCCTGTGGCGGTCCTTCGTCCTTATTCTATCTATTATGCCATGTGATGAATTGTACAAATGATTGTACGAGTGATTATGTATGCGGGCTCCTTTCCTCCTTTCTTTTTAAGGACGCGGTGTGCATTCATTTGAATTTGTGCTTTCGATGGTGATGGTGGTGGTGGTGGGATGGATGCCTGCCTTGGATGCAGAGTGATGTAGAGGAGCACGACATGACATGGTTTTTGGAAAATGTTTTTTTAATCAATTCGCTAATATGGAAATGTGAACACTTGATCCTTCGGTATTCAGCGTAACAATGAACGACAAAGGATGTGTGTCTCTCGATCTGGCATGGAGTGTGCCAGGAGTGTGAATATGCAGCGACAGGACACTTAACCGAGTTCTGAGCTCTTGAGGTGTGGAAGTCTAATGGATTGAATATTTATTTTTCACACAGAAAACTTTGTTACTGTCGGTGGTCTGATGTGCAGACGCGTGGAGGATGAGAGAGGTGGAGGCTAGGGTGAGGAATAAGCTCGTGGAGGCTTTCTAGTCAGATGGGCATTTTCCCAGCAGATGTGCAAGGAGGGCTGAGAATATTAATGGCTTCAGATGGGTCGATTAGAAGAGAATACCTGCAAAAATAACCATCACATGGGCGTTCAATAGGAGGTGTCATTTTAGATTTAGAGTCATTCTTGTGTTGCCGCAACTCACAACACACTCACTCAGCCCTTAGTTTCGACAACAACCGCTAGTGTTGTGCTTACTCTGCCTAGTTCCTCCTAAGATCAGCATGAAGAATGAGAGAAAGAGAGAAAATGCTGCGAATATGTACCGGATTAACCTTCGACAGCGACCGTCAAAGGCACCACAGTAACAATAAGCTTTATGACTAGGCACCCTTTATCCCCTTGCAACATGGTGACACTGTTCAGAAAGCAGCTACTGGACATCAAGAACCGTCCTGATGAGGCCATCAATCAAATTGAGAAAGACAATCCCCAGGAAAAGCTACCCAAACGCGCTAAATCAGCTAAACGAGCAGAATTTTCCAACGGCGTCGAGCATCGAACTGCATGGATTCTACCAGAGCAGCTATAGCAGTCACTATTGAGGCTGAATCGGCTACCACACGACCCCCCATCCCAAAGGGACCATCATGGACACACGGATCTGAACAACTCGATGTAAATTAAAATCTTCTCCGCAAGATTTCTTAAAAATCAACCGTTCTCTGCGTGGTCTACAATGATACTGTAGAACTAACACGAAAAATACTTATACTCTAATGCGGCAATGGGATTGGGAAAATGGGACGGGCACGAATGCAGGTTTCGGATGCGCCGCTCTATCGGGTGTGTCGGGTTGGTGGAGTTGTTGTTGGCATGGGCGATTATTGTGCTCGGGCAAGGTGTTGGATGACGGTTGCCGTTGCGAGAAGTTTTGCAACGTGTCATTAACTTGTACTTCTAAGGATCAGATGACAGACAGTCACCAGTAGGCAGCACAGCAAGGCGGCAGTATCAGCCTTTTTTAACTTCGGTGTCCATGTTGATAACTTGATCTTGTCTAGATTCTCATCCATCATCATCTGTCAGTGGTTGAATGGATTAAGTAAGTTGAATGGTTTGAATGAAAGGATTTACAGCACAAAAATGTTTCACATTTTTCTCAAAAATCATTCCCACCACAACATCTTCCCCAAATTCCCAATCGGGACTTCCTCACACTTGTTATTTTCCCCTCAGAGGACGCGGGCCTTTTCCCTTCATGATCTTTGAGCTCACGACCGGATTTCGTTGTGCGTTGCAGTGCGGCGTTCTATGCAAGAAAATGCTAGTCGCAATCTTTTGATTGCTGTGACGCACGTTCACTTCTGGCGTCTGACCTCTAGGTCTTGACTTAATCGACTAACACTTAAAACACTAGCAGATCTGAAGGCGGCCTTCTTCAAATCAAAGATGCGATGGCCATAATCGAATGATTCTAAACATTAGTAGCATCCTAAGGCGCCTTGGTGCTCTGGCTACTAAAGCTACTCTGCAATTTTAATTACAGATTTAATTTTTTATTATAAATAAATAAATAAATAAACATTAGTAATCGAGATATTTTAATAATCGAATGATCACTCGAGATGGGCGTGTTCGAATTATTCGAATGACAATCTATTAGTATCTACAACATATCGATTCTCAATTCGCTCAAATGACTACTAACTCATTCGAATGACTAGTAGGTAACCAATTACTAACTAACAAAAGATAGCTCGATAAATGCCTCACTTCAGAGCGAGAACAAGTAACAAATAGTTCTCGTCGAGCAATACTAATCGGGAAGACCAGAATGAAAAAAAAAACACGCAAAGGAAAATAACTCAAATATTATTCCATCTCTCGACTCATTAAAAAAAATTGAATGCAATGTACGAATGGTATTGATGAGAGACATTAATTGAGTAAGTTGGTTAGTAGTCCCCCTGCTATTGCATTCTCCAGCCCACTTAGACCATGTTGGTCCATTGTGATACCCATAGTCAGACAACTACCACTGATTGACTACTCCAGTGACAGTGCAGTTAATTTGATCCCAACTGCAAATGGTATATAAAAATAATATTATGGGTGACGCTACAGCACGTCGAGGAATACTCTTTGAGCATTGTCAGTGGCTCGAAAGAGGTGGAGCCGTGAATTAACAAAGGTGGTAAATTCGGGTATCGAACCTGGCACCCTCTGCGTAAGAGTCGACGCTCTTACCCACTACGCCACGGTGACCCACCTGGACCAGATTTGAAAACAAAAAAAATCGAACCGCTGACCAGGCGAAGGCACTCAACCAACTGCTCCAGCCAGACGTCAGTTAGTTAGTAAATCAGAAATTAGTTAGTATTACTAGTCATTCAAGTGATTTTGATAATCGAGAGGTTCTCGAAGTGTATTAATCTATTATCACTCGAATTTTCATTCGAATCGTAAATCACTACTTTCACTCAAACATGTACGCTTCTGGCTTCATCGCATATTATGCCTGCTTGAACTCTCTGTCAAGCCAAAGGTGTTTTCCTTGATAGTGTCGTTCAGTTAATCAACTCATTAGTGACAGCTTCTTAAATGGCTACTTGACAACGTCTCGAATCATCGCCGATTGTTTGTGCAGGCGGCGACGAACTTACAGTGATATTCTGGAAGACTTCATCAGCAGTAATCTTATCCTGATGTTCGACGAATCCGTTGTGCTCTCGAGACCTCAATTTCGCTACAAAGCACAGTGGTCCCGCAGTGGAAATAAATACCCAAAGTGACATATTTTTTCCCGGCAAAATGGTTTATGTTTTTCTATTCTACAAACATGAGAACCTAGAAAGCCAACATTTTTTTTACTTTGGATCATCCGTTTGGCTGTACCATTAGCTCAAGGTTGGGACTTTGAAAATTACAAAAATTGACGTATTTTTTAAGCAAATTTGATGTGCCATATTTCCTAAAATTATGTACATTGGAACCTAAAGTAAATTTTTTTAAAAAAGGTCATACATCTTGCTTTCAAACTGCGTTTTCAGTTTTTTCATATTGCTTACCAATTTTTTAAACCAGTAAAGGCACATTTTGAGAGGGCATTTCAATGTTTGATGGACTATAACAAAAATGCTCCAAGAGTCTCCAAAGGGAGACCAACTTTTTCTGAAAGCTAAGAGTATTGTCTATCAATGCTGAAGAGAGACCACTAGAGACCCCTTTTGATCACTTTGGGAGTACGAGGCATTTAAGTGAAGCAATGTCGTGCATTTTTCGGCATTTTCAAACGATTTCCCTTGTAATGCATGTATTGTGCAAACGCTATGCGAGATGCCGAGGATGTTTTTATAATTGTGAATTAGAATTCGTTGGGACATAAAATTGTTATAATTATGAAACTAATTGCGTTTATCTTGTCTTGTTTGCGGTGTCATGAATGCATGTCGCAATGGGGCATATCTATTTCTGACTTTCGTGGCAATGTGTTATCGGAGAATGTGTTACCGTCGGATAAAAGAGGAAGACCACATAAAGACTTTGAAGAATGCTGTGATAAATCAAAAAAAGGAAGTCCAAGAATTGAAATCCTCCACATCGCAAAAATTAATAAATGCTGCTACTGATGCTCCAACGTGTTCCCACAGGTCAGTTTTCAGTCCTGATGAAGCCTTGGCTTTAATAATTCAAACAAAATTAAGCAAATACCAATATGAAGCAACAGATGACATTGGGCATTCAATATTGCCGACATTTAAGCAGGTCCTGAAGTCTAAAATACAGTGCTACCCAGAAAACATCCAAATTTCAGAAACTGATGCCCAAATCTCACTTCAGCAATTACTTGACCATACAGCAACCAGAATCATTAGGGCTGTAGATTGTGGCGTTTTCGAGTCACAACAAAACTTCAGTCTAACCCTTTCGACTAAGTGGGGTTGTGATGGATCTTCGGGACAAAGTGAATTCAAACAAACGTTTTCAGACTTGGATTCAGTGTCATCCGATTCATATTTGCTCATGACATCGTTGGTACCGCTGCAGTTGACGGAATCGGATGAAAGTTGTGAAATTTCGAAAAATTCTCGACCTTCCTCAACACGTTACTGAAGGCCAGTGAAGCAACAACTTAAAAATGAAAGTATGGACCTAGTACGAGAAGAAAAAACCAGAATTGAAAATGAAATTCAGAATTTGCGGGAATCAATTATAAAAGTGAAATGGACCGTTATTAAGTAAGGCATGAATTGCACTCACGATGGTAGATAGCAAAGTAGCACAGGCTGTGACAAACACGTCTTCTGCGCGAAACCATCAGAGATGAATGATTTGAAGTTACTTAGAGCAAGACCAAGAAATCAGGAAGCTCTAAGATTAGGAATTTCACCCTTGCACGCTCTCATCCGCTTTATGGAATACTTGCTACATGTGGCCTACAATTTGGAGTTTAAAGCTTGGAGAACAACAAAAACGACACAGCAGAAGTTCATACAAAAAATGGGTATTAAAGTAGATTAGATATAAAGCAAGGATTTGGCACAACCAACGATGGGAACACATCTAGAAGATTTTTTTAAGACCCATTATCAACAGCAGAAATAACGGAAGTAGATGTGCAACTCATAAAAAGATTCAGTGTTATCCTGGAGACAATATGCAGCAATTTTTGGATTGACCCCGACAAGTTTGGAGCTTATGCCCAGGAAACCGCTACAATGGCTACAAATTTATATCCCTGGTATTATATGCCAGCAACAGTGCATAAAATTCTGTTCCACGGGGCAGAAATAATATCATGAGCAACATTGCCCGTCGGATCATTGTCAGAGGAGGCGCAGGAAAGTCGGAATAAAGACTATAGGCACTATCGCATTAATAATAGTAGAAAATGTTCTCGTTCGGCAACAAATGAAGATGTTATTCATCAAATGTAGGTATCATCTGATCCCTGGATTGCGTATTTAAGGCCTGAACCAAAAAAAAAGATTCGCTGCCACTTAGTACTGAAGCGCAAGCCTTATTACACTGAATTGCTTAGTTTTTTTTTATTCCAAAAAAAGTGTACGTTACCAAAACTTATAAAATTGAATTTATATTAATAAACAGTGATTACAAATTTGCTTTAAGTCCCACTTTCGAGTCATAGACAATAATAAATAATTATTTTATGCATTTAAACAAAAAAAAAGTGTTTTTTTTCTCTTTTTTTAACTTAAGATTACTCCGTTAGCTTATGAGATACACCAACCATTTTTGAAACATAATAAGATCTCGTAGTACTTGCAAATCTCGTATATTTCAAATTTCATTAAGATCGGTTAACGGGTTCAAAAGTTACAGATTTATTTCCAACTCTCCCATACAATGGGACCACTGTGCGGCGTCTTTTGTTTGTCAAGCCTGCTTGGCAACAGGTTGCTTGTGCTTGGGTTTGGGCAAACTGTACACGAACTTTGTGGACTAGGAGATAAGTTTGTCTTCTCCTATCTATGATGCATCCACTTAGAGACCTGTGTCTATGCATGCATGTTTATAAACATATTAAAATGTTTATATGCTGCTACTGGAGAGCATGTCACTCTCGGCGGAGCATTGCTTTATTGTGGTTTTTGTCAGAACCCTTCGGTCAGCTGAAACTACTAAAGTTTAAATTTAGGCAAATCTCCACTATCGAGTCCAACCCATAAGAAGTTATGCCAAAGTGGAACCCCCCAGAGGTCACCTAGCTGATCGAATTGCATTCCACACCCGCTTCGGAAGTCGTGAGTATGGGGCCAATTGCACCACATGACCAAACCATGAAAGCGTCGCTCTTTCCTTTCGAAGAAGCAACTGCTTGAGTGCCTCATGCACACGAGACACAGCACGGGAGCTTACTAGTCTCACGAACTTATTGCATAAAATTGCGTACAGCAGTCGCTGTGGGTGCTTCATTTCGGCCAAAACTTCTTTTAAAAAACGCAGTGCTTGGGCTACACATGAAATAATTTTCAATATCTTCCAACCTTGTTGAAGCGCACAGCAGCGACTCCTATCGTTCCTCCGAGGGATGATACTGACTTTCTGTCAAGTGTCAACCTATGATTTAAAAAAAAACACTAGTGGGGCACCCTGTATGTAAAGATTCCAATCACAATCTAGAAAGAGACAACAAATTAACACCACCCACTATGCATTCAGGCAGCAGAAACATAACCGACATGTTCTCTTGTGTTGCGTCGAATGTTCAGAATGATTGCAATGAGTCTTTGGAGATATAATGAAAGGCAGACGCACCAACTTATGCTCCCACAGCAAGACCCAAAGGAAAATCGGGTGAAAAAGGACTGGTCTTAAGAATCGCCAAAACATCGCCTAATGTGTAAATCCCCGGCTACAACTCCAATGGAAGATAGGTCTAAATACATATAAGCCCATCTAAGTCAAGGTGAAAGCTACTAACAACCAACCAGACTCGTGGTGGTTCATAGTCGGACATCCTCAGGGTGCCTCATATCCACTCAGTGGATAAAGCGGTTTTCTGCACAATATTTTATGACACCTCAGCATATCCAAATCCGGGCTTCTTTCCCAAAAAAAAAATACCCCAACTGCTGCCAATCACAGCCGAATCGATTCTGATACATCCCTCAGACCGGATGTGGATCTGCAGATTCACCTGAACGTTAGCCTCTCGAATCCTATGAATTATACAGAATTACTCCTCGCAGTTGAGGCAATTTTGGGCCATCCTCAGTGCCGATTGGATTCCGTTCCCTTAGCGGATCGGTGTGAAGTGAAATATCTTCAGCCGCGAAATGAAATCGGATACAACCGTCACTCCACTCCGCGCTCTCACCGATACCGACTGCCATTTCATTTTGTTTGAGTCTTTTAATTCACTCTCTCGGTGGCAAATTAAATCCATAAAAAGGTGTGTGTGGTGTTTAAATAATATTTCGCGTTTCATTTTATTACAGCCCCTCACTGCGGCAGCGAATGGGGTGGGCGTGGGGTTAGCCACCCCTTCTTCCGTTCCGCGTGGTGGATGTGACGTGAGTCCTGCGAAATTGTATCTTATGCATGAGATGGGATTTGCCACGGCGGCGCGCGATGTTTAATCCACGAATTCATATTCATTTCGGCTGCGGACGGGGTTGAGGGAGATCCTCAACCAATGTTGAGAGTGTGTAAATTGAAAGTAGTAGCACGCCGGGGAACGGCAGGCTTACAGCTCCGTCTGAGGGGTTGTTATTTTCGTGAAATTTAATTTTCCGAATTAGCAAGCCAAGGGTGGCATGGTGGCTTTGTGCGTCGTTTTTTTCTCTTTTTTCGAAAGAACGTCGGATGTGATTAGATTCTAAGCAGAAATTCATCAGTTTATGGGTTGCTCGAGCATCTAATCGCAGCGCTGGATAAATGGAAGATTGCGTTCGGTTTGATTGTGTATTTGGGAGGGGGAGTGGGGATGGCGAGGTGGGATGCCTTTTGTTGGGCAGTTTTAATTAAGCTCAAATACAATAGAGCGAGTGTCTGCAGCGGAGCTCCTAAGGCGATTGTCCTTTTTCATTTGGATTTAATGAGATATCCCGGAAAATAGGGAACCCAATGAGGCGACTAATTTTGTTTTCTTTTAGAAATTCATTTTGCATTCGGTTCCTTGCTGACACAAGCACAAAGCTGAGAAAAGAAGATTGAGGGCAGTGCGCCCAGGAACGCGTTTATTGGAACGATAACCGCTTAAGCAAAGGATAGCTAGGAGGATCGAAGGGGGGGTCGGCGAACTCGACTGTAGCTTGAGGAGACCATTGCTCCATCAAAGGATTTTGACACGCAGCGAGAGCGTGTAATTTCACTCAGGTTAGAGGCAGATGTGTGGGATTGTTGGTGGTTCAAGTCCAAGGTGCAGCACGGTCTGTTTCATTTCTCATTTACTGCGCATTTGCCTTGGTGACCGGAAGGCAGGTTCTATTTTAGTCCTTGATACAGCAGAGCTTGTGTCGTGTATTATTGTTTTTTTGTACACTCACTTTTGACTCTGACTGTATGTCTCGCGTATTGTGAGCAGCTTACCATCCAAATGCTTGTTCTACAAAAAATATAACCGCCAGTAGTACCAGTGGTCTTGTATTTGATATAAGATTCCCATGTGGCCGCTCATAAAATTCAATCCACTCAAGAACTCAAAGCAGCTAACCAAGGAAACTGTAGAGCTAGCGCCTGAAAATTACGACTATTTCTTCAATTCACGTCCCAGTTTTTGCATCTGTTTCCGAGGCTACCAAGTTAACCTTACGTACCAAAAATGGAGGACCAGTTCCTTTTCTGTAACCTCTACGACAGGAGGTCAGATCCAATGATCAGGTTAAGGAGATGGCTAGGTTATCTAGAGCGGATGGAAACCAATGCTCCGGAAAGTCTTTGAATCCACCCTAGAGGGACAGCACAGTAGGGGAAGACTGAGTCGCGACTCAGGTGGTGCACGCAAGTGGACAGGGAGATCAACCAATTTTGAACTGGAGGCGAGTTGAGACCCAGGTCCACCCTGGACTGTAGCGTCACCCCGTAAGTAAGTAAGTCCCAGATTTTTTTTAACGACTGGATGGCGCAGTTGGTGGAGTGCCTGCCCCTGGTTAGCGGGGTCTCGGGTTCGATCCCAGTGAGATCAAAGTTAATACGCCTTTATCTGGTTTTCAAATCTGGTCCAGTCACCATTTGCCGTTGGGATCAAATAAACGGCACTATCAGGAGGAGTAGTCAATTAGTGGTAGTTGTCTGACTAGGGTAACACAATGGACCAATATGGTCTAAGTGTGCTGGTGAATGCACTAGCAGCCCGCCTACCTAACCTAACCTAACCAAAGTCCCTTATTTTGCGCGAAATGTGTCAAAAGATAAAATTGGGCTCTCTCATAAGTTTCCCGCAAGCACACTCTCGTGGGCCTCCGCTGCCCATAGTCAGTTAAGGAGCCTTACAATGCACCCGCAGAACCGAAAATTGTTTTGCTTTGTTAGGCCACGACCTGTCCTTGGCAAAAAATAGGGTGCGTATATACAAGGAGATCCTGCTGACTGGAGCTTTGGATGCTGTATTTGGCCAAACAATGCTCTGGCTCTTTCGCCGCTATCCATAAAGAGAGATGGGAACTCGTACAGATTTACTCAACCGCCTTTCACGTTAGCAGCCGCCAGCGTCGTCTCAACCTATTCCTCCTTGACTGCAACAACTAACGAGGGATAAGTATCCTCGAGTGTGTAAATTGTAGTAGCTATAAGCTTGCCATTCCCCGGATTTGTAAGCCTGCCCATTCCCCTTTGTTGTAATACGCCGGGAAATGGCAGGCTTACAGCTCCGTCTGAGGGGTTGTTATTTTCGTGAAAGTTAAATTTTCCGAATTAGCAAGCCAAGGGTGGCATGGTGTCGTTCTCTGTACTAGCCTGAAGTCGTTTATAAATATTCTGATAAGTCCTTATCAGCGTAGCTTCAGACCAGGAACGAATGGAAATAGCTTCATCATCGATCAGACCTTCACATTGCGGCAGAACCTAGAACAAACCCAGTAAATTCCAATCGACACCCACTACCTAATAGTCCATAGAGACGAGCTACATAAAGCCTTCCCTAGTCTTGACATTCCTGCAAACTCGTCAGGTTATGCAGGCTGACGATGGAGAATTCTCGCTGCTCCGTCAAGATCGGTACTCATCGAGACTCTTAATTTCAAAAAGGAATTAAACAAGGCGTGACTTCTTTAACATCGTCCTAGAGTGTAGGCACGAGCGTGCAGAGATCCACATACAGCATACAGCAGTGATTGTTCGAACACTGCGAGCCGTCAATGAAACGTTCGCTGGTATTGAATCGAAGGCGGCTAAAATTCGGTTAGCGGTGAGAAAGGGAAATGGAAAGAAAAGGTAACACAACCCATATCCGTCTGTGACTGAAAGAGGTGAGAGCTCCTCTCTCGAGGGATCAAGCTAACTTTATAAAAGACCTTGATCCCACCCGGCTGTGATCAGGTGTACGCCGCGAAGACTTAGACAACCTCAAAAAGGATGTTCTTGGTCTCTTCGATAGAAAAGTTCTGCGTGGGATTTTTGCTCCTTTGTGCGTGGACGGTATTTGGAGGAGCAGATTGAACCACGAACTGTGCAGCCAAAAGATCCTAGTCTAGATGATTTGATGGATGATTGAGAATGGATCAACTAGATTCTCGTGGTAACAAAGTAGGCTTACTCTTCAGTGAGGCAACAGTACGCAGATTAGGCTTTACCTTAAATACTCATATTCACGGTCATAAAAATATCGACTTCCCCACTATGGCGATTTGGGATTCGGGTTGATTGGATTGTTGCCTTGAAGTTTTAACATCGCGAATTGACGCCACTTTATTTTACTAGTGATTCTCCACAGCGTAGTTGCCTCGTCGGTATGGATCGTAATTCAGTTGCCTATCAATAGCTGAACCCTTCTGATTTGACTTTAATTTATAAGGCGTACATCCGCCCCAAGCTTGAGTACAACGCTCATATCTGGTCTGGTGCCCCCAAAACCACACTGCACCTACTAGATAGAATCCAAAAGCGAGTGACAAAACTTAAAGGAGACCACAAATATTGCAGAGTCTCGAGACTCGCCCGAACACCGACGTGCCATCTCTCCTTTGTCCGTGTTTTATCGTTATTTCAACAAATGATGCTCAAGTGAGCTAGCCAACTGCTTTCCTCCTGTCCATGAATTCACCCGCAAATTCCCGTCTTGCCAGGAATGCCCATCAGTATACCCTGAAGCCTAATTTCGGACGCACAGTTAAATTGAGAATATGGAATGCTCTTCCCGGCCTAATATTTCCCACAGACTACAAACCCGCAGATATTTTTGAGGCCAATGTGCACAGGTGCCTCCTCTCCCTTTCTCCCTCTATACCCTCGGTCCGTCCTGTGCCTTGACCCCGGACACATAAGGGTATTAGCAATCCCTTGAGCACGCGCAAATTTTAAAAACAAAACAAAAAACTGGTGGTTAAGGGTGCAAATCGGTTCCTTTGTATTGTGCAAGGGCTTGGGGCAAGATGCTCCGGATCATGGCCGATTTTGTTGCTCTGATTGGAGCTGGACTAAATTTCTTTTCGACAGAGACTGTCTGTGCTGTTGCATAACTTGTTGGTTGGTTTAAGTGGCTACCCGATTTGACTCGATCTGGGTACAATTAGCTCAATTGTGCCCCACACCTCGTAGATTTGTTTGTTTGATTAGCTAAATCCAACCTGTGGAGCTTAGGAATGCGATTCTGTTTGATGTACTTTGATTAGCGATTCCGGAGCGGTCACTAAGGAAAGGTTTGCCGAACGCGATTTATCTTGGTTTGGCTAGTGCCGGACAGTTACAGAGAAAGTTTGAGTGTTTGTCGAGGCAACTGCGACAGTGTGGGTTAAACGATATTCCTAGTCTAGCAGCGTGGCTGTCTATCGACTACCACTCCGTGCTTACAGCCACGACTCTAGCTATTTCGGAGCGAATTCTATTGAGAAGGACACCTGTCCCTCTTTGCCGGAAGCTCCTTGCCTGGCTAGATAATCGGCAATCTCAAGAAAGAACTCAAATAGGCCAGTAACAGGTGCGTATCAATTTCCTCTGGGTTCAAGGCTGCTGCAACATAGAGGGCTATGTGATATGCACCTGTCACCGGCCTGTTCGAGTTCTTCCTTGCACTGTTGCATAAATTTAGGCGCTGTGATTACTGAGGAGATGGTCCTTTTGACTGCTGTCGCTGCAGATCGCTGTGTCTCTACCATGAAGGCTGGTAGTACTGAGAAGTTTAAGCGCTTTTCTGATCGCTATTACTCCAGCCTCGAAAACACTCGAGTGATCTGGGAGACTATAAGATTTGGGGATGTTGAAATCCACCGAGAAGACCTTAGATCCTCTCCGGATGGAAATCGCCAACTGGGAACTTTCTTTAATACCTTTTGTTAGCCGTCAATCTGTTCTTGACCATATGATTCCCGAATTCTAGCAGCTGATGGACACAGTCGCACTGCAAGCGTAAGTAAAAATGACTTCCACCTTTGGTCCTGACGTGAGAAAGAGAGAGAGAGAGGTTGTATCCGATTCGTCAGATCATCAATTCTCAGTGAACTCCAAATAACTCGGTTTCCAGGCAACTACCAAGGTCGTAGACAGACGGACATCCTAAACTCCTCTGCCACGACATGACAGCGCAACGACACAAATGCATAGACGACCCCCCGATCAAATGCACTAGCAACACATCGTTGTTAGAGTGTTTTACTCCCTCTTATGCTATACTCAACTCAATTCAAAGCTCACATGGCCACCCTCTGTTGCCCCTGCCTCAGTTTCCTGCCCACAATGCCTTTGCTTGACATGCATCCACACGCCCTCACAACAACTTATCCCATGCAAACTTAACCCTGGTCAATCCGTCTCAATTCCATCAAACTGAGCCGAACCCTTCCAGCTCGGTCATTAAAATAACTCAAGTCGGACCCATAAGTTCGTTTTAATTTTAATTTTAAATTGAACCCCGAAACGAAATAACCCATAATCCTAGTGCTTACTCATTAATCGCTCTCGTATGTACCCTCCCCCCCAGGGCGGCAGCAAGCAGCCCACAAATTCACGGGACTATGGGCCACTATCATTACTTTATGAATATTTCAATACCGTCCAACGTCTGACATTCCCCCGGCAGCAGCAGCAGCCACTTCTTCGGTGAGACATTCCAGCCAGCATCCAGTCATCCAGCATCCGGCAAAAGTAATAAAAAAAAAAAAAACACAGAGAACTTTCGGAGAAAGTTTCTTCACCCCATTTCCGATCTCCGAACGTGGCCTGTGATGATGTGCGAGGCCAGGCGACAAGGAGGGGACAGGCGAAGGCACGGCTCTATATATGCATGGCGTTGTTCTTGTCTTGCCGGCATTAGAAATTTATATCCTTGAAAAATTCCATGCATCCGAGGACGTACACAGCCACAGATACACCAGCAGTCGGGGCTCACACAGCGTCGTCGTCGTCGTCGTCGTCGTCACTCGCCGGCTGGATGTGTTCACGGAACACTTTCATATCGCAGTCGAACCCGTTGCCGGGCAAGGACGCTGCCGGCAAGGGGTACGTTTAGCCAACTGAAAGCTGTTGAATTTTCATTAAGGATGGAATTTAATGCTGGATCTTGTGGTAATTAAAATATGTTGCCTCCGATTAAATCTCTTCAAAAGAATAGAATTCATCCCTTGATGGTTTCGCTTTTTATTGCTCCTGCTCCTGGTCCTGCGAGCCGCCAAAAGCTGCAGGGATGTAGGGTGGATGTGATGTGAGGTGATTGACTTTAAAATGGATCTCCTGATATATAGGTTTGTCGACTTCCAGCGAATGGGTGGCGCAAAGGTGAACAAGGATGGTCCTTAACCGAACTGCGGGTTTCGGGGATATTCGATTAAAAAGTTCATATTCGCCCAGAATCAGTCAGGTTTTCTTAAGTGAATCGTGAAAATGGTTACAATGAGTATTCAGTCAAGGTTCGATTTCGGACGCATGAACTCTGGTTTTCACGCCAACAAGTCGTTCGAACATAACACGATGGAGGAAGACCCGAGTCCACCCCGCGAGGTGTAGCATCACAGACAGCTTCTTCCATACCCTGTTTTAGACCAGATCACCACTACCAGAACAGAACCGAGGCCAGTTGAATGTAACGGCCAAATTTCTCTTCAAATCAAAATGTTTTTATCGTCATTCCTGAGAGCAGATGAACAATGCCCTGGTCGTTGTCATACAGCAAAAATCTTGTCCGTGTCGTTTTTGTTAAAATTTGGACGAGAAGGATGACTCTAGGAAGACCTCTCCGGCAGATGTCTTTGGCCGCTTTTACGAGTTCAAATTTCATCAGATTCCATCGCAATGACTGCGAATGCACACATGAAGCGTGTCGCATGGGTGCAGAAATCCTATAAGCTTTTGAGTGAACAGGGTCTGTGGCGATAAACAAATTGAGTGTCATGGCACACGGAAGCAGTCAATCAAATACCTAATCTGACTAGGCCGTATAGAGACAACGGACTCTAGGGCTTCGGTCCGCAAAGCACATCCGCGCTTATGGTGGCGCATTCAAAAAAAGAGACTCAATTAACATGTATCATACCTCCGATAGAGCCCTCTAAGCTGAAGAAAAAGGAACTCAGCTTCACTAGTCAGGCCAAATACTTAGGAGTATTCTTAGACAGCAAGTTATGCTGGAAACCAAACATTTAGGAACGCATCAAGAAGGCGGCGGCTGCTGTAAGAGAACCCTTGGCCCCACATGGGGAATTCAACCAAGAATGGCTCACTGGATATACACCAGATGGCTGTTGTTAGTCCCATCTCAACACACGGTATCCTTGTTTGGTGGCCAGCACTGAATAACAAATCCAATCTTAAATCGATAAGCAGTATTCAAAGATCAGCGTGTATCTGCATCACAGGGGCATTGCGATCCACCCCCACAGCCGCCATGGAATCATTGCTACAGCTTGTTCCCATGGCCATCTATGGGAAGCTGGTAGCCACCAAGGCAGCGTTAAGGCTACGGGAGTGCAATCGCTGGAGCAATTCCCATAGCTTAGGTCATACAGAGATAATCAGAAATGCGAGACTACCAACGCATACAGATTATACAACATCCGCTTTTGACTTCGTTGAGTTTGGGTTCGAGACCCTTACCCTTACCCGCGACAGAGAAAATTCGGAAAAAAGGCCAGGCTTCCTGGAAATCTACACAGATGGCTCAAGAACAGAGGAGGGCACCGGACTGGGAGCATTCGCGGTATCCCGGACATATCCTTTTCCCTGTCTCTTCGACTGCCCAACCATTGTAGTGTATTCCAGGCAGAAGTTAAAGATGGCCAAGAGGCTGCCCGCTTACCGTCAATAAACCCGAAAGACGGGTTATCTATCGCCATCTACATAGACAGTCAGGCGGCCATAAAAGCTCTGAATACACCATCAATTAAATCGAAGATGGTAAAACTTTACCGTCTATCTCTGTGGGAGATAGCGGTTAGATGCAACCTCACCCTACCTGGGCATATTGGTTTTCCAGGCAACGAAAGGCGCGACGAGCTAGCAAGATTAGGGGTGGGATTGCCACTGGCAAATAATCAGGACACCCCATATCCCTCACTCCAAGTAATAGACACCATGTTACTTACAGATGCCCTCGACTCCGGTAATCGGAGATGGATGGAATTAGATACGTGGAGTACTTCGAGGCTTATTTGGCGCTCACTCAATCCAAACAAAACAAATACAATCCTAAAACTAAACAGGAATGTAATTAGGAGTAGTGGGCACTATCACCGGCCACTGCCTTCTCGGTAACCATGCCAGAAGAATTGGAGCCCCCCACAACGACTTTTTCAGAAGCTGTAGAGACGAGGAGGAGGAAGAAGATACGCTTCATCTCCTCGGCACTTGTCCAGCCCTTGCATGAACTAGAAATGATTATACTAGGCAACTACTTCTTCTTTTTAAAGATACAAGACATAGCTAAGTTTATCAGGAAAACTAATTGGCTGTAAATCAGCACAGGAGTGGACTTGTCAAAGTAGGCCACTCAATACCAATAGGCAGTCTCTAGGTTTATTTTATTTTCTTTAGTGTAGTCCGTTTAAGAGCAGCCGGTGGAATGCACCGGGTAGTGATAGCACGAAGGATCCCACCAGAATCTAAGTGGGCCACAACTGCTACAGTGGTGGCAATCACCCGAACCTAACCCAACCTAACCTAACATGGTTTACGAAACCGGAGGCAGCTGCCAAAAGATCATTCTGGTGAATAAGTTTGACTGGATTAGTGTGTAGACGGGTATGTCAGTTTGGGCATTGTGATGCACGAGGGAGGAAGGTCTTCATTTCTTATAAAATACTGTGTGCTGATTTATCACCTAATCCAGTCAAACAATTAACCAGACCGTTCATGATGTGCGTTGTATGGTCCTCATATTTGTAGAAGGGACCTCAGGTTTCGTATCGTCTCAGAACTGCACAACTTTCAAAAGCTGTTTCCAGACAGGCATTGGCATTTACTCGAGGTAGGTTGTTTTTGTTTATCATGAGACAAACTTAGACACCCCCGTCTAATAGATGATGGACATGCACCTGCGACGTAGAGCGTAGACAATTAGATGGCAGCCTATGACTTACTTTGCAGGGGCTGTGGCTCTGAGGAGGAACAAGAGGAGCCTATCAGCATATTATTTGATATATAGAACATCTCTATGGCCCTCAAGACATTGGTGATAAATCATCACTCAGTATTTTATAAGAAATGAAGACCTTCCTCCCTCGTGCATCACAATGCCCAAACTGACATACCCGTCTACACACTAATCCAGCCAAACCTCCAAATGTTACGTATACGCTACCGTGGACCTGGAAGAGACCTCTAAGTCAGCATTTTTGTCAAGACGAAAAATGGTACGTATACGCGACCGTGCTCCACTAGTCAACTTTTAAGTCAGCCTTCTTGTCAAGACGAAAAATGCTACGTATACGCCACCGTGTTCCACTAGTCAACTTTGAAGGCAGCCTTTTTGTCAAGACGAAGGATCATGGACGGTCTGAACCGGGGCAAAATGGGATCGTAGCTCGTCCTGCTCTACGGGACAGTGGCATGGACTATATCCAAAGCGGATGAAGAAGCCCTTTTTCTTTTCGAGAGAAACGTTTCTATGGTCCTGTGCGTTGATGGTTTTTGGAGAAGAATATTCAACCATAAACTTTATGGGCTGTACAGCGACATGAGTCTAGTCAGACATTTAACACCTAAGAGGGTTAGGCCATGTAGATCGTATGCACAAATTCGCTCCGGAATCTTCGACTCTGAACGTGTGGGGCAACGCAACAGAGGACGCCTACGTACAAGGTGGCGCACAGAAGTTGAGAGGGACCTTAGCCGGCTTGGTGTACGAAAGTGGAGAAAGCTGGCGTGAGAGCGGGTAGGCTGTAGAGTCAAAGGTGAGGCCCAGATCCACCCCGGACTGTAGCGCTCTAAGAAGAAGAAGTTGGCGCATTCCAGACTACACCCCACCTCTATTTTTCAGTTAATTTCCATCTCAATGGAGTCGCGATGGTAGCCTGTGCTCGGAAATAATATCAAGGGCTTACCGCTTGATAGACTGCAGCG
Source organism: Eristalis intricaria (assembly GCA_964034865.1). Lineage (NCBI taxonomy): Eukaryota > Metazoa > Arthropoda > Insecta > Diptera > Syrphidae > Eristalis > Eristalis intricaria. The sequence continues at coordinate 50,214,673 of OZ035875.1, forward strand.
GATGGCATGTGTACTTATGTAATATTGGAGCACTATGGACAACCCCCTCAGCAATTCTGAACAGACTACTCACTTCATAGGTAGACAGAACTCCGCTCTCCACAATTCAATATCCGTGGCAGGTATGGGTCTATACTCATAGACACCGAACTCATGACACCTTAACTCCTTTGCGAGAAGGATAAAGATGGATAAAGGCGTGGGTGTTAAATCATTGTAGGGTTTTCCGGACAGGAACTAAAGTTATTAAAGAAACTCTGTCCTAAGATTGAATGTAATTCCCAGCACTCGGCACATCGTCATCTGTTCTGACAGCCAGCCAGCCATCAAATTTATGAGTGCAGTTACATTCAACTCTTTTTCATGTCAATCGTTCATGATCTACTGGCACAGGATGCCTCATCACTTAACAGATAAGATTTGTTCTTGGTTCTAAATGCTTATGAAGACTGATCAGAATGAATGTTACCTGATAGCGCGTCACTGGAACTCACGACTCTAGAATGACTTTTGCAGAAGCTGTAAAGACTAGGATGAGGAAGGAAGCAATTCAAATCTTTTATACAATTCTAGCGCTATCTGCTCAAGAAGAAGAAATTACCTAGAGTAAGTAGAATCAGACTCTGTCATCTACAACGCTTCATGCACTGTTTGGTTTGCGGAATAGGAGCAAACAGATCCGAGTGGTAACACAGTGGGCCTATGTTGCCCTAAGTGTGACTGTTGTCTTCTAGCTGTTTGCCAACACAACCTTACCTAACTTCTTAACATCTGCGACACCTAGAAGCAGGTCCCATTCTTGGCAAGTTAATTAGCATTCGTAGAATTGACTGCGAAACCGTCACCAGTAACGTAGCAGGGACCTTAGGTGTATCAAGGCAGCATGTGACCAGCTTGAACATCACGTCACTGCGACTGGTTATATCAGCTGGTTGGACTTATAGCCACTAAAGCACATTCTTTGACTGCCAGGATCTCCGCTGGGAGTACACTGACATATTGTGAAAGCCTAAGCACTGTGTGTTTAATATTTCGAATGGAGACGATGGTTGCTATCTTTTTTGATGTCCAGGTCATTCCGGACTGCAGCACGACAAGAAGCAGAGCAATATCATGATCCTTTAGTTGAAACTCGTTCTAATATTGTGAAGAAAAAGAGAGTCACCTTAGATCGATTTTTCGGTGAGGTTTGTCAGCCTTTTCCTCGCGAGGTCTATTTGTTGCATGTCATCTGTCTGTGACTTGCATCGTCAAACCCTGTTGTTCCACTGTTGCAAAACACAACAACGGCATTGTTTCAATATTGATCCCTTCACCTCGCACCGAGGACACTGAAGAACCACAAGCTCCCCAATACCTTGTCTACAATGCAGTGTCTGGCTTCAAACCTCTTCTCTTCCTCAACACACAACCAACTCCTGTCACACCAAGAAAACTCAATTAAAGGATATCCTGCAGAACAAGAGCCACCTAATCGCATTTAAAAAGATTAATTACCGGCTTCTTGACCCAGGACTTAATCCCTCGTTTCATATCGATTGTGTCCGTGTGTCCGTGTGTCCGTGTGTCTTCCCAGTCCAGTGCAGCCAGTCAGCATTCCGGTGAACAACAAGTGCAACCCTAATGATGGTAAATTTAATTTGCGCCCACAATGTGACGTTGATTTCCCCAATCCATCCTACCGACGTCACTCACCCACTCCCACTGCCACAGTGTCTTCCATGGCCAGGCCAAGAGATGCCATGCAAATGATGTATTACCTAAATAATTGGTCCATCAATCAAAATTACGCCCCGACTTGATGCCGGGCCGACTAATTGAATTACGAGTGCGGCTGCACGATTGGATGCGGGCCTTAAAGGGGTTTTGTGTTCTGTCGGAATGGATGTCAATCCTTCTCCGAGCGCATCGGGAGGACACTTGCAGCGTGAATCGATATTCGTCAAGAGGCATTTGCCTGTGAATGGGCGACCGATGTACACATCTCTGGTAAAGAGTGCAACAGTTTATCCTTCGAGTCCTTCGAGACTGGATGCGGCCGTAAATTCAACCGCAAATTCCTGGAGTGCAAAGCTGCTGGCGGAGTTGGTCGAATATGACAGCCGCCATGAGTGAGGTTGTGCTGCAGTGGAAAAAGGTTGCCTGTCCTCCAGGTGATGTAATTAGAAATGGAAAAAAACGGAGAAAGGGAAACGCTAAAACTCTCATAAATTCCAACTCCAACTGACACACTTCCTAATGAGGTTAATTAAGAGTCACTGCCCTGCGAGCTGGGGACATAATGTCACGTAGTGGAGAGCAGGACTTCATCCAGTTTCATGGACGCGAATGTGTGACACCACTTGTGGTGGAAGGGGGAGCTGAGCGACTTTTGAGATGAACCGATGCTCTAGAATTTTTTTTAAAGCCTCGACGGAAGAGCCGACTGTGTACACCGCCAATGGAAGGTTGTACAAATTGAATTTCCGCCGCAATCTGAAGCGAATTAAAGAGGAAAAGAGTTTGGCATACGTTATGTACAAGGATGGCCATCTATTGTCTTCGCAATATTGAAAACCATTTACAAGTCGACTGTGTTTGCACGGGTATTTCGAAAGCCTTCGACCGGGTCAACCATCAAATTCTTTTAAAAGAACTTGAAATGCTCGGATTTCCGAGTACCGTAGACACCTAGAGAACCGTAGACAGTATGTCAACATTGGACCAGCTCTCTCTAGAGAGATTCTTAATTTCTCGGACGTCCCTCAAGGCAGTCATATTGGCCCGCTCCTATTCCTTCTGTTCATCAATGATCTGCCGTCGTTTGTATCGACCTGGAGAACCTTAGACAGTATGTCAACATTGGACCAGCTCTCTCTAGAGAGATTCTTAATTTCTCGGACGTCCCTCAAGGCAGTCATATTGGCCCGCTCCTATTCCGTCTGTTCATCAATGATCTGCCGTTGTTTGTGGCGACATCCAACTGTCGGCGGTGTCGGTGCGGGTATGGACTGCTGGTCAACTCCAATGTGTTCCAGAGTGAACTATTCTGCAATTCGGGGAGCGCGTTGTCAAGTCACGCTATGACGAGCGGTATGACGAGCGGCGTTGGACGTCCATTTCAAAAGTTACCTTTTCTGGGCTACAGGTCGATGAACTAGTAAAGCAGGGATCTGCCACTAGTTGCGGAGGAGGTCCACATCTCAATACAATCAGCAAAGGCTAATATTTCTTCACACTTCCTTGAATCAGCTAACCTCAGATTAGACAGACTGACAGGCTGTGCTACATCAAGGACATGATATCGCCAGATTGGTAACGGGCTCTAGGAGACACTGACCGAGAATAGAGATCAAGCCACATAACTAGGTATCCTATAAAACTCACCTCACCAGTTGCAGCAACACACCTGAGAAGGACGGCTTAACACATTTCATTTGTGCCTGTCCGGATATTGGTTGAAGCAGACATCGAGCGGTTTCTGGCTTCTTCAACTTACACATCCTCACAAAATTATTCGCACAAGCCTTCATTTAACGAAATAAGCTAAATTCCACTAGCTTAGTCGTGAAAAATGAATTCAATAAAATTTAAAAAAAATTAGAATTAGTAAAAGATTAAAAATTAGTACAAAAAAATCAAATATTAATAAAGCCAAGTAGGCAAAAACGAAAATAAACAAACTGACTTCAATTAAACGTAACACAAAATTATTCGCACAAAAATAGAAGAATGAAAAAATACATAAAATAAAGTAGGTGGCACATCAGTACCTAGTTGCACCACCCTAAGCATCAATAACGGCTCTTTGTCGTTTTGACGTACTCCCGACAAGTTTCTTGCAAAAATCTGGGCGTAAAAGTTCCCATTCTCGTTGTAGAGCTTCTTTAAGAGAAGCTTTGCTGCTGATAGCTCGATTTCGAATATTTTTTTCAAGCCCAGCCCCCAAATGTTCAAAGGGGTTGATGTCGGTGAATGTGGGGCGTTTTGAGCTGCGAGCGAGCATTGAAAAGCAGCCACATTTTGACATTGTGAGCAGTGTGCTTTGGGTCGTTGTCTTGTTGAAATTTGACCCTAGACCCATTTTAGTAGCGCTTTGCTGCAAATTTCTTTTTAGGATCTCGAGGAAGTCATATTGGTTCATTCTATAGTCAATGAACTCCATTTGACCAACCTCCCGCGCAAACATACACCCCCACATCATGATATTACCACCGCCATGTTTCACCGTCGCTTGAAGATTAGCTTCATTGAGCTCAGTATTTAGTTTTCGCCAAACCCTTTGCTTCCCGTCATTGCCAAACAAATTAAACTTGCTTTCGTCACTAAAAATAAAGGTGTTCCAAAAGTCTAGAGTTTTGTTAACATACTCTTTGGCGAATGCGAGTCTTTTTTCTTCGTTAACTTTGGAAATAAAGGGTTTGCGACGTGCGTTAAAATGATTTGCCCTTAAAGTCCGCCTTACTGTTTCGACAGAGAGTGGTTTTTTAATGATTCCTGACATCCCTGAGGTCAATAATTTTACTGGCGTCTTAGGGTTTTTCTTGATTTTCTTGACAATATGTCTCTCATTTGCCTCCGATAATATTTTTTTTCTACCCCTACCTTTCTTATTTTCTCAACAACCCTCATTTCTGAACCTATGGACAACATCCCTAACTACGGTATAGGATCTTCCAACAAGTTCACCAGTCTCTCGGTGCGTTTTGTTTTCGCAAACGAACCTTAAAATAACCTTTCGCTCATCCTTCCGAAGTTTCCTATATTTTTCGTCCCATTTCGCTCTTTTTTCGTTTTTTTTATTTTTTTTTCTCAGAAATATCCTCTATCCTTCTGCTTGTTGCCTCGATCACAGCATTCAACAGAATGAGCGGTTATTATAACACAACGCCTGAGCTTGTGCGGATTGATTTTGTGTCTGCTTTCCTCTTGCCGTACTCGGAGAAGTCGAAAAAAAGTACCCTTGAGGTTGATTGTATCAGTTTGAACCTTGAATATGACCATTGAATATATAGAGCAGATGTATAATACAAAAAAAGTTGTACATCTTCTTCTTCAGGTGGCGCTACAGTCCGGGGTGGACCTGGGCCTCAACCAGTAAGCCTCTCCAGCCGGCACGATATTTTGCCAGCTGTCTCCAACTGCGCACACCAAGTTGGTTGAGGTCCTTCTCCACCTGGGTGCACCATCGGTTGCGTGGGCGTCCTCTATTGCGTTGTCCCACTGGTTAGGAGTCGAAGACTCTTTGGGCTGGAGCAGTGTTGTCCATGCGCTCTACATGGCCCAGCCATCTTAGACGTTGAATCCGTAGACGCCTGGCTAGGCTCATGCCGCTGTACAGCCCATACAGTTCGTGGTTGAATCTTCTTCTCCAATAACCATCAACGCAAACAGGACCAAAGATTGATCGCCGAACTTTTCTCTCGAAAAGACCAAGTGCTTCTTCATCCGCTTTTGAGATTGTCCATGATTCCGCAACATAGAGCAGGATAGGGATGATCAAGGTCTTGTATAAAGTCAGCTTGGTCCTACGAGAGATGGCTCTATTACTCAATTGCCTCTTGAGCCCAAAGAAACAGCGATTGGCAAGAGTAATTCTGCGTTTAATCTCGGTACTGGTGTTGTTCGTACTGTTCACTTGCGGGCTAAGTGTATATAGAAAATATTAAATAAATTCGGGTGTATAGTCTTTGTGCGAATTATTTTGTGAGGATGTGTATGTCCTTTTTAAGAACCTCGTTCTTGATTTGGAGATATCTCAAAAATATATAAAATAAATACGAGTGGCGCTCTCTTCTCATCAACCACTTATGTTGTGCGAGCTATTGTTCTCTCACAAGTTTTGTGTCGACTCCAAGCGGCCAAGTTTGAAAAGCTCTTTCTAAGCAATGATTACTCTTTGAGCCTTGGAAAGAGGTGGAGCCGTAAAAATTATTTTGGTCATACACGAAATCGAACCCAGGCAACGAGGTTCAAGTGGATAGGGGACGACACACATTTTTTTCAATGTAATTTTATGTTCTCTCAAATTATTTTACTTACATGCTAGACAAAAGTACTTAAAACTAGCTTAACCAACCTATGTATGTTATGCCTTTCGGCTTAATCTACGCTTTTTTTCCTTAGTCCTTATGACAATTTACTTTCTTATTTGCCAAGAAAACTTGTGAAAAACTTGGCTAAACCTAACTACTTAAGCTACCTTATACTAACTTAACCTAACATAAAGCTTGAGCCTATCTTAACTATGTCCGTGACTTTACGGACTCGTGCATCAGGGCGCATATGTTGGGTATATGCCTAACATATATAATTTATACGCCGTGAAGCACCTTTTTTATGTTTTTGTTTTATATACTTTTTTTTTTTTTGAGATTTTTTGATTTTATTTTTGTTTAATATTTTTTTTCTCTAGCTACCTTAAAAACTATGTAAGCTGGCCACTATGGTCAACTATCTGATCCTGTGGAAAAGCTATCGGTGGCGGAGGCTGGTTTTGGTGTAACGAGGAGTAAAATTGCCGTTCTTTGGCAAACTCTTTCCTATCTCGAGCGGGGATCGCTCTACTGAACCGGAGGAGATCCTCGTGTGTGCGAACGACACCCGGTTCGTACTGGAGTCGCCTGTCCACTGTTCGGCGTCCGACATGGAAGATCATAGGACATCCTTGTGGATCCTGCATAAGGCACCTTGTGTCTAGATAAAGGTATGCTTCGGGAGGAATAAAGCCGTTAAGGCGCACCCTCTCATGGTACATAATAGTAAGCCCCAAAGATCAAACTGTTGGCAGAGGACATAGCTCGTGCAGTGTGCCTTCTGATCAGCTTAATAATAAAATTAGGGTAGACCCTGTTCACGTTAGCCTCGCTTTACACGACCTCGTTAAGATTGTTCTTCTTGTACTCAGACTCGGGTGTACGATACAGACGGAGACAGCTCCTAAGACACTGCCTCTCGAACACCCTCATCTTTCCCATCTCACGTTGAACCACGATGGACAACCGTACACCATATTTGGCCGTACTAGGGCCATGTAGCACATAACCTTCACTCTGGCATCAAGGTGGTTGCTGAAAGACAACCTCCTTGCCGCAGCAAAGGCTTTTCTGGCTTTCGTCGGAGCAATATCTATGTGTTAACGACACACATATCCACAACTCCACGGCCGCTATATCAGAGCGGTGTCATTAAAGCGACACGTAGCACTACGTGTGTTGTGTTCCCAACGAAAGTTCACTTCTAGCTTCCTACCTTGAATGGTGTGCTTCACTTTCTTTCATCTGCGACTAGGCCTTTCCAATTGTTTTCAAAAATTGGACAAGTTGTTCACGAACGAGCGCCAGCCTCCTCAAAGTGCCTCCTCCTGGTCATAGCATTTCAAACACTCCACAGACACCACATGGATTTTTCTGGTGGTCTGCGCAGCAAGATTCACGACAGTCATCGTCGTAGTTCTTCATCATTCCAACATGCGAAACACTAATTTGATTAAAAATTCAAAATCCGTCTTCCAAACCGGCACTCCTCAAGGACACAGTGGTTCGGTGTGTATCGCTTACAATCACACCATCCACAGCTACCGCCACCACCAACGCCACCATCAACACTTCCCAAGCGTAATTAAAACAATGAGCCAGCAAATTTAAATCCTCCCACCACAAGGACGACGACGCCCCCCCATTTATTCAATCACCCCCACCCCCAACCCGACTCCCGACCGAGTCACTTCGCATTCGCAGATGATATTTCGATTTGAAGTGTTTTGTAACCAGAGACCCTAACCCACCACGAGTCCTCGAGGACTTCACGTTTTCTTGCCACCAAATGCCATCAGACCCCGTCTCAGAGATGCCAGCAGATGCTAAAGCACAGCATGAAGGATTTTTTAATTAAAATTCATCTTCACTTTAATCAAATAATGGTTTCGGGCTCCGTCGAGCTTCTAATTAAGTGCGAAAAATCGCGCGAAGAGTGTACAGTCAAATCGAGATTAATTGAAGCTCGAACAACTTTTTGTCGTAACGCTTCGTGGAGTGCAGTCACGAGGACGTTGCTTTGCCTCAAAGGATGCGGTTTGAAGAGGTTTTGGAGAGACGATTGAAGGCTCTCGATCATCGAAAGGGGACGCTCATTAAGAAGCTGATCCTGTTGACACAGTTCGGATGCTTTGGGGAAGGGACGGATTGAGTCAAAGGCGGTGGAGATCAGCCATGAGGTTAAAGACCGTCCTCTCCTCCCCCAAAAGCAAGGCAAAAGAGCATGTCAAATGTGACAACAGCTAATCCCTCGACTGAGTTCTGTCTGCATCCACCTCCCTCTCCACAAAAACCCCAGCAGGACACAAACAAAAAAAAGGAGAATCACTACTCCACAGACGCAACAACCACTACTTCCAATCGCTGGATGGATCATCCAACCACCACCCACACTATCCACCGTGGCTTTCATTCCAGTCGAGCAAGATGAGAACATTGAACATCATCCAGAAAGGGAAAAACCAGGATTCGCTTTTAACCAGATTATATCAGCTGTCAGGAGAGACTATGAAACGCTTCTCCACTTCTCATCCAGTCACTCGCCCACACTCCCCCCACCCTCTGGCAGTGTCTCACGTTCTCGGCGGATATTACAGGACTCCCGTTGTCGTTGTCGTCGTCGTCGTTGCCGTCGTCCTTCCGCTGAATGTGAGTCTCTGTGTGTGTGTGTGTATGGCCCGGCGAATGTGTTAAATATGACGGAAAATTGCATTAAACAGCTGCTTGTCACCGTTGATAAGGGAATTAAATTTTGCGGTGTCATAAAGAAGCCAATGCAAGGACATCATATCGGTAGTGTGTCGTGGCACATGTTCGTTCGGTTCATGCCGTGCTGTGCTCTCACTCGGGCTGGGATTATGTTTATTATTGAATGGGCGATGTTGACGACAGATAATATCCTTTATTTCAAGCTTTTAGTCTGTCATTTCCGGTTGTCTCGTTCGTCTGCTGGCGGAGGAACAGCAGACGCCGACGCCGCCGGAGGATGCTGTGTGTGAAGTTTAAGTGGCAATACAAAACACTTTCTGAATGTGAGTCAAAGTGGATCGTTATTGGGTGCTGGCTGGATGGTTTATCATGCTGACCTTCATGTTGTCTCTTGGGATTATGCAGGGATTCAGGGCGGAAAAACCCTTGAAAGACGTTCGAAACTCGTACGTTTACGACTTTTTTGTTTCAGCCTAAAATCATGCTTTAATTTTCTTCAAACTTTTTAATTCCCTTCCCTGTGTGGCTTCGCTGTTATCTCCACCGTGCGTGTGGCCTTTTCTTTCCCTCTTCCACACCCACTTCAAGTTAGCGTCCTTCCTGGGACATCCCAAAACTCTCACAGCCTCCACAAGTCGCCTCCAAATTAGTTTGACCAACATTCTCCGTAATTCACTTCGATTTACGACGCATGAGTTTCATCACATTTCATTTCCAATTCAATAATCATCCCCAAGAGTCCCCAAGTCACCACCTTAGTCACTCTTGAGCTGATGTCCTTCGAAATTGAAATACAAACAAAACGTGCCCGTCCTCAAAAACTATCTTCATTCGCATTCAGCAGTCAGAGCCGCCGGTCCACTTGTAATGGGATTTTTTCTATGATTTATGGCGAAAGTATTCCCCAACCACTCATCCTCCCCCCGCCACGCCATCGTTCAGTCAATAGCTCCCCATTGGGCAGTTCGGACAATGTCAAGTGAAAGGACACAAATTTCATATGTTCGACGAAATAATATTGTGCGACGATTTATTGTTGTGTGACACAAAAGGACCATTTCGCTTGCGATTGTGCGAACTTTAATTACAAGGACATCCCACTCTCACACACACCCACGCATACCCATGCCCATACACTCAAAGCAACATGGCATGCATTGACGAAGAATACGAATTGAATTTCAGAAATTTTGCGCACAAGGACACACGATGCAATAGGAAAGTATTCCACTTGAACAACTCACACACGAGCTGAGCCGTATCGGTTAGCACAAAGGCTTTGGATTCCATTCATTCGATACGTAATGATGGTAATAGCGGTAACTGTTGGTGTGCCAGACGACAACACACTACGGGCACAGAGGGCCTTCTCTAAAGTGGTTTTTCAATTGACTCTTGTCGCTTCGATTGTTGTCCGGCGACGCTTTTGTGCAGCGCGCGGGGCTCTGAATAAGCTCTTGACAAAGCGATTATTATCCAGTCCTGTGATGTCGTTCGGATTGAAATTGACCCCGTCGATGGAGGACAACGTATCATGCATGCATGTGGGGCGTGTGTGTGAGCGCGCCCAAGTGGGATGCAAATTTTGATTCATACAAATGGTGAGCAATGTGGACTTTTGTAAAAACAGATCGGGCTTCTAAAAGGTGATCCGAATTACAGGTCGCGAGTTTTGAGTCTGCACAGAAGCTTGCGATGGCATTGGCTTGAGGGGGTCTTTGTGTGTGTTGGTTCTAGACTCCAGAGACAAGTTCGCCTCCCCTGGTGATTTTGTAGCAGAAGAAGTAGCTTGATTACCAACTGTACCAACTGAACCAGCTGGTCCTTCCTTCCTCCACCGGTGCGTAGAACAGCAACTGTCTGAGTTATAGCGTTTGTTTTGTTTTTTCAACAACCCTTGTATTTGCATCGAAAACGTGGGCAAAATAATTTTTTGAAGTAAACAAATTTATTCTTGTGTGGAAATGATTATTTTTACTATTAAAACCATTTTCAGATATATCACACGGTTGTATGTAAACAAAATGAAACAAAAAAAAATAATGTATTAATAGTTGTATTCTCCTGATGACTCGTCACCAAAAGAATCTTCGATGCCTTTTTCTTCAATATTTTCATCATAGAGATAATTTTCGTCATGAAAAACTATCATCAGTGTCCTCTGGAAGGAGCATTTCTGTAGTTTATTTTATGGGTCCGAAGTGGACCTGGGCCTAGCTTCTGCAGCAGCCATTAGTCTTGTGCGAGCTTTGTGCTTTCACGAGTGGATGGGACCTACAGTTTAATGCCGACTCCGAACGGCGAAGTTGAGAAGCTTTTTCTAGACAGAAATACTCTTTGAGCGTTGTCAGTGACTCAAAAGAGGTGGAGCCGTGAGTTATGAAAGGTGGTAAATACGGGTATCGATCCTAGCACCCTCTGCGTAGGAGTCGACGCACTAACCCACTACGCCACGGCGACTCACAATTCTATAGTTGTTTGCTTTAGGCTTTTCAGTGGCTACTTTGACTTATTGCACAAAAACAAATTTAGACAATAATAAATAAACTACTCTCCAAGTAACCCAAAAAGAATTCACTAAAAACAATTCAACAACTCATAATGGCATAAAAGGACATGCAAATTTAAAAATAAAAGAACAATAATTTGATTTAATGTTTCAGTTTCAGGCATCTTAGACACCGTATACAAAATAAAATATCAAGCATTTGTTGTTGGTTTTTGTGTGTTGTGCGTAGCTACACCCTCCCTGAGTTCAGTATGAAAACATAGACGAAAGTCCTTCAATACAGCAAATCCCACAAAATACTCTATGGATCTAGTACTTTTTACATGTATTCAGCAGTAGCTTATATTTGTAAGTTATAAATATTCGTGTACAATCATAACAAAAAATGTCTTGACAGCTCGACATTCCCATGTAATTGCCACCGTCATTTGAATTGTATTTGAAAGTCTTTCATAAGACAATAATCATTGGTCGGATATATGGTCCCGTCTGCAAGGAAGGTGAGTGGAGGAGGAGACACAACCGCGAACTCTACGAGCTGTACCAGGACGTGGATGTAGTCCCGAAGGCAAAGATCCGTCTACTTCACTGGCTTGGCCACATCGAGCGTATGAACAACAATGCTCCATCTAAGATGGTCTTCGAATCCGAGCCTCCTGGTTCGAGTAGGAGAGGAAAACCGAATCTCCGGTGTGAAGACCAAGTAATCGAGGATGCAAAACAGCTTGGTCTTGATGACTGGAAGCAGCGTGCCCAGGACGGTCAACAATGGAAAGCAGCTATCTCTCAGACTAGGACCCTGCATGGATCACCAGCCTGATAAGTAAATAAGTAAGTTCAGAAATAATTCGGATAATTTGTCAAGATATTCTAGACGAGGGCATGTTCAAAAACAGAATCTATAAAAAAGAAGCTCGATTTTATGAAATTTAAATGTAACTAGTACATAAATATGATCATTAACGGTAATTGGATCTGAAAGACCGGAGCTATTAAAGCAAAATTGATTTGCAATCAGACCTCGAATCAGTAAATAAGATTCATACAAGTCCGTGAATCAAGAGAGTCTAATTTTGTACCCCTTAGTGCATTTATTTTGCCTATATTTGTGAATGATAGTTGATCGATTGATATGGCACACAGCGAAAACATCAGCAATATTTTAATTCCAGATAAGCTAGTACAGCCTTCATGACTAGAAGTTTGGTCAGCCGTCTGGATGAACGGGGTTCAGTGAATGACTATGTAAGGTAAGTCGTGACTTTTTGGAATAGTTGTCTGGTCTTTTGGGTTAGGTAAGTTGTCAAACCAAGGATCGGTGCCCTCATTACTTATAGATCGGTGCACTATTCAAATCTTACTAGAACCCTTTCCCGCTTAGGATAACCTTGGTAAATGTATGTGGTCGGTAAGAATCTCGTTCCGTGCCTTGCATATTATCTACATCTTCGTAGGCGATAAAACCTTCCACAAATTTGATGCTTAAAATGATGAAATAAGACCAGAATCCTGTCGAGATTAGTAAAATTTATGGTATTCATACGGAGAGAGAGATATGGAGAGGGAGAGAGGGAGAGAGGGAGGAAGGGAGAGAGGGATAGAGAGAGAGAGCGAGAGAGAGAGAGCGAGCGGGAGAGAGCGAGCGAGAGTGAGAGCGAGCGAGAGAGAGAGAGAGAGCGAGAGAGAGTGAGAGCGAGAGAGAGTGAGAGCGAGCGAGAGTGAGAGCGAGCGAGAGAGAGAGCGAGCGAGAGAGAGAGCTTACTTTGTGTCACATTCAGAGGCGACCGCTTAGATAAACTGTTTATTCCGTACGTAATGTCAAAAACTACATATTCAGTCAATCTGAAATAAATTGATTTCCTGTACCTTTCTTCTTCTCCTTCTGGTGGTGGCTACAGTCCGTGGTGAACCTGGGCCTCAACTAGCAAGCCTCTCCAGCCGGGACGATCTTTAGCCAGCTGTCTCCAACTGCCCCAAGTTGATTGAGGTCCTTCTCCAGCTGGGTGCGCCATCGGTTCCGTGGGCGTCCTCTATTGCGTTGTCCCACTGGTTCGAAGTCGAACACTCTTTGGGCTGGAGCAGTGTTGTCCATGCGCTCTACATGGCCCAGCCATCCTAGGCGTTGAATCCGTAGACGCCTGACTAGGCTCATGCCGCTGTACAGCCCGTACAGTTCGTGGTTGAATCTTCTTCTCCAACAGCCATCAACGCAAACGGGACCAAAGATGGAACGCAGAAATTTTCTCTCGAACGGACCAAGTTCTTCTTCATCCGCTTTTGAGATTGTCCATGTCTCGGCACCATAGAGCAGGACGGGGATGATCAAGGTCTTGTATAAAGTCAGCTGGGTCCTTCGAGAGATGGCTCTACCACTCAATTGCCTCTTGAGCCCAAAGAAACACCGATTGGCAAGAGTAATTCTGCGTTTGATCTCGGTACTGGTGTTGTTCGTACTGTTCACTTGCGAGCCGAGGTAGACGAAGTCCTTCACCACCTCGAAGTTATAGCTGCTTATGATGACGTTGTCGATTTTGTGCGTCCTTTCTCGATGACAGCATATACTTCGTTTTGCCCTCGTTCAAAGCTATGTCCGTACTGGGACTTCACCAGTACCAAAAAAGTTAGCATCTACATGTAAGCAAAAAGGAGGAAAGAAGGTTTTCTTTCTAGGCATCAACATATACTGACCAGAAGATTGGTGTGTAATGGGCTTAATTTCTACGCTAAAGGTATCCCGACACTGGTAACTTTCGCAACACTCTTTTGCCTCTTTCCAGTAACTGACAATCCTTAGAGAAGGCTAGGGCAGGCTCCTCAAACTCACCCGCAATCGACATCAAGTTGATCATCCCCTCCGCTCGTGAGGCACCAAGATCACGCACCAATACCAGTGGTTGCTGTCCCAAGCCCACCTCAGACGCCACCTGGAGCATAGGCCCGCCAGTACATACAGATCACAACACGAGATTGGACATGCTCACGAGACAACAAAGATTAGTGATATGGCATATCGAAGAGGACGCTCACACGCTCTTCCGCAATGTTGCCGATACACTACATCACCCATTTTGTTATTTTTCGTACAGAGTCTTCGGAGAAGACGTTCGTTGGTCCATGAGTTCACAGAAAACCTCCCACGAATTACCCGTCCAGCACAAATTACATAACCCACAAACGGCCCACGGCTCTACACTCCGACGGCGGTACTCGAAATGGCGGCAGACTCATTCCTACTCCAGTGCGACATTTATTTTTTCCATTCAAAGCCTTTCAATGAAGAACACTGCGACTCTGTCCATCGGCGCGCAACCAACTAAAAACCGTTCCACCAAGCGTTCGGTTGCAAATGCAAAACAGCGAGTTCGATAAATCCTCGACGACTGTTAATAAATTACAGTCCTTGTAAAAAGCTGTAGACTTCTGCAACAAGCACTGAAAAGGCTAATGAAATATTCATTGTCTCCCGCCGGTCGCAACCTGGCGTCTTTATGCAAACACATGTTCCCCTCTCTGGTTGTGCCTCAAAAATGTACCACGAAACCCTAAGTTAGGGAAAGATACAACTGCCGCGGCGGCAGCAAAAACAGGATATGCGAAGTTTGTAAGTCCTTGCAAGCCCCCGGCAGAAGGTAGTTAATGTGGAACAAATGTGTGCATAACTTGTTGGGTGACCCTTTGCATCTGGGAGTCGGAAAAAAGGGGACGAGGAGGTGGTTTGGTTAGTGTGGTCTGTGAAGGTGGTGTGTGGCCAAGTTTGTTTCCAATTGAGTATGATTTTCATTTGATTTTTATAAGGCTAGAGTCTGGCAACTGTCTGTGAGGAAATAGATGTCTTTTGATGTGATGATGTAGGCGATGGGTGAAAGTGATTCCTTGTGACGTGAGTAATCGAAGTGAGCTTGGAGTGAAAAGAGACAGGGTGCTGAACAAGAACTCATTCTTTCGCGGTGTCTGCCGAAAACAACCACATTTAAGTTGTGAAACAGTTCGTTTGTCAATGTGTGACAAACAAGTGCTTCAGATAGGGACTGCACAAAAGGATCACAGTTCTACGCCTGAAATGTGAGATCCCTTAACATACCACTTGGAGTCGAATAACTGGCGAAGGCTATAAAGCAGAAATTTAGCCCTGTACGGCATGCCTGTTGGAATGAGTCGGGCATAGTGAAGATGAAAAACTGCCACATTTACTGCGGCTATTGCTCCTTAAGCTTAAGCTAAAAGTCTTAAACAAAGGACCATTCCTGATTTGTGGCCACATCCCGATCCCACATGCGATTTCGCATAGCTTCGATACGAAGATCATTCTCTAGGAGATCTCGACGTATTTGCTAGACTCATGCGATAAATGTCTCATGCTAGTGTTGCCACATCTCAAAATGGCGGACCACTGGTCACTCCCCGTTGCACAGTGGTTCCGTTGTATGGGAGAGTTGGTAATAAATCTGGAACTTTTGAACCCGTTAACTGATCTGAATGAAATTTGAAACATAGTGCAAGTACTACGAGATCTTATTATGTTGGTTGATGTATGTTGGTTGATATATCTTAAGTTAAAAAAATAAAAAAAACACCTTTTCTTGTTTAAATGCATAAAATAATTATTTATTATTGTCTATGACTCGAAATTGGGACTTAAAGCAAATTTGTAATCACTGTTTATAAATATAAATTCAATTTTACAAGCTTTGGTAACGTACACTTTTTTTGGAATAAAAAAAAACTAAGCAATTCAGTGTAATAAGGCTTGCGCTTCAGTACTAAGTGGCAGCGAATCTTTTTTTTTGGTTCAGGCCTTAAATACGCAATCCAGGGATCAGATGATACCTACATTTGATGAATAACATCTTCATTTGTTGCCGAACGAGAACATTTTCTACTATTATTAATGCGATAGTGCCTATAGTCTTTATTCCGACTTTCCTGCGCCTCCTCTGACAATGATCCGACGGGCAATGTTGCTCATGATATTATTTCTGCCCCGTGGAACAGAATTTTATGCACTGTTGCTGGCATATAATACCAGGGATATAAATTTGTAGCCATTGTAGCGGTTTCCTGGGCATAAGCTCCAAACTTGTCGGGGTCAATCCAAAAATTGCTGCATATTGTCTCCAGGATAACACTGAATCTTTTTATGAGTTGCACATCTACTTCCGTTATTTCTGCTGTTGATAATGGGTCTTAAAAAAATCTTCTAGATGTGTTCCCATCGTTGGTTGTGCCAAATCCTTGCTTTATGAACTTCTGCTGTATCGTTTTTGTTGTTCTCCAAGCTTTAAACTCCAAATTGTAGGCCACATGTAGCAAGTATTCCATAAAGCGGATGCGAGCGTGCAAGCGTGAAATTCCTAATCTTAGAGCTTCCTGATTTCTTGGTTTTGCTCTAAGTAACTTCAAATCATTCATCTCTGATGGTTTCGCGCAGAAGACGTGTTTGTCACAGCCTGTGCTACTTTGCTATCTACCATCGTGAGTGCAATTCATGCCTTACTTAATAACGGTCCATTTCACTTTTATAATTGATTCCCGCAAATTCTGAATTTCATTTTCAATTCTGGTTTTTTCTTCTCGTACTAGGTCCATACTTTCATTTTTAAGTTGCAGCTTCACTGGCCTACAGTGACGTGTTGAGGAAGGTCGAGGATTTTTCCAAATTTCACAACTTTCATCCGATTCCGTCAACTGCAGCGGTACCAACGATGTCATGAGCAAATATGAATCGGATGACACTGAATCCAAGTCTGAAAACGTTTGTTTGAATTCACTTTGTCCCGAAGATCCATCACAACCCCACTTAGTCGAAAGGGTTAGACTGAAGTTTTGTTGTGACTCGAAAACGCCACAATCTACAGCCCTAATGATTCTGGTTGCTGTATGGTCAAGTAATTGCTGAAGTGAGATTTGGGCATCAGTTTCTGAAATTTGGATGTTTTCTGGGTAGCACTGTATTTTAGACTTCAGGACCTGCTTAAATGTCGGCAATATTGAATGCCCAATGTCATCTGTTGCTTCATATTGGTATTTGCTTAATTTTGTTTGAATTATTAAAGCCAAGGCTTCATCAGGACTGAAAACTGACCTGTGGGAACACGTTTGAGCATCAGTAGCAGCATTTATTAATTTTTGCGATGTGGAGGATTTCAATTCTTGGACTTTCTTTTTTTGATTTATCACAGCATTCTTCAAAGTCTTTATGTGGTCTTCCTCTTTTATCCGACGGTAATACATTCTCCGATAACACATTGCCACGAAAGTCAGAAATAGATATGCCCCATTGCGACATGCATTCATGACACCGCAAACAAGACAAGATAAACGCAATTAGTTTCATAATTATAACAATTTTATGAACCAAAGAATTCTAATTCACAATAATAAAAACATCCTCGGCATCTCGCATAGCGTTTGCACAATACATGCATTGCAAAGGAAATCGTTTGAAAATGCCGAAACATGCACGACATTGCTTCACTTAAATGCCTCGTACTCCCAAAGTGATCAAAAGGGGTCTCTAGTCTTTTCAGCATCGATAGACAATACTTTTAGCTTTCAGAAAAAGTTGGTCTCCCGTTGGAGACTCTTGGATCATTTCTGTTAGAGTCCATAAAACATTGAAATGCCCCTCTCAAAATGTGCCTTTACTTAAAAGCCTGGTTTAAAAAATTGGTGAGCAATATGAAAAAACTGAAAACGCAGTTTGAAAGTAAGATGTATGACCTTTTTAAAAAAAATTTACTTTAGGTTCCAATGTACATAATTTTAGGAAATATGGCATATCAAATTTGCTTAAAAAATACGTCAATTTTTGTAATTTTCAAAGTCCCGACCTTGAGCTAACGGTACAGCCAAACGGATGATCCAAAGTCAACAAAATTTTGGCTTTCTAGATTCTCATGTTTGTAGAATCGAAAAACATAACCCATTTGGCTGGGAAAAATATGCCACTTGGGGTATTTATTTCCACTGCGGGACCACTGTGCGCCGCCGCAACAAGTATGTACAAACATTTATGTATGATGTTTACGAACTATTGTCACGTCTCTTTTCTGCATGCTACCTTTTTGTAAAACGTCCTTTTTTGTCTCTTTTTGTCGGTATGTTTATGTTTTGATGAAAATATAGTTCACTCGAGTTTTGGACGACTCAGAATAAAGTAAACTTTGGTTTTTTAACGTAATTTGGTGTTTTGATTCTTAAACGTTTTCCAATGTAACACAACTCGAGGAGAAGTAGCTATATTCGTTAACTTCTATGTTAACTCCAACCTAAAGTGTCAAGGTTCGATTCATGGTACTCCGGAACCAATTTTAAAGCCCACACCTCTTTTAAGTTACAGACAATGCTTAAAGTTCTTGTCGTTCGGTGTCGACATAAAATTGTCGGAATCATCCACTCGCACTCCCAACACAGGTCCTAAATATGGAAGCTAGGCGAAAATCTTTAAAAGCAATGATAGAAACACACTTCTTCACAGCTCAACCCTCAGAGTGCCTGTCCAGTCTAGCTAGTCCTGTTTCTATCAAGATAACATGAACGCCCTAAACTGTCAAACAACACCTTAAACACGAACAGCCCAGACTTGTACATTTAAGCGATTAAATCTTGAGCATAAATACCCGCACAAAACACCGAGGCCACACCCCACACCGCCACCACCACCGCTATCGCCACCGCTCCAGCTGTCACATCTTATTAATTGCAGTTGTCACCAGCACCCCTCCAATAATTGATCTCAATCCGTAAGCAGCACATTTCCTTAGCAAACCTAAGCGATTCAGAAGAGAAAAATACGGAAGGAGCATTCCACAAGCAGGATTACACGTATGACCGCTATTAAACCAAGACATTTCGGACCGCGCCCACCCCGCCGCGACGAGGGAGTTGACAAGTCTTTATGACATTAACCTGGCAAATGTCACCGACATTAAGGAGGAAATTAATTACTTTTCAAGAAAATGTAATTACGATTATTTTCCAAAAAATATTACCCGCCCCACCGAACACCGTGCGTAGCCGTGTGTCGTCGGTCCGCCCGCCACAGTCTCCGGCTCTCCCCTGACCCCAGGTGACAGCTCAACCACTGACCATAGCCGCAGGCACCTTCGTTCGCCATTCAGTTCGCACTCACGACTGTGGCCGGCTACCTTTGGCTCAAATAATTATGATAATTAATGATACGAGGTAATTAATCATAGGAATTACAGTTACACTAATGTCAATGAGAATAGCTGAGAATTGTCAGAGAGTGAAGTTGGCAGCGACCGGCTGGTGTGGTGGGTGTGCGGGAATTTTTGTGGTGAGAAATTGTTATGAACCGAACGTCGAGAGTGGCTGTGGCTGCTTGTGATGAGATTAATTTGGAGTGCTAAGATGGATTTGTGTGTTATTTACTGGTGCTGTGATGGAGGCAGGAAATGAGATCTCACGTGAATCGCGACGATGTTGTTTTCTGTGGGATGTCTTTCCTTCACTTCTTGTGTATTGTCTGCCATCGGCGACGAGGTCTTTACATTTGGATTCCAGATAAAAGATCGAAAGGAATGTTTAATAATAATAATATGGGTGTCGCGACAGTCCGAGGTGGACCTGGGCCTAGCTTCTCAGCAACCACTCGTGTTGTGCGTCCGAGAGGAAGGGATCTACAGTTTAATGCCGACTCCGAACGGCGAAGTTGTGAAGCTATTTCTAGACAGGAATTCTTTGAGTATTGTCAGTGACTCGACTCTTTAATTCGGGTATCGAACTTGGCACCCTCTGCGTAGGAATCGACGCAATTACCCACTAGGCCACGGCGCCCCCCGGATGGAGTCTATGCATATTTCAGGAGACGCTCAAACAGTTCTCTATTTTTTTTTTTCAAATTAATGTCACGCGATAAGGGAAATGAGGGCTTTTGCGCGTACAGTCAAAATCGGTTACAACGGCATATCGCTTATAACGACGGTTTTTTCAATTCTTTTAATTCGAGACAAGAAGGAACCATTTTCTTAGGATTGAAGAGCAAAGCACCATTTTTAGATGGAACCTGGAGAGCGGAATAAATACCTTGACAAAGTATTACGTTCCACTGAATCCACAATTTTAAATTTAAATGACTCATTCACCTTAACGGAGAACTTACCGTAAAATAGTAAATACAGTGCAGTCTCGATTATTCCAACACTCGATTTTTGCAACCAATCTAATGGATTTACCTATTTTCGATTTCCGCGACTTTGAAATTGTACGACTTAAAATGTAACAGCAGGAGAGAACTGTTGACGACATCATACATTTTTTCATTTATTTAACAAAAAATACAAGACAATTCGCCTTGTGGAAGTATGGATCTTAAACTTAACAGCTTTAAAGAATTTATTTACTTTATTTTGTGACTTTAAGTAGAATCAATATTAGTCATATGTCAAATCATTTTAATTTGAAAGGATTTATGTCAATTTACGGTATGGTTGTCCGATAAGAAATCTTTTCTGAAACGCGGTGTAGGAATTGATTATCTGTAATCCATGCGGAAAATTGTTCCAGGCACGAATTGCAGATACGAGAAAGGATCGTTGTGTGTGTCTGTGGAACTGTTTAAGGCAGCTGGAGATGTGCTGGTAAGGTACACGCACCAACTCATCTGTAAGATATGGTCGGAGGAAAGCATGCCCGACGAGTGGAACCTCAGTATCGTTTGCCCGATCCACAAGAAAGGAGACCCCTTCAACTGCGCCAACTACCGAGAAATAAGTCTCCTCAACATCGCCTATAAGATCCTCTCTGCCGTTTTGTGTTAGTGTCTGAACCCATTGGTCAACAACCTGATGGGTCCTTATCAGTGCGGTTTCAGGCCGGGGAAGCCCACCATCGACCAAATCTTCACATTACGGCAGATCCTGGAAAAGACCCAAGAAATGCAGATCGACACCCACCACCTTTTCGTCGATTTCAAGGCCGCATATGACAGCGTGCATAGGGACGAGCTATACAACGCCATGTCTAGTTTGACATTCCTGCCTAACTCCTCAGGTTGTGCAGGATGACTATGGAGAATTCTCGCTGCTCCATCAAGGTCGGTAACGAACTCACCGAGACCTTCAATGTCAAAAAAGGTTTTAGACAAGGCGACGCGCTGTCATGTGATTTCTTTAACATCATCCTGGAGAAAATCGTTCAAGACTCACACGCCAACACAAGAGGGACGATCTTCCAGAAGTCCGTACAACTGCTAGCATACGCGTATGACATTGATGTGATTGTGAGAACACAGTGAGCCGTCAATAAATCGTTTGCTGGTATTGAAGTGGAGGCGGTCAAAATGGGTTTAGCGGTGAACGAGGGCAAAACGAAGTATATGCTGCCATCGAGAAATAACGCACAACACCGACGACTTGGCCAAAACGTCACCATAGGCAGCTATAACTTCGAGGTTGTGAACTTCGTCTACCTCAGCTCGCAAGTGAACAGTACGAACAACATCAGTACCGAGATCAAACGCAGAGTAACTCTTGCCAACCGCTGTTTCTATGGGCTCAAGAGGCAATTGAGTAGAAGAGCCATATCTCGAAGGACTAAGCTGCTTTTAGGGATGGACAATCTCAAAAGCGGATGAGGAAGTCCTTGGTCTCTTCGAGAGAAAAGCTCTGCGTGCGATCTTTGGTCCTGTCTGCGTTGATTGTTATTAGAGAAGAAGATTCAACCACCAACTGTACGGGCTGTACAGCGGCATGAGCCTAGTCAGGCGTCTACGGATTCAACGCCTAGGATGGCTGGGCCGTGTAGAACGCATGGACAACACTGCTCCAGCTCGAAGAGTCTTCGACTCCGAACCAGCGGGACAACGCAATAGAGGACGACCACGGAACCGATGACGCACCCAGGTGGAGAAGGACCTCAACCAACTTGGTGTGCGCAGTTGGTGACAGCTGGCTAAAGATCGTGCCGGCTGGAGAGGCTTACTGGTTGAGACCCAGGTCCACCCCGGACTGTAGCGCCATCAGAAGAAGAAGAGGAATTTTAACCAATAAAAAATGGGACAATTTGCAGACTTTTAATTGTTGCGATTGGGAGGTGTCATATAAGTTCGTTCGCTCGGTTCTAGCCTTAAACCCTGAAATTGAATTTTATTAAACTAAATGAAAATTCACTTCAACGTAACCGAACACAAGCCTGAGGCACGTCGAGAAGGTGGCGGAATGACGGTGTGGAACTGAGCATCAGCTACGAAAACCTTAAGGGAGACAGCAGGCGAAAGCATGCAAACTTCCAGGCGGACGGGCAGGACCCATGCTCAAGCTTCTAGATCCCTTTGGTGAATCATGCAAGCCACTTAAGCTGAGATGAGATGAGTGAACTGTCGAAGCGCTGCAAATTACTTCATCGCAATCCAGTCATTGGACCCTTTGACGCAGAAAGTGAATAAGATTGCGCACTTTGATCTGAATAGCTTAAGAATACGTTCCTCTCCGACGGGACGGACTTATAAACTTACTTCTCTATCGGAGTTCTAAGTAAGAGTCGTTGGCAGAGGATCGAGTGGCCTGGAGATCTCTAATGCTTTCGTGAAAACTTTAAGCCTCGAGATGGACGCTATGACAATGCGTGGCGCTGACCCTGAAGCCTGCTGAAGGAGCGACTCCGCCAGACAATCCTACAGCTTCCGAAAGTGATGGTCCAGCCGGAAGGATGAGGTGATCTCGATTCCAAAAATAGAAAATAAAAGGCGTGCTGAAGAGATTCTTGGATGTATCCGCAGCTATTGTAGTGAGAGCCATAAAAGCAAAAATTGCTGAGCATGAGGAAGGCTGAGAGGGTGGCGGAAGGACGGGCCCACCCAGCACTAGCCGAAAAACTACGAAAACTTCAAGGCAACCGACCCTAAGGCAAGCGGGAGCCAAGCTCTAGAGACTTGACCCATTTAGGCGCAGAATGTCAATAAAATCTCACGCGTAGATCTGCATAGATTAACAATACGTTTATCTCTGACGGGTCGGAGTTATAAGCAGGGTCCTAATGACAAAATTACTTCTCTATCTGAGGTTGAAGATTGCCCCACGCTGTTTCTACCAACCTTTCGATCTTTGATCCTAGATTTCTTCTTTGAGGCGACACAACAGTCTAAAGTGAAACACGTCCAGAACCAACAAGCTTGCCTGACTCCTTTCACAAAACTGCTTTGTCCGTCGCTTAATGCTGATTGAAACCTTGGCCGAGTTCAAGGAGATTCCAGAAATTGTTCTCTCAAAGCCACAAAGATTGTCAGCTAAGGCAATTTAGTATCCGAGTTGGCTAAGTGCAATTGCAGTAGCAACATCAAAACAGTTTATCGCTCAATTATCCCGAACTCGCAACTTGTGGGCGTTCAAAAGGCACCCTCTCCACCATGCAGCCATGACTTCAGCGCACATACCTAGAAAAGGGGGAAAACGCCTTAAAGACGCACGCCCACATTCCCCTTCACAGGTCGCACTCCTTGTGTGTCACGCATCACACCCCGTGCAGCTTTCCCTGCCCTGCCATCGAGGAGGAGTATCTCTTGTGAGCGAAATGAATTTAAGCACAAATTACAGAACTACTCCGTCGATGGAGCCATTAAAGTCGAGCCACTTTTTAATGACGATCAAGTCGGCAAATAAACAACTGCGCTGACGACGCGCAGCGTGTAAAGTCATCTTCAAGCCGCGCTACGTTATCAACCGCAGGGGCTGCTGATGGGTGGTGGCAACAGCAGCCTAAGGACGTCGCCGACTTCCTTTGTGGTCGCTGTTAACGACTTGAAAATTGCAAGAAAATTACCCTTTGGAGCTGCTTCATTCCTTTTTTTTTGTTGCTGTCCTTCCTTCGTCGTCCTCTTCGTTTTATTATTATTGTTCACTCGCCGCGGAGCCCCCCCAGCCGCCCGTCAACCCTGCGCGACCGGCTCCTATTAGCACTAGTGCTGGGGGTTTGAAATGACGGTATTAAGCAACTGTTACAGTTGCCCCATGAACGAGGCACTCCTTCGGCTCGGGGTGATGATGGTGCGGATTGTCTCCATGCTGGTATGGAGCATGTCTACAGTATCTCGGAACATGCAATCGCTTTCCACACGACGCCCGGCCCCGACTAGCGAGCGAATGTCCTTGCATAGCCGTCGTCGGTCTCGACGTCACCATGGTCCACCCCAAGAAGGGGGCGAATGTAATGGAGTAAAAATGTTTTTTGTCATATTGCGGTATGCATGACATTAAATCGGTCGAATGGCAATATATTCAGGATTTTTTTTCCCTCCGCTGTTGCGCTGTTGTGTGTTGTTTTGGTTGATGTTTGTTGTGTCGTCGGCGTCGGTGTGTACACGGCCCGAGGATAACGTTTTGTTTTGCACGATAGTATCCGGATGTTTTAGCATTCAGTTCGAAATGAAATGTCAAGAAGTGCGGACAAAAAAGGGATCCCTTCACTTCCTTTTCATGCACAACGGCGAAATAGTAGCCCGCACGGAGAATGTCGCTTTGATGTCGTCGCTAGGGTTGCTGTTCAATCTTTGTTCTGTCTTGTACGGGGAATGGAATACAATTAATTTTTGAGTTTTTGTTACTTCACTTCATCGCTGATGTGTAGGCCTTATTCTCCCTTGCCGTGGTGTGTGGGGGTGGGTGTGTGACTGTCTTTAAATGATTGTATTTGCAAGTGGGCTTAAAGACGACCAAAGCAGTGTTGCTGTGAGGGAGGAAAGTTTTCAGATGCCACGCGTCTCCTTTGCTGGAAAAGGAGCGATTGCAAAAGGTTCAATTGCCTGAAGTAAAATTAATACTATGTTCCCACCGAAACAACCGAGGTTTCACCAAATTTCTCCAAGCTTAAGGGGTTTCACCAAACATTTTCGGGGAGTCCAAACCCAGTGGATTCGGCGAAACCTTGTTGAAACCCCCTTAGGTTAGGTAAGGCAGAGGGGCTGCTAGTGAATTCATCATCACACTTAGTCAGACCAGATTTGAAAACCAGATAAAAGCGTATTAACTTTGCTTTCCGTGGGACGTGACGGCTATATCTAAGTTTGGAAAGGCTCCAATTGCCTTAACAGTGTTTACGTAAAGCAGCCGGACATTCTGCAGTCAAATTAAGAAGAGCAAAGAGTACAACGAACAGCACGAGGTAAGATGATAGTGTAGTTGAGTACACATCAAAGTCAACTAATACATTTTATATTTTATTTCTATACACTTTGATTCGTAATTCGTGAAGATACGGATCCACTGTAATAAACTAGTGCGTAAAGTATTGGTGATTGACGAGTTCTCAAATGTGCAGGACTTAACGAAAAGAAAATTCTGTCGGGCGCATTTTTGCATACCATACTGTAGGTGGGTGACCAGTTTTTATTCAGCTCTCAATCTTGCACATGAGTACTTTTCTTTGCCAACCTGATTGTCTAATCTTCTAGAAATTATGGTAAACTGTAATATTCTTCAAATTGTCAAGCGATCTCTTTCTGGAAAAAACTGTCATACGAGGAACACGAGCCTACAAATGATCACTTGCTTATCCCATAACGAATGACTATGTCACTTATCCACGCCTAAAAAGAACTCCTTTTATATTCCCGACACACTGTGAAATAATCCCTTCTGGCTTGTGTTTCGTGCGAATTCAGCGAAAAGTTTTGTCGTTTGAAAGTCAATTTTATCATTGCTGTAAAAATTCAAAACACTTGGCATTACTTTGCTCTACAACATTTTTTTGGATAATAATTTGTTTAGATGAATCCAAAAACTAAAAGCAATCGTGCGCATTTGATAAGTTTATTGCAACCAACTTGTTGTGTGTATTTGAACAAATCCTGCGACAGGTTAGGTTAGGTTGAGCATGGCGTACCTTTAATGGGGTTATGATCGAATTTTTGCCCTTGCATGAAGTGCTGGCAGAAAACTTAATTATTCCATATTTTACTAACCTTTGTCAAAGTGGCCGTCGAGCGTAGAATTGTAATGACATTGAGTATGGGTTCTAGTTTTGGCAGCAATCAAATAGGGTAATACAATACAGTGAAATTGAAACTGTTGCATATAACTTTTAGGCTGTCGCCAAAAGAAAAAAGTTGATTCAGCCTTTATCCATGAATGGCTTGTTGTTAATGAAGGTACTTTTTTCGTAGTTTTTCGTGTAAATTGAATATCTTGTGACAATGGCAAATATTTTTTACTCAAAAAACTTGCAAATCTCGAAGAAAATTAAGGAAGTGTGGACACAGCCAGGAAAAAGTGTCACGTCAACACAACGTCAACAAGTTTGAGTCTCGTCCGCTATGAGCTCGAGAGCATAAAAACCAGAGATAATGGATGATAGAGATATCCAACTTCGGCCATTTTTTCCCCTAGCCCACAACGAAGATGTAGTGGCAATCCCTTGTATTTCACTTATACATTTACAACGCTCGTCAATTCACCACAATATGGCGGCCGATTCGTGAATTTTGTGGGAAAAAAGCGGCAGATTCATGAATTTAGTGGGAATTCATGTACTTTCCATGTAACGTACATGGGTATGTTGATCGGAGGCTGTTCAAAAGTTGACTACTATTTTTAAGGGAATTTTCTTACATTGTTATATGGACTTTTGTGAATAACAATGTATTGCAATGTCCATTTAACTGGAACTATTTGACCTTAAATTAATTCTTAAGTGTATATATAGCCTATTAATAAACCATACCTGACAAATTAACTCAAAAAATGAAGCCCGCTTTATACACATAAATCATGAATTCTGAAAAACTCATGAATTCAATTTAAACAATTTGATAAGAACAATGGCAATATATTGCAACTTTTACTAATGCTAAAAAATGGTTTTCAAAACATCTTATTTGTGATTCACGCTTCAATAATATTTTTATTATTGGTTAACTGAACGTGTGAATGTATTATTAATTTTTATTCATATGAAACAATTCACACTATGTTGTGCATTCATTAATTATGTCCAGGTATTTCAGATTGTAAATTGCTCAAAGTTTTAATGAATCGACTTCATGAACATAAGCTTTGTTCGTTCGTTTACCCCTCCATACTGTGTTGAAAATTGAACACCGAAATTTGAAAAAAACGTTCAAATAACGAGCGAATTTTCAAATAAGAACTCTAATTCACTCCATTACTAAGGTGGGGAAGGGTATCAGCTGTCTCCACAGCTGTTCTCAAGAGCTAACACGTGTTCACAGACAGGGGACAAAAATCGTATAAAAAACGCTGTCAGATGAAATCAAGGGGCAAGGGAGGTAGAAGTTGGATATCTCTATTATAGGTTATCTCTGATAAAAACCGAGGTTTCGTGTTGGACAGGTTCCACGAATCTGTCTCTTTTTCCTTTCGCCGTTCGACAATACGTAAGCTGCCACTGTGGCGGTTTTGGAGTAGGAGTTGAATAAAGATTTTATATATTAATTAATTTTCTGACTTTTTATTCCATAACATCCACAGAAGCTACTGAGCAGGAAAAATTAGATTAACACCCCTATTCTGGTTGTGATGTGGTCTCAACGCACGAATGTCAATGAGGCGACAATTATGATGCCTACCTTGTGAGGTTTCAGCTATTTGGTATTCTGGCGAAAACCTCACAAGAAAACACACAAGAATAGTCACCATGGTGAGGTGAATTCGTTGCCATATCAAAAATTGTTTTTTTTTTTGACAATTGTTATATTCGCGCTTTTTTTTTTTCTTACCGAGCGTATCTACAAAATAAAGGCAGAACGTAGCGAACAAGGTAATATTGTGTATATTAATGAAGTATGTATAAGTATTTATTAATAATGAATATTTTGCAGGAACAGGAAAATATCAGCGTACATCCCAGGAGCAGGTGGACCATTATACGAATTTCTTGCAAATGATTCCCCATTTTCTTCTGGGCAAAAATGATCCAACTGACCCGAATAGGATGCAGAATTATTGGGCCGCATTCGCAGATGAGCTAAACGCCAAAATAAAATCAACATCTGTTTATTTTTAGTGACAGTTCCTTTGTTGCTATTTTTCATTGTGATGTGCTCATGAGAACATCAAAATTTTGACGGTTCTTGTGATGCTCACAAGCTGTGAGGTTTTGCTCAGAATACGAAAACCTCTCAATTTGTGACTCACCATGCCCTTGTGAGGTAGTTGTGACTTAAAACACATCACTGAGGTTTGCCAGAATAGGGGTGTAAAAACCATTTGCTTTCAATATGTCAATTTATCACACATTCAAGTAAGAAACCGAATAATAATGAC
This sequence comes from Eristalis intricaria, assembly GCA_964034865.1. Lineage (NCBI taxonomy): Eukaryota > Metazoa > Arthropoda > Insecta > Diptera > Syrphidae > Eristalis > Eristalis intricaria. Next base: position 50,243,142 of record OZ035875.1, read on the forward strand.
ACCCACTGTACATAAATTAGCATATACAATATTCCTACACAGCAAAATGTCGGGAGAAAATATAAAAAAATATATACGATCACGCGAAACTGGAGTGAATACGATCGACGGAAATACGATGTTATCATTCCAACTACATTTTAACGAACCTCCCACCGAAATTAGAAATGCGTCCAAAAATGTCTCAGTCAAAAAATCCAACAAAATGTTCCTAAGCGAAAGTCATTTAAATAAAAATTGAAGACAATACATTTGGAAATAGAAGTTCTTCTTCGTTATTTGGCGCTACAGTCCGGGGTGGACCTGAGCCTCAACCAACAAGCCTCACCAGCTAGCACGGTCTCTGGCTAGCTGTCTCCAGTGTTGCACGCCAAGTTGGTTGAGGTCGTTCTCCACCTGGGAGCGCCACCTTAAACGCGGGCGTCCTCTGTTACTTTGTCCCACGGGTTCGAAGTCGAAGACTCGGACTTCGGGCCGAAGCTGAGTTGTCCATACGTTCTACATGGCCTAGTCATCTTGGGCGTTGAATCCGTAGACCTCTGGCTAGACTCGACAATCGCTGTATAGTCCGTACAGCTCATGGTTGAATCTTCTCCTCCAGAAATCGTCAACGCAAACAGGACCAAGGATCGCACGTAGAGCTTTTCTCTCGAAGAGACCAAAGACTTCCTCATCCGCTTTTGAGATTGTCCAGGCCTCCGTGCCGTACAGCAGGACTGGGATGATCAAGGTCTTGTCCTTAGTCCTTCGAGAGATGGCCCTACTACTCAATTGCCTTTTGAGCCCAAAGAAACAGCGACTGGCAAGAGTAATTCTGCGTTTAATCTCGGTACTGGTGTTGTTCGGACTATTTACTGCGGAGCCGAGGTTCACGAAGTCTGTATATATATATATATAGCTGCCTATGGTGACGTTCTGGCCAAGTCGTCGATGTTGTGTGTTCTTTCTTGATGACAGCATATACTGCGTTTGCCTTTAGACCCATATAAGCCGCTTCCGCCTCAATGCCAGCAAACGCATCATTGACGGCTCGCTTTGTTCTGCCAATCACTTCAATGTCATCCGCGTATGCTAGCAGTTGTACGGACTTCTGGAAGATCGTGCCTCTAGTGTTGGCGTGTGAGTTTTGCACGATCTTTTCCAAGGTGATGACATAGAAGTTTTGAATGAATAATAAAAGAAAAATTGAATTGAAAAAAATCTCAAGAAATTAACCAATCGATTGGCCTCCTCGTTCGCGAGATTTAATTCCACTTAACTATTTTCTGTGGGGCTGCCTTAAGTCATTGGCTTATGCCAACAAGTCGACTATGTTAGAAGAACTCAGAGCCAACATTGAACACGAAATGGCGGCCGTATCGGCCCGAGTCGTTGAAAATTGGGTCCGCGGTGGCTATATGAACGAAGTCGCGTTCCATTCATAAATGTTTTGATTGCACTTCAAGCTGATAATAAAGTTTTTGAAATATCCCAACTGATTTGCGTTTTATTTTAAAAAAAAAAGTTGTCAAGTCCTTTTTGGAAAGCCCTTTATAACTAGTTTCGACTCGAGATCCCGAGATCTTGGCGATGAGAAATTTCACAGACGACTTGCCTAAAATTTATATCAGCTCTTGTTAGATTTTCCTAATTAATGGTCATCTCAGTGAGAGTTGTGTGTAAACAGTTCAAAAATGACGAAATGACCTGTCTGGTGATATCGTGTACACGTTCAAATCGACTGTTTGCCACCTCTTATAAAACTTTCCGAACTGAGTCAAGACCGCGAAATAAACAAACAGTCTATTAGGACCTTGTTATCTACGCGATCTAAATAGTAGATCGAGTGGTTAGGGGGACTACCACAATATATCAAATCAGCAACGGACATCCAATAAACTCTCAGTCACACAACCTTTTACGGGGGCATTGTTTAAATATCACGCACGGCCGTCGTGTATCAACCGGAAAGCTAACAAATGTTCGCCGCGTGGACACACTTGGTTATCCGAACAAAGTCTCCACCTCTGCCACGGCCTTACATAATCCGACAAAGTCCCGTCCTCTCGTCTAACTAAATACTTTATGATTCACAATTTCCTGAGCCCTACCCCGATGTCAGATTGCGTGCCACACCGAAATAACCCCCAACGGATAATGTGATGATGAGTCGAAGGAACCCAAACAGCACCGTTCCCAGCTGAAAGGAGGGTCAAGCACATCATCGCATGCATGTCAAGGGAATTAGGGAGTGGATGTGATTTTTATCATTACCACCTCTGGCCATTGGCTTTCAAATCAACTGCCCACGTAGCCGTGGAACACCACCGCCCAGCAGTACCCCGCTCGACGTTTTGACCAGTGACCAGGAGGTGAACGCAGGAGGGCCACGGCAACGAAATTAAGTCACTCCCAGTTGGTTCGTTAATACCAGGAAATTGCAATCTGTTGGACAAGAAATTAAAACTAGAAAATACCTCGAATTGGGAAAGGGACCAACAAATACAAAAAAAACGAAGGGAGTGAAAAAACGTTGCTTCCTGTAGCAGGGCGTGGGTGCGGCACTGACATGCCCGGTTAAGCCTTCAATCGATTGGCAATTACAACACCGGATATCAGAGGAATTCTGTTTGCAGATTACTGCCGCCGGATGGCCGAAATGTCCGGCAAGCAGGCGATCAAATAAATCTGGGCCAGTAACGAATGGCAGAGGTGCTGCGTGAGGTGTGTCCGCGTTGGATTACGTGGAAATGTGTGCGACTCCCATCATGCATTCAGTGATTTCTCACAGGTGCTCTGATTTGACTGGGTCTGGTTCTTTATCGAAGACGACAAACCCGAAAGAAGGGTGCAGGCTAATGATCTTCTCGATGAACCAGTAATCCGCAAACGCGCAGCCGTGACGTGAAGGCTTCAAAAAGAGGCAATCTTTTTAAATCTTGGAGCAGTTACCTTCATTTGAGACTGCAGACGAATGGTTCAGTAACCCAGAATCCGTATTTTTAGATGTAATTATTGTGAGGTTTCAACAGAACGAAGTTGACCTTGGAATCACATCAGGATACACCTCGTGCCCCACTAAAAGTCATCAAATCAAAGATGTCTAAGAGAAGTATTTCCCAAATTGCAGACGGGCGCTTAATTACAGGACAACTACACAAATGTGGCTTGTTTACCAGCTCACCATGCCTGCGAGCAATGGAAAGCCTTAGGCTGACCTACAGCTGCCTTTCGTCGTTTACGGTCGCCACGGTGCTCCCAGTCGTCAAGGCGAAGGTATCTTAAGTCCGCCATATCTTGGATCTCATACCGGTGATTCGATCTTCTTTTTTTTTCTCGAACAATTAACTGGACTACTGGTATCCATGCGCTGGCTATCGCCGAGCCTTTCTTCTATCAAATTGCGTGCTCGCAGATTTCCTTCTTTCAACTTCCTCGGACACAGGATCAATATATTTGACGTTTTAATTCTAAGGGTGTCTCTTATTACTTACTTACTTAAGCTGGTGACTGGATGGCGCACTTGGTAAACTCCCTGCCCTTGGTTAGTGGTGGTCCCTGGTTCGAATCCCAGTGAGAGCGAAGTTTATACGCTTTTATCTGATTTTCAAATCTAGTCCAAGCACCATTTGCCGTTTGGATCAAGTTAACGTTGGGTGGATCACGTTGGGTATCACAATGGACCAATATGGTATAAGTGTGCTGGTGACTTCACTAGCAGCCCTCTTGCCTACCTACCTACTTGAGGTGGGACTGGACCAGGGCATCAACCAAAAAGTGTATCTTGCCTTACGTTTCTTAAGCTAAGTCGGTTGAACTCCCTTTCCACTTGCATGCGCCACCTGGTCGCGATCTTCCTCTACTTCGCCGTTGCTGGTGAGTGGATTCGAAAACTTTTCGGGGCGGAGTATTGGTTTCCTTGCGCTCTGCATGTCCTAACAATCTCAATCGTTGGACTTTCACTCTTCTGGCTAAGTCGATGTCGCTTAGCAACGCCGTGTTCTACGGTCTCCTTCGATTGTCCACTGTGTCTACATTCTTCTGAGCTGCTGCGCCCCATTTTGTTCCGGATAGGCTAGATTTAGAGACTCTTTGGTTCTTCTAGATTCAATGCGCATGCATATTTTGGAGTGAGTCAGTCCTTCCTGATTGTTAAAGAATTGGACGCAGAATCATTTTGCATGTATTGTTGTATGTCAGTGTTGCTAAAACCAATAAAAGGAGTCTTAGCCCCCTTCTTTGTCTCAGTTTTAACCTGTCTTTCTCTGGCAGCATGATGAGTGTTGTGTGATAGACAGCCCAGGAGCTGAATGTGAAGCCGTTTAGGGCTTGCAATAATTTGAATTGTGAGTCGTAGTGGCTTAGTGCGTCGACTCCTACGCAGAGGTTGCCAGGTTCGAATCCCCAATCTACCTACTTTCATAATTCTTTCGAGTCACCGACAATGTTGAAAGAATATTCCTGTCTAGAAAGAGTTTCTCAACTTTGCCGTTTGGAGTCGGCTTAAAAATGTAGGTCCCTTCGTGAAAGAACAAAGCACGCACAAGACTAGTGGGTGCTGCTGAAGCTAGGCCCAGGTCCGCCTCGGACTGTCGCGCCACCAATATTATATTATTATTATTATATTTGAATTGCTAATAGAAGATGCTTCGCGATGCTTGGCAAAAATGTACAGCTTCGAAGATTGTGGACTCTCTGGAGAGAGGCATGAGTAAGTTACATCAGGACCCTACATTGTCTGCTCCTATTACACTTTCTAACGATTTTTGGAGTCACTTGGGGTATTGCCCCATTCGTCTCCTTTAGGAGCATATAATGTTTTGTATTTTTTCTGTCTAAGTCTAAGACTGGGGTCATGAGATCACTGATCTTGTTTAGTTCATTGACCTTTCTCGGAATCTTTAGGTGTCCTCACTTCAGTCTGATATAGAATCCATAGAACATGGGTGGAACTTGGCAGACCCAGGATGACCTGGTTGGGACCAAGTCCATAATCTCGCCTGGTTACGCTTGGGCATAACCCCTGTTGAGTTAGAGTCGATGGTGGAGGGTCGAGTTGCCTAGAGATCTCTCGTGTGGGGTTAACCCCCGTGGATCATGCGGGACAGAAGATGAGAACATTTGTGGACTTAACATTTGATTGTATATCCATAAGTTCAACTTTAAATCAAGACCCCAGACTTTTTCCCACAAGCTGTTTTGGGGACCAATGCGACTTAGTAGCTCTTTTGCATATAATGTTGGTGTAGGCGTTTTTGATGCGGTGAACATTTAGTTGAATCGCTATTCCCTTAATTTTGAACGTTTGAAGCTTAGGTTAGGTTAGGTTAGGTAGGGCGGCTGCTAGTGCATTCACCAGCACACTTAGACCATATTGGTCCGTTGTGATAGCCAACGTGATCCACCCAACGTTAACTTGATCCCAACGGCAAATGGTAACTGGACCAGATTTGAAAACCAGATAAATGCATATTAACTTCGATCTCACTGGGATTCGAACCGGGGACCCCGCTAACCAAGGGCAGGCACTCTACCAACTGCGCCATCCAGTCGTCTTTCGTTTGAAGCTTATTCACTTCCCTTTATTCACAGATTTATAGACAGACCTTCATTATCGCAGCATCTGCAGTTTATATTGAAGGCCTCAGTGTGAAAGCTAAATCATCCGCATATCCAAAGGTTATTTTGCCATTTGCTTTAAGTATTACGAGAAGTTCATAAAACCAAACATTTACCACGGGAGAAGTGATAGATCACCCCCTAGAAGGTCCTTCATCCTTTCTTAGATGTAAGCGTTTTGGCTATGATAAGGAAAGGGCGTTAATTTGGTCTCGACACAAATTGGAGATGGATGCAAAATTACCACATGCAATATACAAATATGGTGTGGTTACTTATTCATAATGCTTGGTCGGTCATTGGTCGGTTACAGCCTGGTCTAGACGACTGGAGGCAGCGTGCCGACCCTTCAACGATGGAAGGCATGCTTGCTTCCGCCATGACTAGGTCCTCATAACGAAAATTCGGTCTTGCTCTCTTTTTGAACAAGTGTAAGGAACATAATGTATTTCAAATGTTATATAAATTATTCATCCCTTGATCCATACACTTAAGCTTTCGTTTAGTTTATCGTTCACCTAACGCTTCATATTAAAAAGAGTCTACTATGTGTGTATGTATGTTAAACGCTAATCGAACCACTTTACCGGTGTTTAGAATTAAGAAAGTGCAGCCAATAAGTTTGTAAAAGACCAACCTAAAAGGACAGTTGTAATAAAGCGCTCGAAGAGAAAACATCGTCTCCTTTTTTATTTTGCGTGTTCCAGATAACCCTTACACAAGGAAGATCAGAGGCGATGACCCTCTTAGCTGGAGCTGGGTCTCCATGCAATGGTCGTTCGAGCTTGGACACTGGACGAACAGAGGTTCCATTGTTTGTTTAGTCTGCCCATAGTGTCTACAATTGTCTGCATTGGCTTGTCATACTTCGATGATAATCCCAGACATGGTTTGTTTAGCTTCACGGCTGGTTGCTTAGCTTCAAGGCATTGGTTATTCCATGGTTATTCCATAATCGCTTGCAACATTTGGCGGACCGGTTGTTGAGATGCTGTTGGTACAACGACGTCTGTAAACCGATATACATCTGCTCCTCTCTTTGCTCCGGCGCCTACTATTTCGTTACCTTCGCCGTGTTCTGGAAGACTGGCCTGGCAGAGTTGCTTGTGTTGAATTATATCTAAGGAAAGACATGTTCCAGCTCATTCGTAGAGCAGTGTTCCATAACTCCTGCTCCCGGACGACTGGCTTTTTTCAACATTTTTGGGCATCGTCTCTTAACTAAGGTGGCTCACTGTTAGAGATCACAGATCAGATCAAAAAAGCTTCAAAAATGAGTACAACCATCACACATTCACTTGACTGAATGTACAATGAAATTGTCGAAGAACTCTAAAGATCGGAAACGACAGGACATCCGACCCAGATCAGGGTCTACTTTATGTTAGGTTAGGTTGAGGTGGCTGACTGCCGCGCATACGGACAACAGACACACTTAGGCCAAGCATAGGCCCATTGTGTTACCACGCGAATCTTAGGCTACCTACTCCGCAAACCAATTTGTGCATTTGATAAAGTGAAGAGGAAGGCTGATTCTGATGCTGCTCAGTTCAGCCAGATTAACAAAGAAAAGGGCCCCCAGAAGTCTGAGTCTAAGGGATGAGAGAGCACTGCAATTACATAGCAAGTGTTCGATGGCTTCTTCCTCATACTCGTCCGATCAGCTTCTACAGAAATCATTATAGGGAAGGCCTATTCTAGAGGCGTGAGTTCCGATGGCACAATGCTCTGTTAGAACGCCAGTAAGAGATCTGAAGTTTGGCCTGCTTAATCTGATCAAGCTAAGCGATCGCTTGGGATCGATCAAAGGCCATAGTTGTTTGGTAACGAGGCATCCTGTGCCAGATGTCCATCCGCGGTTTGTTCGAGCAAGCGTTTCAAGCTTTAGCAGATGTTTTACAGTAGCGATAGGCCTGGAGGGTGGGTCTCCACCCGGAAAGAGCACGGAGTTTGTGCCCTTTCTAGCGAGTTCGTTCGCTTCGCAATTCTCTGGAACGTCACAGTGTCCCGGAACCCACATCAGTTGGATGTTGAAATACTTGGCCATCTCGTTAAGAGATAGGCGGCAATTAAGGGAAGTCTTGGAATTTAAAGTGACTGAATTCAGAGATTTGATCGCTGCCTGGCAATCGGAACAGATGACGACATCTGAGCCCGATATTACATTGCTTTTTCGCCGGGACAGGGCTTCCTTATCGCTATAGTTTCAGCCTGAAAGACGCTTCAGTGATTAGATAGCCGGAAAGAAAGCTGGATATTTAGATCCTTGGGATAGACGCTAGCACCCACACCTGCATCCATCTTCGATCCATCTGTGAAGATTCGCAGTGGACCTTCCAGCGCCTGGTGTTCGGACCCCAATAAGATCTGGACGGTATGCTGGTTGAGAAATTCTTCTCAAAAAGGAGCTTAGGTATAGTGAGTGGTCTGTATCTATGGGTATAGAGGCATACCTGCGTAGGATCGTTGAATGTCCAGACTGCAGTTCTTTCCAGCCGCTCAGCGATCTTAATCTGATCGCCGTGCTAGCTGCTGTCTGTCTGCCAACGTGTTCTACGGGTGGCAGGTTGAGGAGTATGTTTAGTGCTTCGGAGGAGGTAGTCCTTAGCGCCCCGCTAATGCATACGCATGCCATCCTCTGCACTCTAGCGAGTGGGGTGATGTTGAGTCTCGTGTCGAGTGCGGTCCACCAAATTGCGAAACCATACAGCAGTACGTATCTGAGGACTAGATGCGTTTTTTGCGGATTGACACCTAGGCCGCAGATTAGGGTCTAAGTGTTCAGCCATCATTATAAGCCACCCTTACCGAACCGTCTTTCATCGGAATTCAATCGACAAAATAGCAGAGTTTCTGTGATTCACGAAGGCGAAGCCAGCGGATGTACATAGCTCCCCGTGAACGGATCTGTCTGAGTGTAGCCACCCCTTGCGAGGCGATAAATCATTGATCCAATGCAAATGCCGGTTAAATACGGCCGCGTTCATTCTTCTAATCCCCATCGAGACCACACCCGTGTTGCAATTTATGCAGAACACACTCCATCCACCGCATGAGATAGTAAATCAGGAAAAGTTATCCACCCGCCGACACCAGCTCCACCGCAAGGCATGGAATTAAAAGTGAATATGTCGGCAATTAAAAGGATTTACTATTCAGCCCTCCGGCGCAGCGCAGCGCCTATGCGGTCATGCAGAACACCGTCGTGTCTTGCCTAAGATATCGGGTCTTCTTCGCTACCAGCCTGTCCACCCAGTCCACCCGACCCCCCGCCACGACCAACTTAAATTATTAGCCCCAGTTTTTAATTTACGATCCACCAGCACGTAACTGGAGGTGCTCGCAGTGCCACATTTGGCTAAACCGAATTACCAGTGCCGTCCGGGCAAAGAATCGCCGGCTTTTCGGCTCAAATTCGGGCCACACGCCACAAGGCTGTGAGGCGGCTTTGGCGTGTGTCCCAGTGCCTTGCAGGTGGCAGGGAAATTACTTGTGTTGTGGTCCTCTGCGAGCTGGCTCTCTGAGTGCTGATGGTACTGAATAATTCTATAATTCCGGCCACTGTAGGCAAACGTGCGTGACTAGGTCTATCCGGGCCGAGCGACGGCGGCGGCGGCGGTCGAGACTATCTCCTTCAACCCCAGCGGATGTCTAATTCATGTTTCTTGTTCTTTTGTTGTGCAACGAGCCTCTGGTGGATTGCTGCGGCGCACATCCACAGATAGAGCTCATTTGCTCGTTGCTCGTGCGGAGAGATGATGGTATGCCCATTATCCTGGCTTATCACTCGCCCACTTGCGGCCGGTGAGTGGGGGGCTTGAGACTCTCGCGTGCGTGTATCAAATGCTGCCCAAAGCAATGAAACAGATTCGTAAATTCCGTCTCCGGCACATACGGGGGGGCGGGGATAGTTGATGGTCCGTGACCTCTTCTTATTAACATGTGACCCGTAGTGCTCGTCCTGGTGCCGGTGGTGGTGGGGGTGGCTGCTACCATCCCGGCCACAAGACGGTAGACCTATTGTGCGACGGCAGCACCTCCGTTTCTCTCTGTGTGTGGAAAAATTTATAAGTTTTCGCTTTACGACTGCGAGACCATGGCACGCCACCCCTGTGACATGACAAGGGTCGTATACGAGCGAGCGTACGCCCGGCACCCGCCGCACCACCAACGGGGGTGGGTTCGGGACATTATACGGTACTTAATTATTAATAGAAGGCTAAAACATTAATGCGGCCAAAAGTTAATGTGAAAATGGACAAGGAACGGCCACCGTCAAGGAGGCACTGAAGTTTTGTTGATTAGCCTCGAGTTTGAGGTGTTTTCCTCGTCGACTTCTCATCGGTGGGGGGCATGGGGGAGGGTTGATTTTACTGCTCACCGTGATGATAGCTGAAGAGCTGACATAACAGAGTTGACTGCGGTAATCGATCTGTTTGCGAATTGGTTTACGCTGCTGACGTGACATGTCGTAAACTTTTCTATGCCTCGCTGGATGAGGGGTGAGTGAGAGAGAGAGGGAGGGTGGAAGTGGATTGTTTCCACGTTCGGATGTGTGACAGTGGAGAAATGGTCGTGACCGCGTTTGCCGCAATGTTTAATGCATTTCGACGGTAATTCGGTCGGAATTGAACAATTTGTTTGGTTTACGACGTAAGTGCGGGCTAAATGCTTTGCGATTATCCTAATTAATTCGAAATAAAAACCTCGGAATTTGGTTTAGTCCACCGGTCGCTTGACAGGCGCTTAGGTGGCTCCAGGCTTGTGACGATTTTTGTGACAGGAAATCGATGAAGTAGACAATTAAATAAGCACGAGATCGATCTTTCTGGTGCTTAGACAAGTTTTTGTGTAAACCTAGATTATAATAATAATAATATAATATGGGTGGCGCTACAGTCCGAGACGGACCTGGGTCTAGCTTCTCAGCAACCACTCGTGTTGTGCGTCCTTTCACGAGAGGAAGGGACCTATAGGTGGCGCTGCAGTCCGAGACGGACCTGGGCCTAGCTTCTCAGCAACCACTCGTGTTGTGCGTCCTTTCACGAGAGGAAGGGACCTGTAGGTGGCGCTACAGTCCGAGACGGACCTGGGCCTAGCTTCTCAGCAACCACTCGTGTTGTGCGTCCTTTCACGAGAGGAAGGGACCTATAGTTTAATGCCGACTCCGAACGGCAAAGTTTGAGAAGCTCTTTCTAGACAGGAATACTCTTTGAGCATTGTCACTGACTCGAAAATGGAGGAGGTGGAGCCGTGAAATATTAAAAGTGGTAAATTCGGGTATCGAACCTGGTACCCTCTGCGTAGAAGTCGACGCGCTTACTCACTACGCCACGGTGACCGACGGCGTTTGAGGACTTTACGAGTACATTTATTGCTTAGATGGAGCAGAGCATAAGCAGCTTGGTACATCTTCTTCTTAAGCGCTCCTCCATTTAAAGTTATAGTCATAGTTTTTTATAGTTACAGTTTATCGTTCAACGATTGTTACTTTATAGAAAAGAGGAAACCTTCCGATTATGATAGTTGGGTTATGAGTATTTTGAAATAACTCCCATGGTTTTATTAAAACATTTTCGAGAGTATCGATACCAGTTCGCCACTTCTCGAATAGATTGGCTGATATTTTGCTCGAGTGCCTAGATAAGGAGGATTCAAGCGAGATTCCACATAATCTATCTGGTATCCTACAAAAAAGTTCCATTGACTGCAAATCAGCGTCACCACAATGGCTCAAGAAGAGACCAACAAATGGCCTTCAATTTAGAGGCGGTACGTTGATGTGGTGGTTGTTCGATACGCTCGCTGATGGATTCAGTTTCCGTCCATCCGCACACCCATCATGGCCAGTTCGCGATGAGATTCAATAGCACCTCCCGTCCCATTCCCAGATGACGGCAGCATAATTAGTCTTTAACTCAGTCCATATTGTCGTAGATGTATTTCCAGCAGTCGCTTCACCCAAGGAATAAATCATTTTATTGTCAGAATGCGTTTGTCGAGTGATGGCCAGGCACAGACCTTTCGAGGCTACCATCGTGTATGTCATACGACTCAGCATCCGGTTCGAAGGACCATTTTTTCCACGATTGAGTTAATAGTTAATTTATTATTCTTCACTTCCAATTACACCGATAAGGTCCTCCGTCCTTCTTCGTGTCAATCATTCCCCTTGAGTTGCTTGGAATTACTTGAACTTCAAAAGCTACACATCTAAACACAATCAATGACCTTTCGCCACCAGGAGCACCTTTTAACTCGTAATTCATCCTCACCCCTTCCAGCCACCCCAGCCATTTCATTGGCACCCAAATCTCAGGGGATTCCACGTGGTGAGTGGCTGCCAATCGCCCGAATGCTTGAAAATGAGTTTTACAATAAATTTCAATTAAAATTCAAATTAAGGGATGAAAGCGCACGGTACTCCCTGAGTCCGCACTCCACGATGAAACTGTTTCTCAACAACACTCAACAACCACACACTTCTGGTGCCGGCAACGGTCGAGCGATTTTCACTTCTTGACATTAAAGAAATTGCCCTGCCTCATCGGTCATGTCAGTGGATCATTAATAACTCTGCGCACCACCCACTTCGTTTTAGCCCCCCCTCTGGTGCACAGACATATGTACACGACATGACTTTGGCTCGGTTTCTGGCTGTGGGCCGACATCATCGCCGTCGTCGTCTCTGGGAGTGGTTCTGTGGCTCAGTCATGAAAAATTAATTTTCTCTAATTCGATTAAATTTCGGCCAGGACGCAAAATGAATGCGTGTGTCCTTTATCGGATTCTCATTCTTCTTCGGGTGCGTGCGTGTGTGCGTTGCTAATTTCACGAAAGCACCTCCGGTTCTACACTCGTTGGGGTGGTCAGCGCCAGTGGCCATGGCATGCCGATGCGTATAGTCATTGATTGATTTTGGGCGTCAACCAGCCACCGCGGGGGAAGAGGTTGGGTCGAGAGGTTTGACTTAATGTCGATAATGAGGCAGAATTAACGTTCAGGTGGGGGCATCTTTGGTTGGTGATTGGTCGTACTCAGCGAACGGAGAATGAAGCTGAGATAGGAGTTGGTCTGGCGGTAGACGAATGAATACGCTGTCTTTGAGAATAGATGGGCAAATTCGGCGACTTGGCTGGCACGATACGATGGCCAGATACAACTCGAATGTCATCTGCATTGTCTTCCTATGTTCCGTGGTACACAGTGCAAAGACCATGATCTCATACAAAGAACTGATCCCAAGAGGAAATTGAGTGATATAGAGACCCTGGCTGACTTTGCACAAGACGTTGACCAACGAGGTCCCCCATTACGTTTTAGAAGCGTGGACAATGAGTCCCTTGGTCTTTTCGAGATCCGCTTTCTGTATGAGATGCTTAGGTAGGAAGGAAGGTAGGGTAACTGCGAGCTTCTTCTGTGAAAATCCCGCTCCACATTGACCCATTGGTGCATTGTTCTGTCACTATAAGGGTTCGCCTTCCAGTATCTTCGTCGATTTAGATGTTGTGATACACTTGACCACAACATACCCAGTGAGTGGCTTTGAGATACTGTAAGATATCTAAGATGCTGCAGTAATTGTTGCAAAGTAATGTTCTTCTGGCTTCTACAAGTGCTGGGCATGTTCCTAGTGTAGGATTGTTTCTTCTTCTTCATCCATGCAACTTCTGCAGAAGTCCTTTTAGGCTGCTCTAGATCTTCTGGCATAATTGCCCATAAGACAGAGGCCAGTTAACGCGGCCGGTGCCTTATACCTGTGCAACAGGATACTTGGTAAGAAATGAGGTCCGAATCCCAAAACGTTTCTGTGGATGTACACAGCAATTGAGGCCGATCCTGACATATGGCACTGTAATTTGGTGGCAAGCTTGCCTGAAAGGTTCAAACCTATAGCTGCTCACGAGCATAAAGAGACGCGCATGCCTAGGCGTGGTAGGGGCAATCTCCAGTGGGCTTAGAGGTGCTACTGGCTCTTTTTCCACTCGACCTCTATACACCGATGACTGCAGCAAAGGGAGCCATTATGATCTTTCAATCCAAAAACTGGCACCCCAGCCCCTATGGCCATGCATGTATTCTTGATAGACTTCACATCGAACAAATAGAAAGCTACTACTCTCACCCCACCCTTGATTTCGAAATACCCTTCAAAAAGTACTTCCCAACAAATGAGAAGTGGAGCTCACATGAACCCATCACTGACTCGAGTTCCATCCACGTTTATACGGACGGGTCAGAGATGGAAAGAAGAACAGGCGCGGGCATTTTCTCCGAATTGTTAAACATGCACTGCTCTACCGGATTACCTGACTACGGTAGTGTTTTTAAAGCGGAGGTCCTTGCGGTCAAAGAAGCGGACAAATTGACAGTCAAGCGGCCATTAAAGCAATTTGAAACCAAGTCCAAGCTAGTCGCAAGCTGTAGCGAAGAGCTCAAGGATCTGGGCACAGAGCATTCGATCACTCTGTGGGTCCCATCTCATCTCATCTTCCCAGGAGAGGGGCCGAATCCGCCCCATCCCAGGCAATCCCATGGCTTTGCGCACCTCCTTCCGACATCAAGGGAAAGGTGGACAGTAAAATCATGGAGTTGACTAATGAAAGGTGGAGTGCCTTCCCCACATGTGAGACCACTCGTACGCTATGGCCTAGGTTTAACAGCGCAAAAATCGATTCCCTCCTCCAATGCAGTAGGAAACTGTTGAGGATGACGGTCGGAGCTATCACTGGTCATAACCATCTGAGGTCCCACGAACACAAAATGAGACTTATCCATGACACCACTTGTAGAGGCTGTGGGGACGAAGAGGAGATTGAGGGTACATCCCACTATCTTTGTCAATGCCCTAATCTGTGCAAATTGACCTCCATGATGTATCAGATATCCCACTAAAATCTGGTTTATAAGGATCTCTGGTTGGCTAGAAGGAGGACAATAACCAAACAACAGCTTGGAGACATGAGTCATCAGTACAACACCGACGAGTAAGACGAGAGGAAGGTTTCCCCCATGGGCATCACAATGGGTCCAATTGGAACTCAGAGTGTCGCGGCCCTACCGCGTCAACACACGTACCTAACCTAACCTCACACACCTTGAGCCTGTTTACATGAATGGTGGAATAATTTATTTACAGTGTACTCTCCCTATGTCGAACGCTCCCTTTATATCGAACTTTTTCGACATATTTTACAAGCACTTCCCTCAAATTTCCGTACAAAACCCTCTCTCTAAGTCAAACGCTCTCTAACTCGAACAGATTATGGTATCCCGTGACAATTCGACTTAGGGGGAGTCTACTTTATTTTTTAAATTAGCGGAGAGAACCTATGTCACCTATTCATATACTGTCACCTATTTCGTATTTCTACACATACTTTCAAATCTTAAGAATCTTTAGAATGTGTAGATCGCAGTTGCGACTAAATTACGACTTGAAGGCGTTCTAACGAAAAATATGATGCGTGTCATGGCAAGGGGTCTAACCACAAAATCTGACAATTTGCAGCTCTTAGAGTTCTCTAGTGAAGATCAGTATAACTTCCATTTGTGTGGGTTAAGCCAGTCTTTCTCTGATGGTCTCGATTTCACCTTCAACTCTGCAGTGGAGGCAGGCATGTGAAGTCCGACAATCATGGTGCCATCAACCTAGGCCTCTATGTGGATCTGTCCATGCTCTCGCTCGAGATTGATTATCATGGCCAGCCGCTTAACAGTCCATTTCAAAAACGACAGACCAGCTCTCAACGGAAAGAATTTTTCTTTTCGTCAGAGGCTATTGACCACCTTCCTGGAGCCTGGATATAACGACTGTGTCCATTGTACTGCCAGCTAGCAACCTCCGGGCAAACTATATTACACCACTGAAGGACCACTCCAGTCATAGTCCCGTTAATTTGATCCCAACGGCAAACGGAGACGGCATCAGGTTTGAAAACCCGATAAGAGCATTTTGACTCTGCTTTCAGCGGGATTCGAACCGGTAACCCGGCGAATGACGGATAAGCACTTAACCAACTGCGTCATCCAGTCGCTGAATGGAACGCATGGTGAACAAAAGGTCCTCCACTTGAGTTGCTTCAACTAATTACTGCAGAAGTATGGGGGACATTGGGTCTAAAAATTCAAGACGCCACCCTTGCTGTTCGTCATTTCACAGGAATTCTCACCATTTTTAACTCATCTTACTTACTTACTTAGCAGGCCGGTAACAATTGGACTGTCAGGGTCTTGGTAATGATCGCTGACGGTCCCAGGCATGCTGCTTCCACTCGTCAAGACCAAGGTCTGTCGCCATGAGCAGTCTTTAAAAGCTTCATCATCATCATCGTCTTCTGATCCGCATGATCCACTAAAGGGGTCGCGGGGGTAAACCTCGCATGAGAGATCTCCAGCCAACTCGATCCTCCGCCATCGATTCTAACTCAACAGGGGTTATGCCCAATCGTAACCAAGCAAGCTTACAGACTTGGTCCAACCACCTCATACCGGGTCTGCCAAGTGGTAGCCTACCTGATGGAATCGCATTCAAGGCTCACCTCGGAAGTCGTGATGGTGGGGACATTGCGACCAAACCAACGAAGCATAGCTCTTTAGGTTCTCGTGCAAGGTCGTGTTTCTCTCCATATCCCGGCGAGTGATTCCCACAACATCACGAAAAAATCTCACCTCAGCAGCAAAATTATGACGTTTCTCTGTAAATCTCTCATTTCTCCAAGGACCTCTGAAAATAATATTTCTTCTTTTAATTCATGCCATAAATGGTATCGATACGCGGATTTCGTCCCGGCTGAAGTACAAGCGAAAAGCAAAAATGGTACCCGAGATATCTTTCACCAACTTGTCACCTCTCCTTTTTATTTTGTTTATGGACTGAGTGATGGCGATCGCGTAACTTTTCAGACGACTATCGTCCTGTCGATTTATTTCAATGAAATCGTCGATGATTTGCTTCTTGTCCCGACGATCGTTTATTTATTATCCAGTCGGAGTGCTTGAGTGCAAGGAATGCTTCACTTTGGATGAGTTGAGGGTAAGTCATCTCCTTTTTACGGATGACTTAGTTATGTCCACATTTTCAAAGATCGAACGGCAGCGTGCGCTCGATAGGTTTGTGGCCGTATGTGCTACTGCCGGGATGAAGGTTATGGCTGTTCTCTCTGCGCTCCACATGTTGGTGGAGTCCCATTGAAGCAGCAATGAATCTCGGGGTATTTTTCACGACTGATGAGGGGAGTAATGGTCAACTTACCAAATTAGAATTGGCTATGCTGGGTCCATTTGGAAACAGCTTGGAAAATCTGTAATCAAGAAGGCCGAGCTTGTTGTCAAAGACAAGCATGAGGTTTCAACTCTGTATTTATTCCAGTGGGTGTGGGTCCGCTTGGCGTAGTGGGTTAGTACATCGAGGGTTCCAGGTTCGAGTCCCCAATTTATCAACTTGACAATGCTCAAAGAGTAATAACTGTCTAAACAAATAGCTTTGCAAACTTGGCCATTCCAAGGACCAAGCTGACCCTATACAAGACCTTGATCATCCCAGTCCTGCTGTACGGCGCGGAGGCATGGACAATCTCAAAAGCGGATGAGGAAGTCCTTGGTATTTTCGAGAGAAAAGCTCTGCGTGCGATCTTTGGTCCTGTTTGCGTTGACGGTTTTTGGAGTAGAAGATTCAACCACGAACTGTACGGGCTGAACAGCGACATGAGTCTAGTCAGGCGTCTTCGGATCCAACGCCTAAGATGGCTAGGCCATGTAGAGCGTATGGACAACTCAGCTCCGGCCCGGAGAGTCTTCGACTCCGAACCCGTGGGACAACGCAACAGAGGACGCACGCGTTTAAGGTGGCGCACCCAGGTGGAGAAGGACCTCAACCAACTTGGCGTGCGACACTGGAGACAGCTAGCCAGAGACTGTTCTAGTTGGAGCGGCTTGTTGGTTGAGGCCCAAGTCCACCCCGGACTGTAGCGCCAAATGAAGAAGAAGAAACTTGGCTATTCGGAGTCGGCACAAAAGTGTGGGTCCCTTCCACTCGTATCACAAAACACTAGTGGTTGCTGAGAAGCTAGTCCCGAATACACGCTGCAAAGAGCCGATTTCTTTATGCTGTTTTTGGAAGTTAGTGTTGAGTTTGTTGATCGTAGTGATAGGGTGAGGAACACGGCAAGGCGTCATCAGGTAGGCGACCGCTTGAAAGACCTATGACGGATGGTTGGACGAAGTCCAGAAACTCACTTGGTTCCGCTTTGGCACATCTCCTGATGAGGCAATGGCGGAAGATCGAGGTGCCTGAAGATATCTCGTGCATGATTTGGCCTAGCGATCCTTTTCGTGCAACGTCCAGAAGAGATGATGCCGATGATGAAGATGATCAGATCTACATCTCACTAAGAGGGGGGAACTCAGTTTGTTAAGACCATTTTGTCGGTTTGTGTAGGCTTGTGTCTTTAAAGCCATTCAATAAGATCCTGAGCGTTTATCACTTTGGTGGAGTGTGGAATTTTACTCAAGTCCAACCAACCAGTTTTACATGTCTCTCCCTCTCTCTTTCTATCTCTGTCTACCTCTCTCTCTCCCTCTTTCTCATTTTTTCGTATCGAGCCTCGACACAATGTACCCACACAGACCGCTGACACAAGCAACATCTTCTTCTTCTTCATTTGGCGCTACTGTCAGAGGAGAATGCGGGCCTCAACTAACACGCCTCTCCGGCTAACGTGCTCTGTGACTCACGTCTCAGACCACGTAAGGTGATGGTCTGAAGAATTCGATCGGTCAACGTCGTTTGTTCGTCCTGGATAATGCTCAAGGCGACATTTGTACACTCCAAATAGATGACACTCGAATTCAGCTCTTCGATTTTCCTCTTGAGGCGTCTTCATTGGTATAGATAGCAAGCGCTAGGAAAACGCAGAAAAATACCCGCCATTCTGATCATTCATTGCCTCTAAGCCCCCCGTGATCACAGAAATCGCCCCCTTTTCTAACTCATTTCCTTCAACTCTTCACACATCCCATTCTTCAGCACTTGCAGTGTGTAAGCGCACTTAAATCCTCAACGATTACAACATTCATCAGCCGCACTGAAAGAGGGTCGCCCAAATTAGTCGCACGACTCACAAGATTCCCTAAAAACGATCTACTTGTGAAATGTTTTCTCCAATGCCCGCCTGTTTATACATCGCTCTTCATATTTCCATCGTCACCTGCTGATTGAAGGGGGCGCACCGCAACCTGCTGGCCAGCCCCAAAATTGATTAGACAACGTCTTTACCTGCGAACGAGTTCTCTTGGCTGTTGGCCAAAGAATTTGTTTTGCCAAAAGTGAAGAAAAACACCGAGTCCACGAAGTGAACTATAAACAAACGCTCGCTAGCACTGATCCGAAGATGATGTGGCGATGTGGTCATGTTGGACGATGGTGGATGTCTTTGCACCTGCATAACGTGTTCGTCTAACTCAGCCGGAAGTCGCTCTCGCCCGCCCACCATTTGCGGGTGGGCGCAGATCTGTGTCCTAGTTGTACTCGCAAGAAAGTTGATTTATAATTGCCACTCGAGTCCTTTGTCTTATTCTACGGGGTGTGTGGACTATTTTTGGGTGACCAGTGGGCTCGGGAAATTAAAGCAGATTCGAACAACAATTGGGCGCAGATTTCGTGGCAGGGCCTCGCCACAGCGAGGGTATCGAGGTTCGTAATTGACATTTTGGGTGGGCGGGCAGTGGCAGTTACAAATGGAATTTGTCTTCTGAAGGGTGGGCGGTTGTTCGTCTAGAAAAGTGCGACAAGTTGCAGGGCTGACGTTTTTGGCAAATGGAAGAAAACTCTTAATTTACGTCCGCCCGCCAATGACAACGCCATTGAGGAGTGAGTTTTGATTAATCGTTAATGGAAACAGAAACGGGCACCTCATATAGTCTGACCCAACATCATCATTTGAGCTTGCATATAGGCGATGATATTCGTTACAGTCGGTTGTGCAGTATTTGTCATCAAGTCAAAATCTGTTGGTTTCGATTATATCCACCCTGACTTCATTAAAATATTGCTTCCAGTGATACTTCATCATATCACGCACAATAATCATGACGTCCCACTACCCAACATTCCACAGTGTTGGGAGACTAAGATAATCCCAGTACCAAAGAAAACGAATCCACCTGAATTCCGACCTATTGCAATCCTTCCGTTTCTTTCAAAAGTGTTTGAATCTGTTGTTAGCCGAAACATCAAAGATTACATTGAGCGACACAAGCTTCTAAACCCCCTGCAATCAGGTTTCCGGAAAAGGACATAGCTGTGTCACAGCCTTTTCAAAAGTAACTGACGATTTTCGAAGAGCTATCGACGAAGACAACAGACCTTACTCGACTTCTCGAAAGCATTTGACTGCGTAGACCCAACAATACTTTGTCATAAACCGTCCACCCAATTCAATTTATGTAATCCTACCAATAAATGAATTCTCTCGTATCTTACTAACCGAGTCCAAGCAGTTTTTCATAGCTCTAAACTGTCATCCTCTTGTGACGTACGCTATGGTGTTCCTCAAGGTTCCATTCTCGGTCCGTTATTATTTTCAATGTTTCGCAATGACCTTCCACTAGTTTTATCCTATTGTAAATTCCATATCTATGCAGACGATGTGGGTCGCCGTGGCGTAGTGGGTAAGTGCGTCGACTCCTACGCAGAGGGTGCCAGGTTCGATACCCGAATTTACCACCTGTCATAATTCACGGCTCCACATCTTTCGAGTCACTGACAATGCTCAAAGAGTACTCCTGTCTAGAAAAAGCTTCTCAAATTCGCCGTTCGGAGTCGGCATTAAACTGTAGGTCCCTTCCACTCGTGAAAGAACAATAGCACGCACAACACGAGTAGTTGCTGAGAAGCTAGGCCCAGGTCCACCTCGGACTGTTGCGCCACCCATATTATTATATTATTATGCAGACGATGTCCAAATCTACCTAAGTTTCCCTCTAGGTATGGTTGAAGACTCAGTTGCTAAGATAAACGAGGACCTGGGCTCTATTGCGAACTGGGCTACACAAAATGGTCTAATGCTCAATCCTAACAAAACTAAAGCCATCCCGTTCGCGAAACAACCGCCTTCCTTGTCAAATTCCCCGCTAATAGAACTGAACTCGACCGCAATTGAATATGTTACATGTGTAAAAAAAAACCTTGGCATAATGTGCTGATAGTGAACTGACGTGGACTGACAAAGGTGTACACATCCCCAAGAGGCTTATCAATCAGCAAATACATTCTCCCTGTGAACATCAAATTAAAACTTGCCAGAGCACTCATAGTGCCAATCTTGACATATGGATCTGAGTAGTTCGCTGACTGTGATTATTCTTCCGAAGCAATTAACGCGGCTGCACAGTATGTTTTTAACTTTCGCAGATTTGATCACGTCTCGGAACAACGACGCATTCTCTTAGGATGCGAACTGGACGCATTCTTATGCTACCGGTCGTGCTTATTACTCTTCAAAATTGTTCACAAGAAACAGCCAAAATATTTATATGAAAAGATCACCTTCTGTCGATCAAGTCGTAATATTACCTTGAAACCCTCCAATCATACCTGTTTAATGTCACGTAGGCACTTTTTCATTCATGCTGTTCATTTATGGATTCACCTACTTTCACAGATACGGCCTAAGACCAAGTACAGACAATTTTGTAACGCTTGTTTCTCATATTTCTCCCGCTCGAACTGAAACAATTCCTTGTAACTTCAGTCTTAACTAATAACATTAAATTCTAAAATCAGAAACCTACACTCTTAAATTATAATTGAAGTTACTTAGTTACAAAATAATATTTTATGTTATAATGTTCCTGTACTAGTAAAAGAACATATGATTCTTGAAGTACAGCGATAGATATTAAAAATACATAAATGAAATGAAAAACAAAAATTCGGTCCTCTTCGAATCCTCCTCACCGTCCTACAGACAGCTCATACTGATTGCGTCCATCATCCTAAGCTGAAAATTCAAAATCCAGGCCTGCAAAATATGTCCTGCCACTGGACATAGATGGTGTGTACAAGCAAGACATGCATGTCTATGTCACTCCCAGCATTCCATCGACATTTTACTAGAAGTCTATCCATCAGACGCTCGTCCCCCCTAAATCTTCACAAATGGAAGGCGTAGCAATAGACCAAGGCAATAGACCATCTCCAAGGAATTACACACATTCATTCAATCACCGAATCATTGTTGCCTGTTTCATGGAACCCAGCCGATAAAAGAAGCTCTGTTATCGGTCAAGACCTGCCGTCCAGGCAGACAACAATAGAATCTCTAGATGCAGTCATTTTACACATCCTTTCTTTTGATGGATGTGGACGGATGGCTACACAAATATTTTAGCATCGACCTCTGGGTTCTCTCTTAGCGGACAGGCGTGCAATATAATGGAAATCATGCAAAGGCAGGTGTTTCCCAGGGAATTGTTTTAGGACTGTGGTGGTTGAGCGGAGTAAAGAAAGAGATTCACGTTTTATTTATTTATTTAAATCCCAAAGAACAATATTTCGCGGGCTGGCGGGGAGACGACGGACTGTATCGAGCGTTGAGTGGAAACTGTGTCTATTGCTGTAGCGCTTACAAAAAGTAACGTAGTCAAAAATGTAATAGAATAAGTACTACGCAATAATTTCATGATAGTTAAAGTATCGTTAAATATGCAGATAATGTAGGTCTTGAGATAAATATTTTATGTCGCCACACTACTCCCCTCCTAGTTAACGTGTTAACGAATGTGAAAAAAAATTAAGCAGAACATTCATTCAAAAACATTATAAATTCAAAAATTCAATAGTAGTTGGTATCTGCTTGGTATGCGCACTTTTCGTCCTGATCGAGTAATTCGACCTGGTTGCTCTTCTGCATTCGTCTTATTTTCTGATACAGGGTCTTGTAATTGCCTGTTTGAACACACGGGAGCTGATGATGATTTGAAAACTTCAAATCATTCTTCAACCGATCGAGTGAAATTTTTGCTGTTCGATTAGGTAGCTTGACTTTAAAATATTTTTCGTATCTCTCTAAAACCTCGTACGGACCTTCTTAAGGCTGGTGAAGAGGTGATTTGACAGCGTCATTACGGATGAATACATGTGTAGCTTCGTTGCACGAATCCCTCGATGTTACTGTGAGCAGACATGGTTGCGGAGGCTACTCTTGCCATGGAACGTCGCAGACCTTTGACGAATTCTGACTCTATATAAGTTGTTTGTCGCGAAGCAAAGAACTCTCCAGGTAGCCTCAGTGAAGTGCCGTACAGAATTTCGGCCGGGGTTGACTTAGGTCCTCCTTGTATGTTGACCGCAAACCCAACAGCACGGAAGGCAAAGCTTCACACCAGTCCTGCGTTTGATGACAACGGATAGCCGTTTTAACCACCACCGCTCTATCAATCAATTCGCCTGCGGACGATAAGGAGTTGTCTTCAAGTGTTGGATTCCTAGAACGCGTGTTAATTCTTTGAAAACCGTGCTTTCAAACTGCCTGCCTGAGTCTGTTGTTATCCGTCGTGGAACGCCGAATCTGGATATCCAACCAGATAGGAATGCTCTTGACACGGTTTCGGCCGTGATATCCGGTAAAGGGAAAGCCTCCGGCCGAAGGGAAAATCGGTCTATACATGTGAGTAAGTAGCGATTGCCCTGTGATGAGGCTAGGGGACCAACGACATCCACATTAATGTGCTCGAATCGACCTTCGGGATGTATATATGTTGTTAGGGGTGTACGGTTGTACTTCTGAATTTTGCTTTTTCGGCAAATTACGCAATGCCGAACGAACGCAGTAACATCCTTTCGCAACCCTGGCCACACGTAACGTTCACTAATAATTTTTGTTGATGCTCTCGTACCGGGGTGTGATAGGTTGTGCAAGGATCTCATCACAATCTGCCACAAGCTCTTTTGGATAATGGGTCGAACTCGTTTCGTTGACGCATCACAATAAACAGGTGATTTGGATTCTGCAATAGTAAGGCGTTTGATTATTAAAGAGTTTGAGTCGAATTTACCTGTGTGAATTTCATGCTCGAATAGTTTGTCCTTATTTTGCTCAGCAGCTATACTGTCTAAATCCATATTTTGACAGTCGGTCTCTTGTACACGAGACAAAGAATCGGCTACACTGTCATCGGTGCTAAATTGATCTATAAACTCAAGTTGACGAGTCTGTCGCGGAGAGCATTTTCCCGAATTTTGCTTGAAAGCAAAAACAAGCGGTTTGCGATCAGTTTTAATGCTGAATTCTCGGCCCTCGATCAAATGACGAAAATGCTTTACCGCCATATAAACAGCCAACAATTCGCGGTCGTATGTACTATACCGTCTTTGAGTGTCTGTCAGCTTCTTTGTAAAGAAGCCAAGGGGCTGCGAGACTCCATCAACAACCTGATGAAGCACGGCTCCAACTGCGATATCCGAAGCGTCAGAGCTGAGTGAAAGCGGGGCATTCATCGCTGGGTGTGCCAACAATGTGGCATTAGCCAGATCTGCCTTGCAACGCTGGAATGCCTTCTCAGCTTCAATGGTCCACACGATGAGAGTCGAATCGTGTGGACCAACGCTCGACCTCCTCTTCACTGCAGCCTTGCCAAGGCCAACTATTCCAATGATAGGTAGATTCGCAGACAACACAGTTAGTCTATCCTCAAGCAAATTAATTGAACTTGTCACACAAGGAGCTAGATTAAATTAAGATAGTTGACTGGTTTTCATTTCATTTCATTTAATTAATTGCTTATTATCGCTGTACATTAAGAATATTCCATTCTTTTAGAAGTACAGGGTCTAGCATATAACATTTCTTAAGTTAACGTGATCGTGACATACATACATTTTCGTTTAACAAATTTTATTAATTGAACTTATAAATGTGGAGCTTAATTCAACAATATTTAAATTAAATTTACATGTAACCAAATTAAAATTAGATTTAAGGAATTATTTCAGTTTATGTTGGAAAGATAAAAGGAACATGCTGAACAACATTGTCTGTACTCGATCTTGGTCCGTACCTGTGAAGGCAGGTGAATCCACTGGTGTGCAGTATGAATGAAGAAATGCCTGCGCGGTGTTAGACACGTATGAACAAACGGTTTCAAAGTTATATTACGACTTGATGGACAAAAAATAATTTTTTTCTAAAGATAGTTAGGTTGTTTATTGTGAATGATTATGAAGAGCAGGATGCACGTTCTACCACTCAGCAAATGCGGCATCAAGATAAACGAGGTCAAAAACCGCAGAAGTCATATACACGAGAAAAAAAAAAACTTTAACCCACAAAACACCAAACTAAACAACAAAGAAATCATTGTTAAAAAAAAGACGAACTGACATGGAAACCACTTATAATTCTCAAAAAACAAGTTATACTGGCGTCTGGAGAAATAGTCCGACCTACCCACAGAAAACAACATTTTAATCTACAAAGCAATAATAAATCTTATATGAACCAACGGGATCTAAATTTGGTGCACTACCTGTATGTCGAATTGAAATACTATTCAACGACAACAAAATAAAATCCTTCGAACGATAGTCAATGCACCATGGCACATCTCCAACGATGACCCGCAACGCGATCTCAACAAAGCCTGGTGAAAGACGAAGTCAGGAAAGTAAGCAGAAAACATCAGAATTTTACAAATTACAAAACCCACCTAACCATGGAACTCGTGCAAGAAGACGACTTGCTAGTGCAGAAGAAGCCGACTTTAAATTATTTGTATACTACATTGTTTTGTTTTTTCTATTCGTTATAATGTGAAAAAAGAAGATAACCTGATTAATGTATAATAAATAATAAGTAATTTAAACAAAAACAAATGCGGTTCCCTCACCTCAACATCCACAAAGGGACCTGGCGGTATCCTGATCCATCAACCGTCAACCAGATTGATCACATTGCGATCGACGTCAGACACTCCTCCAGCATTCTCGCTGTCCGAACATACCGAGGAGCTAACATCGACTCGGATCACTTCCTTGTTGTAGCCAAGGAAAGAACACGGATATCGATAGGACAACGGAGTAGAGCAAGACCAAAACAGTTTGACGTCGGAAAGCTACAATCGCACTTGACCGCTGTCAACTTTGCCGATCGAGTCTCCCTGAAGCTCTCAGAGAGTCCAACCCTGTCAGGCGAAACAATCGACCAACAATGGAACCGTTGTCAAAACGCCGTCAGAGCAGCTGCATCTGATGTGTTTTTTAAAACGATACCAAAAAAAAACCCTGGTTTGACAACGAGTGCAGGCAGGCACGTTCAGCGAAGCAAGCAGCATACAAGGCGACGCTGGACAGAAGGACGAGAGCTCTTCCCTTCGTGAAGAAGGGAAGAGCACCGGCTTCTCAAAAAGAAAAAGAAAGGGCATGAGAAGCGCGCGATCGAGGAGATGGAGAGGTGTTACGGCAGAAATGATGTCCAAAAGTTCTACCAAAGGGTAAAATAACTATCCAATGGGTACAGAATTCGGACAGAAGCCTGTCGTGAGGCAGAGGGACAACTCGTAGTTGATACTGAGAATCGGGAAAGATCATTTCTGTAGACTGTTAAACGGCGAGGAAGACTCCAATACCGCTGTCAGGCAGAATGTTCCACTCAACGCAATTGACGATGATCGACGAGAATGCCGTCCCCCGGACCTAGACGAAGTCAAGATAGCGACATCGAGACTAAATAAGTCGAATAAAGCTGCAGGTGCAGACGGACTGTCTGCGGAACTGTTTAAGGCGGCTGGAGATGAGTTGGAAGGTGCACCAACTCATCTGTAAGATATGGTCGGAGGAAAGCATGCCCGACGAGTGGAACCTCAGTATCGTTTGCCCGATCCACAAGAAAGGAGACCCCTTCAACTGCGCCAACTACCGAGAGATAAGTCTCCTCAACATCGCCTATAAGATTCTCTCTGCCTTTTTGTGTGAGCGCCTGAAACCATTCGTCAACAACCTGATATGTCGTTATCAGTGCGCTTTCAGGCCGGGGAAGTCCACCATCGACCAAATCTTCACACTACGGCAGATCCTGTAAAAAACCAAGAAATCCAGATCAACACCCACCAAATATTCGTTTTTCAAGGCCGCATATGACAGCGTGTATAGGGACGAGCTATTCCTGCCAAACTCGTCAGGTTGTGCAGGATGACGATGGAGAACTCTCGCTGTTCCATCAAGGTCGGTAACGAACTCACCGAGACCTTTAATGTCAAAAAAGGTTTAGACAAGGCGACGCGTTGTCATGTGACGTCTTTAACATCATCCTGGAAAAGATCGTGCAAGGCTCACACGCCAACACTAGAGGCACTATATTCCAGAAGTCCGTAAAACTGCTAGCATACGCGGATGACATTGACGTGATTGGCAGAACACAGCGAGCCGTCAATGAAGCGTTTGTTGGCATTGAGGCGGAAGCGGCCAAAATGGGAAGTGTATGCTGCCATCGAGAAAGGACGCACAACAACGACGACTTGGCCAAAACGTCACCATAGGCAGCTATAACTTCGAGGTAGTTAAGGACTTCGTCTACCTCGGTTCGCAAGTGAACAGTACGAACAACATCAGTACCGAGATCAGGCGCAGAGAACTCTTGCCAACCGCTGTTTCTATGGGCTCAAGAGGCAATTGAGTAGTAGAGCCCTCTCTCGAAGGACTAAGGACAAGACCTTGATCATCCATGTCCTGCTGTACGGGGCGGAGGGATGGACAATCTCAAAAGCGGATGAGGAAGTCCTTGGTCTCTTCGAGAGAAAAGTTCAGCGTTCAATCTTTGGTCCTGTCTGCGTTGATGGCTGTTGGAGAAGAAGGTTCAACCACGAACTGTACGGGCTGTACAGCGGCATGAGCCTAGTCAGGCGTCTTCGGATCCAACGCCTACGATGGCTAGGCCATGTAGAGCGCATGGACAACACTGCTCCAGCCCGAAGTGTCTCCGACTCCGAACCAGTGGGACAACGCAATAGAGGACGTCCACGCAACCGATGGCGCACCCAGGTGGAGAAGGACCTCAATCAACTTGGCGCAGTTGGAGACAGCTGGCAAAAGATCGTGCCGGCTGGAGAGGCTTACTGGTTGAGGCCCAGGTCCACCCCGGGCAGTAGCGCCACCAGAAGAAGAAGAATGGCGACAGAAAATCATTGTACAGTCGAACGCGGACAATAGCACTTCGCTTAATAGCGCAACCTGCTTAATATCGCATAAAAATAAGACACAACAAAGAGCTCACATACAATCTTGCAAGCTTACTGTCAATTTCCTACACAAATCCATAATTCATGTGACTTCCGAGGAAAAAGCTTTATTTTTTCTTTTAAATTGAATTATTATGTGCATTAAACTGGACCTAGATTGTTTAATGCGGGATACTATTGCATTCTTTGTATATCTGCTTGATAAATTTCTCTTCACTGCAAACATGTCACGCGCAAGGTTATGCAATAGGACCCATTCCACGGAAGAAAAAAAAATGCAATCTAAGACGTTTGCCATGACACCCAATCTCATGATGTGATCTTCCAAGATGCAGTAATGCAATATTCAGAGGGACAGCATTTGATGATTGTGCGCCTTTACCTTCCGTGTGCGTCCCAAAAGCCCTCTTAACCAACCTTCCCACTGTTAAGTAAGGGCTTGTTCATCTGTCAACTCCTTCCAACCGCCTCTGGTCTCATTCACCGTTCCCAGCCGCACAACCAACGTCTCCGTAAGTCGTCGTCCCAAACCTGACGAGACTGCTAGTTGCGAGGGACAAGTTAAGGCCGCTACCAGTCTGCTATCACTGGACACCGCATGGTCTTCAGCCACAAATGCCAGTCGTCTAGGCTCAGACATGCCAGCTCAATCATTCTCACCACGAACATTCCCAGCGAATGCCCGCATACATCATTCACATCTGTCATCTGTCACATGGCAGGCAAATTACGGACATCAAGCCCGACCGCCCCCGCCACGTCCCCAGGTGGGAAATCGCGCTCTCGCATGCCGACGAACTCCAGCCCGTCGTCGAACCTGGAAGTTTCTTATGCTTGATGAACTTATTATCTAACCGCTCTTTGCCCCGTCATTAGCCATCTCTTTCGTGTGTCAGCAACATCAACCTCTGCGAATGTGTCGTGCCAGCTCGGTCGGAACTTTTGTTTCTCGATTATTCATCCCTTTCGCCGCGGGGTTCCCTCATTTGTCATCCGAATTAAAGACCCTAATGGAGACAGACTGTTGTTTCCTGATTAATTTCGGTGGCCGCCTCACTCCCGTCGCAACCGCAACATCGTTTTGACACAATTCACGTTGCTCTCCGGATGACTAGCATTTCACTTGATTTTGTGCAATTAATTTATTAGCTGTGCAAAATTTCAAACTCTCCCTGCACCCACCCCATCCATCAGACGCGACAATCAGCCCCCGGAGGCCCATTCAGTGGCGGTGGCGCTATTGAATTTTGATGACCCAACCAGAATTATGCTGGCTACACGTTTATGCTCTCATTAAGGCTCTCGCCGGTTGGGGTGGATGTCCGTCTATGGCACCGTAAGAGATGACAGGTTGCGCATCGATTGCCCCGCGTCCCTCGGCATCTGTTCGATGCAATTAAAATGTCGCCATCTATCACGTGTCATAATTCAGAAAATTCCTTAATGAAAATTGAACTGTTGCGGATGTTCGCATCGACTGTGACCGTGGGCGGGAGAGGGGGCGGGATCTCTGATTGCCGCAGCATAATGCATCGCAATTTAGCGAGTTGACGTGCAATCGCATTGATTTAACCACGCTCGCAGAACGAGTCGCAATAAGTGATTTTGACGCGATGACGGGTTAATGACTTTAAGGCTCAATTTGAGACACATTCATGGACAGCTTCAAGTGGGACTTGCTTTGGATACAATGTTGTTGATTTTTTTGTGAGTACGCGCATTCGAACGATCCGGCGCGTCGGTCGGGTGGTAAAAATAAAACGCTCGGCTGTGTGGGTTGGGTCCGTGTCGTGATTTCAATTCTTTTCGTTAATTGAATGGCAAGCGATCGCCGAGGTGGGCCAGCAAGTGAGTGAAACCATAACGAGGGCTGACTGATTTGGAGCGCTTCCAAGGAACAGAGCCGATGACTGCGGTACAAACTGAACTCGCGGATGACACGACAATGTATCTCTCAATTAGTGGGTGAAGGTGCTTGTTTTTTTGTTTTGAAAATATCCAAAACACATGTTATGGTGACGCAATTTGGGGGCAATGAGAGAAATGTGTGATTCACAACTTCAGTCGGAACGGAATTTGGTGGTTATGTGATGTCTCCGTCGTAGATTGCAATATTTTCTTCCGTGGAGATACGTGAATGGGTCCTATTGCATAGCCTTGCGGGTGACTGTTTGAAGTGCCGCGCCTCCTGTTTCGATCACGTGTCTTTGTGTAGACATTCGTTTCACACTCAGCCTGTAAACTTATGTCAGCTGACTGCAGGAATAATTCGATCCCTTATCCTTACCCAGGGGAAAGGAACAATCTGCGGTCGCCGTCGTGTAGGGGATTGGTGAGTCGACTCCTATGCAAGTGGCCCCAGTTACTGGCAGTGCTCAAGGAATACTCTTGTCCAGAAAAAGCTTCTCCAACTCGGCCGTTTAAAGTCGACCGAAAAAATGGTGGTCCTATCCACTCGTGAAAGTACTACGTAGAAGCAGTAGATGCTAGGCCTAGGTCCACCGCGGACTGTCGCTCCGGTTATGTATTATAAGGAACAGCCTGCTCAGTTTGGGATGACGCGAGTGGGAATCTCATTTAGATACCTTTTTACTTCTTCTTCTGATGACGCCACAGTAAAAGATGAACCTTGTCAACCGAACTCAACCCTGGAAAGATGAGATATGATGATGCTGTCTAAATATTTCCTCCTTGTGATTTCACATTTCTTGGAACGCTTCTAGGGTCTTCTACCCAACACTGGCGAATTTTCAGTAGCTCGATCTTCTTAGGGAGGTGGGGAAACTTTGCGGAGAACTGATTGCAATGCACATTGCACTGCTTTTAAGACAGGATTCATCCACATCCAAGTACTGGTTATGAAGAGAAGCTTCTTTGGTACTCGCCTCGTGTAACCAAAGGTGATGGTCATCTGAAGCAAACAGTGACGAAGATGAAGTGTGGCTCAAATCTTAGTGGCACTCGCAAACTGGCAAGTCTTAAAAAAAACTATACTCGTCTGCCTTGATCCCAGGGCTTATCCCTAGATTTAAACTCAAGATCGAGGATCGGGGATGTACCTGGGCTACTCATCGCTCCACGCTCTCACATTACAAATGTGTGCCAGAAGGTGTGAATGTATCCAAACAGCTAGACGCTAGATCAGCATTTCAAGCCGATCAAAATGAGGGACCAGGGACAGCGGTGCAAGCCAACACCACCGTGTGTGTTTCGTTGATCATCCACCCATGGGACGGCATTATATGAAGGTCATTGCTCACCGATATCGAGCAGTTAGGATAAGTAAAAGTAAGTTTTTAGAGAGCAGCGACAGTGATTGACTTTAATTTATAGCCACGTACATTTTAATTTTCCCACTCCAGAAAATCGACCCGGAAATCAAACGACTCCTCAGACCTTTTTTTTGTTTTATAATTTCATTTTTATTTAATTCTCAGGAGGTTTATTCATTATTCATGTTGGAGGTTTTTGATCTCTGACTTCAGGGATCTGACTTCCAGACTTCTTGGATCTGTAAACTGTCTGTGCAAGAGTTTAAGTCTTGACAGCAGTCTACTTTTATGCGCGCGGAGTGCATCGATGGTGGCATTACGATAAACATCAGAATCATCGGAGTGCACTACCTTCGGAGACTCCTCAGACCTTTTCCCACCAGCATTCCATCGAATATGCACTGAAAGTCTGACCATCAGACGCTCGCTGGTCTGGTCATCCTTATATCTTCACCGATCGATCCGAGACTCGATGTGAGACAGTTAAAGTTGTGGGAATCGACATCAACTCCAAGGATTTAGACACACATTCTTTCAATGACTGAATCATTGTTTTAGATTTCATTGAGAAAATATTTTTCATTGAGAAATAAAGCTCTGTCGTCGCAGGTCAGACAGATCATCTTTACGTCGCATAGTGGGGCAAAAAAAAACCCCAAACTAACATTAGCTGTGTTTTTTTGCAAGCGTATATCCGCCTAATTTTGAAGTGCACAAAAAAACGATCATCGGTGCTTAATGATTCAAAATACAATCCTGGCAGCACCGACGACATTTATGACATTTGCTAAGCATTCAGGGGTGTAGTCGTGGAAGGTGATGGTTGATCTTTGATGGTCACTATCTTCGTTTTGTGACTGTGTAGCATGACAATTACTTTAAAAGCAAAAACACTAAATAATTATAAAATAAAAAAATGTTCATCAAATGAAAAGAATCGATTACGAAACGTAAATGGAATGTATAGCAGAGACTCTGGGTATACCAAAAATTGCATACTTATGGATGCCAAAAAATTGAAAAATGATCTAATACATAAACCAAACCTGCAGGTGTAAGGCACATGCAGCAACCTAAACAATGAATGAATAAATTCAGGAATGAACACACAGAAATTAATGATTGGAAGCATTGTTTTCATCCACGCTTATTCCTTAAGCGGCGATCGATATGATGAGTAACTTAAGCAGATATAGGACTTGTTGTTAGTGTATTTTACATGCAATTTGAAATGTAGGCGTATATACGCTTGCAAAAAAACGCAGCTATTATTTGCCGCTGCTCAAGGGACTTCTAATACCCTTATGTGTGGTTCAAGACACAGCACGGGCCGAAGGCATAGAGGGAGAAAGGGAGAGGAGGTACCTGTGCACATTGGCCTTAAATATCTGCGGGTTTGTAGTCTGTGGGAAATATAAGGCTGAGAAGAGCATTCCATATTCGTGCAATGCGGCTGAAGAACGAGTCTCTGGAGCCTTTTGTCACATCATCCTCCAACTGCCATATCGGCCCTATTAGACCTATCTAGGACTTAAAAACACCTTTGGTGATGTGTTCGTGTGTGTACTAAAAGAATCCGATGCGTTGAATTTAACTGTGCGTCCGAAAGTAGGCTTAAGGGTGTACTGATGGGCATTCCTGGCAAGACGGGAATTGCGGGTGAATTCATGGAGAGGAGGAATGCAGTTGGCTAGCTCACTTGAGCATCGTTTGTTAAAATAAGTACTAAACACCGACAAAGAGGATACGGTGCGTCGAGGTTCGAGCGAGTCTAATGACTCAACGATTTTATCGTCTCCTATAAGTTTTATCGCTCGCTTTTGGATTCTATCAAGTAGGTGTAGTGCGGTCCTGGGGTACCAGACCAGATATGAGCGTTGTACAAGCTTGAGGCGGATGTACGCCTTATAAACCAAAGCCAAACCAGAAGGGGTGAAATATTTCTGGCATTGATTATGGAAACCTAAACATTTCGCAGCATTTTTGGCGACCTCAAATATGTGATCGTTCCAACTAAGTGTTGTGTTTATACACACACCAAGGATGGAAGGTTTCATTCATTCATGGATAATAGCTGATTGTCAAGAGTTCGATTGAGTGACAGCAGGCAGCATTGAGCTTTGAAGCAATCTATACAGTCTCTGAGCATTGTCATTGAGGGACCGTGAACATTTTTTTTGTCGTACCGAATCGAACCCATCCGCCGAGGTTAAGTTGTGTAGGGGTAGACGCACATACCCACTGCCACCCCAGCTAATTATGCTGTCAAGATTAGAATTCATTATGTTAAACATACGCTTCCGTTCCAATTGTAAAATTGGCCGAATAGCGTGGTTATGCTGTCATAAGCGAACGAGTGAATTGGATTAGGAGTAGCAGACAAGAAAGAGATCATTTCTAAACATGAGAAAGAGTATCGGAGAGAGAACAGAGCCTTGGGGAACACCAGCATTTATTTGGGATTATCAGACTTGAACCCATCCAAAACAACTTGGATTAAACGGTTCGAAAGGTGATTTCTTATCCATAGAAGAAGGCACGCATTTTCGACAAGAGGGCTTAATGCGCAACTCTGCCAAATGCATTAGTCAATCGCAACGATCTTGCTTTCGCCTGCATTGTGCAAATATTGGTTCCACTTTTCGGTGAGATGAGCTATCAGATCACCAGTGGACCTGGCGCTGCGGAAACCATATTGCCGGCCTTTAAGAAGTTTCCGCGATTCAAGATATTTCATAAGCTGAGAATTTATCAGCGTTTCCATGACCTTAGAAAGAAGGGACGTAAGAGCTATGGGTCGATACGAGGTGGGTGACGAAGATTCGCCCTTTTTAGGGACGGGCTGGACAAATGTTGTTTTCCATCTGCTCGGAGAGAGGAGAGAGACCTAGGATAGATGAAAAAGCTTACGCAGTGGTTTTGCCAGCGCAGAAGAACACCTCTTCAGAAGTATAGGGCGAATACCACCTGGGCCAGCGGATTTGTGCACGTCGAGATCTCTCAGTACTCTTGCAACTGTACGAGTGCAGAAGTGGATTTGTCCCATGGTGAAATCAACGCTCTCAAGTACAGGTGGATCCATATTTGAATCTGGCAGTGTTGCACTGGCTGCAAAATGAGCCGCAAGCAGATTAACTTTGCCTAAGAAGCTGACAGCTGGAATGTCATTGTAAATGAGTGTGGGAATTGAAGGCGAGGCGGAATTCTTTATGTTTTTTTACAAATGACCAAAAGCTGATGCTACCCTTGGGACATTGTAGCACTTTTTGCCTCAACTCTTGCTCATAAGGGAATTTCACACGTCTGATCTTCTAGTGATTTAATTTTCTCAAACGCTGATGTAATACAAATATTATTGACTATCATTGGTCTGTGCTAAATAGTTTATTTATTTATTTAACTACAAAAGAAATGTTAATAAACTTTTTTCACAGACAATTCATGTGGTACCCAAGCATCGAGCTTCTTTTTGTAGCCAGCCTTGATGATGAATGTTTAGTTCTTAGGCGATGTCATGGCTGCTTATGTGACGGTCCTGGTCAATTTTTTCCATAATTTCATCGACTTTTTCAACGATGGGTCGACCACAGAGAGGTGCATTTTTCACATCGAAATTTCCAGAACGGAAGCGAGCGAACTGTGCTACACGAACTGATACAGTACCGTCTCCGTAAACGTGGCATTCTTCTCTTTTTTATACAAAAATTTCAAAATATAGCGAATTTCTTCATTATCTTCACTCATTTTTGAACAGCTGTAACTTTTTTTCAATTTCTCCGAATTGAATTCTTTTTTTGGTTAAATGAAGCTTAAAATGACCTTTCCGACTGGTATGACACAATGTGATTGGTAGCACTGGAGATAGACGACGACATCTATCGACAAAATACGAAAAGAGTTTTTCGACTACCCATACATTTGCAAGTAAAGATAAAAGAGATGTTGAAATTATGTTTTTGTTCATATATCCCTCCCACCTAGCTTTGAAGAAGTCGGCACAGCCATTAAGAGGCTGAAGAACAACAAAGCCGCAGGTTCAGATGGCTTACCATCAGAGCTCCTCAAGGCCGGTGGCGATGTTCTGGTAAGGAGCATGCACCAGGACGAAAGCATGCCCGACGACTGGAATATAAGCTCCATATGCCCCATCCACAAAAAAGACGATCCTACCTCTTGCAACAAGTACAGAGGTATATCCCTGCTCAAAGTCGCCTACAAGATTCTGTCCAGCATACTGTGTGAACGTCAAAAGCCGTTTTGCACCGCACTAACCGGACGCCAGCGTCTAAGGTGGCGCACCCAGGTGGAGTAGGACCTCAACCAACTTGGCGTGCGACACTGGAGACAGCTACCCAGAGACCGTGCTAGCTGGAGAGGCTTGTTGGTTGAGGCCCAGATCCACCCTGGACTGTAGCGCCAAATAAAGAAGAAGAACCGGCACGTACCATTGCGGCTTGCGGCCCGGTAAATAGACCAAATCTTCATACAAAAGCAAATCCTGGAGAAGACTAGCGAGTTTCAAATCGATACGCACCACTTTTTTATCTTTTTAAAGGCGCATACGACAGCATTCATTGCAAGGAGTTATTTGGTGCGATAGCCGAATTCGGGATCCTGGGAAAACTAATCCTGTTGCGTCAAACTACGCTGACAAATACGCGGTGCACCGTGTACTTCGGCTCGAAGACTTCCGAGCAGTTTGAAACCTGCACCGGATTTTGGCAAGGAGATGCGCTGTCGTGTGATTTCTTCTATTTGGCACTGGAGAAGATAGTGCGGCGGGCAGCTGTAAACACGGAAGGCACTATCTTCTACAAGTCAGTCCAAATGTTGGGATACGCAGATGACATCGACATCGTCACGCGTTCCCAACGTGCCGTCACTGCGATTAAAGACCAGGCGAAACGAGCTGTTCTTAAGATAAATGCGGATAAGACTAAATATATGCTGTCGACTAAGAAACGACATCAACTAGGACGTAACTTCACAATCGGTAGCTACAATTTTGTGGTGGTGAACGAGTTTGTCTACCTCGGGGCAAACGTTAACTCCACGAATGATATCACAGTGGAGATCCGATGGCAACCCCTTGGCAACCGATGCTACTGCGGTTTATCGAAACAGCTGGGTTAAGAACTCCTTACTCGAAGGACCAATATCATGCTCACAAAATTCTTATTTTGCCAGTCCTGCTATATAGAGACGGAAGCTGGAGGCTAAGCGAAATTCCGGAGCTGATTCTTGGTGCCTTTGAAAGAAAAATTCTACGTTGGAAATGTGATCCTGGCTCGGCCACATCCAGCTTAGTGGCGAAGTGGGTCTTCGGAGAGGAGAGGAAGGAGAGGAAAAGGAGAGGAAGACCGAGCAAGACAGTTTGGTCTTGAGGACTAGAAGCAGCGTGCCCAGGACTAGTGATACAGAGCGATATTCGCTTTCAACGCCTAGCTGGCCCAACTTTTCTTTAAAATCCGATCAGCACGTCAAAGATCAACGATATTTTAAACGATTACAAAGGCAAACACAGGCA
Organism: Eristalis intricaria; assembly: GCA_964034865.1. Taxonomy (NCBI): domain Eukaryota; kingdom Metazoa; phylum Arthropoda; class Insecta; order Diptera; family Syrphidae; genus Eristalis; species Eristalis intricaria. The sequence continues at coordinate 50,279,772 of OZ035875.1, forward strand.
TTCTACAAACTAGAATCGTATAATTCAACTGAGTTCCCTTCAAACGCTTCAGCTTCAACTCAGTTCGGTTGCGGTCGACCAAAGCGCATGCGGCGTCTAGTTGTTGACGTTTTCTCTCGAAATCATCGCACCGAACTTTGAGTCCAACACGTGGTCTTCTAGCAACACAACAAGCAACAAAATTCCTTTCAATTATTGCCTAAATTTGGACACAAATTCCGTTCAAAATGCACAGCTCTCTCCCTGAACGAGGGAAATTCTATTAAAAGCCTTAAAGTCGCCCCGTCAAACCAGAGAACACCTCGTCCGCCAATCACATCGCAGCAACATTGTGCCCAACACATGGGGGAGAGAACACGTTCCACAAGCAACATTCGTCTCGATGCACTTCTGCAAAATGTTTACAACCGCACTCGCTCGCCATCCGACCGTCCGGGGGCAAATGTTTACAAAATTTCCCGCCAGTTTTTCCACACCAACACCAGCGCACGGGCCCAGTGCACTGCTGTATGTCTCACTCAGTCAGGTGGCGCTCGAATTGGTGGTGGTGCGCCACACAGTGGAGATACATCCTTTTACAACGGAAAACTGCTGGTGCGGGCTGCGTCGCCGTCAATGTTGTCGTTGTCGTCGTCGTTGTTAGCCGTCTGTCTTCGGCGAGTGTGACTGTGCCAGTGTGAGTGTGGCCGGCATCAGGAGGATAAAAATGAAAATCTTATGGCATTGCCGCTAAGCCGCCACCGCCGTGGGTGACTACATTCAGTTGGTGCAGACTTTTTCGTGCGAGTGGACGTGTATTGTACCTCGTACTATCTAACGGGAAGTGACGCGTGAATGAATAAATTTTGTGTGTTCACTTTAGTGGATTCGTTCAACACATCTGTTTGGCTGTCGTTTTGTCGAAGGGAAGGAAGAAAGACGAACGACGACGCATCGTTCATTGGCGCGGTGGCATTTGTTATGTCTTTTGTCATGCCACATAAATTATTTCGATTCAATTAACCCGCAAATGAGACATTGTGGTGTTTATGCATAAAAAAGAAGTTCGTATTCAGAAAGTGTTAGAAAAAAAAAAGAATAAAGATAAAGGAGTTAAGTGTTGGAAGGGAACAAAATATTCCCTAATTTCCCAGTGAAGTGAGCAAAAAAGTTTAGAATTTGTTCAGAATTTGTGAAAAAGCAGAAAAGATTAAGTGTGTGACTCAGTGGATTTTGGAACATTTCAACGCAGGCACGTGAACCAGTCAACAGAGTCTAAAGTAAGTTCTAAATCACATGGGAGATGGTCTAAAATTTAGTACATCTGTTGCTGAATTGTGGCAGAAAGTTTGATCTCTGTCGGGGAGGGCCCTGAAATCGGGAACATGAGAGGACAACTATTTGAATTCAAAGAAAAAAAAAACTTTAGCCAAATTTTGACTAAAGTCCAAAAATCGACTCCAACCAGTTCTCCATTCCCCAGCAGTGTTCAAGCAGATCGCGTTTATTTTGAGAAACTTCCGACAAAACCAGAACTCATGTTAATCTCCCGTGACAACAGCTTCGACAAGGTTGCACAAAATCCCGTACACAAATTTAATGATTAAAACTTAAGTTCAAAAATTCATAAAAAATTTGATGTACAATGTGCTAAAATTCGAATTCCATTTAATATTGTATCTTAACTTTGGGAAGCTTTGTTTGCCACGATCTCAGAGCGCACCTAGTTTGCTCCTGTCAAACGAAAGCCTGTTAATAGCCTCAGTTCGATAGTAAAAGCAGAAGGTGTCAGAAAGCATACTTTAAGTCCTCGGTATCCTTGAGATGAATGATTACGCATGAAAGTGTCAACAACTTTGTCAGGGGCAGTTAAAAATATGAAATAACTTATGCGACGTGACACGTAATGGGCGATCTAAACGGCTCTCACTTCTTGGGCCCACACGGGCGTAGAGTGCAAGGAATTTGTTTTCGACCAAACGAAGTGGTCCGTATTTCTTTCCTGTCAACGGGGCAAGATAAAGAAGTGCGCTGTCAAAAATACATTTTTGCTGTGCCAGCATTTATGTTGCCCGAGACGCACGACGAGTGGGCCGAATCAACCGAGTTCGACTATCGGGTGTCGGAATTTGGCTTGGAACACTTACTTTCTGAAATTTTTCTGACGGTGCTTAATTCTTCCGAAGTGTGCGACAAGCGATTGCACAAAGTTATAACTCGTAGATAGACACTGAAAATCGAGAAGTTTTTAAAGTAGGTTTATGGCACAAACTCAACATGATGGCATAATTTTTAATCTACGGCGCATATTCGCCGCATTCCCCTATCTTAGGACACCAGTAGTCATCTCGTTTTTGGAAATTTTCAAGTGTCAAATGTGTTTCAGTCTTTTTATGTGGATATGAACTTCCGGGTCATCTAGACCCCAGGGAAGGTAACAAACCCAAATCGGGCTTTCAGGAATCAGTGAGACAGTGTCGCTATTTTTGAATTTTTCACTTTTTACTCGAGTTCAAATGGATTAATTCGAAACATAATCTTTCCAGTCACTCGAATAATATCCAATTCGAGTCTGATCAGTCAGTCGAGTCTGATCAGTCAGTCGAGTCTGATCTCATGAAGGCGATTTGTACGTATTGAGTGCGATATGGCACATTCATTTACCAGCACACTCAGACCATATTGGTCCATTTTGATGCCCATAGTCAGACTACTCCCACTAATAGTGCCTTTAATTTGATCCCAACGGCAAATGGTGACTGGACCAGATTTGAAAACCAGATAAAAGCGTATTAACTTTGCTTTCACTGGGATTCTGCCTACAATATGGCAGCATTACAGTATAGCCCTAGAAACACATCTTCAAATCAGATTGATGGCAAATCCATTGAAATTTCCATCTTCCTGGCCAGAAATGAAATATTACAGAGATAGCCGACTTCACAGCTAATTGGCCCCTGGTGCATCGACAAATTTGAGTGCATTTTTGACAGACATTCATGCATTTTTGAGGGTTATTCACGAAATAGCGTAAGTGCCGTTCCTTGATTGGTCAATTTGGTTTATGAAAGCTGCGTTTTTTTGCAAGCGTATATACGCCTACATTTCAATTTGCATGTAAAATACACTAACAACGAGTCCTATATCCGCTTAAGTTACTCATCATATCTATCGCCGCTTAAGGAATAAGCGCGGATAAAAACAATGCTTCCAATCATTGAACTAGATTCTGTGCGTTCATTCCTGAATTTATTCATTCATTGTTTAGGTTGCTGTATGTGGGTTACATTTGTACGTGTGGTTGATGTATTAGATCATTTTTCAATTTTTTTTGCATCCAAAAGTAGGCAATTTTTGGTATATACAGAGTCTCTGCTATACATTCCGTTTATGTTTCGTAATCGATTCTTTTCATTTGATGAACATTTTTTTTTTATTTTATAATTATTAAGTGTTTTTGCTTTTAAAGAGATGGTCACGCTACACAGACACAAAACGAAGATTGTTACCATCAAAGTTCAACCATCATCTTCCAAGACTACACCCCTGACAGCTTAGCAAATCTCATAAACGTTGTCGGTGCTGCCAAGATTTTATGATGAATCATTAAGCGCCGATGATAGTTTTTTTTTTTTTGTGCGTATAATACGCTTGCAAAAAAACACAGCTGAACACGTTATAAAAAACAGTTGTCAAAAATCTTAAGGGGCAAGAGAGGTAGAAGTCGGACATCTCTGTAATACTTCATTTCTGTTCCTGGCCGTGTAATTGTCAACACGCACGACGCCGCCAACAAGTCAAGTGTGACACGTTAGTGACATGAACTAAGAATGAAGTCCGGCAATCGGAGTTACTCGTACTCAAGTGAATGTTTCCGATTAAGTTCAGACACTCAATCAAATCCCTTCATAATAAACTGTCATTCATTGCCATGCTCTTTGTACAGGATGAACGAACCACTAATGATGATGAAGTTTCTTCAGCTAAAGTTGTATCGAATTGAACCATGTTTTGTGAACGTGATGAAGAATTCAAACTTATCTCAAAACAACCGAGGACTGTCAAATAATGTCACAGAGAACAATGGCACCAATTAACAGGGTTACGTTTCTTTAAAAAAAAAACACACCCTTTAGAAGATGGATCTTAGAACAGGTCAAGGTGAGTGGCGGAATCTACAGCAATCATTGGTGTTGTGCATACTATTTGTTTTAAGTGAGTGTAGTGGATTTTAAGCTGTTATTGCAAGTGCGTGAATTTAAAATCTTCGATTCTGAGTCAGAAGTAGGGCATCAATCAATCTGATCTGATCTGACAGCCAGCAAAACAACCTTTAAGTTTAATTGGTTGAAGCCCAGGTCTGGGCGTGAACCCCTATTATGACAAGGAGTGAATTTAGGGAAACAGAATGAATTTGAATTATTTTATAGTTTTTAAAATTGCAAATATGGGAAGAAAATATGTTTTTTTTTATTTCATTTTCATTCTAATAATTCATGACGGACTTAGATTCTAGACAAAAATGCTTGAAACTAGTTGGACGTACATTGTTACTACTTCTAACTTACTGGCCCTAGGCGGGCACTCTTAGCTAAGCTTAATCTTATTCTATGTCTTTCGACCTAACCTAACAATGAATATATATGAAATAAATGAATATTTACATGTACAGCTTAATATTAAGAAAATTATGCAAAAAACTTAATTACAGAACTGTAGAAAATATGTCATACATGAAAAATGGCCGTATCTCCAAAAGTAAGGATTATGAAATGTTGCATACAATTGTTGAGTAGGAAAAGATTCAGGATTGTCATGCCAAAATGGCCAAAATAATTAGGTATCTTGCAAACTGTCTTTTGCCTCTACTTCTGGTTCTTGTAAAAACTGTATGACTGAGGAGGACGATGAACGACTGGATGGTGCAGTTGGTAGAGTGCCTACCCCTGGGTCCCCGGTTCGAATCCCAGTGAAAGTAAAGTTAATACGATTTTATCTGGTTTTCGAATCTAGTCCAATCACCATTTGCCGTTGGGATCAAAATAAAGCCACTTTTACTGGAGTAGTCAATTAGTGGGAGTAGTCTGACTATGGGCGTCACAATGGACCAATGCACTAGCAGCTCCCCTACCTAACCTATCTAACCTAATAAGGACGAGAAAATCGGTTTGTATGTGCTTGGGCTCGCCATGGAACTGATATTTAGAATTCCACCCAGGCTTCGTCTTTATTTTTGAAAGCATAGTAATTTCTAAAAGGACCTACCATATAATTCTATATTATTTTACAAACTTAATCAGCAATTTCTCAGTCTCCTCCGTGGCATCAATTTGATTTTTTCGTGAGTCCTGTTCACTCAGCCGATTTCTTGATAGAAAAGTAAAATTTTGATCTGAATTGTATAAGTAATTAATTGTGGAATAAAAACAACTAAAGAAAACTTATCATTCCTCAAAAAAAAGTTAAAAAGAAATTGTTCCACTTTATTCGCATATCCTGCTTAAAACTAAATAAATACGTATCGGGATTAATCCGATTTTGTGCCTATGTAAATGAGTAAATGAGTTGGCTCACAGCAACAGTAACAAGAATCTGTTTTAAATAGTTTTGGCCACGTTTTTGTAAAAAAAAAGAAGCGGTATTACGTCGTTAGGAAAGCAATTCTCATCAAAATCGATTTTATTTTAAGGTGTACATACAATTTTATTTTTGTTGATTATTAAAAAAAAATTCCAAAATTACATACTTACTCGAATTATGCAAAATAAAACCTGTCGACCAAAACTAAATCACGAAATATCCTCAAATTGGAAGGAATTGTACATAACCGTTCTCCGTTCATCCTCTGTACTGAATGACATCCAACGGATCCAATCAAATCCATATAAAGTTATGCTCCTTTGAATCGACGAAGTCCATCTTTGACTCATCTCCTTGTCACATGTTATCCTAAGCCTGAATGGCGTTGACCTATATTTAAAAGAAAACAACAAAATGTGTTCCCAATATTGGTAATATTGTTGTAGGAAAAGTCAGCTAGAAGCGATGAGTAACTTAAGATAAATCGCAGAAAATAAGGGATAACCATTTTGGGTTAAAGTAAGATTTCAATTCATCATGAAATATCATCATATTTTTCCTCTAGATCCCTTGTTAAACCTAGATCTAGGTAAATTTGTTGGGGAAATAAATAAAATTCTGGGTCGCCGTGGAGTAGTGGGTTAGTGCGTCGACTCCTACGCAGAGGATGCCAGGTTCGATACCCGAATTTACCACCTTTGCACGGCTCCACTCACAATGCGCAAAGAGTATTCCTGCCTAGAAAAAGCTTCTCAACTTCGCAGCTCGGAGTCGGCAATAAACTATAGGTCCCTTCCTCTCGTGAAAGGACGCACAACACGAGTGGTTGCTGAGAAGCTAGGCCCAGGTCCGCCTCGGACTGTCGCGCCACCCATATTATTTTATTACATACGTAAAGTTTATAAGAATGGATTTAACTTTGTTAAGCTCAATTCACTCGTCCGTGTTCGTCCACCCATATTATTATTATTAAATAAGATTCTTGTGAAAGACGTCAAGGCCGAGTTCATCTTGTTCAACATTTCAAGGCATAAAGTGGTTATTTTCAGGCGCTTTAAAAATGTATTATTTCATCATCGTGGGTTTTCGGGGTCCACCAAAAAACTACATAATTGAAATAATTCACAATCTCATTGCCTCCATGAAATCGTCGATGTGCTGGAACAGTGAAAAGGCTTGACACGAAATATAAGTTTTTTCAAACATTTTTTGTTATTTACTTAAATTCAAAAATATGCTCAAAATATATTGTTTGACATCCTTAAGTGTTTTCCAATGTGAGAATATTTCATGCCATAGTTTTGATCAACACTGTAGTTCTGGTCACATTTTCTTGGCAAATCTTTACAGTCTATGGCATTTAATTTCAATCCTAGTAGAAAAAGCAGATACACAGAAATAAATACGCGTCGCTGTGACTCTGGGGATATAATATTCTAATACCCCTTTTACCGATGGCGAGTCGAACGAAAAATTCGCCAAATGGTGAAAATTTGTATCACCATTCGCTATTCGCGCAGATCGCTTTCGCCTCAAGTATCAGAAACTAGGCGAACTGCAAGGTCCCCATATTGCGATTGGCGAATGTTAGCAAAAATTCGTGATTCTTATGTCAAAAACATGCGAATGGAAATATTTGGTGACTGATGTACGAAGTGTAAAAAAATTGCAAAAAAATTGTTAAAAAATTGTAAAAAATTTACAAAATTGCACATTGTACAAAATTGACACAAATTAAACAACAAATAAGTAAAAAAAATGTATTGATATGGCAGAATATAAAAAGTACGACATGAAATGAATTGATTTTTATGTTTCGTCTTAAATTTGGGAAACTGGTGCAATTGATGGTAGCAAATGTCGTGTCAAAAAAAATCGTTACACATTTGTGACCGCACTTGCATGTGGTGGATGTATAATGTAAAATTTTTAACAAAATGTGCCAAGGTTTATATCACTTTGTCCTCTTTCAGGTTTCTCAAAAAGAAATAACCAGAATGCGAACTTTCATCAACAAACTGAACACACACTCAGAAATAGAGTCGAGAAGCAAGCATATAGAAATAAACTTATCACTATTTATTGCGTTTAAATAAAAACTTGGGTTGAAATTAACATTTTACTTTAAAACAAATTATTTCATTTATTTATTTATTTTTAATATCTATCGCTGTACTTCAAGAATCATATGTTCTTTTACTAGTACAGGCACATTATAACATAAAATATTATTTTGTGTGACATGATTGAAATTATTGATTTCAAGTTACTTCAATTATAATTTAAGAGTGTAGATTTTATCTTATGTGCTCAAATTCCAGACGAGAATAAATCAACAAATTTCATTCGACGATTTACATATGTTATTTTTTCATTGTCGTGGTGGCAATAGTGAAATCCAGGCGAAAGGAGAACCGTAATTGCTCGACTTGCTACTTTCGCCTAACAGTTCGGTAACAGGCGACCATTCGACTCGCCATCGGTAATTGGGGTATTTTTCAATTCACGCCTTGCATTGATGTGTGATTGACTAGGATTGCAGCTTTGTTCAAAGCGAATGGAATCTAGACGTAGTTTTATACATATCTCCGCTAGTAAGGTTCAACCGAAGTAATCTCAATCTAGATTCTGATACATTTTTTTAAATTTTTTTGTAAGCATTTACCCAAAAATTTCCCATAAGAGTACGATGGGATTATGATCAGGGATCGATGGGTGTGTGTCTGCAATAAATGGATTCTGTTGTAAATATCAAGTCAACAACACAGTGTATTACAGTGTAAATGTGCCTGCTAATAAATTCACATTCTTCAATGTTTAAATTGTGGTCTTTTGAAAATATCCTATTTCCTGATCAATTTTCTTAATTCTTTCTTTGCGTAAGAACCTTCTACGAACTATTAGTAAACTTAGACCAGAAAGATGAAGGAAATCGGTAAAGCCGTTCACGAGTTATTGCGTGACCAATGAAAACAGATGTGCATTTTTATATAATATTGATATGAACTTGAATGTTTATTTTATGCTTGAAAGTGTGCCAACCAAGACTATGTGTCTTGTCTTCCTTCGTGAGGACTCAGCGAGCAGTAAATGATTACTTTGTTGACATACACAACAATTGACAGATCTCAGGTGTCTTCACAAAATTTAACGTATCGCCCGAAGACATCCCACACATCCTGTTCTTTCGAATGTTATTTTCTTTAGATCGTAATTTTACTCCGTCTTCCAAGCGGAGACTTTATAGTTTCCTGTCTGAATTAAGGGTGCTTTCGTCTGCGATTTAAATTAAATTTGGGAGTAAAAACCTTGGACCTATATTATAATTTATATTTAAATTTATACATTTTTTATTATTTATTTTATCTTTCTTCGTATTGTAAAATATGTTTAATATGTTTTTATGTGGATTTAAAAAATGGTGTAGTTTCTGGAACTGGCTGTCATATTCCTAAAATCTTGCCGCATCTCATTGAGTGATGAAAGCTTGTGTTGCCAAATAAAGAAAAGTTTTCATACACCACATAGATAGACACAGACCTCCACTTCAGAGATATTCAACTCCAAAGAGTCATTCCCTACGGATGTCTTCTTGTCTTGAAAGCCAAACTGTCTTTCGTCCGCTATGACTTGGTCTATAAACCGGACCTTCCTCTCCTTCATAAGCCGGGCAGGTTAGTTGTGTGTCTTCTCCTCCACTCACCTCCCTCGCCGACAGGATCATATTTCCAACACAGAAGAAGGCAAGAACAGTCTTCTGTTTTGCTCATCAACCATCTGGCAGAACTGTCACTCTAGTTCCAGCGAACACATTGCCTAATTGTTTGCCTGCTGCCCCACCTTCTGAACTAAAAATGTCAAAATTCCCCAAGCCCACCAAGGTAACTTCGAATGAATTGGAACACATTTTTGAACGACCGACCGCGACGCAAGGCAGGTGCCACTCATCGCGTCTGAGTGAAAGTACGCACATGAAATCATAATTTTGTTTTTTTTTTTTTTCATTTTCCCGACGTAGTCTTGCGTTAGCCGCCGAAAGACCAGATACACTGGGGTGAAGTTGTAAACAGACACAAGTACTCGTAATTTTTAAAAAACTGTTGTTTACCCATTGGCGCGCACTGATTTTGACTTGGTCTTGAGTTTTGTTTATTTCGGCGAAAGTGTCTAGCATTCGAATGCAGTGTTGTTTAAAAATTGAGTGAGGAACCTACACGGAATAATTGTTTTCTTTTGTGTATAATTTATGTTGTTTCTGTTTTTCTGGCGTTTCACTAGGAGCTCACGAATTGTGTATTGTTTTGCTGTGAAGCCATTAGAATGCGCGCATGAAATTTAAGGGGTTTTCTGGCGGCTGGCTGGGAAAGGAAACTCGTGTTTGGTCGGTTCGACTGGGATGGGCGTGTTATTGACCTTCTTTGCAGTCTTTGTGAGCCGAAGGCTATCTGGAATTGATGGATGGAAGAGCTTTTAATGACTGGCGGTTTTTGTTTGCTTATCGTTTGTGCCAAGATCTCTGATAATTGTGTTCTTTGATCGAAGAGTTATTGGTCTGTTCTTACGAGATCCATGTGTGGGTGGATGGGGGATGGAAGAGTTTAGAGCAGTGATGGGTCAAACGTGTGTCAATTTAATTAAAATAAAATTTAAGGGAACTTTGAAAATCCTTGCGTTGAACTTCGTTACAATTGTGTAGAGTCTCTTGAAAACGTTGATGCAATTTGACGCCCTGAGACTTAATGAACTTGTAGGCCCCATATACTCGCAATGGAACGCGAATTATGAGTGGTTACAATGTGGGTCCAAGTGCACCTCGGACTGATGCGCCATCTATGTGGGAATGTGGTTTAAAATTGAATACCTTGTAAGCCCTAGCAATCATGAGCTGAAATATATCATTCAAATTCAGAAGTAAATTTGATGTTCTTCAATATTTCAAATAGCAAAAGTGGGACGAAGCAGCAGATGGGCTTGGACATACTTTGAACAAGCAGAGAAGGCTTTAAAAAGTCAGTATGGCTGCAAAAGTGTTTCTTCATATTGGGTCATGGTGGCCTCCTTGGAGAATGTGACTCATGTTCAACTAGACTGCCATCAGTCCCATAGCTTCAGCTGTGGTATATCTGCTTAAATTATGATCTCCTTAACTTTCAGTTGCACAATGTTCCACATGCAAATCATCATAAATATTTCAGATACTTTTGTGCTTGGAGATATTTTGTCGGTACAAATGTCTGACGTGTCAAATCGGACACATTCGATGGATGCATTAAATGTGCATTTTTTTTATTTGTACTCAAAAATATTCATAGTATTGTCATATAGGCAGGGTTGCCGCTGTGCGATTTTAGTCGCTTTTCTATGTCCAAAGACCGCGACAAGACTTTTTAAAAATACCTCCATTTTGACACTTTTTATATTTTCTGGCGTCTTTTGGAGTCTATTTTGTAAGAGAAAGTTTTTCCATGTAACAGATTCGAAGTCGGGTCAGAATCAGATCAGTATCCTTTGTGGCTCTTGGCAATATTTGTAATTATTTTGAGAAGAAAATACTTGAAAGGATGGGAAATGAGATTTTCAAGGATAATCCAAGACACAAGCGACCATTCTGTAATGTGTAAAGACTGCAATATTTAATTCCCATGAACTCACGAGAATGTCAGCACGACCGTACTTTAGTAGTGACAGAAAAACTTCGAGTGGTAGCTCGGGCATATGAGTGGTGTGTTCGAGATAGTTCAGTTCAAAATCGGCGAAAGACTTTGCCTGAGTCCACCAGGCTTACAAATGTATGTTGGCAATTATTGACGAGGCTAAGGAACCCTTTAAAACACAAAAACCATTTGGAAAAAATTTAATTTGTCAAAGAAAATAAGAAGATACAACTGAAAGACTGCAGTACTCCTAAGCATGATGAAACGTAGAGAATAAAAAAGTCAAACTGGTCTCTCTATGTTCTGAAAAAAACAATTGTTTAATTCGATGTCGAAGCTGGCAAAGCCACATGCAACCATATATCCGGACTAGAAAATTTGTGAGCCTGTTCGTATGGTCGATTTTTTGCTTCAAACATTTCCTTGACGTTTAATTATTTATTTATTTATTTATTCTTCCGTCTTTCAAGTACAGGGCTTTTTTAAGACTACTGATAATATTAATAACATTTCATTTCTTGTTAATAATAATGCCAAGTATAAGCAGAATTTAACATACAATTATAATGTAATTTAGAGTAAATTGCTACTCAAAAAATTTAAGATTTCATTTTTACAATTATCTCTACTCATATTAAAGTCTATAACCTTTGCAACTAAGTTGAATTTTATGCAAGCATTAGTTATAGGATCATTTTGCCCATAGCTTGTACTATGCCTCGAAACATAAAAGAAATCTCTAGGCCTCAGATAACGAGACGGGGTGTAAACACTGAACATGGAAAGCAGCACCGGACAATCAATGTGAGCAGTAATGACGTCATGAGCGAAAAGAACTGAATAATAAGTGCTTCTTACATGCAGTTGCTTTAGAGCGATAAGCTGACATCTAGCATTATAATCTGGCATATTTGAATTCCACGACTTCTTTCGAAGAGCAAACCTAGTAAATCCTTTTTGTATTCTCTCAATACGAATAGCGCTATTGTTATATAAAGGATTCCATATTAAACAACAGTATTCAAAACATACACAGACTTAAGAGTGTAAGGGTCTTGAAAATATTTTGAATTTCGAAACAAGAATCGTAGCATGGAGTTGGCCTTTGAAATAATATAGTCTATGTGCATAGAAAAAGTCAGTTGAACGTCGAATATAACCCCTAGATCCTTATGCGAACATACTCTTGTTAAGATTGTATTATCAATCTTATAATTATAGATTATAGGAGATAAAATTCTAAAAAATGTCTAATTACTAATATTGAAATGTAGTCCATTCAAATAGCACCAATTCTTTACTGATGAGATATCATTTTGCAACTCCATTGCATCGGCCAATGATCGCACTGATTTAAAAATTTTTAAATCGTTAGTGTATAAAAGGCTGTCGGAATGGGAAACATAGGAAGGCAAATCGTTAATAAAAAGAAGAAACAGAAGAGGGCCGAGGTGACTACCTTGAGGTACCCCAGAGAAATTGAAAATTACTCGTGACAGATCATTACCTATTTTTACAAACTGTCTGCGATTTGTAAGGTAGCTAGTTATCCATTTCAAGATTCTAGAATGAAAACCAATCATCTCTAATTAGTTGACGGGCTTAGATTCCTATGACTCTTCATTTACAACTTAAATTTGAGAAGATCTAGTCGAACGTCTTTTTATTTGCTTTGGGTAACCGTGGCAAGACAAAGGCCATTATTTCTTTGTCAATTGTTTTTGTTGCAAATTTGGTTGCTCCGTGACACTTTATTTGCGGCTTTCTCAAAGTTACAGTGGCACTCCTGCATATGCGTGATGATTGAACAGATATCTTCTTTTTTTAGTGAAAATCCATCTTACCATAAGCGCCCTAAGTGTGAGGGGGGGGGGGGGGGGGGGGCAGGTGGATCACTTGCTTTCCACTGGCCAGAGATAATCTATAATAGAGATATTCAACGATCCATTTAATATACATGGGTGTGTTGTTCGGAGGCGGTTCGTACGTGATGACTCGTATTTTTCGACTACCTCCCTTGCCCCTTGATTTCATCTGACAGCGTTTTTTAACCGCTTTTTGTACCGTGTATGTGAGCTGATACCCTTCCCCTCACCATAGCAGTGGGGTGAATCAGAGTTCTTATTTCAAAATTCGGTCGTTATTTGAACGTTTTTTTCAAATTTCGGTGTTCAATTTTCAACACAGTATGGAGGGGCAAACGAACGAACAAAGCTTATGTTCATGAAGTGGATTCATTAAAACTTGGAGTAGGTTACAATCTGAGATACAAGGACATAATTAATGAATGTACAACATAGTGTGTGTATTTTTGCGTATGATTAATAATTAATAATACATTCACACGATCAGTTAACCAATAATAAAAATACTATCAAAGCGTGGGAAACAAACAAGAAGTTTTTACAACCATTTTTATGCATTGGTAATAGTTGCAATATCTTGTCATTGTTCTTATCAAATTGTTTAAATTAAATTCATGCGTTTCTAAGAATTCATGAATTAAGCGTATAAAGAGGACTTCATTTTTTGAGTTAATTTGTCAGGTGCGATTTATGGATAGGCTGTATATATACTTAAGAATTTATTTGAGGTCAAATAGTTCCAGTTAAATGGGCATTTTTATTCACGAATGTCCATATCAAAATGTGAGAAAATTCTCTTAAAAGTACGAGTCATCATTTGAACACCCTCCGAACAACACACCCATGTATGTTAAATGGATCGTCCATGGATTGTGGACAAATTCAGAAATCTGTCTCCATTTTTTTCCCACTAAATTCACGAATTTCCAGCAATTTCCCACTCAAATCCACGAATCGGCCGCCAGTGCGTATCGGTGAAATACAAGGGAATACCAATACTTTTGCATTTTTCTCCGGTGTGGACAAGGGGGAAAAATGGCCGAAGGTGGATATCTCAATTATCCCTTACCTCTGGCTCTTGGATCCCACGAATATGTTGTATATAATTCTAAATATAAACGGAATTTTGAAAAGTAATGAGGATTGTGAATGGAAAAAAATTAGACTGCCCCCCCCCCCCCTTGTTTAAAACTAAAGTTAAATAAAAAAATTAAATCTATAATACCTACTTTTAAATATTTTTTGATTGATCAAAAGGCATGGGTCCAATGGAAGGTAGAAGTGTATGAAATTTCCATGACATTAGTTAAGGGTTGGGTTAGGTTAGGTTGAGGTGGCTGACTGCCGCGCATACGAACAGCAGACACACTTAGGCCAAGCATAGGCCCATTGTGTTACCAAACACTAGGCTACCTATTCCGCAAACCAATTTGGGCTTTTGATAAAGTGAAGAGGAAGGCTGATTCTGATGCTGCTCAGTTCAGCCAGATTAACAAAGAAATGGGATGAGAGAGCACTGCAATTGCATAGCAAGTGTTCGATGGTTTCTTCCTCATCCACGTCCAAGCAGCTTCTACAGAAATCATTATAGGGAAGGCCTAGTCTAGAGGCGTGAGTTCCGATGGCACAATTCCCTATTAAAACGCCAGTAAGAGATCTGAGATTTGGCCTGCTTAATCTGATCAAGCTAAGCGATCGCTTGGGATCGATCAAAGGCCATAGTTGTTTGGTAATGAGGCATCCTGTGCCAGATGTCCATCCGCGGTTTGTTCGAGCAAGCGTTTCAAGCTTAAGCAGATGTTTTAAAGCAGCGATAGGCGTGGAGGGTGGGTCTCCACCCGGAAAGAGCACGGAGCTTGTGCCCTTTCTGGCGAGTTCGTTCGCTTCTCAATTCTCTGGAATGTCACAGTGTCCCGGCACCCACATCAGTTGGATGTTGAAATACTTGGCCATCTAGTTAAGAGGCGGCAATTAAGAGAAGTCAGGGAATTGAAAGTGACTGAACTTAGAGATTTTATCGCTGCCTGGCTATCGGAACAGATGACGATATCTAAGCCCGATATTACATTGCTTTTTAGCCAGGACAGGGCTTCCTTAATCGCTATAGTTTCAGCCTGAAAGACGCTTCAGTGATTAGGTAGTCGAAAAGAAAGATGGATATTTAGATCCTTGGGATAGACGCTAGCACCAACACCTGCATCCATCTTCGAACCATCGTTCCAGCGTCGATATAGGGACTCCCAGTAAGGTCTGGGCCGTATGCTGGTTGAGAAATTCTTCTCGAAAAGGAGTTAAGGTATAGTGAGTGGTCTGTATCTATGGGTATAGAGTCATTCCTGCGTAGGATCGTTGAATGTCCAGACTGCAGTTCTTTCCAGCTGCTCAGCGATCTTAATCTGATCGCCGTGCTAGCTGCTGTCTGTCTGCCAATGTGTACTACGGTTGGCAGGTTGAGGAGTGTGTTTAATGCTTTGCCGGATGTAGTCCTTAGGCATACGCATGCCATCCACTGCACTCTAGCGAATACGATTACGTTGATTTTCTTATGGAGTGCGGTCCAACAAATTGTGACGCCATACAGTAGTATGGGTCTGACTACTGATATATTTAACCGCTGAACCTAGTTAAGGGTTAAGTTACAATACACCCTTTTTTCTAGATGTCAGACGCTCCAAAGACTCATTTCTTTGGAATGTAGCAGTCTCCCGGCATTCACATAAGATGGTTGTTAAAATACTGCAATTTCGTTAAGATATATTCGGGAATAAGAGAAAGTCTTGGAGTGATGTGAATTCACCAGCAACTCCCCTAGCACATTTGTTAAAAAGAAAATCATCCCTCTTCAGACCAAGCACTTCACGTATGGAGAATGTAAACGGCGTCTCTTATGTGGCAGGATAACTGGATTCAATCTTAAGCCTCCGATCTATTCTTCGTCCGCATGTACTGGACATCCGAAGTTATTTGTATTAGAAGTAGATGTTACAGCCATTATCACTGCTTGTCTGTTCGTCTAGCTTTTTTCTTCTCCGCCAATTTTTTGTCTACCCAACCTAAGCATCAATGTCGACCTGGCTGTCTGTCTGTTTCTTGTCAGCCTCTACTTCTTATTTTCTCGAAGGCATCCACCTTAAACAATAATAATATAATATGGGTGGCGCTACAGTCCAAGGCGGACCTGGGCCTAGCTTCTCAGCAACCACTCGTGTTGTGCGTCCTTTCGCGAGAGGAAGGGATCTACAGTTTAATGCCGACACCGAGCTGCGAAATTGAGAAGCTTTTTCTAGACAGGAATACTCTTTGCGCATTGTGAGTGGCTCCAAAGAGGTGGAGCCGTGCAAAGGTGGTAAATTCGAATATCGAACCTGGCACCCTCTGCGTAGGAGTCGACGCACTTACCCACTACGCCACGGCGACCCACACTTAAACAATAGCGCACTAATAATGTACGAGCTGTTCAGCGACATGGGCTTGGCCAGCCGCCTACGGATTCAACGCCTAAGCTGGCTAGGCCTAGAGCGCATAAACAAACCCCGCTCTAGCCCGAAGAGTCTTCGACTCCGAAGCAGTAGGAGAACGCAATAAAGGACGCTCACGGAACCGATTGCGCACACAAGAGAAATTGGAGACACCTGACTAAAGATCGTGCCAGCTGTTGAGGCTTGTTCGCCGAGGCCCAGGTCCACCCGGGACTGTAGCATCAGGAGAAGAAGAAGAACACCAATCGAATATGTTACTTTTAAACAACCTTTGGGGTCTTTTAGTGGTTCGTTGTCTACCGAAACGTCGAAAATGTTGGATTTCCAGCCGGGGGTCCCTTGGAATGTGCCCGTCCTGCAACTTTCTGGGGTTCAGTTGATTCCTCTAGTGTCCGCGGTGAAGACTTCGATTAACGTCATACGACACAACATCCGAGTCGTGGCACCTGGCATCATTTGCCTTCTACGAAACAAGTGTCATTTGATACATTTAAGGCATATCCTCTAGAGGTTCTCACCAGGCGAGGTTCTCTTGCCCATGATCAATCCCAAAACGCCCCCAAGTTCCGTCTAAA
This sequence comes from Eristalis intricaria, assembly GCA_964034865.1. Classification (NCBI taxonomy): domain Eukaryota; kingdom Metazoa; phylum Arthropoda; class Insecta; order Diptera; family Syrphidae; genus Eristalis; species Eristalis intricaria. The sequence goes on from OZ035875.1 coordinate 50,296,904, forward strand.
TCGTTCCACGTCATGTCCAACGATTGTGTGAACGGTTGCAGGCATTTTGCACCGCACTACTCGCCACGAACTACTGCGTCTTCCGGCCAGGCAAATCGGCTATAGAGAAAATGTTCAAACAAAGCAAGATTCGAGATTCCAACCGATCGATACGCACCATTTTTTTGTTCATCGATTTAAGAATCTCATTCGACGTCAATCTCTGTCTGATGTGTCCCAATTCGTGTTCCCGTGAAAATGTCGTTTTTCAATGATTTCCGGAGTTTCATGAGTGCACAGTGCACGACCACACTTGGGCCGACTTAACGACCGCGTAAAGTAAACGCCAAGTGTGAGCTGTGCGTCCGCACCACATCGGCTCGTAAAGCCGAAGCACTTAAATTGTGGGGATTTTCTCCCCATCACTAGGTACTGAGTGTCTTAAAATAGCATCATTTAATTAACGAAAATAAAAAGAAAAAAACAAACAGAAATGCTTCGAGAGTCTCTGCCACATGCACACTCGGTTACAGGGTCCCACCCATCGGATGCCCATTCTCATCATCACAATACCATATCGCTTTGATCTGGTCTCGTTTGACACCTCATTTCTTCAGAGTCAATTAACCTCGACGCAGTATAAATAATTAGATATTTTCCCTCGCGGTATCAGTGATTATGGGCGGCGCGTTCCACATGCGCAGGTATCTAAGGCATCGCCCGAGCTTCCGTTTGATCTGTCTGGGATCTCGTGGTCGAGTCCTCGGCGATCGGTGCACTTGCCTGTTGATTGCTGCGCCACAAATTACCCCGCTCAAAAATAAACACCACACCGCGCAATGATTCATATTTTTTTCCCCGCGCGTGTGTACACTTTGATTTAAGACGCTTCCATGATGATAGAACTTGGAAGCACCTAGCCGCTCTCGCCGGACTCAGTGAGTGGTAATAAAAATAGTTGCCAGCGACTGCAAGCGCTTTAAACTGTTCCCTTTGAACTGCTGACTCAGTCTCGGAGATGCTCGGCATTTGCCTGGATTTGTATTCTTTTGTGGTGTCGTTGGTGTGAGTTTGCTGGCTCCCTCCGTCTGACATCACTGAGAGGGTGCGCCGCTGGCGGGACACGCTGCAGCAGGCTGTGCCGGTGGGGTGGTGCACGCGATCTGAGGCCTGCATCTATCCGCCGGCGAGATTTATTGTTCTCCTCGCGGCGACCGTCTGCATTTGCTCGTGATATTTCACTTTAATTTCTCGTGCATTCATCTTTGTTTTGAGATGGTTTGCGCTCAAGTGGCGCGCAATGATTAGATGCAATTAATTGATGTTAACATTCCACCGTGGCTGGGCGAGCGATAGGAACGGAGCGGCAGGGGAGGACTGCTTCGACGCGGGATACGCTGGTGTGGGTTGGAAGAAATTGTTTAAATTTATGCACTATGCCTAAATCGGTTCGCGCCTCAGTTGGCGCAAAGTGAATTGTGGCCCACTGTGAAAATGAGCGGCTGTCAAATAAATTAGACGCAATGTGTCATGGAGGGATGGGTGAGGAGGGGAATGTGCGGGGCAAGGAGTTGAAGAACTGAGCGAACTAACTTTATTATTGTCAGGAGATCATAAGTCGCCAATAGAACAGCCAAGTCTTATTTACTTACTTATCAGCCCTGCGACCCATGAGGTATCTGAGGCTGAGCAAGAGCTGGCTTCCAGCCTTGACCGTCCGGGGCACAGTGCTTCCATCTAGACCAAGTTAATGGCTTCATCTTGTTTCAAGCTCAATAGATTACTGATACCCTTACTTGCCCGGGATCAAGACGCAGCACGGGCCGAAGGGAGAAAGGGAGAGGAAATACCTGTGTTCTCAAATATCAACGGATTGTAGTCTGAGGGAAATATCAGGCATGCCAGGCATATTCCTCTAGTGCGGCTGAAGAACGAGTCTATGAATTTAACTATGCGCCCGAAAGTAGGCTTTAAGGGGGTACTGATGGGCACTCCTGGTAAGGCGGCTATTGCTGGTGAATTCATGGAGAGGAGGAATGCAATTAGCAACATAGCTCACTTGAGCATCGTTTTTTAAAATAGCAATAAAACAAGGGCAAAGAAGAAAAGGTACTTCGTTGTTAAAGCGAGTCAATTTACTTTGTGATATTGTTGTCTCCTTTGAGTTTAATCGCTCGCTTTTAGCCTCTATCTAGTAGGTGCAGGGTGGTCAGGCCAGATATGAGGGTTGTACAGGGTGGACGACTCGATGGGGCACTTGGTAGAGTGCCTGCCCCTGGTTAGATGAGTCCCCGGTTTGAATCCCAGTGAAAGCAAAGTTAATACGCTTTTATCTGGTTTTCAAATCTGGTCCAGTCACCATTTGCCGTTGGGATCAAATTAACGGCTCTATCACTGGAGTATCAATCAGTGGTAGTAGTCTGACTAAGGGTATCACAATGGATCACAATGGTCTAAGTGTGGGCCAAATACAAGTTCTATTATGGTTTTGTCAGCAGGAGAAAACATTCCCATTAATTATGAAATACCACGTCGTTCAAGTGGCTGCCTCGGCTGGTCTCTCAGTAGCTCATTCTGTAACCCCAAGTTTTCAAGACCTTGTTGAGGTGTGAAAAAATGATGGATTTTTGGCATAATATCATCCTTTTACGGTTCCCCACAAAAAATGTTTTTCAGAGACCCGTTTTCGAAAGAAACATGGTCCAATTACAATCTCGGCCACAGCAGCCACGTTCTCATCTATGCGCCACCATGAGTGTTGTCCACTTGCTTACCAGCCTTACGAACTTCTTGCCTAAACTTTCATACAACAGTCTCTGTGGGTGCTTCAATTCTGGCAAAACTTCTCTTCAAAATGCCTACTGATTGAGCTACTCAGCATTCACTATGGAAATAATTTTATAAAATTCTCCAAAGCTGTTCGAGCGTAGAGTGACTCATTTCGTTCCTCGGTCCTTCCTCACCTGGGTGCGCCACATTAAACGCGGGTCTCCTCTGTATTCGCGTCGATCTGCGACTTCAGAAAACTCCACAAAAAATCCATGTCGTCGACGCGCTCATGCAGAACTTCCAATGTGACGTGGGCGGTGTGCATGGTTCGCCCTCCGGTTGAAGTCATAAGTCGTTGGTGTCCATATCATCGCCCTATATCACTTCCGGTTAACGGTGATAGCGTGGTCAACGGTCTTCTGAAAGAAGTATGGACCAATGACGCCGCCCGCTTAAACTCCACACAAATAATGGCATTTGCGGACCCATTCATCCTCATCATCAAACGGACCTCACCTTATGGCGACCGTAAAACGAAAGCACAATGAACGTTTCCCGACCAGAACTCATTTTGACAAGACAATTTTATGATTTGCGCGTGTTGTTGAACCCTATGTCCGTCCATGGTGATTTGGAGAAACAGACTGAATAAATGGCAGCCAGTTTGACGGAAGCAAGCTCAACGATATGGCCACTATCAACTGTCAAGTTCAAAAGTCCCTATTGGAAAATCCTTTAAGTTAGGTTTAGGTGGCTGACTGCCACGCTTACAGCAGACACACTTAGGCCAAGCGGAGGCCCATTGTGACCTTTATAAAGGATTGCATTTTTGCTTTTTCTTTGAGACCCTGTGGGTGTGATATACGTAGCTTTCTGTCTCGCACAGGTGTCTGGATGCTAGTCCCTCTACCCTATGCTCAAAATATCGGTCATTAGGAGTGAACGCGGAGTGATTTCCAATGCGCCTACAATACAATCCACAATCCACTCTAGCCATTGGATCATGTCCAGACCCATGCCGCTGTTTGTTCACTTGCGTCACCTTAATTATTCGCTTTGTGATCCTTGAAACACACACCCCCACGCCTACTGTGTGCTACTTCACAGCGAGCGCGTCATTTTCTGCCCGCATGTCTAACGTCATCCAAATTCCGATTCAGATCTGTCAATCTCGTGAAATTTCCACTTGCACCCGAGTCCCATCGAAACCATCAAATGCACATCCGAAAATAGTGCATCACTGGCCGATGCTTCCACGGGGCAACGTTTCCGATCCGACTTAATTGGATTCAAAACAATTCAAGCTACCTTCGGACTGCAATTAAACGTTCACACCCAATTTCCCGTCGCATAGCTCATGTCGGCCTGGCACCAATCAGCCGTGTGAAATTCCTCGAAGAAAACATCTCAAATTTTGACGGTCCCCCTCTCCCAGTGAGAAGGACGCCCGCCGCACAAATGCCTTCGCAATGAGCGCTGTACGTATCTTTCACTTTTTCTTCTTGTTTCTCTGTTCTTCTCTCTTTTTTTTTTTTGTTTTTTTTTTTTTCTGTTCATCTCGACTAAAATAACATTTCCACTTCATTAAGGAATTTCATTGCGAATTTTCATTATATTCTCGTTGGATTTTCGTGAAAATCAATGATCCTCATATGCCGGCGCAGACAAAGCGCCCGCGTGAGTGAGGGGGGGGGGGGGTGGCGGTGGCGGTGGCAAAACCCAACCGATTTCAAGAGAAGAATTCCTCACTCACCGATCTGTGCAGATGTTGGCTGTAAAATAATTATTTCTGCGCTTAAATTTAACTGCAATTAGGTGATAATTCAGTCACGCGGGGAGGTGAGTGCTGCTCAAATTTCTGATCTGATTGTGCACAGAAACTGTGCCCACACGGACGGACACACGGTGGCGGTCTATTTTCGACGGGGAGACTCGATAGTGTTTCGCGAAAACCTAGTCATCCCAAACAAATGCTGACGCAAAAACATATTTCGCCACCGTGCGGCGCTGGGCGCTTCCCCTTGTGCTGTTTTATGCTTTCGCTGATTTTTAACCGAATATGCGTGTTTATAATCATTTCGATGGCGACGAAGATCTCTGGAATCAATTCTCTTTTTTATGGCGCATCGAGCGGTGGAGGTGAGTGACGAGGTTGCACGGGCAATCAAAGCACGATGGAAGGAAGGTTGTGTTGGGACTTTGAAGTGACCTGACATGACATCGAATGGATGAGGTATGAAATACAATTTCTAACGTGGATAGCTCATATGAGGCGAAATGGCAACTTCCGGTTCCGGCCTGAAGAGACTTTTTTCACTACGAGCCTGTAGTAGCAAGTGAGAATGGACGTACAGTGGTAAAGGTTCTCAGACAAGAGTGACTTGTGCGAGGGCAAAGGACTGTACAACGAAGTAGACTTCGCTCAACTTGGTAGGATGACAGAAATGGCTCTCTATGCGAAATGCTTACAGCAAAGTATGCAGTCGCCCCTTTGCTTTGAATGTCGGTCGGCTAAAGAACATACCCGCTGGAAGCTAGGTGGTCGAGGTAATTCTGTTGTACTTGACATGGACAATGTTGGAATGGACCGCAGAATATACAACCTCCATGAGCTGCGCTTTAGATACCCGGCTTAACTGATTCGTCCACCGCCTCAGAAACTGTCAGAGAGTGTCTTCGAACCTGCCTTAAACCATTTTCGGCCGCGCTAGCAGAAGGGTTTATTCAGTTAGTTACAAGTGGCCACCACAGAAACAATGTGTAAATTGTAGTTGATGTCCTTTTCCGTCATAGTCCAGAGTAATATAGGTCTGACTACTGACACGAATAGGCAGTCCTATTGCCCTTGGATGTTGGCTTTCCAGCTTAATTTAGTGTCAATGATGAGACTCACACAATTTTGGGCTGGCTATCGCTTTTAGGGCAGTTCTGCACATGGAGCAAGGATCAAAAAGGCAAGACATTTTTCACAAGCGCTGACCGCGTTCCTTAGACAATTTTTCTTGTTCATAGAGGACCATTTGCAAATACCGCTGTAACAACATCATCCGCGTGAGCAATGACCTTGCAGACTCGATGTACACGAAAGCAGTGAGGACGATTTCCTTATGTTCAAGGAATTTTCGAATGTTCTCCCTATCTTGTGGAGATCAGCGAGTGAAGGGCTGTCTAAACAGTTTTGCCCTTATTGCTGGCAGGTCGAACATTTATTTTAGGTGCAGTGGACCCTCCCTAAGTCAAACTCCTAGTCTAACTGGAACAAATTATGGTATCCCCTCACATTGTATGTATAATTTGCATGTCAACCAAAAATTCGACGTTATAATGCCCCATGCGACGGCATTGCTTGCCGGTTGACTGTCGGAAAATATTGTGATTGATTCGTCAGTAATATTGTAGTCTCTAAGCGCAAGTTTTTCTATCGCATGCCAGGGGTTTTTCGAAGAGATCACAGAAGACACATTCATCGTACGAGCGCTCCTTTTTGAGTCTTTGTTTAGGGCCATCTCCTCTTCAACTACTTGGGCCTTTAGTCTGTAACTCACACATTTGAGGCACAAGTTGTTCACTTCACTTCACGAAAAGTAAAAATTTATCTCAAAATCCGCTTCAGTCAAAGCGCCTTCTTACACCCAACTCTGTAATACACAGTCCATCAAACGACCAAGAGCCACTTAAATAAGTCACATATGTGGCACCTCGATAAAATCAATTCCCATTAGTGAACAAAATGAGCAGCTAATTGGTCATTTAATTCATCTTCCCTCGTGGCACTCAACAATAATTCAAAAAAGTGGAAATTTCCCGCGTGCAGCACCCTCACTGATGATGCTCAGTTTATCATTCTTTATAAATAAATGGGCGACATTAAAAAAGAGTAAAATCTAGTTCTGTGCAGGCAGGCAGCAGCCTTGATTGGGCCGTAAAATGTTTATTCGCTGTTTGAACTCGTTTTCCAATACGCCATACCTCTAGAGTAAAAATAGTACTTTGTACAAATGAAACGGCAAAGCGAAGCGATCGCGATCGCCTGCAACGCCCGCGCTGCTCCGCTGCCTGAGTGTGGATACAAATGAATCTCAACGTGTGCGATTTTATGGATCCTCTGGTGAAACAATTAGAAATACTTAAGTCATTTAAGTATCTCGCTCGCTAATAGGCTCGACGATTTTCGAATCAAGCGAATAGGCTAAAGATTCAATTAAGTGGCGGCGTTAGTGGCAATGCCCTGGAGACTGATTTCGGTTTTCGAAAAACGAATTCCAGCCGTCACACGATATATTTGAAGCGGATCTTTCGTAAGTTCCCATGCGAGTTGGGATGATGTTCTCTTTGATCGGTGTACGCTGAATTCGCCTCGGGTGGTAACACAACAAGGACTTTTGTGTTTTGAGGGTGCTCCATAGCTTGGATAGGGCTGACTATGCCGATTGGTCGATTTGTCTAGGCGAAGTTTGTTCTCCCATTCGTTAATCAGCGTTGTAGCTGCTTCAGGTTCAGGACTTGGCGCAGATTCCGAGCCGGCTCTAGCAAGTTCATCTCCGAATCCAGAGGAGGATTGCCTGCAATCCTCTTGTGTCCAGGGACTAATCTGAGTTTCACAATTATTTGTGTGTGGCAAGGGATTGCAGTGAGTCGTAGCAACATTGACTGTTTTGAAGTCATTTTTAAGTGTTGTCTGACTGTCTGTGAAGACAAGTATTCTAGGGAGCAAGCAAAGCCATCACGGCCTTAAACATGAGCAAAATTGAGTCTTCAACCACACCTGACACACTAGCTTTTCCCTGCAGTGATCAGACCCATCCTCTTATGTGGCGTAACAGTATGGTGGCTCATACTCAACGTCGACACAGATCTAAACATGCTAAGGAGGTACAAAGGCAAGCATACCTGTTGGATTGTAAGCGTCTTACAATGTTTCGAAGAATGTTTGAGTCTAAGTCGACTATCATCAGGTCTGCGAGTGTTTTTAGAGTTCAGTCGTAGTAGTCGGTGAAGTATTGTAGTCGAGGGAACCTAGAGACCAGACGCCAGAAGCGTGCGCCGCAGATTTGTTTAATTATATCAAACATGCATCTGCATAAGTGGAGGCTTGAGAACGACTCTCACCGATCTTAAAATATTAAACCTTCCCCCAGGTATTCTTGGCAAGCAGCTAGGAACCAACTGTGCACTGTGATTACAAGCATGCTCCCAAGGGCAAGACTACACGTACGGATATGCCAAAATCCTGATAGAACAAGGACTTGCCTCTACTAATCTCCAGATTACACCTGACCTGTAAAACACTAATTCCGGACAGAGATCTGTGGTGTGGGGGCAACGCCATACATTTCTACACAGATGGATCCAAAACGGAAGACTGAAGATCTTAATCTCAACAAATCAATCCATCTACCTAACCACTGCATCGTTTTCCAAGCGGAAATAATGGCGATCAGCGAAGCCCTGTCCTCGCTGAGGTGGATCGTGATATTCATCCGTGATGTCAGCATCTTTACGGATAGTTAAGCAGCACCCAAATCCCTAACATCGTTCTCTACAAACTCAAAAATAGTAATAAGCTGTCGCACATCTCTTGACGAGATATCCGAACAGTTTCGAATTCGCCTGTGTTGGGTGCCGGTCCATGGAGACATTATGGGAAACTGCGAAGCTGACAAACTGACAACACTGCCAGATGACGGAACCTGCTGTAACTTAGGTGTACTCCTTTAGCTTCCTTTAAGGTACAACTCCTTTACCAAAGCAAAGCAAGTCAACGCCAGATGGAATACAGACAATACGTGTCGAATAAACAAACAAATCTGGCCCAGTCTTGACCCAAGATATCTGTTAGTTTGATCTTCATAGCAAGACCTAAAGTCAGCACGGCAGTGAGAATAATCACCGGACAGATAGTGTGCAACACCTTCTCTGCGACTGGCCTGCGCTTTCCTCAGCTAGGAAAGCCACTCTAGCCCCCTACTTCTTCGATAATCTCTTTTTAGGCAAACCCAGTGGCAATACAACGGGCCTACTCTGATGCCTAAGTTCACCTGAGCCACTTACTACCTACCTAAGTATTCTAGGCCCCTTAATACCTTTGTGCCTGGCGCAGATCTCGATGGCGTGGATTTCGGTTTGATTCAAGCTAGGCCTCGAACCCATGTGCACGGAAATCATTGTGTTGGGTCGAAGCACTCTAGCTCCATCTTCAGAATACATTTTTGATCCGTCTGTAAACCATATCAGACTTCTGGGGTCTAGTACATTGGTCAAATTCTCAAGACTCAATATTTCAACTTCAAAAAACCCGCCAAAACAATGCCGCCTGACCGTAATATCCGGCTCTCTGTGGGTCGCCGTGGCGTAGTGGGTAAGTGCGTCGACTTGGGTGCCAGGTGCGATACCCGAATCCAAAATTCACGGCTCCACCTCTTTCGAGTCACTGACAATGCCTAAAGAGTATTCCTGTCTAGAAAAAGCTTCTCAACTTCGCAACTCGGTGTCGGCATTAAACTGTAGGTCCCTTCCACTCGTGAGAGAACAATAGCACGCACAACACGAGAAGCTAGGCCCAGGGCCACCTCGGACCGTCGCGCCACCCATATAATTATTATATTACCAGCATGTCTCTTTTAGAGATTGCGTACATCCGGTATCTTACAAAACATGTATCTTTTAGATATTCAGTTGAGTATCCTTAGGTGACCCGCTAAGGTGCCTGGTTTATACTTCTAGTCGAGCTGCAGTTTAATGGCATATCTAATCTATACTGATCATGGTGAAGATTGGTGAGGGAGTTAGCCCGACTATAGCTTCTAAAGCTCTTCTGGGGCAGGTTCGCATGGCAACTGTTATGCCAAGGCATGCAATTCTTTGCCACTTTTTTTGCCATTGTCTGTTTTAGGATTTTAGGCAACCAAAAGATGGTCGCGTATGTGATACACAAGAGATAACTCACTGGAACCACTAGAACGCATCCTAACCTGATATTTCTTTAAGGCTTCCAAAAGTTTGTCTTACCCAGAATCGATCATGACACTTGTAATCGATGCACTAACGCACAGTTCCACGAGATATCTCGGCATTGGCTTCAGCTTTTCTCCGTTTTCCTTCAACCTCGTCTTAACCTCAAAACAATCAGTTTCCAGCATGCCGACATCTACTCACAGACTGGGCGTCTGCCCGTCATAAAGAAGCTGCTACGCGTCGCTACAACAGGCAGACAGTGTCAACCTTGCTCCCTCCTCTGAATAAACACGTCTTTAGTTTATAAAAAGATATCAGACAAAACACCATTTAATCAATAAAAATCAACAAGGTTCAACCGAGTCAACCTTTAAGCGCCCATCTAGGCCATCGTTGCGTTGTGAATCAAAGCGAAACGAAAACACAGTGCCTGCAGAACGAGCAGCGAACCCACTCAAAGGGGTTAATAAACTAATTCCCGGCGTAGAGCCTCTGCGGCATTGTTGATTGAACATAAATTAATTTACTGGTAACCAACCCCGAGACGGGCAATAATTGCGTGCATCGCGAAGGACTTGTTTTGTCAATTTATCACGGAGACCGGGGCGCGGGCGGAATTAAAATGAGCAAATGACGTTGCTGGCGAGCGAGAGAGAACATTCCAGTCTGGCGAGAGGAGACTTTTCCCACAAAAGCGATTTGCAGACAAAGTCTAAGGACGTAAGACAAATATAACTTAAGCCTTGGGTGTACTTTGGCAAGGTCTCGATGCGGCGGGAGGATGAGCAGGGAATTAGCTGGGATATTCTTGAAATTCAATTAGGAAAAGTTTTATTTACTCACATCGTTTCCCATTGATTGCGTCGGCAGAGGATACACCGATGCGTTCTGAATTCAATCAGACGTCATTCATAATTTATCGCTCTCTTTTTTCTGCTCCAAAGTTGAATGTAAGACGTTAGACGAGATGTATGCACACATTCCGGATTGATGTGCGAACTTGACTTGGGTAAATCCTTTCATGGCAGTAAGGAGCTTTATCTGTGTTCAATTAAGAAATAATGCAATGGGTTTTGAATTCATAGATGGGAGAGGTTGAGGGTTGAGAACACTCGTAGATTCAGGGACCGCATCGACCTATTTACCGAGGAAGCGGATTGGATTTTGAGAATCGGGCTCGGAGTCTGAAATTTCATGTAAAAGGTGAATTTTCCGACAGTAATGCAGTGAATTGTTGGAAACAGTAGAGAAGAAACCATTTCACAGGTGATAGTTAAGCGTTGCTAAAAATTTAGCGCCACGAGATACAAGAACGGACACGCAACCCAATTTACCACATTACCAATTTTAACTTTTAGGGTTCAATTTAGGACGAAGGAAGTTATCCAATTAAGAAAATTGGAATGGAAAATTGGAGTGGTTGACGGAATCAAAAGCTTTACTTTACTTTTTTTATGGAAATCTTTTATGGAAAGAACTTTGCTCTGGACACTCTACACTTGCCTCTTCGAGAAGGATTACTCAGCAAGCATCCTCCCTCCGATCAGACTGGAAGTCTGAACACCAGAAGTTTCTGGCCGGTCTTCTGCGATGATCTACACAGATGGATCGAAGATGGGCGATAGAGACGCTTCGATGACCTAGATGGGCGCTTAAAGGTTGACTCGGTTGAACCTTGTTGATTTTTATTGATTAATTGGTGTTTTGTCAGATCCCTTTTTAAAAACTAAGACATGTGTAATCAGAAGAGGGAGCAAGGTTGCCACTGTCTGCCTGTTGTAGCGACGCGCAGCAGTTTCTTTATCACTGGTGAAGTTGTCTATTCTTAGGATCTAAATATTCAACTGTCATTCCGACCACGAAATCATTGTAGCCTTTCAGGCTGAAGTTGCGCAAAAGGAAGCTCTAAATAACAATTTATATCAAGCTTCGTCTGTTTTGACCAACGTCCTTGAATTGCCGCCTACCTCTCAACGAGACGAACAAGTTACTCAGCGTCCAACTTATGTGAGTGCCGTGCCACTGTGACTTTCCAGTGAACTGTGAAGCGGGCACTCGCTGGAACTTACACTGGGTCCATACTCTTTCCGGATGAAGATCTGCCATCTAAGCACAATTCGTGTTTTTCTGCAGAAGATGGAAGGTTTTTTTTTAATTATATATATACATATATACATCTTAAAAACTACATTAAAACTACCCTAAGATATATAAGTCGGCCATAGAATTCTATGTAATCCGCTGCAAGAGAGAGACCGACTGCGCCTCAGAAGGGGGAACGCACTACCCTTTCTACCCCGGGTCCAAAGGGTTCGACGCTGGAGATCGCTCCCCAGCTACCAGAAATTTTGGTGCTGCCTAGCAACATCCCGAATGTTGTGTGAATCGTTGTGCAACGGAACGGTCGTGGTTGAGTCGCCCATCCACAGTTTATCTGGCTATGTGAAAAATGATAGGTACCGCATTCATATCTTTTAATAGGCTGTACTTATCTAACAAGCTTCTGTGGGGACGAAGCCACTGTGATGTACCCTTTCGTGGTATTCTGGATTGGGGTAGTAAGACCCTGAGATCAAGTTATTGGACGAGTTTTTCGAGAAATTGTCCACTCTTATCAGGCTCGACCTGTTGTACAAGACCTCATTGGAATAGAATTTTGTATACTGGGACTCTGGAGTTATATAAAGGCAAAGGCAAGCCCTAAGACAAGCCCTCTCGAGCAACCGAATCTTTTCCATCTAGCTTCCACTCACCTTAAACCACACGGGACAGCCCTAGGTGAGCATTGGCCGGATGAGGGCCATGTAGCGGATAACCTTCACCCTCGCATCGAGTTGGCTGTTGTAAAACAGTCTCTTTGTAAGGGCAAAAGCGCCTCGGGCTCAGACCAGAGCAGTATCTACATGTTATGTATCTGACTACAGTCTTTTGCGCCAGTGGTTGCCCGTGTCGTCCAACTATTGAGAACTTTCGCCAATTCTTTTTCGTATCCGCCGAGGGCTTATACAACAGCGTCCTGAACAGACTTCCGACTTCCGGAAATTTGATACTCAACTTCCAGTCATCGCAACTTCTCATGAATGAATCCCCGATCTTTTTGCCTGATCTGTACACGATCAAATCATCGGCATACGCAATTGCATGAGGAAGAGAACTTATCAGATCGCTAACGGCACCCTGTTGGCGACCATTTTTTACCTCAAAAATTCCTATGGAGGTCACGTTGCCATTCTTGACTACGAACCGTCTACCGGTAAGCATGTTACACAGTAGGTACAGCAGTGGTTTGCTAATGCCTAGCCGATTGAGCTTGTAGAAAAGTCCTTCTAACCATACGGTGTCGAAGGCCTTCTCTGGCTCTTGTTCCATTGGATATCCGACACCAGTTTCGACGCGGCATGAATAGTGTCATGCCCCGCTTTGAAACCGAATTGGTGGTTATCCGGAATAACATGTTTGTCCTCAGTCCAGTGGATCAGAGTTCTATTGATCACCTTCTCGACTATCTTGCTGATGTTCGGGAGGAGACTAATTGACCGGAGGTTGTAAGGATTAGATAAATCCTTTCCTCGCTTGGATATGGGTTGTACAATCGCAGTTTTCCAATGCTCTGGATAATGTGCATTATTCAGAGCATTGTTAAACAGGATTGTGTACATATTAACCACTTCCAGGGGAGGTGTCTTAACACAATGTTCGAAATCCCGTCGACTCCCACTAACTTTTTCTTCTTTATTGATTCGAAGACCGATTGGAGCTCCGTCTTCGATATGAACGGGGAAGATGGAAGCCCAACGCACAGCATTGGTGCCTAGTTGAAAAAATGCTGACGAGCGAGAATTTGTCATTTTGTGGAATTTGCCATCTCAGGCGAAAGAAAAGGGAAGAAGAACAATACCGGGGAAGCACGTAAGGCCGAAAGGGTGTAGGATTACAGCCCCTCGAAGTAATGCGAAGAGCGGTTTCAGAGGGTTGTGTTAGATGCCTCAGGTTTGGGAGGAGTTTTAGTCCGTATGATCCGCAACCAAGCGCAGTGAGGCGGACACACGATGATGGTCAATTTCAGCAGGCCTCCTTATGGTGCGTAAGGCATTTCCAGACTAAACTGTCTGGCGGAAAAAATCTACTGAAGCTTGAAACGCTAAGGTTAGGCTGCTAGTGCAGTCATCAGCACACTCAGACCATTGTGACACCCACAGTCAGACTACTCCCACTGATTGACTACTCCAGTGACAGTGTCGTTAATTTGATCCCAACGGCAAATGGTGACTGGACCAGATTTGAAAACCAGATAAAAGCGTATTAACTTTGCTTTCACTGGAATTCGAACTGAGGACCGCGCTAACCAGAGGCAGACACTCTACCTAACTGCGCCATCGTGAAACGCTTACTGGCACAAATCGTAGATTGTCTACCAACGCTGGGTGACATTGAAAATAAATTATGGCCTACACTGGATCAAACGCTCACACAGCCTGATCAGAATGAGTAGGCACACCCTTCGAACTATTATCGCTTTCATAACCGCGCATTGTTATGTCAGATTAGGCCGTCCCCAAAGACGACGAGGACGAAGAAACAAATGTGCATTTTCTGCGCAATTGCTGAGCTTTCTCCTCCAGTAGAAGGGGAAATCGGGCGCCAACTACTTCAACATCGTGGTGGAACTAGGTAGAATTAGTATATATCAGCCATCTCCATTGCTTTACTGGTCTGTGGAACGGGATCAATCAGATCTGTTAGAGTTCATGTAACTCTCTCCTTTGTCAAGATCCGGGTGGTAGCACAAGAGGCTACTGTGGCCTAAGTGTGCCAACCTCCAGTCAGTTACTCCAACCTAAGCTAACCTCACCTATAGGCTCTGTATCCCTAGGTTAGGTTAGGTTAGGTTGAGGTGGCTGACTGCCGCGCATACACTTAGGCCAAGCATAGGCCAATTGTGTTACCACGCGGATCTTAGGCTACCTATTCAGCAAACCAATTTGTGCTTTTGATAAAGCGAAGAAGACCGCTGATTCTGATGCTGCTCAGTTCAGCCAGATTAACAAAGAAAAGGGCCCCAGAAGTTTGAATCTACGGGATGAGAGAGCACTGCAGCTGCATAGCACGGAGTTTTTTGCCCTTTCTAGCGAGTTCGTTCGCTTCGCAATTCTCTTGAATGTCACAGTGTCCCGACACCCACATCAGTTGGATATTGAAATACTTGGCCATCTAGGTAAGAGGCGGCAATTAATAAAAGTCATGGAATTGAAAGTGACTTAATTCAGAGATTTGAGCGCTGCCTGGCTATCGGAACAGATGACGATATCTGAGCCCGATATTACATTGCTTTTTAGCCAGGACAGGGCTTCCTTAATCGCTATAGTTTCAGCCTGAAAGACGCTTCAGTGATTAGGTAGTCGAAAAGAAAGCTGGATATTGAGATCCTTGGGATAGACGCTAGCACCAACACCTGCATCCATCTTCGAACTAAAATTCCAGCGTCGATGTAGGGACTCCCAGTAAGGTCTGGGCCGTATGCTGGTTGAGAAATTCTTCTCGAAAAGGAGTTAAGGTATAGTGAGTGGTCTCTATCTATGGGTATAGAGGCATTCCTGCGTAAGATCGTTGAATGTCCAGACTGGAGTTCTTTCCAGCTGCTCAGCGATCTTAATCTGATCGCCGTGCTAGCTGATGCCTGTCTGCCAATTTGTACTACGGTTGGCAGGTTGAGGAGTGTGTTTAATGCTTCGCCGGATGTAGTCCTTAGGCATACGCATGCCATCCACTGCACTCTAGCGAATACGATGACGTTGATTTTCTTCTGACTACTGATATAAATAGCCAGTGAACCATTCGGGGTTACAGTCCCCATTTGCAGCCAATGGCCATTTTACAGCAGTAGAGAGCCGTTGAGGCCTTCTTGACACATTCCTGGATATTTAGCTACCAGCTTAACTTCGTGTCTAGTATAAGGCCTAGGAATTTAGCGCTGTCACATAGCACTAAGGCGGTCCCGCATAGTGTGGGAAGCTCAAGGTTAGGGATTTTCTATTTCCTAGTAAAGAGTACTAGATCCGTTTTTTGCGGACTGACACCTAGGCCGCATTCGCTAGTCCATTTCACTAGCTTGGATAGGGCAGATTGCATAATATCCCTGATCGTGGATAAATATTTCCCAGATACATCTATGGAAATATCATCTGCATATTCAATGACATTACACCCAGTCCCATCTAGTTTCACAAGTAGTTTGTTGACCTCTATGTTCCACAGTAGAGGGGAGAGTACACCACCCTGCGGTGTGCCTCTGTTCACAGATGTACGGATCATGGTATCACCAAGATCGAGCTTATCACTCTGTTATTTAGAAGCCGGTAGATAAAAGTCACTATAGGCTTCTCGATCCCAAGTCTGTTGAGTGCTGTGGTTATTGCGTGAGGTTCTATGTTATTAAAGGCTCCCTCGATATCGACAAAGGCAATGAGAGTAAATTCCTTGAAATTTTCGAGGGATCCTTCTATAGAGCCAGCAAGTGAGTGCAGGGCTGTTTCCACAGATTTGATTTTGGTGTAAGCATGCTGAGAGATAGAAAGTTTGCATGTAACTAAGTGTAAGATGTATACATCGATCAATTTTTCCAAGGTCTTTAGAAGAAAGGAGGATAGGCTTATAGGCCGAAATCCTTTGGGTTGACATGTGAGCATTTTTCAGTCTTGGGTATGAAGACGACAGTGGTCGTTCTCCAAGTTGCGGGTACTTAGCCTAGATCTAAGCATTCTGACCAGCCAGTCCAGATTAGGTCTGCAACTTTTTGCAGTTCTGCCGGAAAAATGCCATCAGGTCCTGCCATCTTGGAGGGCTTAAAGGAGTTGAAGGCCCACATGAATGTGTTTTTGGTCACCCTCAGGCAGCTGAGATGGGGGTAGGGATGACTGGTTGGACTGGTTGGAAGGGGAGGGGTGTATTCCTCCCCATTACTGCAGCCTGGGAAGTGGGTGTCAATGAGAAGACCCAAACTCTCAAGGCTGGAGTAAGTCCAGGTTCCATTAGCCCTTTGAATCAGGGGGGGTATTTTGTGTAATGATGCTAATATTTTTCACAGCCGGGAAGTCTCAGAGGCCTCTTCGATCTTCCCACAAAAGAGTCTTTAGGACGATCTTTTGGCTGTTCTTAGTTCATATTTAAAGGTACTGAGAGCTTCCCAGTCGGCATTGATTCGGGCTCTGTTGAAGAACCTTTTGCGGAGAGAGTCTTTCCGTTAACTATCCTTATGGGACAAGATCTGACTAGAGCCCGATTCATTATATCAGGGAGTCTCTGTATCCCTAGAAATCAAAAATAAAGTCTGACAAGTTTTCGACTGTTCCGTGTCGTATGAAATGTCTTCAAACACAGATCCCTCAGCTCAAGTAAACATGCAGACATTCACATGTACCACATCCAATCACCAGCAATGCCTTATCATGTCCTCCGACTAAACTCAAAATTGAAAACAAAAAAATCACGCATCATTAAACTCGCTACTCACTGCACGGCGATCAATTCGAATTTCCCTACAACGCAACGCCGCCGACGAAATGTCATGCTGAACTGACAGACGACGATTCAAGCGACCTTACTCCCTGTTTGCTTTACGTCTGCCTTCCGTGACATCGACAGGAGGACTCGCTCCCCTCCCCCACTTGCTGCGGAGAACGATGAAAAAGACGGATTGAGAGGATTGCGATGATTTGTACTCGCAAATGAATCCTCAGAGTGTACGTGAAGGATTTAAAACAAAACCACTTAATTTCGTCGACTGCAACAACAGCACAACATTTCTGTGCCGAGGCAAAGGATAGTACGGGGGAGGCGTTCAAACGTTCACTCTACCACTTCACATTTCACCCACCACCCGTCACCAGAAACAATGGCAAGTCAAACCAACCAACGTGGGGGTGGCCTTTTGAAATAAATGCTTCAAGGATTTACTTAATTTACCCCTCAATTGGACTTCCTTCATTTTTTTTTTGCTTTCATTCTTCGCCTCGAACTCGACACGACTCCATCCGCAAATCGGTCTTCCTTCCGCTAAATCAACTGTTCGTTGAGTCGGTTCGAAAGTTATCGCTTGGCTCATCGATAAACTTAGCTTGGTGCACCGCGCCACTCGACGATTTCTTCTGTTGATTCCGCAAGCGATTGACTCTGATTAAAGCAAGGACATCGTCTAGCTGCTGGATGATGTGACAGAAAAGGCGAAAGTCCTTCTTTTGTGCAAGGATTTGATGCCGGATGCCTTGGCAGCGCCATCGATCCAATTGCCATTGCCAACGACGAGTCGATAAGACAAGAAACTTTGCGGGTGAAAGTTCCTTTTTTAATTGGTCCTATTGTGAGGTAATCACCACAAGGAGATTTCTTTCTTCTTTTTTTTTTCTGCTTATTCTGATTTTTGCTTATTTAAATGAACTCGAAGAATGTGGTGACAGCCGGGTTTGACGGGTGGGGTGCGTTTGAAACTTTGAGTCTCATTCAGATTTTGTTTTTTTGAGAATAGAAGTTTTGTCGTCCCGTGCCGAGGGTGGGGAGGCAGTTCTGCCCGCGACAGCCGACAGGGTTTCAAATTTGTTATTCAAAGCGGCGGAGGGCGTTCGCAGTTTTCTATCTCCATCTGTGCTTGTCTTTGCAATTCAATGTGGACCAACTTGGGTTCGTCCTTGCGAGGCATCTCTATTGCGACTCGAGCGAGTGGCGTTCTCTTGCAACTGGTTCAGAAGGTGGCTAGTTTTCAAAATAGAATGTTTGGCCCGGGGAAAGGCTTGGGCGGCATTATTTCGATGCAAGTTCTTATGCTTACACGTTAGGCTGTCATGTGCGGAAGTCTTTGATGAGAGTTGATTTAAGGCGCTCGGGACTTATTTGTCAATCGCGCACGTCTGTCAAAAGCTTCATAACTTTTTTTTAGGAATAAGTCCAACAGTTAGGATGTTGGTAAGGTGCCGATCGAGGCTGTGCTGGCGATTGAAGAAGATACGCAACGACGTGGTAAATGAGGAGACAATCAAATAAATGCTGTCGAGAAGAACACTTCACAGTTGAGAGCTACAATTCTTAGGTGGTTAAGGTATTTGTCTGCCTCCGGACAAGTTCGAAATCTATTGGAGATCTGTCCTTATGGACTAAAGACCCACTGCAGGATAGCCCTCGACAGCAAACACTCAACTTGGCCCTAAATTACTCACTCGAAGGACCACAATGATGCTTCACAAAAGACTTAATCTGCCGGTCTTGCTGAGCTGACACCTTTCGTCTTGAGAAGAACAATTCTGCATCGAATATGTGGTCATGTCGGATGAGTGATAAGAAAAAAGGTACGCCATACCGAATATAGTGGGTAGAGGATATGTCTTTATTAATTTTAACGACGTATTCTCTTGAACTAAGAAAGCTCTATATAATTTTGATAAGCGGTATAGGAAGCTTGAGCTTGAACAGTTTATGACATAAAGCATCGTGCCAAACCGTATCAAAAGCTTTTTCTATGTCCAGGAGAACCAGACCAGTCGATTTTTTTTGTCCAAAGTTTTTAGATATGTGGTTTTTAATACGCAATACTTGGTGGATTGTGTTATGACCAGCACGAAAACCAAATTGGAAGCTTGGTAGAACATTGCTAGCTATTACGAAACTATCGATTTGTTCCTTAATGAGTTTTTCCAAAAGCTTACTCAAACAACTAAGGAGACTAATAGGTCTGTAACTCTCGGGATTATTTTTTGGTTTGCCAGGTTTAGCAATAGGAATAACTTTTGCTGTTTTCCAGCAATTAGGAAAATAGCAGTTTCGCAGACAAGCATTAAAAATGAAAGTTAAATATTTAATGCCAGCGGGTGGTAGTGCTTTTAAGAGTTTATTGTTTATATTGTCCATACGTGGTGACTTTTTTGGCTTTAATCCTTTTATTAGTTCACTAACTTTATTGGTGTTAGTTTGACAAGGATTACAAACTGGAGTTCGGGATAGTTCTTGAATAGAGTCAGCAACCTCAAGGTTCTGTCCTTGGGCCTATACTATTTAATTTATACGTATCTGACATACCTTGCCTTGGTGGAAATATTCATGTTGCCATGTTTGCAGATGACACGGCGATTTTTTCGTCTGGCTCTTTATTTGCTGATGTATACAATTCCCTGCAAGATGCTCTAAATCAATATTTAGCATATTTCAGTAAATGGAAAATTAAAATAAATTGCAACAAAACTCAAGCTGTCTGGTTTTCAAGATGTAGGAAACCGTGTTTTTTACCTAATGGTATTAAACTCAACATATTCTCAGAAAGCATTGAGTGATAAGGTCAACAAAATGGTCAGAATTCTTTATCCATTGGTGTCCAGGAAGTCGAAGCTCAGCAACGATAACAAAATTTTATTATTTAAATCCATTTTCCAAGCTATTCTGCTATATGGTGCTCCTGTATGGACCAATTGTGCTCGTACTCACAGAATTAAATTGCAAAGGTGCCAAAATAAAATCTTGAAAATGATGCTCAATCTTCCATGGCACCATTCAAACTTTGAACTTCATAACAACGCCAACGTTAAGACACTTGAATTTCTCACTGAGAAAATTAATAACAACTTCTTCATAAAATGTTCTACTTCTGAAAATCTTCTCATTTCACAACTTGCAGAACCATAAAATATTCATAATATAAAAATGTAACTAGGTCTGTTAGAATTTATTATCCAGAAACAAGTGAAATATTAGTTTTTAAGATTCAAATAAGGGTTTTTCCTTGTAGTTTCCCCTTGATACTTCATATTAACATTCAAAATCACTCTCCTGTCTTTATATATTTTTAAGATTATAGTTGTAAAGGAAATATTATCCTAAACCTCTAAACCACTAGTTGCAACATTAATTGTAATTATAACTGATTATCTACTGAAATAAAATTGAATTGAATTGAATTGATTAGAAAAAAGGAAGGCACAACCCATGAACTGGAGAGTTGATATCCGTCACATATACTGACCCGGTCAGCAAAGAAGGTTGTCGCATTCGATCGTTCTGGTTCGAGAAGGAGCGGAACACCTTCCACTGATTGTTAACTGATCGCTGATGAACTAGCACTGGAAGCAGCCTTCCCAAGAACGTCCTAGATGTGGAATAGCATTATTTCAGGCTGTCGCAGAGAAGATTTTGAATACTCTTATGTCTCGAGTCAAGGCACAGCAAAGGCAGGAAGTAGGTAGTAAAGGAGGGGAGAATAGGCCTGTGGATTGTAGCTGGTGAGATATAGTGTTCTGGGAAGGACGTTCCTTATTCGCTAGGTACGGCAAGTTGCCGCTGGCCGGAGAAGCAAGAAGGAAGCACTGAGGGTGCCAACAAACTGACACAATCGATTGGGTATCCCACCTTTTGCGGTACTTTGTGCGCACCTCCATTCTGATTCAATTTCATCCGCGTAGTTTAAAAATTATATTGAAGCCATTACATGATAAAAATATCTCAAAATTGAAGGGCTACATGAGTGAGTAAGAAGAATACGGGCTAGATACGAAAGTCTAGTGTATTTAAAGTAAGGGGTGGGTGGCTCGCGTTGCTCGCTAACAGGATTTTAACCCTTTCCTCGGCAGGGTTTCGCGATTCGTCGCTCCCCTAAGAGTATGTCAACAACTGTCAAGCAGGTGTCTGGAGCTGAAGTTTAATTGTAAATATTTACTCTGAGGTATTGAATTATGGACTTATAATCAACACAAGTGTTATTGTCCATTGTGGACTTATGACCCTGCACGTAAAACCGCGCGTTTGGAGATTTTGTAGATAAAAAAAATTATTTATTCTTAAAAAGCACCGAAATGCACATCTCCACTGAACCAAATTGAAAATCTTTAATACTATTTGCAAGGACTTGTTTGCCTTTATTACATCATTTGAAAAATTAGTAACACAGAAGCTATATCTTGATGTGAAAGCATCAATATCATCAAAACAACATGGGTTTGTGAGTGGACGTTCAACTACAACAAACTTATGCTTATTTTCACATTTCTGTTTAAATTCTGTGGAGAATAGAATGCATGTTGATCTTATTAAAGCATTTGACAGAGTTCATCATGGGCTTTTATTGCAAAAACTTCAAAAGCTTGGATTCAATGTCAATTTCTTTAAATGACTCCGTTCTTACCTTTCAAATCGGCAACAAGTCATCCAATTAATAATAATATAATAATATGGGTGACGTGACAGTCCGAGGTGGACCTGGGTCTAGCTTCTCAGCAACCACTTGTGTTGTGCGTGCTATTGTTCTTTCACGAGTGGAAAGGACCTACAGTTTAATGCCGACTCCGAACGGCGAATTTGAGAAGCTTTTTCTAGACAAGAATACTCTTTGAGCATTGTCAGTGACTCGAAAGAGGTGGAGCCGTGAATTATGATGGGTGGTAAATTCGGGTATCGAACCTGGCACCCTCTGCGTAGGAGTCGACGCACTTACTCACTGCGCCACGGCGACCACTAGGTCATTCAATTGAATTGGGTTAAATCACTTTTTATTGACAGGCATTCCCCAGGGCAGTCATCTAGGTCCTCCTTTGTTTAATTTGTGAGCCCAAAGAAACAGCGATTGGCAAGAGTAATTCTGCGTTTAATCTCGGTACTGATGTTGTTCGTACTGTTTATTTGCGAGCCGTGGTAGACGAAGTCCTTGACTACCTCGAAGTTATAGCTGCCTATGGTGAAGTTTTGTCCAAGTCGTCGTTGTGCGTACTTTCTCGATGGCAGCATACACTTCGTTTTGCCCTCGTTCACCGCTAAACCGTAAATCTCAGCAAACCCAATGCCAGCAAATGCTTCATTGACGGCTCGCTGTGTTCGACCAATCACGACAATGTCATCCGCGTATGCTTACAGTTGTACGGACTTTTGGAAGATCGTGCCTCTTGTGTTAGCGTGTGAGTTCTGAACGATCTTCTCAAGAGTCACCTTGTATAAAACCTTTTTTGACATTGAAGGTCTCGGTGAGTTCGTTACCGACCTTGATGGAGCAGCGAGATTTCTCCATCGTCATCCTGCACAACCTGACGAGTTTGGCAGGAATGTCAAAACTAGACATGGCGTTGTATAGCTCGTCCCTATGCACGCTGTCATATGCGGCCTTGAAATCGACGAATAGGTGGTGGGTGTCGATCTGCATTTCTTGGGTTTTTTCGAAGATCTGCCGTAATGTGAAGATTTGGTCGATGGTGTACTTCCCCGGCCTGAAGTCACACTCATATGGACTCACCAGATTGTTTATAAACGGCTTCAAAAGAGTTCACAAATCTGCAGAGAAAATCTTGTATGCGATGTTCAGGAGACATCTGAACTATAGTTGACGCAGTCAAAAGTGTCCTTTCTAGTGGATCGGGCAAACGATACTGAGGTTCCACTCGTCGGGCATGCTTTCCTCCGACCATATCTTACAGATGAGTTGGTGCATGTACCTTACCAGCTCATCTCCAGCTGCCTTAAACAGTTTCGCAGACAGTCCGTCTGCACCAGCAGCTTTATTCGACTTTAGTCTCGATATCGCTATCTTGACTTCGTCTAGGTCGGGGGGACGGAATTCTCGTCGATCATCGTCAATTGCGTTGAGTGGAACATTCTGCCTGACAGCGGTATTGGAGTCTTCCTCGCCGTTTAACAGTCTATAGAAATGATTTTTCCATATTCTCAGTATCGACTGCGAATCTACTTCGAGTTGTCCCTCTGCGTCACGACAGGCTTCTGTCCGAATTCTGTACCCATTGCATAGTTGGCTTACCTTTTGGTAGAACTTTCGGACGTCATTTCTGCCGTAACACCTCTCCATCTCCTCGATCGCGCGCTTCTCATGTGCTTTTTTTTTCTTTTTGAGAACCCGGTGCTCTTCACTTCTTTTAAGTTCGTAGAGCTCACGAACCGCTCTCGTCCTTCTGTCCAGCGTCGCCTTGTATGCTGCTTGCTTTGCTGAATGTGCCTGCCTGCACTCGTTGTCAAACCAGGGTTTTTTTTTGGGTATCGTTTTAAAAAACACATCAGATGCAGCTGCTCTGACGGCGTTTTGACAACGGTTCCATTGTTGGTCGATTGTTTCGCCTGACAGGGTGGACTCTCTGAGAGCTTCAGGGACACTCGATCGGCAAAGTTGGTAGCGGTCAATTGCAATTGTAGCTTTCCGACGTCAAACTGTTTTGGTCTTGCTCTACTCCGTTGTCCTATCGATATCCGTGTTCTTACCTTGGCTACAACAAGGAAATGATCCGAGTCGATGTTAGCTCCTCGGTATGTTCGGACATGGAGAATGCTGGAGGAGTGTCTGACGTCGATCGCAATGTGATCAATCTGGTTGACGGTTGATGGATCAGGAGACCACCAGGTCTCTTTGTGGATGTTGTGGAAAGGGAACCGCGTACTGGCTACAAAGAGGTTTTGGCCCGTTACGAAGTCCAACAGCCTGAGTCCGTTCTCGGACGTGCTGTCGTGCAGGCTGTGTTTTTCGATGACTCTAGCAAAGAAGTCTTCCTTGCCCAGCTTTGCGTTGAAATCTCCTAGAACGATCTTGGTGTCATAGCTGGGGCATTGACCGTATGTTCTTTCTAGGAGATCGTAAAAGTCGTCTTTGCCGTCGTCATCTTTATCCTCCGTTGGGGCGTGGGCGCAGATCAGGCTGATGTTTCCGAATGTAGCCTTTGCGTTTATGTATTTAAAGCTAAAGACTTCTTGCCTAAGTCCGCCTCTAACAACAAACCCGCATCCGAACAAGCGCTGCCTTCGCTCTTTGTAGCAATCGCAGGAGTATATATCGCAGTTTTTCATCCTCTTTTTGCCCTTGACTGGCTGGATGAGTGAGCAGTGAGGAGCAGTGGAGTTCTCCTTACCGTTACACTACACCTTCATGCATGGCGCCCGACCGATCTTGAAAAGTTCCAGCTGGAAAAGTGTGCCGTAGAGTTTGATGGGTGCAGGACGGGATTCCCCTCACAAACACCTCATGTCCCTCCCCTGTGCCCATGGCTTCAGTGACTGTTGCTTGGAAACGTTGCCCCTTGCCCACGTGCATCACCCCGCAACCGCAACCACTCTTCGTTGATTGATTCGTTTTAAAATTTGAAATATTCACTCCAGTCAAAATGCTCGATAAACAATTTTATGCGACTCTTGATATCTCCCCGTGGACAGGCGCCGCGCTCGTGCAATCGATGGGCGGCAACCACCGCTCGAATATTTTTCCAAGCACAAACCGCTGTAATAAAGAATTTAACAAGCCACCGTACGCCCTGGCTGGCCGTATGTTTATGACTCATCCCCCGGCAGTCATACCTTATGCTGGATACTTAACTAGTGCACCACCTTCGACCCCTCTCGCCTAAGCGAGAGTTCATAAAACCGTCTGTGCTCTGGAACGAGAGGTGAGAGAAGGCGGCACAACAGCAGCAACATCCTCCGCGCCGGCAACAAGAACAAAAATATGACTTTCATTGAAACTTATCCCTTGTGTACATCGACCGGCAACCGACAACGACGGTGACGACGACGATGAGACGGGCAAGGACTACGAGCACATACACGAGGGTACACATTGAAACTCGTCTGGTTGATGCAATTTCGCTAAAGGGGTTGGCATTTCCATTCTATGGGGTGGATAACACCCCATTTTGCCGTGCAAGTACTTCCACATAAACAATCCTTGATAATCCTATGATATAAGTGCCCCCGAAAAACACAAACCCGGCTGGCGCCCGACACGGGACACACTCAGTAAGGACGATGAAACTCTACTACCCCCTCGCCCAGGCAACGGGAGGAGGAGGGGGGAGGAGGATTAAAGTTTTTACCCTCAATTAATGCCACAAGCCCGTGAGATGCCCCAGAAATCGTGTCGAAAATAAGAAGCAGGAAGCATCGCAATGAATTTATGGATTTTAGCCTGTTGGTGGTGCTGTCGCTCAACCCAACGCTTGTTGATTAAGAGTCCTTTCTTCATTTTTTTTTTTTTTCATTCCGTTTGTTTTATTTAAATTTGATGAATGAGATTCAAGTGCTGAGTCACTTACACGCCGCTGGCAGTGATTCAATGCTCCGACGACGTAAAGGGGTGGAGGCTAAAGAAGAAGAAGAAGAAAAAGCGAGAGTGAGGGGCAGGCATTGTTATTGATAGTGCAACAAGTTGGCTGCGAATTAATTATGTATCTCATGCCGCTGCACCGAGAGTGCAGCATTAATCAGCGCTACATGGCGGCTAGTTCGGCATAATTTGTTGATTGAGCGGCAGCTGGGACAAGGCATGCTTCTAAATTAATCCAAGTGCTGAGTGAGTTACGCGATAGCTTACTTTGCTGCTGGGGATGCGATTCGATCAATCCTGCTGCGCGTGCATTTGCTTAGTCTAGCAAGCCGAAACCATTTTCATCCCCGTGTTCATTTCTAGAGCCATCATGTCCAACACATCCCCTACCAGGACTAAGCACAGTTTCATAACTGCGTGCGTGTCGGTGACTCTGTGTGCGAGACTGTGTGAGATGAAGAGGGAAAAGTTCATTACTTTCTGTCTACGATGTCATTGCAAATGAAGTCGGCACGTTGCACAGGACCATTTTATCAATAACTCGCCCGTTGAGCCGGAGACAGTTGGCCTCCCCCCCGCCGTCAACTGCACCCGCTTGTGAGGGTCCCCATTGAGCATGTACTTCATGCTCCATCTGTTCTTGCCAATGAAGTACTTGCACGGGCTCGGTTATGATGGCAGGATGCAGTCAGTGAGATGTGAAGTTTGTTAGTTGCCTGTTCAATTTCCTTTGATTTTCATTAAATTGTTGCTTCTTTTTGCACTCAATTTTTTCCACTCAACTAGTGAGCGACATAGACGTTAGATTAAACGGGAGGCACGCATGTGGAAGGATTGAATGGCGGGGATGTACGTGCAAACTATTTCCGGTCATGACCTTGCGGTCTTGGCATTAAAGACAATGACAGTCGCCGGATTGGTTCCTAATTTTGACATTTGCGCAAGACGCGAGAGGTTAATGGGAAGGTGGTGGAAATTTGCCCCAGAATTTGGGTTCACCGGGAGATATCACCTTACGCCATGAAATATGGCACCCGTCAGGAAAGGACACCTCCTCCAACGGGTTCACAAAGCTTGCCAACAACGTACAAATCAGGAAAGCGTACAATGCTGATCAGATGGTTAACCGTGGCGATATTGTGGCACGGAGTGCTCTAGATCATCTCTGGAACTCAAACAGGAGATTCATGACTTGTGCTCTCTCTTTAAAGGAGTTACAGATGGTAGCAGACGATGTGACCACTTCTCCAATGCATCCACGTCGTAAGAACGAACTAAAATGGAAGCAGGTTGAGGTTGAGGAAGTGTACTTTTAACTTCCTCAACCTCAACCTTGTGGGACCCCACTGAGAACGTGTGCAGGTTCTCTTAGTACTTCCCCTCGCTCTCTCATGTGGTTTCTTTGATCCCTGGCACGGAAACATTTTATTGCACTGGCTATCGTGAATGAAGCAACAACATCATCCAAAGATCTGGCACAACCGCCCAATCGATGCCATTGTATTCCAACAGTCAACCTGCAATAAATACCATAGCGTCGACATGCAAACTTCGAAACTTGCCAAATTATGCAAACAGGATGTCAGCTACATACATATTCTTTGTGAATATGGGACCTCTGCAGAGTACTGGACTTACTGGTGTCCCAGAAATAAAAGAGGACGCTCTTTATGATCACTCAATCGATTCCCTTATAATCCAGTCGATTCCGTAGCCTTGGGTGTTTCAAAAATTCGTATCTACAGAGTAAAAAAATAAAGGACAAACACTGAATACATTCCACTCGTATATATAATGAGCAGAGATAACATTAAGTGTAAGATTAAACTTACTAGTTGGCCCGACAGACGTTGTCCTATCTCAGCTATGAATCTTCAATTTAAACTGGAATACCTAACAGATAATCATCATCATCATCATCTTCTGACCGGCATGCTCCACTTAAGGGGTCGCTGGGGAAAACCACGCACGAGAGATCTCCAACTCGATCCCCCGCCATCGACTCTACCTCATCAGGTGTTATGCCCAAGCGTAACCAAGCGAGCTTATAAACTTGGTCGAACCACCTTATCCTGGGTCTGCCAACTGGTCCCCTACCTGATGGCGAACTTTTAAGGAGGCACACACACGTAAGCTGTGTTTTTTTTGCAAGGGCTTAATTTTTAAGTGCACAAGAAACGATCATCAGGGCTTAATGATTCATCATAAAATCTTGGCAGCACCAACGACATTTATGACATTTGCTAAGCAGTCAGGGGTGTAGTCGTGGAAGGTGATAGTTGATCTTTGATGGGCACAATCTTTAGTTTGCAATTGTGTAGCGCGACCATCACTTTAAAAGCCAAAACAATTAATAATTATAAAATAAAAAAAATTGTTCATCAAATGAAAAGAATGTAAAGCAGAGACACTCTGGGTATACCAAAAATTGCATACTTTTGGATGCAAAAAATTGAAAAATGATCTAATACATCAACCACACCTACAAATGTAACCCACATACAGCAATCTAAACAATGAATGAATAAATTCAGGAATGAACACACAGAAAATAATGCTTGGAGGCATTGTTTTTAGCCGCGCTTATTCCTTAAGCGGCGATAGATATGATGAGTAACTTAAGCGGATATAGGATCTGTTGTTAGTGTATTTTACATGCAAATTGAAAGTTAAGTGTATATACGCTTGCAAAAAAACACAGCTGTATTAAGTTAGAAATATTGCTACCACGGGTAAGCCAACTACCGAACACTTCCCCGATCCTAGGACGATTGCCCATGCATGTCCTCTCTGATTCACCCAATCAATGGCCAGCCTCTCTTTCACTCAAGAGGGTAGTTTATGTTGATGGTTGAGTCGATTGAGAAAAGGGATCATTTTTATTCCTCGTGCAATATCGCTCAACACACGGGTGTTGACAGGCCCAATTCGGGCCCTTTTTTTTAATACTTCTCTGTAAACGAGATTACCAGTACTACACAATTGGAATCCCACAATTTAGTGGTTGTGGTCAACTCGACCGTAAGTTGTGAGGTTGAGACCGCCACCTGATGGAATCGCATTGAAGGCTAGCCCCAGAAGTCGTGATGGTGGGGACATTCGTGCTACATGACCAAACCAACGAAGCATAGCCCTTTCCGTTCGAAGAAGCAGCGGCTCAACGTTGAGTTCCTCGTGCACTGTCGTGTTTCTCACCCTATCCCGGCGAGTAATTCCCACAACAGCACGAAGCAGCAGCTTGTATTCGCGATCTTATTCCTTCGGTCATTACCCCAATTGGAGCAAATACTGAGTTGAAAACTGCAAACTTGACTTTCACACTAATCTCGGCCTTCCTGATTACAGATTTTCCAAGCAGTGTTTTTTAAACCTTTTGAGCAAGACCAAGCTGTCTTGCATCCGCGATTACTTGATCTTTACACCGGAGATGCAGTCTTCCTCTCCTTCTCGAACCAGGAGGCTCGAATTCGAAGACCCTCTTAGGTCGAGCTTTGTTGTCCATGCGTTCAAAGTGCCCGAGACAGTGCAGTCTACATCCACTGGTACAGTTCGTAGAGTTCGCGGTTGTGTCTCCTCCTCCATTCGCCTTCCTCGCAGACGGGACCATTTAACCGACGCAGAATTTTTCTTTTGAAGGCACCAAGAATCAGCACCGCAGTTTTGCCTACCGTCCAGCTTTCGGCTCCATACATCAGGACTGGCAAAATAAGGGTTTTGTAGAGCATGACATTAGTCTTTCGAGTCAGGAGTTTTGACAAACCAAAGTAACACCGGTTGCCAAAGGCGGTTCTACGTCGGGTCTCCACAGGGATGTCGTTTGTGGAGTGATTACGTTTGCTCCGAGTTAGACAAACTCCTTTACTCCCTCGAAATTGTAGCTGTCGATTGTGATATTTTCTCCTAGGTGGGGTGTGACGGATCGTTTTTTGGTCGACAGCATGTACTTTGTACTTTTTCCTCATTGACCTTAAGACTTGGTCTTTCGAGAGAAAAGTTCTGCGTTCAATCTTTGGTTCTGTCTGCGTTGATGGTCATTGGGGAAAAAGATTCAGGCACGAACTGTACAGGCTGTACAGCGGCATGAGCCTAGTCAGGCGTCTACGGTTTCAAGGCCTAAGATGGCCGGGGCATGTAGAGCGCATGGGCAACACTGAAGAGGTTTCGACTCCGAAACAGTGGGACAACGGAATAGAGGACGCCCAAGTTTAAGGTGGCGCCCCCAGGTGAAGAAGGACCTCAAACAACTTGGTGTGCGTAGTTGGAGACTGCTGGCTAAGATCGTGCCGGCTGGAGAGGCTTACTGGTTGAGGCCCAGGTCCACCCCGAAGAAGAAGAAGACCTTAAGACCAGCTCGCTTCGCCTTCAATTGCCGTAAATGCTTCCACGATGTCGATATCGTCTGCATATTCCAAAAGTTGGACGGCCTTGTAGAAGATAGTGCCTTCCGTGTTTCCAGCTGCCCGCAGCACAGATTGAAGAAATTGCACGACAGGGCATCTCCTTGCCGATATCCGGCGCAGGTTTCAAACGGCTCGGAAGTCCTCTAGCCGAACTGCACAGTGCACGATGCACGGTCGAAGGTGGCCGAAGCCGAGGCCGAATGTTCGGTCACCCAAGCATCACTTCTCAATGCCGCCACCTTTCAGGGACCTCAGCCGAAAATCGAACAAGTCTCCTTCCTCTAAATCAAGCTTGCCTCTTACCCGAACGAATTTTGAAGAAAATCCTGTGAAAATTCGACGTGGAGCGAAGCGACTAAATGTACTCCCTGTGGCACATCAAGGTTACCCTTGCCCGAGATCTAACCCGCCCAGTCTCAAATCTAAACTTAGCTGAACCCAAAATTTATTACAAGTGCCACTGATAGATCCTCGACAGATATCCACTTTAAGCTCATCTATCTCTCCGCTCATATCTTTCATATTTCTGTCAGTCTGATGTAATCCATTAAACATTTCACTCATTGTGCTGTTTACGCGTTTCGATATCCTGCCGACTTCGGACATGGCCGAATGTAAACAAGCTCCCCGGCCGACATCTGTTTCAGCAGCCATGACCGAATCGGTGATGAGTTTCCCTTCAACAGGGCGGGGTGCTCGGCTCAAGAACTCATGTGTCTAAAATTAGGCAATTACGGTCCAACCCGGTCATCAAGATGTCGCTGTCAGTGGCACCCCGGTGCGCGATGGTCTGATGGGTCCGAATGTTTAGCCATCAATCAGCACAGAAGCCACGTGCATTGACAGCACTCGAGGTGTGTGACACGACAGCCACATCATGGCATAAAAATACTACCCCCACCCCCGCCCCTGGCGGTTCAATTGACAATAAATCGACAAGTCCGTAATCGGGGTATTCATTTGGTCGTCATTAGAGCGCGCACGACGATGATTGTTGCCATGTGAGTGAGGATATGCGGCACTTAAGGCGGAACGCAACGTCTGGCCGTGTCTATTTTGAGGAGCGCACTAGCCCCCCGCCCCCCCCGGCCTACCGCCCCCCACATGAGCACACACAATCAGTGTCAATCATCAGATGTACTCGATGTGTGTGCTCGCTAGTGGATGGCGATTGAAACTATCCACCCTGTGCCGTCTCTTCGGTGAGGTTGAATTTATTTTTAAACAGAACTCATCTCTCTCTGTCTCTATCTCTGGCTAAATAAAGGAACTCCGTCACCTGCAACACCCACCGCCAAGGTATGTGTGTGTACCTGGGCACTCTAGCGAGCATTATGGCATTTTAATTGACGAATCAAGCATGGCGCAGCAGCTGTACTCACTCCTGTGTCTGAATCAGGCACTAAATTTGAAGTAGATTGAATTAAGGGCGGACAAAGAAGACGCCTGCCTGCATTCTGTGTACGTGTACCATGCTCGTGTAGTTTTGCAAGGAACATGGGCCATTCTGCTCACTTAGCTGTGCAGGCAATTTACTTGGCACCATTTAGTTTTAATTAATTTTATTTTCTCGCATCATGTACACCGCTTCGAGAAATCAAAGCTACAAGAGTGGCAGGTGACGACACTTTTAGAATGGTTTTGTGGTGGGGCTTCGTTGATGCGAGCCTTGGCCAAGTTGGGTGAACTGAGATAAGAGAGAGAGACCGACTGACACAGTTGATTTGAATTCGACAAACTCAAACAATGTCGTGGGCTATCCTTTTGATGAGCGATGCTTAATGCAACGGTGTGGCAATCGACGTCACATTGATGCAGTTCAGTTAAGAAAGAGACTACAGATATTCTCAGTGGGGACCCACAAGGTTGGGATTTAGGGTGTCTACTTTTAAGTCAATTGAATTGATGATTGTTTCTTGAATGATTCCTTGGAAACATCTGGAATCTGTTTCAATTGCTTGTATGCCAGGGTTGAACTTGAGCATCAACCAACAATCCTGTTCAAGTTTCGGATTCAGCATCACCCTGTGGCGCAACGAAGGCTTGACAGCAGATCGAGTGTTTGACATTTTTGATCTCTCAATGACAGATGGTTTATTTGATCACCTTGAATTGAGTTTTTCTTTTTGGTTATGTCTCACGCGTGTAATAATTTGTTAATTCCCTGAAGTTATTATTTATATGAAATAAACAATCATTTACGAAACAGTTCATTTATCGTGACCATCTGCTAGGTTAGGTATCTCCACAGATGAACGTTCTTATGGAAATAATGAGAAATTACGCAGAGAATTGCATAACTCCTGTTTAGCAACAAAGGATTGATACAATTAGGAATGACGCAACGCACTGAGCTCTTAACCAAGATTTTAGACGCGAAATCGAACCCGATTCCGACGCATTGAAAGAACGCGTTCAAAGAAACGTTCTCCTTTAAAATGAAGAGGAAGTATGTACATGCCAACGCTTATTGATATTGGCAGCGATTCGATCGCAAAATGGAATCCCACTAGCAAGTGCTTAATCAGGTATAGCAGCCACGGCTTTGCAAAGCGGTCGAACTGAGTATTCAGCACTCAACTTGCCGTTGAACATGCAAACCAATGAATCGATGTACACGATCCAGCGCTATGGCCGAAGGAGTGCATGATCACACACAAAATATCAGACAACACGATGCAAGCTTTAAAATATCATCAAAATCAGTTTCATCAAAATCAGATTTTGATTTGACAAATATTGCATGGATCCCACGATCAACGACGAACTTTATGCATGTTTGTAGTCGTCCATGTTATTTTTTTGTTTAAGCATTGTTTTATAACTCAAAACTGTCGTATGTTCGTGAGTTTCACATTGGGGTACCTCAAGGTTCTATTTTTGCTCCGTTATTGTTCTCAAGCTTCATTAATGATCTCTCTAAAGTGTTGTCTCATTGTAAATACCATAAGCAGATGATGTTAAAATCTACCTGAGTTTTCTCTTGGGGTGGTTGAAGGTTCAGTTACAAAATTAAATGTGGACTTGGGCTCAATTACGGAGTGGGATGACGCAAATGGGCTCACAATTAATCCTGGTAAACGTATCATACCTCCGATAGAGCCCCCTAAGCTGAAGACCACGCAACTCAGCTTCACTAGTCAGGCCAAGTACTTAGGAGTAAACATAGACAGCAAGTTAAGCTGGAAACCAAACATTAAGAAGGCGGTGTCAGCTGTTTACACATGTTAGAGAATCCAAGAATGGCTCACTGTATGTATCCGACTGTTGTTAGACTCATCTTAACATACGGCATCCTTGTTTGGTGGCCAGCACTGAATAGCAAATCCAATCTTAAATCGATAAGCAGTACTCAAAGATCAACGTGTATCTGC
This sequence comes from Eristalis intricaria, assembly GCA_964034865.1. Classification (NCBI taxonomy): domain Eukaryota; kingdom Metazoa; phylum Arthropoda; class Insecta; order Diptera; family Syrphidae; genus Eristalis; species Eristalis intricaria. The sequence continues at coordinate 50,330,434 of OZ035875.1, forward strand.
ATCACTTTGACATTGCGATCCACCCTCACACTCGCCATGGAAACATTGCTACAGCTTCTTCCCATGGACATCTATGGGAAGCTGGTAGCCACCAAGGCAGCGTCAAGGCTACGGGAGTGCAACCTCTGGAGCAGTTCACACAGCTTAGGTCATACAGAGATAAGCAGAAGGGCGAGAGAGATTACCGACGCATACAGATTATACAACACCCGCTTTAGACTTCGAGTTTGGGTTGTAAACACCTATCCCCGACAGAGAATATTGGGAAAAAAGATCTGGTAAGAAAACCAGGCTACCTGGAAATCTACACAGATGACTCAAAAACAGACGAGGGCACCGGACTAGGAGTATCCGTGGTATCGCCGGACGTATCCTTTTCCCTGTCTCTTCGACTTCGAAAGCTATCCAAGAGGCTGCCCGCTTACTGTCGATGAACCCGATAGACGGGCTATCTATCGCCATATAAATAGACAGTCAGGCGGCCATAGAGGCTCTGGATGCACCATCAATTAAATCAGAGATGGTCTCAATTAAATCAGAGATGGTCTATCTCTTAGGGAGATAGCGGTTAGTTGCAACCTAACCCTATGCTGGGCCCCTGGGAATAGTGTTTTTCCAGGCAATGAAAGGGCCGACGACTTAGGGGTGGGACTTCTCTTCTTCTTTATTTGGTACTACATTCCAGGGTGGACCTGGGCCTCAACCAGCAAGCCTCTCCAGCTAGCACGGTCTCTGGCTAGCTGTCTCCATCTACGCACACCAAGTTGTTTGAGGTCCTTCTCCACCTGGGGGCGCCACCTTAAACGCGGGCGTCCTCTGTTGCGTTGTCCCACTGGTTCGAAGTCGAAGACTCTTCGGACTGGAGCAGTGTTGTCCATGCGCTCTACATGGCCCAGCCATCTTAGGCGTTGGATCCGAAGACGCCTGACTAGACTCATGTCGCTGTACAGCCCGTACAGTTCGTGGTTGAATCTTCTCCTCCAGAAACCGTCAACGCAAACAGGACCAAAGATCGCACGCAGAGGTTTTTTCTCGAAGATACCAAGGACTTCCTCATCCACTTTTGAGATTGTCCATGCCTCCGCGCCGTACAGCAGGACTGAGATGATCAAGGTCTTGTATAAAGTCAGCTTGGTCCTTCGAGGGATGGCTCTACTACTCAATTGCCTCTTGAGCCCGTGGAAACATCGGTTGGCAAGAGTTACTCTGCGTTTGATCTCGGTACTGATGTCGTTTGCACTAATTACTGCGGAGCCGAGGTAGACGAAGTCCTTGACAACCTCGTGTTATAGCTGCCCATTGTGACGCTCTGTCCAAGACGTCCATTTTGTGTGTCCTTTCTTGATGACAGCCTTGCCCTCTTTTACTAGTAGACCCATTTTAGCCGCTTCCGCCTCAATGCCAACAAACGCCTCATTGACGGCTCGCTCTGTTCTGCCAATCACTTCAATGTCATCCGCGTATGGTAACAGTTGTTCGGACTTCTGGAAGATCGTGCCTCTAGTGTTGGCGTGTGAGTCTTGCACGATCTTCTACAGGATGATGTGGAAGAAGTCACATGACAGCGCGTCTAAAACCTTTTTTGACATTAAAGGACACGGTGAGTTCGTTACCGACCTTGCTGAACCTTGCGAGAATCCCTGCACAACCTGATGAGTTTGGCAGGAATGTTGAAAGTAGACATGGCCTTGTATAGCTCGTCTCTATGCACGATGTCATCAGTGCCTTAACTAGGCTTAAATGCGCCCGGTGCGATCTTCTATATTTGCGCCCTCTTGTACGACGGTCTTCTTGCGCCCTCTTGGCCCTACGCGCTGTGCCTGGCTGGCAGGTGCGGCCTGAAATCGACAAATTGGTGATGGTTTTTTATTTAAACTTCTTCGGTCTTTTCCAGTGTCTTCCGCATTCTGAAGATCTGGTCTGGATCTGGATCTGGCCTTGAAGCAGCACCGACATTAACCAATCAGAGTAGTTATAAATGGCTTCAGGCTGGCACAAACAATTGCACAGAGGATGAGAATTTAAGTAGACTTATCCCTCTGTAGTTAACGCTGTCAAAACAGAGTCTTCTATCTTGTGGATCAGGCAAGCGATACCGAGATTCCACTCGTCGGACATGCTTTCCTCCGAGCATATCTTACAGATGAACTGATGCATGCGTCCAACCAGATCATCTCCAGCCTCCCTTAAAGATTTTGTCGTGACCGGAATCTTTGTAAGACTTCAGTCTTGACATTGATAACTTGTCCTCGTCTAGGACGGAGGGTCGGAATTCTCGTCGATCATGGTTCAGATTGATTGGTCTATCGGCTCAACTGGTGCATTTTAAGTCGGGCTCTGCCTTTTACGAAGCTTGAATTGGGTACGTTCCTTTGCCAGTTACGGCAGATGACATGAACGCCGGGTTTTCTTTTTGTGGCAGATCTCATGATCGGCAATGCCTTCGTCTTATTGCCTTCTAATTTCCTCAACCAAACCACCGCCAGAGTCGTTCAGTGAATTAATTCTTAGCCTCCATTCGACCCTCCACCGACTTCTTCTTAAGAATTTCTCAAAATCATATCAATCCTCCTAGAATTATGCAGCAAAACCCTGTAAAACCCTATACACTCGCCAGAGTCAGTGTGGTTTACGTTCCACAATCATGTGTCTCATGGGTAATTTCGTTTGTCAAACTGTCACAAGACAATCCAATTAAATACGTTTTGCATTCTATTTAATTTTTTTTTTATTTTCCAAAACGTTTCCTAGGACTCGTGACAACGTTTGTCGATTTTCATTTTAAAACACTTCTAAAGAATTAATTATTTTTGCACATGCCGCCGCCTGATGACATCCCTGTCCTCGGCTAATGTCCAACATTTTATTATTATTTTCCCTCCTACTTAGCGGTTCATGGATCATTCACTGGACAAAAAAAAAACCCACCCCACATCCTGCGATGAGAGTGTTGAAATTTCAGAGTAGTTTTTTTTTTTTTTGCTCACCTGATTGCTGTGGAGCACGATAGGGACTAGACCAACTCCTGTTAAGTGGAACCAACTGTCAGATCTCTGGGGATAATAAATTTCCACATAATGACAGTCATATAAAAAAGAAATTATATAAAAAAATGAATTATGTGATTTGGAGTTAATAAAAACTGTGAACAGTTGTGTGTTTTTTTTTTAACCAACCGTTTTGGAGAAGTTTTTGCTTAATTAGGGATCCCCTGCTGCATGGCGGTGGGTCACTGTGGTTGGTCACTCATTTCACTGGAACACTGGTAATGTGGTTAAATTGTGTGAATGGTAATTTGTTAATAACATCTGCACATAGAATGGGGTTAATTTATCAGATTCAACGGGTAGACAAAAAAAAAACTGAATGTTGATATTCATTGGTCAAAATTGAATAAACTTATTGTCTCCAAATTGTTTTATTTAATTACGAAAGGGCAATTAGTGGCACATTATGCAACAAGGAGCCAGTGGGATGAAGCAAATAGTGGCGGGCAACAGGAGTGGACAGGAAAAATGAGTCGCCGTAGCGTAATGGGTAAGTGCGTCGACTTCTACGCAGAGGGTGCCAGGTTCAATACCCGAATTTACCACCTTTGATAATTCGCGGCTCTACCTCAAAGAGTATTCCTCTGCTCAACCTCCTGCTTCTCAACTTCGCCGTTCGGAGTTCGCATACAATTGTGTGTCCCTTCCAGTCGTGAAAAAACAAAATAGCACGCACAAGACGAGTGGTTGCTGAGAAGCTAGGCCCAGGTCCGCCTCGGACTGTAGTGCCACCTATATATTGTTATTATTAAAAACAGTGGAATGTTAAAGATATCCTATTGGTGATTACGGTTCGAGGGACGTCTGTCAATGAGATCAGTATTCGTACAGCATGTGCTCATCTCTTTCATGGAAAATTAACTGTCGATTAGCGTAGTTTCTAAACAAAAAGGTCGAAAGGACGAATACCCACCAATCAATGACCAATCAAGAGTGCTTCTAAAAAATTCACGGGGATTGCAAATGGAAAATACACCCTCGTTTTTCTTCTCGTAGAATAGAGTTGACTAGCGGTAATAATGGCCGAAGTTGAATACCGTAAGTCCCTGCACATTTATTTCCGTTGTAATTCATCATTGCAAATGCTATAATCGCAGGCTATGGCGACTTCTACGCTCGCTGAATTAGTAACAAGATGTTTCAATGTTATTGCCAATGTAGGTGAGACAAAAGATAATTAGAGAAATAATAAAATCCTCCACATAGGGATGCCAGACGTCCGGCTCCTGGAGGGGCAGTCCCTATAATCGGCGTTTGAAGGCATGAAAAATGAAAAACGATTTCAGCTTGTTCGAAATTTACCATCAAGCTATAAAATTATTTTTGCAACCTAGAGAAATGTAAACCTTTGGGTTTTTTTAACCCAATTTATTATGTGTAGGTTGTTAGTATTTCACTAATCAGTTTTTTGTTAGCTTTTCAAATCGATGTCATTTTTTCGCAAGACATCGCTATAGTTTCTGGCTAAAAGACCTACAATGCTTCAGCATTCCGAGAATTCAGGGATATTAATAATGAACAAAAAATTAAACAATTAAGTTGAAATTACAATAATAAAAATAATGTTTGTCTCAACGTTCTCGTTTGAATGGGAAGGGACTGCAAGCCGACAGGTTTGTATTCGTACTTCTTAACGTTCCTTGTTTCCATCAAATAGCACGACGTGCCTATGTATATTTGAAAATGAAATTCTAACAGATGTAAGTATGTTGCTTGCTAAAGTCCTTCCACCAAGCAGAGAAGCAGAAGGGTTTTATCCATTTTTGTTTTTGTTCCTCGAATTATTATACTCCGTTTTATAATCGATTTACGATGATATCATTCCATGGCTTGGGTAGAGCCTTCAATCGTATAAAAACAGAGTATAATCCGACCTTGAGTTGCAGGAGTACAGTGTAGGACACCGCAGATAGGTGTGGTGTTGGCTCCTTACACTCGATAAAATACAAGTGCAAATCTACAACCCTTGCCTTTGACATATCAGTAGCTGTCAGCGGGACACATTTCCAAGTTCAAACCGCAATAAAGATTGCAACAATAGCAAAAACTCGGCGAAACCTGATTCTTGAAATGTCATCTGATTACCTCACTAAAGGTAAATGGAGATATACTACCATTCTCCAATCCAGTGATACCAGCTGAGTTGGAAAATACACGATAAACGAGGGCAAAAGAAAGTATATGCTGTCATCCAGATAGGATGCGTCCAACATCGACGACTCAGACTCAGACTTTCAGGCAGTCTACCTCGGCTAGGCGGTAAACATCAGACGGAGAATAACTCTTGCCAATCGCTGTTTCTATGGGCTCGCGATGCAATTGAGTAATAGAGCCATCTCTCGAAGGACCAAGCCAACTTTATACAAGACCTTGATCATCCCAGTCCTGCTGTATGGCGCGAAGACATTGACAATCTCACAAGCGGATGAGGAAGTCGCTGGTCTCTTCGAGAGAAAAGCTCTGCGTGCGATATTTGGTCCTGTTTGTGTTGACGGTTTTTGGAGGAGATGATTGAATCACGAACTCGGAAGACCTTAATCATCACCCCTCCTGCTCTGCGGCCCAGAGGCCGGATGAAGAGGCTCTCGGTCTTTTCGAAAGAAAAGTTCTTGGCTCGATTTTAGGTCCTGTTTGCGTTGATGACATTTGGGGAAGAAGGTTCAACTGGACTATACAGCGACATGAGTCCAGCCAGGCGTCTACGGATCGAACGCCTAAGAAGGTTAGGCCATCTAAAGCGTATGGATAACACTTGTCCAGCCGGAAGAATCTTCGATTCTGACGCTGAGGGGCAACGCAACAGAAGACGCTCACGTACAAGGTAGCGCACACAAGTCGAGGGGTATCTAAGCCGGCTTGCTGTGCGAAACTGGAGACAGCTGGCGAGAGATCAGGCCGGCTGGAGGGGCTTGCTGGTTGAGGCCCAAGGACACCCCGGAAAAAGAAGAAGACATTGAAATGCATTACAGGCAGTAGCAAAAGCTAAGAACCCGATAGCCGGGTTATCTGTCACCATATACATAGTCACAAGTCATTATTTTTGTTTCACAAAAATAGAATATATTTTAACAATAAGTAAGTCATAGTCCATCGTTTGGCTTAGTCTACAAAATTAAAATTCAAAATATACGTTTTTTTTAAGTTTTTCTCCATAATACGTTTTCTATAACGAATTGCGTTTGTTGTGTACTTGTGCAAAAGATCCCAGTCTCGGTTTCCGCTGTGTCTTCAAGCGAAAGTACCTGTGCTCCAAAGCTAGCTAGCTAAGAATGGCACATATAGCGATGATGTGGAATACGTCCTCTCGTTCTCGGAGGTTGCCAAGGTTCCACAAAAGAGGTCGTTCTGGGCAGTGTTTAATTTATCAGTTCACCTCTTATTTTAAGGATGTTGCTTATCATATCCGCTGAGTGACTAGCCATGAAATATGTTATGCAGTTCAATTTGCTGTAGCAAGTGCTGTATTGCGACGACTGGGCTTCATCTACAAATTGCTTAAAGATTATTTGCCCTGTTTTCTCCAACAGTGTGTAGAACTTATGCCTTAAGTGGGAACTTTTTTCACTCAACTTTTGTGAGTGGGTGTCCCACTGCGGAATTTTCGAAATCTGGCATCCCTCCACACACACGAAAACATTTCTGTGCTTTCAAAAATTTCAAGATCTCGTGAATAAAAGCAATCAAAAGCGACAGATAAGAGGAATGGATTTCTGCTATTCAAAGACCACTCATATAAGCTCACTACGATTCGCGAACTTCGCAAATTTAGACACTTCATTCACATGGAATTTTTTCGTTCGCAGAGCAATGGGTACAATTTTAGCAAACACACGCCATCGCGAATTTCTTGGTCGTGAATTTGTGGATCGCGTTTGATTCTCGTGTGGATTGCGAACTCAGGTTGACAGTTCGCAAAGAGAATGATTGATTCGTAAAATCGTTAATTATAATAATAATATAGTATGGGTGGCGCGACAGTCTGAGGTCGACCTTCGCCTAGCTTCTCAGCAACCACTTGTGTTGTGCGTGCTATTGTTCTTTCACGTGGAAGGGACCTACAGCTTAATGCCGACTCCGAACGGCGAATTTGAGAAGCTTTTTCTAGACAGGAGTACTCTTTGAGCATTGTCAGTGACTCAAAAGAGGTGGAGCCGTGAATAAAGATAGGTGGTAAATTCGGGTATCGAACCTGGCACCCTCGGCGTAGGAGTCGACACACTTACCCACTATGCCACGGCGACCCATTCGTTAATTACTTAACTAATTATTGTTGCGATTTTAGCCGACAAGGAATTCTATAATTCAATACCCATCTCTTTGCATACAATTCGCATGTTCGCAGTTCGCGGCTCATATGAATTAGGTATACAATTAGTTTGAAAAGGAATTATTTCAATAGGAATTGTAGTCAATGGGAAAGGGCTAATCAAAGTTAACAATTATTTCCGAACCCAAGGAACCATTTAAAGCACAAAAAACATGTGGAAACAAATTAAATTTGGCCAAGGAAATAATAACAATTTAAACTTGAGAAGATCTAGTCGGACGCTTTTTTTCTTCTTTAGGTAACCGTGGCAAGACCAAAACATTGAAAATTACTTTTCTCTTTTTTTGGTAATTGTTATTGCAACTTTTTTGTTTGCTCCGTGACACTTTTTTGCGCACAATTTTTCAGCGACCTCTGATAAAGCTAATTAAACTACTTACTGTTGAGACTAATTATGCAGTCACTTTAAGACGTTAGACGTAGCATGACACGACTTTTTAAGAGCGCCTCCATTTTAATTCTTATATTGTCTCCCGACTTTTGGAGATTATTTTAAATGAAAAATAGTTTTTTCCACAAAACGCATTCGAAGACTTCATTAGATTCAAAATCCAATTCAGAGTCAGTGAAGCATTGAAATGAAAGCAAGAAGTTTCAAAAGAATGGGAAATAAGATTCCCATGAATAAGTCATAAGGGCACAAGGCCACCATTGGTCATGGAAGCATTAATTCCGAATCAGAGGAACCATTTAAAACGGCTATCCACCATAAAAACAAAACTTTCCGAAAACATTGCAATTTATCCAAGAAAATAAGAAGATGCGACTAAAAGACTGTACCACTCTTACTTATGTTCGATCAACTAAATAGCGATTGTGACCATTTTTTACTCCGTGACACTTTTTTTTGACTTGAAAATGTTCTGCGGCAACTGTACCGCAAAATAAGGTGATCAGCAGCAGCGGTGTGACTAGCAGCAATCTCCAGGATATATAGAATAAATCGTACTCTATACTCAACACCATGCCACACTTGTACTTAATGAGGAGTCATGTCGATAAAGGATGCATTGGCTTTGCATACTGTTTACTCCAGCTCCAAGTATCAAACATAATCCGGCGCCAAATCGGGGTTGAGTGTTAAGTTAATATTTTCGTTGTGAAAAAGTTAAGTTTGATCATTGGCAGCAGAGTCTATTTATTTAGCAAAATGATACAAAAAAAGAACACGGATTATATAAAGGAAATATTATATTTCAGTCAACAGTTTGGAAACGGAGTTTTTTTTATATGGAAAATGGGTGAAAGTTAGTTTACTGTAACAACTTTTATCCACATGCTGTTGTTTTCTACACCCTACTGTCAGTACACTCAACAAGTCACCCCTTTGCCATGGCTATTCATCCCAACGGCCGGGTACATATTTTGCTTAAAAAATTGAATAGATGGCTTGTTTCACAGCTTGGAAATGGAAAATAGAAGGGGTGACTCATTTAAGAGTGTACTCACATCGAAGCTAGGTTAAGAACATTAGCCAAGAGAGAAAAATGTGTCTCTCGGTTTTACGGTACATGTTGTCTCCTAACAGTGACTCATAATCTTAAATTAATTTACGTATGTTGATATTTTGAAGCACCCTATATCCCCATTGATAAAATAAAGAAACACGGATTATACACCCGCAAACGCTTCGTGTACAAACTCTTCTTCTTCGTGCGCTCGTACCCTCCACGACCATGCACCAACGAACAAGCCTCTCCTCTTAGCGTGCTCTCTGAATAGCCTTCTGTTCTACAAACCAAGTTGGTTAAGACCCTTTTCCACTTGCCTGCGAGACGAGCCAGTACAATGTTATGTGCCTATAACGTCAGCTTGATTTATGGACATTGTGTTGCAGTAGTCAATTCCATTAACAACCAAAGAATGACAAGAGTTTCTCTGCTTTGGGTTGCTAAGGGTTCCTAGGACTAGGATTCTATTAAAGGAACTTTCGTCAAAATCTACCACGAAGCAAGTTGCGCAAAAAAGCGAATATAAGTTACCTAGCGGCCTGACTGCCAGATGCGCAGGTACAAGATGGAAGGAGACAAAGAAATCATGTAAAGGCATAGAAACGTCATATTTTCCTCTTTTCCACACCTCCCTTAATCTTTTTATTATAAACTATTGTCTCCTAAAGAATTCAGTACTAAACAATTTAACCTTCTCGTTTCAGATAATCCGTGATGATTCTAGGATCAAGTAAGTTTAAATCAGCACTTCCTCAAGCTACGAAGTTCCAACAAGGTTCATTGAGGTATGCCGTTGGATTCGAGCGTTTGTTTCTTGTCAGCAGCCGTAAAACCAAATAGATTCCTTTTATGTAAAAACTCTCCCTCACACAAGAACATACATTTTTCTGTACTCATCCCAATGGAATCCAGCCCTGGTCCCATTTTTAGCATTTCACGCTGATAAAGACATTTGTTATCACATCGCGTTTTGAATACATTTCTAGCTCATGTCTCACTTCTTATCGGACTCGGTTCTTATCAGACTACAGCTGGAGCTAATGGCACATATCCAATTGTAGATGCATTTCCTTGTTGACATGGCGCCTTATTACACGTTAATGCTCAAAATCTGAAACTTGAATACGGATATGGCAGCCGGAATGGCCTTGGTAATAAATTAACATCAAATCCGTTGAAATGTCGTTCTTTCGTAGGTTGTTGATAATTATTTGAGGGAAAGTTGAACTTTCACACATTCTTCATCACAAAGTCGCGGTCGTCGCATGGCTACTGAATTGTGAATAACTCCGAAACCATAACGCAACTGATTGTTGACATCATACTTGACATTTTCTTTGATGGTCACGAAGCAACTGGTGCTCTGGGTGTAAGATCAGATGACAAGCAAATTGAATGCAAATTAATGTTCAGTTCAAAGAAGACAAACGTTAACGACTTCTTTCGCATGACTAAAATATCAGCGGGCGACTGTTGTTGTCTCCGAAACTATGATGTCATTCAATTAATGCGCGAATTCTTAGGTGATCAACTTTGGGAGCAGTCGACACGGAAATCAAATAGATCTCGAGATCAACTCGCTTAGTTATTGGCTTCTGAAGGCAGGTGGGAATGTAGGGAATTGTTTTTCTGCCTGCGTATTGATATCTGTTGGAGTGCCCGATCTTAGGGAGTGAATCGCCTTTTTTATGCACAGAGGAAGTGAATTGACAGTAAACGCCAACTTAAACAATCACAATGAACCCGGTTGAGTCACGGTGGATGCTGTGACTGTCACTGCTACAATGCTCCACTGGCTTTCGTTGCATGTTGCTCCACCTGGATAACCCGTAATTAAACATCCAAACCGGTAGCTACTACTCACCCAATCGAAAATATCAAACTTCCACGGAACAAGAGACGGTCTGCAGAGCAGTCAAACTTGGCCATCAAATCAAAAACCAAATTGTGTACAGTTTAGTTAGCTCAACAAAATGTATACCGTTTATATATATATTTGTTTAATTTCTTTGCTTAATATTCATAGAAAAAAAATGTTCGTTCAACAACCATCACAGTGTCCACAACGTCGTCGTTCCGTTCAAAACTTGGAACTTTCATTTTTTTCCAAACTTGTTTGCTTTCTTTTTAATTATTTTATTTTTTTTTTGTTTGTTTTATTTAAAACTTTAAACACACCACTGCTGGAAGACGCGCACATTAAATTTCTAACAGAGTACACACATCTAAGTGTAAGATACTAGGATTTGTATGCAAAATAGTTTAGTTTCAATTACAAAAGTATTTTTGTTTAACAATTCAAACTGCGCAAGCGGCGACAAGTAATCATATAAATACCATAAGGCGAATGAATCTTACGATGTTTATAGGTACATCAATCAATGTTAAGAAGAAGAACGTTAAAAAGCTTATTAGCGTTGTAAATTTGAAGGCAATTTGTTTATGCAGGAGAATTTGTAACAATTGAGATGATATGCAGTTGAGTAGGGCGCATAGACCGAGGATGTGATTGCTCATCGATTTTGTGTTGTGTGTCACTTGTTTTCACTGATTCAAATGGAAATGGGGCTCATTGAGTGCCTGGAGTGAAGGAGACGCGACTTCACTAAGCTGTAGCTGGGACGAGGCATTCCAAATCTGCATCCAATCCGTGTCATGGAAACATCGGACGAGGACGCTGCAATGAATTTCTTCCCACAATAAATTCATGAAAAACCACTGCTAAACCGCATCAAGTTCACTGAAAGAGGAATAAAATAGTTAGCACGTGTATTTCGATTTTTAATGATCCACCACACAAACCTCTTGCTTCTCGTAGGAGTCAAAACCCAGGGCAGTCCAGTGAATAAAATCGCTTAAATGGCAGTCGAAACTAAAGGCAGTAGTTCTTTTGTTGTGCTGGACGTCATTGCTTTATGTCAACGACACTAAAACAATGAACAGATAGATTGTCTGAACTCAACAACATTGGCAAGTCAGCGTTGAAACGTGAGTTTATAAAAATGATGATTACAATTAATAACTACGACACTCAATGTCAAATGGTCGTGGATGAGTGTTTGCAAACCTCAATGCTAGTCGCGTCTAGCTGCGTCAACACGAGGTCTGAGCTATTCACTTCATATGCTTTGCTTTGCTTTGCACACGATAAGATTTCACTTTTGACAGTCACACACTCAGCTCGAGTACTTATCTAATAAATCCACAAGATACTCGATAAAAACAGTCACACCCTTGCGTCCAAAGCCCGGTCTTCAACTGATATCACTATCATCTCTATCGGTGTATGCCGAATTGAATGAATAAAATATGCCTTCGCTAACAAAATTATTAATTTACAAAAAAAAAAAATGCACTGCTATGTATTCCCCCTCCCTCCCCCGCTGTTGTTGTCCCATCAACAGACTGTTCCATTTTAAAGAAGTGCGCACTTGCGTTTCGATTTGGGGGGCCTCACTGGACACAACACCGATCGTATAGCCTCGTCGAATACCATCTTCAGACCTTTCTGCGTCAACGCTGAGCACTCTAAATACTTGACAGCACCAATCTCCTTGGCCATTGCCAATCCTTGTGGATATGTGATGGGGGATAGTTTCTTATCCTTCAGCTTTTCAATGGTCACTTTGTCGTCACGCAAATCCAGCTTAGTGCCGACCAAAATAATCGGTACACTGGGGCAATGATGACGAACTTCTGGATACCACTTGGCTCGGACGTTCTCAAATGATGCGGGATTCACCAGCGAGAAGCAAATGAGGAACACATCGGTTTGTGGATATGACAGCGGCCTGAGACGATCGTAATCCTCTTGACCAGCCGTATCCCATAGTCCCAGATTGATTGGCTTGGCGTCGACCATCACATTTGCCGAGTAGTTGTCGAACACAGTTGGAATGTATTCGCCTGGGAAGGCATTCGTTGTGTAGCTGATCAACAGGCATGTCTTACCAACGGCACCATCGCCCACAACAACGCACTTGATTGCTTGCATTTTGCTTCGTTTGTCACTATCGTCGAACCACAACAACAGCAGGCAATACTGATGGATACACTTTTGGCAAGAAGGCAAAGATGGTTTCCTTGTTTGGGTGGCTTGTTGTGGCAAAGGTTCAGAGAGTGGTTTTTGGAACAAAAATAGATCCCAGCAGCAGCACCACACCACAGCTTAGATAAGATTACACAATACGCCAATCAGATATCTGGCAGATACTCCGAAAGCACGGCACAACACAGCTGCTTCGGTATGAAAATTCGGAAAATTGGAATTAAATTCCAGACTCAATTACTTTTTTTTGCAAAATACTACTAAAACTGGTTACTCCATGAAAAAACACACCCAAACTGATCGCAAATTGATTCGAACACCAGCGCAGCCGATGACAGAAGCGAGATCACTAATCACTGTGTCAGTACATCCGCCTCGGTCTGGTCAATGTATCGCTATGCATGGCCTCTCGCTCGTGCTCCTTCCGACGCTAGGAATTTCAGTTCACGTTAATTGAATTTGAGTTGAATGCCAGTCGGTGTGAGAGTGGTGGATACTTGGTGAGTCACCCACAATCCATGAGAGCGAAGCAGTCAGCTATAGATACGTGGATGGTTTTTTCCTATTCAGGTGTGTGTTGTGCTCTCGCTCGCGCTTTTTGTGCGTATGGATCGTTGATGATGTATCTGGAAGTGTGCGTGGGGGTGAGAATGGGAGATACATTTATCGTCGCTGACGGGCAGGCATTGCCAGAAGTGAGTTCTCGACAGAGAGAATTTATTATTTTTACTTCTCGGCACTGTTGTGTGTGCGCGTTCAAGAGGCTGTACACGTTGTGTGCCTGAATTTTGAATGGCCTTCATGTGGGCGCTGGTCGAACATGAAATAACTCAATGCAGCAGTTGAGAATATATTTTAGACAATTTGAAGCACATTGATGTCGTAAATGTGTCGTAATTGTGTGATTCGAAATTTGTTGGGGCGTGTGACACTTCTGGTACTGCATTGAGAACAATTTTTCTGCTGAAGAAGGCATAAACAAATCATAGTTTACACGTGCAGGCAGATCAAAGTGTGCGGCGCTAAAAAACGAGGGCCAGTGAAGAGGCGGATGGAGCCTAATCATTTGTGTACCTCAGACAGATGTACACGATCGTTCAAGATACTTTTGATTGATTGACGTCAATGGATTTTTAAGCAGTCTTAGAAGGTGAAGATTTTGATGACGCTGGGTCACGTTTCGCAAGGCAAGGGAAGCTAGAGCGAAAATCATGTGAGTCAGGGTGAGAATTTTTGTGTATTCAAATAGGGAATTTAATAAAAACAATATGGGTGACGCTACAACCCGTGGAGGGCCAAGACCGAGCTTCTACAGCACCCTCTCGTGTTGTGCGCGCTATTCTTCTCTCACGAGTGGAAGGGACCTACAGTTGTATGCCGCCTCCGAACGGCGAGAGCATTTTACTCTTAGAGCATTGTCTGTGATTCGAAAGAGGTGGAGCCTTGAGTTATGAATAGAGCGATTTGGTTGGATGACAAGATAGCTGTTTTCATTGCCAGACGAATACGCCATCAGATTTTATTTGCTATACTTGAATATTGACGTATTCGTAGAGCCATTCTCATGCATAAAATTTAAAAATAAAAATTATTCAACCACATTAAATAAGTAATTTGGACGATCGTATAACAGTGGCGAGCAAAAAATTGGTTACATTCATTTTAGTTTTTGTGGATTTTCATCAATAAATTTTTTTCCTTCTTCTACTTTCTTTATTTGGCGCTACAGTCCGGGGTGGACTTGGGCCTCAACGAACAAGCCTCTCCAACTAGCACGGGCTCTGGCTAGCTGAGGTTGAGGTCCTTCTCCACCTGGGTGCGCCACCTTAAACGCGGGCGTCCTCTGTTGCGTTGTCCCAACTTATCCAGAGTCGCACGCCAAGTTGGTTGAGTTCCTTCTCCACCTGGATGCGCCACCTTAAACGCGGGCGTCCTCTGTTGCAATGTCCCACGGGTTCGGAGTCGAAGACTCTCCGGGCCGGAGCTGAGTTGTCCATACGCTCTACATGGCCTAGGCATATTAGGCGTTGGATCCGAAGACGCCTGACTAGACTCATGTCGCTGTACAGCCCGTACAGTTCGTGGTTGAATCTTCTCCTGCAGAAACCGTCAACGCAAACGGGACCAAAGATCGCACGCAGAGCTTTTCTCTCGAAGAGACGAAGGACTTCCTCATCCGCTTATGAGATTGTCCATGCCTCCGCGCCGTACAGCAGGACTGCGATCATCTAGGTCTTGTATAAAGTCAACTTGGTCCTTCGAGAGATGGCTCTAATACTCAATCGCCTATTGAGCCCATAGAAACAGCGATTGGGAAGAGTTACTCTGCACTTACTGCATTTACTGCTGAGCCGAGGTAGACAAAGTCCTTGACTACCTCGAAGTTATAGTTGCCCATTGTGACGCCCTGTCCAAGACGTCGATGTCCTTACGGCGTGTGCCCTTTCTTGATGACAGCATATACTTCGTTTTGCCCTTATTCCCCGCTAGACTCTTTTTAGCCGCTTCCGCCTCAATGCCAGCAAATTGCTCATTGACGGCTCGCTGTGTTCTGCCAATCACTTCAATGTCATCCGCGTATGCTAACAGTTGTACGGACTTCTGGAAGATCGTGCCTCTAGTGTTGGCGTGTGAGTCTTGCACGATCTTCTCCAGGATGATGTGGAAGAAGTCACATGACAGCGCGTCGCCTTGTCTAAAACCTTTTTTTTACATTAAAGTAGTCGGTGAGTTCGTCACCGACCTTGATGGAGCAGCGAGAATTCTCCATCGTCATCCTGCACAACCTGACGAGTTTGGCAGGAATGTCAAAACTAGACATGGCGTTGTATAGCTCGTCCCTATGCACGCTGTCATATGCGGCCTTGAAATCGACGAATAGGTGGTGGGTGTCGATCTGCATTTCTTGGGTTTTTTTCCAGGATCTGCCGTAATGTGAAGATTTGTTCAATGGTGGACTTCCCCGGCCTGAAACCGAACTGACAAGGACTTATCAGGTTCCTGATGAATGCTTTCAGGCGCTCGCACAAAACGGCAGAGAGGATCTTATAGGCGATGTTAAGGAGACTTATCCCTCGGTAGTTGGTGCAGTTGAAGGGGTCTCGTTTCTTGTGGATCGGACAAACGATACTCATCGGGCATGCTTTCCTCCGACCATATCTTACAGTTGAGTTGGTGCATGTACCTTACCAGCTCATCTCCAGCTGCCTTAAAGAGTTCCGCAGACAGTCCGTCTGCACCAGCAGCTTTATTCGACTTTAGTGTCGATATCGCTATCTTGACTTCGTCTAGGTCGGGGGGACGGAATTCTCGTCGATCATCGTCAATTGCGTTGAGTGGAACATTCTGCCTGACAGCGGTATTGGAGTCTTCCTCGCCGTTTAACAGTCTACAGAAGTGATCTTTCCAGATTCTCAGTATCGACAGCGAATCTACTACGAGTTGTCCCTCTGCGTCACGACAGGTTCCTGTCCGAATTTTGTATCCATTGGATAGTTGTTTTACCCTTTGGTAGAACTTTCGCACATCATTTCTTTCGTAACACCTATTCATTTCCTCGAACGAGCGCTTCTCATGCTCTTTCTTTTTCTTTTTGAGAAGCCGGTGCTCTTCCCTTCTTTGAAGTTCGTAGAGCACGCTGTTATATACGACCTTGAAATCGACAAAAAGGTGGTGGGTGTCGATCTGCATCTCTTGGATATTTTCCAGGATCTAATAGTAAATTAGATTAGAGTATTTTAGAGTACCCGCGAAGGGTCAGAAAGATAGAATTAAGGACATGAATGGTTAGATATTAAGATCGATTTTTATGTCATTTTTGTCTAGTATTAGTTGTCCTGGAAATTCAATAAAAAAAATGTGTGTTCTGCTCACGCGAATACTATCGAAACAACGATTTTGACTCAACGAACATTTTGCGCTCACTACATAATACGGCATACAAGTTAAGCTCCATCTATTCAATCAAAAAGAAATTAATTTACCCTAAAAAATATAAAAATTAAATTAGAATAATTTGCAAGTAACATAGATTAGCACATAGATGGACACTATTTTCTATATTCTCTTGGTGTTCTTTCTTAAAGTGGTGTACGAAATTGGATACATAATTTTTGGTTTTTGTGGTTTTTCATCTAGAAAACTGTTTCCTTACGACGCATTTGTTTGAAATGTTCAGGTTCCGTTGAACTGGAATCTGTTGATTTTGAGTCGTTTATAGACTTCTGCAATTTGATCGGGCTTCTATTTTTTTTCTGTATTTTTATATTTTTCGTATAGTTTTTTTTTATTTTCAATAACGGACATCAGCCCATTTCTACCCAGGGTCCTTGTAAAAGTTCTTTTACTCAATGTTCACAATAGCTTTCGGTGTTGTGTAATCCGCTTTTGCCATACCGATCTCAATAAGGTGAAGGAAAACAATTTTGGGCACTCACCTTTATTACGCACGATCTCAATTGTTTTCGCATTTGGTACGATGAGTTCGTTGCGATGGCATAGTCCGCATTTTTGTGATATTTCGCAAGATTAGTATTAGTATGGTCTGAGTATTTTTTATATATATATCACTTATTTAAATTTAAATTTTAAAAATTTAAAAATAATATTTTTCATGTAGAATGTCGCTGTTAGCGCAGTCCAATACCCCACAGTTCGACGCGAGCAGCTTTCAAAACTTACGACTTTCCTTCGCTCGACGATTCTCAGAGATTATACCTTTTCAACGATAGCCCCGTCGGAGTCAGCATATAACTACACGAGTCTCTCACAGTAGCGCTTGGGCAAGCAGTTGAACACGCACCACGATTGATTGCTGTAGAAACTAGTCCCAAGGTCCATCTGGGACTGTAGCGCCAATCATATTCATACCCCTTAAGCTGATTAGTCTCTTACCCTGCGTAGGCTACAGCGATAGCCTTGACCGGACCGGTCGTTGTCCAATACAAGGAGTAAGGGTTGGAAAAACCACCAGTCCAACAGTCTACTTGCGCAAGGAGTGTCTCGCCGCCAGCAGCCAGTGTCAAAGTCAACCTGATAACCCTCTCCCCGATTCGTCATCTAAAGCAAACCCAATCACATCGACTGCAACCACACCAGAGTCCCTCAACCGTCTGCGTTCGCCCAGAGTCATCCGAAAGGGTCACCCACCACTTAAACCATGGACTTTTGAAAATTTATTGCTCAATTGCCCTCGAACGCGAGCCGCGAGCAAACAAAAAAAAAAGGAAACACTGTTATTATCACAACAATAATTGCTAAAATTAATTATTTGCACAATTTCACTGTTGTCAAACAATAAATCATTGACAAAAGGATTTCCACATGTGTGCAGCGATGCGTCGTCGATCAGGGCGATGCGATGGAGGGAAATCGCAGCTCGTCAGTTAACACTGTCGGCACAGATGGGAGTGCGACTTTTTGAGCGGTCGTCGGATGCAATTATTTTGTTGACTGCGTACGCGTGTGTGCGTGCACTCCCACCTCTGCTGTCTATTTGAAATGGCATGGTTGGGCGGGCAGGCTTAACCTCAATCGATCCACTTATGCACACAATTTGCACTGGATGCCCCATCGGGGGCAACACCACGGTTTATCACCTCGGCCCGTGGAATGCGCGCTGCCGATGGAAACTGTGGCGATATGCATTTCATTTGACCTCATAGTTGCACTCATCATCACCGACGGCATTCATGGCGTAAAAAGTGGCTGCCGCCGGGTGCCAGTGCACTGACATCAAAGTCAGGAGTGTCTGTGTAGTTGGACACGAGGATGACTGTGATACCGTTGCTTGCGGCGTCATCCCATGCACGTTGAGGTTGCACAATTGAATTGCTGAAAGTGCGTGCTACTTCGGGAAGTGGAGAGAATGTATATCCGGTGGAAACATTTCACTGAAGTAGGAAAAGTGGATCGAAAACCACTTGGTATATGAATTTGGAGGGTTCCCGGAGCGATGGTGAAGAGGGACACTCACTCGGTTGATGTTTATCTTCCATTCAGTTGGCTAAATGATTCGGTTATCGGATCGTCAAGATGAGAGTTGTCATAAATGATCCTCCTTCAGATAAGCTCTCGAATTTGGAATCGATATGCTGATGTAAGCCAAGATACAGGTTGATGTTCCAAAATGTCATCATCTGAGGGGCCTACAGTCTGACGCCTGGATAGATTCATGTGTTGTACAGCCGTCGTATCAAATTTGGGATGCTGTACCAACAACGGCTTGTTCGTCTTCATCGTCCATGTCTCCGTCCCATAGAGTAGGACAGACATGCTCAATGTGTGTCAAAGTGCTCAGTTTGGTCCTTCGAGTGATGGCTCTTCGAGTCATGCTCAGTTTGGTCCTTCGAGTGATGGCTCTCCTGCTCAGTTGACTCTTAAGCTCAAAGGAAACAGTGCGCAGTTCCAATTCGGTACTGAGATGTGTCCTACTCTTTATTGCGGAGCCGAGGTTATCTAAGTCCCAGACAGGCAAAACATCGATGTTGTATTGACTTCGTTTTCCTCTTGTTCACCGTTTTAAACGCTCCCGTCTCAAACGCCTCTGGAAGATCGATCCACAATGACGTTGAAAAGGTCACATGACAGCTCGTCGCCTTATCTAGATCCTTCGCTTGTCTGTTAGTTCATTGCAGACAGTGATGGAGCGGCGAGAATTGCCCATCGTCACCCTTTGCCATTGCTCAGAGAAACCTTTCAGATTCATATTGCGCTCCACAGTCTGATGTGTTTGGAAGGAATGCCAAAACTATACATGGCGCTGAATAGCTCGCTCATACTCTGATATAAGGGGGTCTTGAAATCGACAAATTGGTGAGCTCAGTAGATGGTGGTGAGTAGGTAACTGGCTTGTAGACTTCTAGGGTCACCGCACGGTTCATAGTTACACCTCCCTTTCCACTTGTAGAACCGAAAATCGTTGTCCTTATTTCGGTGTCCATGGTCGTCAGCTGTTGATCCATTTCTTAGGCTTGCTGCCGTTTCATAGCTTGTTCGGGTCTTCGTTTCTTCACCACTAATGCTGTAGGGGCTGTACAGAGGGCGCCACATTATTATTATTTTTGTTTTATTTAAGTCCTGGTTTAGAAATGAAAACACTCAGGCTGCAGTGGGCCCAAATACGTTATCGTTATCTCTAAATATAAAAAAAATACAGCTCTGGAGAAAAAACTGTTTCTATGATGCTTATCTTGTTGGCGATGTCAAGCGTATCGTAGTCCCTAGCCAATCGCACGTAAGCCTTCTTCTCTCCATCGGGTCTGACAAGGACGTTCACTTTGGCGACCTTGATGTCGTACAACTTACGGACAGCAGCCTGATTGTGATTCTTGTTCGCCCTCAGATGGGTCAGGAACACCAGTGCCTTGTTGTCCTCGATCTTCTTCATCACAGCTTCAGTTGTTATAGGTATCCATGCGATTCCTGGTGGAGACCGACTTCCGTGGGTATTTTGGTTTGCGGGGCAATTTCAGGAAATGTACGCTGCTGCGTAACTTCCTGGGTTGGTGCGGGTTCCAAAAGCTTCCTTCATATCCTTAGTTTGAACCTTCTTGGCCTTCAACAAAGCAACAGCCTTAGCCTTGGCTGTACCCTATCTGAACCTTAAGACCTGGCTTTGACTTCATGGACTTCAAGGCCTTTGCTCTAACCTTGGCAGCCAATTTTGCCACCATCGATTGTGGTTTTCCGGCGATCTTCTTTGTCTTTCAAACCTTAGCCTTGGGCTTAGCGGCGGTCTTAACTCCAACCTTCTTGGTTGGTGCAGCCTTCTTAGCAGAAGCTCGCTTCTTGGCAGCAGTTGTTGGCTTATTGGCTGGCACCTTCTTGATTGTTGCACCGGGTGGTGGTGCGGGTTTATTCTCGGCAGCCTTCTTGAGGCAGTTGGCCTTGCTTCGGAAGGCTTGTTAGATGCTGCCTTGGCGGAAGTGATTGCCCCACATTCAGCGGCTGTCGTTGGCTTCTTTTCGGGCTTCTTGTCACCCGTTTTAGCGGACTTCTCTGCTGGCTTTTTAGGTGCCATTTTTGGGAGAAAAAGAAATGGACATGATTTATAAGGATCATTAGTAGCAGCTCACAGGTTCATAGGAATCAACCGCGTTACCCTGAATGTACAGGCGAATGGCTCTTCCTCTGTGGGAACTTAGGATGGCAAAGGGCATTCTGTCATGTTTTCTTGAAGTTTTTGACGCTTGGCGCGAACTTACTCATAAGTTTGATAGTGGTACTTTTCAACATTAACTTCATACTGTTAACTTCTCGCTTAGGAAACGTTGTTGTAACTAGCGAGCCTGATGGAGGAGTGCGTGCTTCAGATATCGTAGCCATTGTCTCTGCTCCATCCGTTATTTAAACGTGATTGTTCGTTTTGCTGATGGGAGCATTTGTTAACCATTCCTTCCTGATTGGGAGCGGCCCTGCGAAAACCCACTGTCACTACTCAGTTGCAATCGTAGTATCGTAGTCACGTCTTGTGCAACGGAAGCAGTAGTAATCGCAAAATTGGTGGTATTGAGGACGATAACACTGTCACTCGACTTGATTGACACTTTGAATTTTGTTCAACGACGAAAACTCAATGCCTCATTGGGCAACACGCTAAATTGTCATATTTGGAGTGATAATGTGATGAGACAAGTGCCATTACATTCTGACTAATTCACAGTATGACTTGAGGTCACAGTATGGGGAGACGTCTGACTATATTTGTTGTTTTCATGTTATGGTCATTGTTACCCACTTAATGCATGATTTCGCGACATTAGCACTGACCTAAAGGCCATGTATTTTTACGTATTTTAATAATTTGTTTTCTTATATCCCGAGTTGTAAAATCAACAGCCAATCAACAGGCGAATTGGAAATCAACGTCACGCATCTTGCCTTGACGGCCACAAAAGACATTGGCATCGCGGATAACATTCATCAGATGGCGAACATGCACCCAATCCTGCCTATTTAGTGAAACTTCACTAATTTTGATTAAATTTAGTACCGGCCTAAATACTGTACACATGAGCTCGACCCGCCATTCACAGTTGATTGATTAGTGAGTGAATTATCAGAAATAACGCAATTTTAATACCTACTTCTCCAAAAAGGCGGATAATTGAGTGTCATTCGATTGAGTCAGTAAAGTGAACGCGAAATTTCAGAAACAACCATTCTGGTATACAAAAATATGCTCATTGAATTCTCGGGCGTTTTTTAAACATTATAACTCATGGGTGGCGTTATACCCGTAGAAACGACTTGATGGCGCAGTTGGTAGAGTGCCTACCTCTGGTTAGCGGGGTCGCCGGTTCGAATCCAAGTGAAAGCTAAGTTAATACGCTTTTATCTGATTTTCAAATCTGGTCCAGTCACCATTTGCCGTTGGGAACAAATTAACGGCACTATCACTGGAGTAGTCAATCTGTGGTAGTAGTCTGACTGTGGGTATCACAATGGACCAATATGGTCTCAGTGTGCTGGTGAATGCACTACCAGCCCGCCTACCTAACCTAACCTAACCCTACACCCGTAGAAGGTCAGAACCTAGCTTTAACAGCAGCCACCCGTGTTGCATTAGTTACAATCTTAAAATAATACCACGCACTGACTTAACTTCTGGTCTTCAGTGTACTTTATTCATACATAGTCTTGTTGTAAGAAATAGAACACATAAGTGCACATAAGATCGATCTTCCAGTTTCCTATGGAAACAGGTTCGCGACATTGGACTGAGCAAAGCAAAGAAAAGGATAAAAGACGATAACATTAACCCTGATATCTTAAATATTCGATTCGCTTCTACTGGTCCCGCAGTCTCTGAAAGAATGCCTCCAATACTTTTAAACAACACTCGAGCAAATGCCTTTGAACTCGCAAGAGTCGATTCCTACACAGTCGGTTGTGCAGTATTTGCCATCAAGTCAAAATCCGTTGGCCTCGACTATATCCACCCTGACTTCATTAAAATATTGCTTCCAGTGATACTTCATCATATCACGCACAATAATTATGACGTCCCACTACGCAACACTGTGGAAGAAGGCTAAGATAATCCCAGTACCAAAAAAAACTAATCCACCTGAATTCCGACCCATTGCAATCCTTCCGTTTCTTGCAAAAGTGTTTGAATCTATTGTTAGCCGAAACATAAAAGATTACATTGAGCGAAACAAGCTTCTAAACCCCCTGCAATCAGGTTTCCGGAAAAGGACATAGCTGTGTCACAGCCTTTTCAAAAGTAACTGACGATATTCGAAGAGCTATCGACGAAGACAACAGACCTTACTCGACTTCTCGAAAGCATTTGACTGCGTAGATCCAACAATACTTTGTCATAAACCGTCCACCCAATTCAATTTATGTAATCCTACCAATAAATGAATTCTCTCGTATCTAACTAACCGAGTCCAAGCAGTTTTTGATAACTATAAACTGTCATCCTTTTGTGACGCACGCTATGGGGTTCCTCAAGGTTCCATTCTAGGTCCTTTATTATTTTCAATGCTTTTCAATGACCTTCCACTAGTCTTATCCTATTGTAAATTCCATATCTGTGCAGACGATGTGGGTCGCCGTGGCGTAGTGGGTAAGTGCGTCGACTCCTACGCAGAGGGTGCCAGGTTCGATACCCGAATTTACCACTTTTAATATTTCACTGCTCCACCTCCTCCATTTTCGAGGCAGTGACAATGCTCAAAAAGTATTCCTGTCTAGAAAAAGCTTCTCAAATTCGCCGTTCGGAGTCGGCATTAAACTGTAGGTCCCTTCCACTCGTGAAAGAACAATAGCACGCACAACACGAGTAGTTGCTGAGAAGCTAGGCCCAGGTCCACCTCGGACTGTTGCGCCACCCATATTATTATATTATTATGCAGACGATGTCCAAATCTACCTAAGTTTCCCTCTAGGTATGGTTGAAGACTCAGTTGCTAAGATAAACGAGGACTTGGGCTCTATTGCGAACTGGGCTACACAAAATGGTCTAATGCTCAATCCTAACAAAACCAAAGCCATCCCGTTCTCGAAACAACCGCCTTCCTTGTCAAATTTCCCGCTAATAGAACTGAACTCGACCGCAATTGAATATGTTACATGTGTAAAAAAAACCTTGGAATAATGTGCGGATAATGAACTGACGTGGACTGACCACATTGATAGCGTAGTATCAAAGGTGTATACATCCCTAAGAGGCTTATCAATCAGCAAATACATTCTCCCTGTGAACATCAAATTAAAACTTGCCAGAGCACTCATAGTGCCAATCTTGACATATGGATCTGAGTTGTTCGCTGACTGTGATTATTCTTCAGAAGCAACTAACGCGGCTGCACAGTATGTTTTTAACCTTCGCAGATTTGATCACGTCTCGGAACAACGACACATTCTCCTAGGATGCGAACTGGACGCATTCTTATGCTACCGGTCGTGCTTATTACTCTTCAAAATTGTTCACAAGAAACAGCCAAAATATTTATATGAAAAGATCACCTTCTGTCGATCAAGTCGTAATATTACCTTGAAACCCTCCAATCATACCTGTTTAATGTCACGTAGGCACTTTTTCATTCTTGCTGTTCATTTATGGATTCACCTACCTTCACAGGTACGATCTAAGACCAAGTACAGACAATTTTGTAACGCTTGTTTCTCATATTTCTCCCGCTCGAACTGAAATAATTCCTAGTAACTTCAGTCTTAACGCTTTCTCTACACATTTGTATTCTAATAACATTAAATTCTAAAATCAGAAACCTACACTCTTAAATTATAATTGAAGTAACTTGAAATTACTAATTTCAATCATGTCACACAAAATAATATTTTATGTTATAATGTTCCTGTACTAGTAAAAGAACATATGATTCTTGAAGTACAGCGATAGATAATAAAAATAAATAAATGAAAAAAAAAATGAAAAAGTACATAGAAAGTGAATCTCCCTCAATCGTAACTTCTTCAACTTGACTTGTGGGTAATCGAAAAAGTCTTTTCGTATTTTGTCAATAGATGTCGTTGGAGTCTATCTCCAGTGCTAATAATCACATTGTGTCCTACCATATGGTGTAGCTTCATTTAATCAAAAAAAAATAAATAAATCCGGAGAAATTGAAAAAAAGTTACAGCTGTTCAAAAATGAGTGAAAATAATGAAGAAATTCGCTATATTTTGAAATTTTTGTATAAAAAAGGCAAGAATGCCACGCAAGCCACCAATAAAATTTGTAAAGTTTACGGAGACGATACTGTATCAGTTCGTGTAGCACAACAATGGTTCGCTCGCTTCTGTTCTCGAAATTTCAATGTGAAAGATGCACCTCGCTGTCGTTGAAGAAGTCGATGAAATTATGGAAAAGATTGACCAGGACCGTCACATAAGCAGCCATTTCATCGCCAAGGAACTAAACATTCATCATCAAATGATTTTGAACCAATTAAAAAAGGCTGGCTACAAAAACAAGCTCGATGTTTCGGTACCATATGAATTGTCTGTGGAAAAAAGTTTGATTAGAAATACGAAAAGAATTTTTCGCCTACCCATTATCAGTTTTCCTTGACGATTTTCTTGGGAATATCTATACGGTGCCGTGTAATTGTTTTTTTTTGTGCTGGGAATCTAACCTTGGCACCATAAGTTTCGGCCGAAGCAGTCAGTTTGGCTTTGGCATCCTAATTAAAGATTTTCCGCCGAATAAATTATTCTATGTCAAACTGAGAAAACAAAGCGGCAGACACGGTCCACAAATTCAGGATCGAAAAATTCGCCGTGAATTGTCCGTTTTCTCACACTCTACCGTCGCTCTCTGTGAAAGAGAACACTCCATCTGAATGAAGTGTTAAGTGCCATTCATATGAGCCACGAATTGCGAACGAAAACTTTCAGAAACAACAAATTTCCAGCGATGAAGTGTGCGTTTGCTCAAACTATACCCACTGCTCTCTGCGAATGAGAAAACTGCATGTGAATGAAGTTTCATACCCGACTTCACGGTCTGAGTTAAACTCAGACAGAAGTTAAGTGATAGATTCCACTTAAATATTGGTTTAACTTAAGCCATCGATTACCATGGCTTAAGTGTTAATCCAGAGAGTAGCCGGATGAGCAACCAATTACTTTGTCTGGCAATGCTCCTCAAGAGAACAAAAAACACACAAATTAAGAGGTGTACGCATATTAAAACAATATCCTTACATGCATGAACATTCGTTTGTTGAGTTGGTGTGTTCTCTTTTCCTTTTTCCAGCAGGGTGCTGTTCGTGTTCAATCACAATAACAATTTTGTTCATCGTTCACATGGTTGGTGGATTCAATAGTTCACAATGCTAGTCAAACTGGCTTGAAACCACCCTTAAATATTGAGTGCGAAAAGGAAATATTCTTGAGTGAAGTTTAAGTTCGATCCTACACTTAGCTAAACCAGCAGGTAAGATTGCACTGTGAAATCGGGCCTCAGACTTTTCGAAATTCGTAGTGTACTCAAATGAACATTGGCAGACACTTGGCAGTATTTTGCTTGGAGAATTGTCAAACTGAGCACGTGTTCCACAAAGTGGAAGTCGCAATCCACATTCAAAATTCCTACCCGCAGCTACATATTTGCGCACAAAGAAATTCCCAAGTGAACTAAATGTCAGAACTTGCGATGTTCGCAAAAACACCCTTTACATCAATTCATATCGCTATTCACATCTGATCAGTCACGCAACTCAATTCTTTATGTAGTTTTACAACAATTTCGCAACATACGCTTCTAAACAAAGAAATAATTATTGGCCAGGCCGCTAACTACGAATGTCAAAATACCAGACGTCACATGTCATTCAAATTACAAATGGCGGCCACACATAATCGACCAGGGACAGAGTAGTTCACTGAGTGGAACGAAACAGCTAGCGTCCTTCAAATTCCCCTACGAAATGTCCCAATCCCTTTTCTGTCACCAGGCGCATAAAATTTAGCCAGTATTAGTTGAGACCCAGGTCTACTCCGGACTGTAGCGCCACCAGAAGAAGAAGAAGAAGTTCTTGTGCATAACAGGTTCACTGACACGCTAAACACCCCATGCCCCCCTCCGTCGAATGAATGTCCTAAAATGAAATTAAATCAATTAAATCATAATTCCAAACCCGCGCTAACACATCCTTAAGGTAATTACTTTCATAACAGCCCCTGTTTATGAATTTCTGAGTGCCCGCCCCTCGTTCAATGTGGCACCTGCTGAAGCATTCCGCACGAGCAACACCATCCTTGGCTTCACAAAACGACTCGTACGACTCCACATTTGCGTTCATTGCAAATTTTATGGCGGCAATGTATGGACCATGTACGAGTATGGCATATTAACATTCTGTGCGAACGCATTTAATTCCGATTTAGGTTAACAGGATGAAATGAAATGGATCAGCAGGACGAAAGTTGCGGTGCTCCGTGTCGGCTGCTTGCGCGACTGTGTCGTCGTCTGTTGACTCTCGAGTGTCATGGGTGGGGAGACGAAAATGCGGTGGCAGGTGGTGTATCATTTTTAACACTTGAATGTTTCGAGAATGGCAAAGAAAACGGCAATAAAACGAACCATATAAGTACAAAAGTACCATCCTCCCACAGGACTCAAGATGAATTAACTTCTCTGACTGCAGTCAGCCAGTGCGTGTGTGTGTGTGGGTTCGGTTGAACTCGAGTAAAGGGAATACGGCATGCGACTGGTGCTCCTTCGATTAAGGATGCCATAAATATGGTCGCACATATGGTAAATATTGTCTTAACCTAAAAGTTTGCATTTTCTATGGCGGCTTTCTTCTCTTCTCCGTTCTTCTTCTGTTCAACTTTTTTCCCACTGCGAAAGGACACAAATTGTGGCATGTGCTTTGAATTTCACTTTCTAGCCCGAGTCGCAGTCGTAGCCGTAGTCCTAGTCCTGGTCCTGGTCCTTGCGGATGTGCTCCTCCGTTTGTTGGAAAGGAAGTTCGAAGAGGAATCGTCGAATGGGGGCGACCTCCTATAAAAGTTTCCTTGTGGTCTTTGCAGCTGAGGTTCGGTTTGTCAGTCATTTGTTCGTCCGTTCCTTTTCGTGGTGTGCAGCTTTAACTCACGTGCAGCGGTGTACTTTAAATTCGACTGAAGCGACGGCGGTGGATGGTGGTCCAAATATTTTATGACATTTCCACTTCGGTGTTCACATGTGACTACAGCGACATTGGATAGGCGTCGGGGGTGATTCATAGGCTTTGTGGAGTATGTCTGTTGCTGACAGGCGACAGTGGCCACGACAATGAAAGGCCTTTGCTTAAATTTTGCGGAGTTTGAAATGGAATCATGCCTTAGGGCCCGACGTGGACACGTTGACACGTAGCAGTCTCCTTAAGTCGCTTTGAGAGGGTACCACCCGAGGAAGGGCCATAAGCCGAGATGTAGGGTCTGGCAAATTTTTCCCTTTAAAAAAACTCAAGATGAGAGATGGAGCTGGACCCAGCTACTACAGCAACCACTTGAGTTGTTGACTTGTGCACGCACGATCGATGGGACTACCATTTGTATGCAAATTCGGAACGGCGAAAGTTTGAAAAACTCTTTTTTCGAGGTCAAGTGGAGCCGTGAATTATGAAAGCAAAGGCATTGTTGCATCTACACCATTCGCCACGGCCGGCGCGGCATGGGTTATAAGTTGAGACAGCCCGTCAGTGATCGGAACTCATGATGCATTGTCTTAGGTTAGGTTACGTTAATGTGATTGCCACAACTGAAGCTGTTCTGGCCCACTTAGATCCTGATTGGGTCCATTGTTATATCACTAATCGGCAGGTTCCTCCTCACCTGAAGATACCTACTGGTATGCTAGTGGCATATCCTTGATGATGCACTACTTTGCTGGGTTACAGCCAATTAATATTTTGTCCAACATCATGTCCAACATTTTGATCCCAGACATTTCCACAAGGCTATTGAATGAATAGCAGCCTAGCGTGTTTTTCCTTGTCCTTGCAAGTGTTGTGGTAGTGCCGAGGTAGTGCAATATAGTTTCTCCTTCCTCTTCGTCCCTACAGCTCCTACAAAAGTCACGGCGGCGTGGTGCTGTCAAATATTTTTAATTTTTTATGCGGCCTATAATAATTTAATTCACAATGACGCCTTAACAAAGGTTGAAGACCAAGTGAAAGCTATTACTGGAAAATGTTTTTTTTTTCTAATTTTGGGATGAGCAGACCACAAAAAATTGAGGAAGTGAGTAGTGATTTAATGTGATAACTAGATTCCGATACTGATTCTTTAAAACGTTAAATAATGGATGCCGTTCCACTTTTGAACACAAGGGTTAGGGGTAGGTTGAAGGAAGGTTGTACACAGGGTAAGGTTAGTCTTTGATAAAGTTATTCAAAAAATTTAAAGTGGCGAAGGTGGTTTGTTCTTTTTTGAAGCTCAGAAGGCGCTGGAAAAACCTTTCTTTTAAATTTACTACAAGAACAAGTCAGGAGAAGATACAAAATTGCTGTTGCAGTAGCTTCCTCTGGAATACATTGCTGCTGGAACGGCTCACTCAGTTCTTAAATTGCCTTTGAACTTAGCTCATGAGAAAATGTCAGCTTGGAACCTTAGCAACAACAGTAGGCCGATGGTTTGGGATGAATGTACAATGTCTCATAAAAGAGCAATCGAAGCACTAGATCACACTATGAAAGGTATTAAGAGCAACCAGAGTGTTAAGGGAGGGAGGTGGTACATTTAGCTGGTGACTTTAGACAGACCCCGCCCGTGATTACTAGGGGCACACCAGCAGAGGAAATAAATGCCTGTTTGAAAGCGTCTACATTATGGGTACACGTAAAAAAGTTCCGTTTGACTATAAATATGCGAGTTCAACTGCACAATGACGCACAATCAGGGCAATATGAGACTGCTCTTCTAAAAATCGGAGAAGATCGTATGGCGACAGACAGTAACGGCATGATTACACAGAGCCGTGAATTCTGTCAAATTGTCGATAATATAAAAATAATGTCTTTCCCGGTCGCCACTCGCCGTTCCGTAGTGTGTTAGTGCGTCGACTCCTACGCAGAGGGTGCCAGGTTCGATACCCGAATTTTTACCACCTTTCATATTTCACGGATCCACCTCTTTCGAGTCACTGACAATGCTCAAAGAGTATTCCTGTCTAGAAAAAGCTTCTCAAATTCGCTGTTCGGAGTCGGCATTAAACTGTAGGTCGCTTCCACGCGTGAGAGAACAATGGCACGCACAACACGAGTGGCTGCTGAGAAGCTAGGCCCAGGACCTGTAGCGCCACCCATATTATTATTATAATCGAGAATGGTTGTGTGAAAGTGCAATTTTAGCGCCGACAAATGAGACAGTGTGGCAGATAAATTAACGAATTATGTCACACGTGGAGGGGGATGCTGTCGGGTATCTCTCGGTAGACAAGTAACGTCGTACCCTTTAGAATTTTTGAATTCAGGGAGTGGAGTGCCTTCTCATAAGTTGAGGTTAAAATTTGGAGTTGCGGTCCTGTTAATGAGAAACCTCGACGCTCCGAGACTATGTATGCAATGGTACACGGCTACAAGTTACTCAATTGGGACGCAATATTATAAAAGCAATAATTATGACAGGAATGGCAAAAGGACAACACTCTTTAAGTCTCCGTATTCCAAAAATTCCGACTGATTTTCCCTGTCAGTTTAAAAGAGTGCAGTTTCCCCTAAAAGCAGCATTTTCAATGGCAATAAATAAAGCTCAAGGACCAACGTGTGGAGTATGAAAATTCAAACAAGCCGAACTGTTACAATCTAAACGGTCTTTACTTGATTGAACCCCGTTGCCGGTTAAGGTCAACGTATTTATACACAAAAATGCATTTGACGTTGGAGACTTCAGGTCGCTCAACTGATCAGCTGGTTAGCACCTTCCAAGGCAGAAAGGGATAGCAATATTTATTTTGCATAATGGCACAGTGTGTGGTGCAAGTATTCTGTTTAATGATTGTTTTACTTCTACAAACGCTTAAGGTAGCAGGTACACATTTAGAAAAAACCTAGTTTTTTCCCATGGGCAACTCTATGTGGCTTGCTAACGAGTACCGTGCCCGGAAAATCTTTATGTTTTAGCAGAGGATGGAAAATGTAGTTTATAAAAATGTGTTAAAATAAGATATTTACTGTAAACCACAGTAGCTTGCAGTTAGTATGTTGTTGTATTGTTTTATTCGGAAAATTAGTATTCTTAAAATGAAGAAGGCTGCCCGAAGGTACTATTCCACACGGACGAAGTCGCGGGTAAAAGCTTCTTCTTCTTTATTTGGCGGTACAGTCCGGGGTGGACCTGGGCCTCAACCAACAAGCCTCTCCAACTAGCACGGGCTCTGGCTAGCTGTCTCCAGTGTCGCACGCCAAGTTGGTTGAGATCCTTCTCCACCTGGGTTGTCCCACGGGTTCGGAGTCGAAGACTCTTCGGGCCGGAGCTGAGTTGTCTATACGCTCTACATGGCCTATCCATCATATGCGTTGGATCCGAAGACACCTGACTAGACTCATGTCGCTGTACAGCCCGTACAATTCGTGGTTAAATCTTCTCCTGCAGAAACCGTCAACGCAAACGGGACCAAAGCTCGCACGCAGAGCTTTTCTCTCGAAGAGACGAAGGACTTCCTCATCCGCTTATGAGATTGTCCATGCCTCCACGCCGTACGGGAGGACTGGGATGATCAAGGTCCTTCGAGAGATGGTTATACTACTCAATTACATCTTGAGCCGGTGGAAGCAGCGGTTGACAAGAGTTACTCTGCGGTATCGGTACTGAGGTTGTTTGCACTAATTACTGCGGAGCCGAGGTAGACGAAGTCCTTGACTACCTCGATGTTATAGGTGCCCATTGTGACGCTCTGTCCAAGACGTCCATGTTGTGTGTCCTTTCTTGATGACAGCATATACTACGCTTTGCCCTCATTCACCACTAGACCCATTTTGGCCGCTTCCGCCTCAATGCCAACAAACGCTTCATTGACGGCTCGTTGTGTTCTGCCAATCACGTCAATGTCGTCCGCGTAGGCTAGCAGTTGTACGGACTTCTGGAAGATCGTGCCTCTTGTGTTGGCGTGTGAGTCTTGCACGATCTTCTCCAGGATGATGTGGAGGAAGTCACATGACAGCGCGTCGCCTTGTGTAAAACGTTTTTTGACATTGAAGGTCTCGGTGAGTTCGTCACCGACCTTGATGGAGCAGCGAGAGTTCTCCATCGTCATCCTGCACAACCTGACAAGTTTGGCAAGAATGTCAAAACTAGACGTGGCGTTGTATAGCTCGTCCCTATGCACGCTGAAATCGACGAATAGGTGGTGGGTATCGATCTGCATTTCTTGGGTTTTTTCCAAGATTTGCCGTAATGTGAAGATTTGGTCGATGGGGGACTTCCCCGGCCAGCGACCTTGAAATCGACAAAAATGCGGTGGGTTTCGATCTGCATCTCTTGGGTCTTTTCCAGGATCTCCCGTAGTATGAAAATCTGGTCGATGGTGGACTTCCCTGGCGTGAAGCCACACTGATATGGACCTATCAGGTTATTTAAAAACGGCTTCAGGTGACTACACAAAACGACAGAGAAGATCTTGTAAGCGATGTTCAGGAGACTTATCCCTCTATAGTTGGCGCAGTCACCTATAAAAGTAAATCGGGTAAAAGCTAGTATAGTATACATGGGTGGCGCGACAGTCCGAAGTGGATCTGGACCTAGCTTCTCACAGCAACCACTCGTGTTGAGCGTGCTTCTATTCTTTCACGAGTGGAAGAGACCTACAATTTTATGCCGGCTCCGAATGGCGAAGTTGAGAAGCTTTTTTCTAGACAGCAATACTCTTTGAGCATTGTCAGTGACTCGAAAGAGGTGGCGCCGTGAACAATGACAGTTGGTAAATTGGGGATCGAACCTGTCACCCTATGAGAAGAGTCGACGCAGTAACCAACTACGCCACGACGACCCACAATCCCTTGAATAAGGATGCATTAAAACATGTTCTTTCTAAACTTGATTCAGTGTCGACACTTTCGCTGTCGACATCACCTATTTAATTGTTGGATGGATCTTCCTTCCTTCTGCTTGGCACCCAGCCCAACAACCATCGATGAATCGTCAAGATTCTACTTTCCGCACCGACTGTGGAAGAGATCTTTGACATTTGCTGGCCGAATGTACCCGTCACCAATGCACTCAGCACTGCTCTCCGCCCTCCAACCCGGCGCCTTGCTGTAGTTCACTAAAATATGGATGAGCTACTTACTCTCGACTCGGCTGCCGTTGCTTCAAAACTCCACGTCGCTGGGTGGCGCGGCGCCCGGTGGATGTGGAAGTGGAAGCTGGAGAAAGCCAAACCAAGGAGAACATAAATAAATATTCAGTTTTCCATTTCGAATAAAATGATGAACCAAATGTGTTTCAGTTTTTCGTTTCACTTCTTTCATTTCAACTTTTGAATGGGCCACGAGTTGTTGCTGCTACCATCTCCCCCCTTCCCCCTTCCAACCACAACAACCCCACAACCTCTTCATTCATCGTCAGTGTCGTTGTCGTCGTCATCATCATAGCCATCGTCACCAGGGCCGCCATCATCATCGTCATCGCCGTATCGGTGTCGTTGTCATTTTGTTTACAGCCCACCCGGCTAACTTATTTGCCATCAGGATATATTCATATTCAGGATATTTTAGGCCTGCAGCGGCCTCCAACCCCTCGCCTCCTCCCACCATTCAGCGTCTAAAGGACGGGCAAAATAAAAGAGAAAACGTTCACATCCTTTGATATGGCATCCGACCTATTGACTAGTCTGCACATATGTGTGGCACATGTAAAGGATACTTGGACTGCGGCGCTGGCACTGGTGCTGCTGGAGCCTTTCTATGGTGCATGGTAAATTAGAGAAATTCCCCCCTCTGTGACTGGGGGGGGGGGGGGGGGGAGGGGAGCATTGGCAATCTTTACATTTGGCCCGTTTGCCCGTGTGGCTGTGGTGAGCCATCGTGGTGCTGTTTACCTTTAACTCCGCGATGTTTGCGAGGCCGGGGTTGGGGAAGAGTCCTTTTCATTTGAGAATCCTTTTCAAGTCGTTTACCAGATGAATGGCAGCCCCTTATTGTGCGAAGGAAAATATTTATATTTCTTCCTGAATATTTATGTTCACTTATTTCGCTCCCCCCCCCCCCCCCCCCCACCCCTTCCTGCGTGCTCTTTGGCAGGGGTGGAGTGTAAGCTGGCCATAGAAATGCGTATCTTCTAGACGCATTACTTCAAATGCAAGCACTGCAGACTTGGACAGCCACCTGGGAGTTGATGGAAACTGTTCTGTTCTTTTTTTTTCAAGATGCACTCCGATTACGACTGCGAGATTGCATTCAGGATTTAATTCGAAAATCTTCAGAGGACGTCCGTCTAAGGAATCTTGTATCGTGAATCCTGAATCTCGATCTCGGTGCATTCATTCCATTTAGACTGCACAAGTTAACTGCGTGTGACCTCGACTGAACGGGCACGGAGGGGCGGTGATGACTTTTAGCTCAAGGGTATCTTCTTCGAAATGGTAGTGGATTTTGTGAGAAAGGAAAAAACAAGCTAGGAGCAGATCGTTGATTCAGATCAGGTTCACATCAGGGGATGGCAACGTGGAAGGAGCTGGTAACCTGGAAACAAGAGTCTGTTCAATTTTAATTCGCAGAGAACTGACAGCTGTGTCACGAATTTATTCGCAAGTTTACTCCGAATTCAAAAGCTTGGAAGTCAACTTCTGCTTCTGCTGTTTGTCGTAGTTTGGGCGTCTTTGCGGCTCTCCAAGACGTTAGATCGAAGTTATGGGTTCAATGTGCCCTCCGCATTTAGGACTGTCAGCAGATCTAACAAAAAAAACTGAACTTAGTAGATCCAAGGAATATCGTTGTCTTTATTTTGCTTAATTAGTTCCTTCATCGACGTCATGGACAGAGCGCTACAATGGCCAGCGATTACTTCGAGGTAGTCAAGGACTTCGTCCACCTAGGCTCCGCAGTAAATAGTACGAACAACAGCAGCACCAAGACCAAACGCAGAGTAACTCTTGCCATCCACTGTTTCTACGGGCTCAAGAGGCAATTGAGTAGTAGAGCCATCTCTCGAAGGACCAAGTTGACTTTGTATATGCCCTTGATCAGCCCAGTCCTGGTGTACGGCGTTGAGGCATGGACAATCTCAAAAGCGGATGAGGAAGTCCTTCGTCTCTTCGAGAGACAAGTTCTGCGTGCGATCTTTGGTCCTTGGAGGAGAATATTCAACAATGGGACTGTAGAGCGACACGAGACTAGTCAGGAGTCTTCGGATCCAACGCCTAAGATGACTAGGCCATTTAGACCGTATGGAAAACACAGCTCTGGCCGAAAAGTCTTCGATTCCGAACGTGTGGGACAGCGCAACAGAGGACGCCCGCGTTTAATTGGGCGCACCCAGGTGAAGAAGAACCTCAACCAACTTGGCACTAGAGGCAGCTAGCTAGAAATCGTGCCAATTGGAGAGACTTGTTTTTGTTGAGTCCCGAGTCCGAGTAACAAATAAAGAAGAAGAGGAATTACATCCTTCTCAGATTAATAAGGCTGACTTCTGTTCTAACACAAGAGGAGAGGATGATTTCGAAACACTGGCGCATATTCTGCTCAACCTCATCTTCGTCAACACCCAGCACAAGGTAATACAACCAAGGAGACATATAGTTTTCACTCCTTCAAGGATGTGAGAAAATCAATCTTCTTCCCGTTCGTGTTGTGCCTGGGGTGACCCGGAGTCTCATCCTAATCTCTCCAGCTATCGTAGTCTTTGTGTAATCCTTCTCCACTCGCGACGATCTTAAATGCGGGCTTTCTCTGTTACATCATCCCACTGACTTGTCCTAGAAGAGCCAACTTGTTCATGCACTTAATTTGGTTCAGCCTCCTTAGGTACTGGGTATTAAATAGACCGTTGGCTAGACTCTAGACTTTTGGGAACTGAAGCGCCCAGTCCATACAGAATCCGATGTGTACGTTGTGATTAAATTTAAATTAAAAAGTTTTTACCAATCCAAGAAAGTCGATCATTTAAATCTGAATTATTAGCAATCATTCAAAAATAATTAAAAAAAAAAACGTCAAATTTCGTAAGCACAAGCACTGAATGAATTTCCGTGAAAACATCTGTCAAACGCACAAAATGTTAAAAGTTCACCAACTTTATCCGTCGTGATAGGTTCCATTTATGGGCGGCGTTTGTTGTCTCTCTCCCTCGCATCAGGATTTAAGAATTGTTAATTTATGGAAGACAGGGTGCTATGGGCTGGTGCCTTAAGTCATAATTTCAATATAAACCTATTATTTATAAGTGTTCATATGTAAAGAACGATTTATTTCAGTCTCTCTTCAGTGAGGGAGCTTTTGCAGGAGTTTGTCAACATCACGGTAAACGTGAACTCCTCTAAAGATAATTTTGTGGAGATCTGACGGAGAATCATCCTTGCCAACCGGATTTACTTCGGTTTTCCGAAACAACTGGGCTCGAAACTCCTGACTCGAAGGACCAAAATCATGTTCCACAAAACTCGTTTCTTGCCAGTGCTCCTATATGGAGTCGAATGCTAGACGATAAGGTCTTTGTGTCTTCGAGGAAAAAATTCTCCATTGAATATACGAGTATGTACAGTCCCGTCTGGGAAGATGGTGAATGAAGGCGAAGACGTAACCGCAAACTCTAAGACCGGTATGAAGATATAACTTTAGTCAAGGTTCAGCCACATTCAGGCAAGACTGTCTTCGAATCCGAGTCTCCTGGTTCGGAAGACCGAAAGTCAAGTGCAGAGACCAATCTCAGGCCCTCCATGGGTCCTCACTCCATGTTCAATTGTTATCAGTTTTTCGAGTTGCAATTTTCTTTAAGCAACAGTTTGCGTGCAGCGGATGCCTCACCTCCACTTCAATTAACGACCGTCAAGTGACTGTATGCCTCCTCTGGATCATCAGGATGGATATTTTATGGGTGGTCGCTATACAGTCAGACCATCCTAGCCACAAACACAGCAGTTCACATGACTACTGCTGTAGCAAAATCAATCTTCGGGTGATGAATATTCCTAACCCTGATTGTATTTCAAAAATAAGCCTACACGAAAACCAATCAATGCAAACACAAGTATTGCCGATGTATATCATAAAACGGAGACAACTTCCTGAATTACTATCTTTTAATCAACTCAGCAGTCTCAATACAAGCATATATGTAAGTCTAAAGTGTAAACAATAAGGTAAAATTTAGAAAGACTCTTCTTGAGATCAGTTGACAGAAAGAACCAAAGACGAATGCTGCACGGAATCGCATCAGTTTTGGCTGAAACTCGCTGTATTGTTCAAAGAAGTCACGATAGAACCGAATGTTTGGAGTTTCCCACAAAACGCTGTCAAACACACGTGATGTGAATTAGAATGAACTTGTGGAACGAAGATATCGTCGCCCATCGGAGTTAAAATAAAATTGTGGGCTCCCCCTCCCGTGAAGCACGTGACGTGACCATTGCTACCTGTATTGTCAAAATATTCAGTAAGGTTTGCCAAGGCGGGTAGTCTCTAGAGTAGCCATGTTCTAGAGTAGCCAAGGCCAAATCGTAGAGTGGCTTGGGTCAAGTCCTAGAGTGGCCATGGTCAGGTCCTAGAGTAGCCATGTCCAAGTCGTACAGTTGCCAGGCCCAAGTCCTAGAGAGGCCAAGCCCAAGTCCTAAAGTAACCAGGCCCAAGTCGTAGAGAGGCCAGGGTCAATTCCTAGAGTGGCCAGGCCCAAGTCCTAGAGTAGCCAGGGCCAAGTCCTATAGTAGCCAGGCCCAAGTCCTAGAGTGGCCAGGGCCAAGTCCTAGAGTAGCCAGGGCCAAGTCCTAGAGTAGCCAGGGCCAAGTCCTATAGTAGCCAGGCCCAAGTCCTAGAGTGGCCAGGGCCAAGTCCTAGAGTAGCCAGGGCCAAGTCCTATAGTAGCCAGGCCCAAGTCCTGGAGTGGCCAGGGCCAAGTCCTAGAGTAGCCAGGGCCAAGTCCTATAGTAGCCAGGCCCAAGTCCTAGAGTGGCCAGGGCCAAGTCCTAGAGTAGCCGAGGCCAAGTCGTAGAGAGGCCAGCGTTAAGTCATAGGGTAGCCAGGCCCAAGTCCTAGAGTAGCCAGGCCAAGTCCTAGAGTAGTCAGGGCCAAGTCCAAGAATAGCCAGGCCCAAGTCCTAGAGTAGCCAGGACCAAGTCCTAGAGTGGCCGGGGCCAAGTCCTAGAGTAGCCAGGGCCAAGCCGTAGAGAAGCCAAGTCTTAGAGTAGGCACGCACAAGTCCTACCGTGGCGAAGCCAAGACGTAGAGTAGCCAGGGCCAAGTCCTAGAGTTCATTGCAACAGACTGTACAATTCCAAATTATGATAATTGAGCTTCCGGTACATCCTGCGCCACGAAGACACGAAGTGCCGCTTTGTCCGGGTTCATAAAAATATCGAATGAAGGCATGTGATCAGTCTCGTCAGACAACGCGTTCAATTTGCGAAATAATGCAAGAACCTAATCCCTTCGCCTTGAATAAGAAAGCAGCGGAATCCTTGAACAAGGCCTATCAATTCAGCAAGTTTCGCTTCTCCGCTTCACCGACCACAAACCAATCCATGGCAGAAACAGTTTGTCGGTTCATTAGCAATTCGCTGCCGCCAGCGTTACACGATACCCACCGCTGACGCGGCGGCATTGTATCTCGATAATCTAATTAATTCCTTTCATTCCCTTGCTCACAGCCACGTATGGCTTCGTCGGTGTCAAGCTGACAGTTGACTTTACTAGCACCCTCCGCTGACCGAAGAGGGTTCGCCGGTGGCACCCCCACCAGGGCCTGACGTAATCACACCCCCCACCTCATTTCGATCCAGCATGTCAGTGGTGTCCTCGATTTGTGGCACATCTCGGCGGCGTAGGAAACCGCAAAACTGTTACCAAACTCGTGCCATCCCCTCAACCCCCACCGCCTCCGCTAAGCCTTTAAGGCCAATGTGCATTAATTAATCACACACACTGCACACGAGCGCACTCGAGGGGCAAAGGACACCGCGCCATGCGGCCCTTAGTGTTAACTACTCCTCTGGACCGTGTGCAGCAGCCGAAGGTACTAATTTCCGAAAACGAAGAAAACAAAAATCACCGGAACATGAAAACGTAATAAGTTAAGTGTTCAGAGCGAGAGTGCCGACCAGGGGGGCAGGTGCATTCAAAACCAAAAGGATTTGCCGCAACCAAGGGGAGTGTGTGCGTGCGTGCCGGCGTAGCTGAGGGGGTGGGGCTGGTTATTACTTGCCACACCCACCGCATTTGCATGGCCTTTGTTTGTGTAATGATTTGGAAAATGTGCTCGAAACGATTTTTCTCTCTCGGTTTTCATTTGTTTTACGCTCGGCAACACCCCCCTTTCTGAGGGACACGACCATCAAAGGATGGGCGCTGTGCCCGGGTCGGGGGACGGGGACTGGGGACGGCTGTCGAGCAGTCGACTGAAGGACTGCGAGCTGAATGGGAGAACAATGAGAGCACGTATCATTTACAAGGACAATACTTTGTTGTGTTGTGCGCTCGAGATAGGCGGCAGGCTAACAATGCCTTTGGACGGAGAACCGTCCCACATTACACTTGAATACAAGATTGAAATTATAATGCGCACACATCGCATTCAACTGTCAGTCGTATTGATTCAAAATCAAGCAGACTTTGTTCGCCTCTGTGGAGTGGTGTGTTTAAAGATTTAAGGATCTGCACATGATATGTCTCGTTCGTCGCTGATTGTAAGTGATTCAAGTGAATTGCACTGAGGGGATCAACAGAAAGGTGAGCTCATTCGATTCGACTGGAGTCTTGTGTGTGACATTCACGAGGCTTGAAGGAGGGAAGAGAACAACAACTTCGCTTTGACTGGGAATAAATTTCAACAAAAGAGAGCTTCTCGAATGTCGACCGAAACTGGGAAACTATTCACAAAAACTGCGGAAAATGCTCCAAACATTCGATTCTGTGTATTTTTTGCTTCCGAGAGTCAGGCGGTCGAGCAAGTTTAAGCCGGGCTTTAAGCTCCACCTTTGGTTCAACGTGAGTTTCTTTCCTTGAACGGAGTTAAAGACGTGAGTGTAGTCCCCTTTGAAAGTCACATCAGCAACACAGCCGCATTATTATTGCTCTTCTCTTCGGAGAGTGAGAGGATTTTGTTCTAAATGGAGTCCATCTCTTCCTCATTTTTCACTCCATTTCCTTTTTTTATTTTCGACATTTTGATGAAATCTTCCATTTTTTTTATATTTGGCAATGGCGATTCCCGGTCCCGACAATTGGTTTAGGTAAGAGTTCACAAATACATTGCATCCCAAGCAACTACAAAAACTATGTGAATTATATTCTATCAATCAAACGCGATCTTTTATAGTTGCTAAACGAAATAAGAGAATTAGACGCTTAATGCCTGAAACACAGAAGTGCTTGGCGCCAGCCGACTTCACGTTACGAAGGGAGGGCGATGACGCACTGCGTTGAAGTGATTACTCAATTTATCAGCCGTTCTCTCTCTCATCTACCAGATGAAAAATATTGGCCCGTTTCTGCATGCACTCACTTGAATGACTTTTGTCGTTAATTATCAGCTTTTTTTCATTTCATTTCTCAAATGACAGTTGACACAAAATACTCTCAATGTGGAAGAAAACTCTCAATTTGGGAGAAAATCTCTCTCACAGCTCACCCCTCTGTCAAAAAATATCCAACATGTTGAATAATGACGTGCAATGGACCTACGTTTTACGTTTTACTACGATCCTCCCATCTCTCTCATTTTTCACTAACGCAGGTAGACGCTGTATTTTATGCTTGGCCATTGGATTGTGTGTCTTGAAAGACAACGCCAGCGCAAACGCAATATTCTTTTTCAGGCATAATTCTAACCTCAACAACTTGGATAATGCTTAGTGTTTACTTAGTTATCAGTCCTGCAACACATGGAGAGCCTTGAGCTCTGACTTCCCTTCAACGATGACCGTCCTGGTCTTTCTGCTTCTGATCAGATGACTTGGCACTTCTACCGCTGATTTGATCTTCTTTTCTTTTTCGAAGCATGGCGCTCGTATTCGAAGACTCTCTTAACCGAAGCATTGGCGTCCGTGCAATAATGTGACAGAGCTATGCCAGGATTGCGCCTACGTACTAATCCACAACCAGACGTCTATAACCACTCCCCCAGCACTGGGTACTTAGGCGTCACCTTAGAGCCCAAACTCAGCTGGAAGCTAAACGCAAACCAGAGAGTTATGAACGCATTCACAGCTTTTGACGCCTGCAGTAGAACCTTCGGTAAAAAGTGGGAACTCAAACCAGTTGATCTTGTAGATTTATAGGATTTATGCCTGGCTCTTGCTAGATAGCGAGCGCTTGATGCACCGTTCTTGGGGACCTCTGCGAAGGATATTTAGGAACTAATGTCCCTCAGTTTGGATGTAGAGTTAGTTCAAAAATACACTTTATAATTAAGGTAACAGAGCTGTATCATTACGACGCATAGTGCAAAGTAGGTTCTCACCGAGCCACCACTTCTACCTATTTATCTCCCTGCGATACTGCTTTTAGGGGTATCTTGGCAAGGCTGGTAAGCATATCACGCTATGTGCTCCTTATCTGATGATTCCGCTTGCCTTACTCTTTCAAGCCTTTTTAGCGTATTCGCTA
Organism: Eristalis intricaria; assembly: GCA_964034865.1. NCBI lineage: Eukaryota > Metazoa > Arthropoda > Insecta > Diptera > Syrphidae > Eristalis > Eristalis intricaria. Next base: position 50,372,022 of record OZ035875.1, read on the forward strand.
TGTGCTCCTTATCTGATGATTCCGCTTGCCTTACTCTTTCAAGCCTTTTTAGCGTATTCGCTATGTGCTCCGTATCTGATGATTCCGCTTGCCTTACTCTTTCAAGCCTTTTTAGCGTATTCGCCATGTGCTCCTTATCTGATGATTCCGCTTGCCTTACTCTTTCAAGCCTTTTTAGCGTATTCAGCACGTTCGTTATGAAAAGCAGCAGACCTCCAACAGTTTATCAGCTGACTAGAAGCTAGTGGGTTTGTAAATTTATTCTTGCCCCTGCGAAGTGCTTGTAACGAAATATTGCATGCTCTGCGCCTTCCTCTTCATTCGCACATTAACTGGAAAATTACAGCGTGCTAAGGTAATCGCAGTTCCTGGTAATCAGTGCTCTTTATGTCCAGCCTTTAATCCAGACTTTTAAATTTGTTGGTCCATCTGACGTTGGTTTAGGTGTCCCACCTGGCTTGGCACAGATCTTAGCCATCTTCAAGCTGCTTATTCACCTAAGTAGGCTACACACTAACATTCTTCGAATGGCATTCATAGAATGTCATTTCTTATTATTTAAGTCCAGGCTATACACTATCATTCCAGGAATGACATTTTTTCTCACGCATTTTCACTCGTTATAAGTTCTTATGCACCACTCTTATTTATCGTCATTCCAGCGAAATTCCCAAAAAATGCCAACCGTCATCAGTCTGTTACCATTCCGAGCTTCACACTGTCATTTTGTTCATCATTTCAGCAAGAAAGTCATGTGAAAACTGATAGTGTGTCACCTACTTTAAGTAGACCCTTTTTATCTCGCTGCGGAGAAAGTCGATATGGTCACATGACACAGGCTGTTCGTTCGAAATTGTTCGAAAACCGCTAAGTGGACAGAACCTGTGTTCCGACGAAGGCTTCATTGTTGTCTCCTTTTTAGCTAGACCTCCCGAACAGACTGGTGGTGGAACATGAGGATTGAGCGGACAATTCTGGAAAGCAGGATCCTTCTTTGTAGTCCAGTTTACGGCTTTCTAGACCACATGCACCTCTTGGTATGTTTCCGTCTTTTCACCAGATATCTTAATAAGACCAAATATCCGACATAAAGTGTTCCTATCGAAGGCACCCAGGATGAGGTCTAGTCATCATAAACTTTCGGCTTGGGAGATAAGGATGGCTTCGATTTTTCGAGTCTGGAATGTCAACAAAACTTAGCTAGGCCACAGATGACTGGATGGCGCAGTTGGTAGAGTGCCTGCCCCTGGTTAGCGGGGTCCTCGGTTCGAATCACAGTGAAAGGAAATTTAGTACGCTTTTAACTGGTTTTCAAATCTGGTCCAGTCACGATTTGCCGTTGGGATCAAATTAAGGGCACTATCACTGGAGTAGTCAATCAGTGGTAGTAGTCTGACTGTGGGTATCACAATGGCCTCCCTCCCTAACCTAACCTAGCTAGTCCACATCTCAGAACTCTCATCGGCGTCATAACCAGGCACTGTCCCATAGTGATTTTAAAAGCTGCAAGGATGAGGGCGACGAAGAAACCATTTCACACCTTCTTTGTAACCGCAATGCCCTCTTATCTCGCAGACTTGGTCACTTGGACGCCCCATATTTCTATGACCTGGCAGCAATAAGTGAGACTGGCATCAGTCAGTTCCATCGCTTTGTCAAAAGCTCCGAATGGTTTGGGGTTTGGATTTACTAGATCTTTGTGGTAGCACAAGGGCCTCTCTTTGGCCTAAGTCTAGCTATCTATTAGACAGTCAGCCACTCTAACCTAGCTAGACAGGTTACCTAGAGCCACCCAAAATCACGCTTTCCCTGATAAAGCCCGTAAGAAGTTGTTCTGTTCTCTTAATCGCATCGCCCTTGTCTGAGTGGTCTGCCATTGCTGCTCTCAAATGGGGTCTGGTGGACTTCTTCGGGCCTGCAAATCCGCCAACACACAAGGCTCACGCCCACACCACACAGGGCTCTGATGAATTTTAAATCCCCGTTAAATTATCAGACAAGAAAAAATAAAAAGCAAATTGTTTCAGCCCTTGAAATGGAAAATTGCTTTTCTCCCATGAATGATGGATTTTATTTTGATTCTTGGGAAAGCGATTAAAATTTCGATTAATGGACTTAAAGCTGTAAAAACCCACTCATCCCTCCATCGCTGTCCTCCCCTCCCATCGGGAAAGGAAAACAATTTTCACTGAAATGAAGTAATACCGACTGAGTGAGATTCATCATCAGACTCTCTCCTCGCCTGGTATTCATGGAAAACCAGAACAAAGCCCACAACAAAACGCAGTCCATCCCATCACTCTCCCTCTCATCGCTCATCTCTCTGTGCTCCCCCTCGCATAGTTATCGCCGCAAAAAGCGAACCAGTGCCAAAATCCAACAACAACAACGACGAAATAAATAATAATAATAAAAACAATAAATTTCCATAGACTTTTAACGTTTTATTTCAATTGTTTCGCTTTGTGCCGATCCCGTCGACAGACGCGCTGCGAACGGGGTCCGGTTTAGTTAGGCGGCCGGGTAACGATGGCGCCCAACCAAGCCTATCCCCGATAGCCGCCGCTGTGTGTGTGGTATTTGCGGCGCACGGCTTGGGTATCTATTGTGTGCGGGAGCGTGTGTGTGTGTGAATGAATGCGTTCGCTTGTTTTTCAGTCTTAATCCGACTTAAAGCAGAAAAACCCTACCGATTTCATTCCGAATAATGACGGCATTTCCATAGCATCCCGGCTGGATGGGTGATGGTGTCCTGTTTGTTTTTCTTTTGCTGTTCCTTTTTCGGATAAATCTGTGCGGCGACGGCGGGTTCACTAAATACTCCTCGTCGTTGTTGTCCTTACTTACTGCTCATCTTTGGTTTTATTATTTCATCTTTTTTTTTTTTCTTCTTCTCTCTTCCCCCCTATCCAGGGTAATCCGTTGTGTCCTGCCGTCTGTGAGGAGCGCTAGGAGAACCGTGCTCTCTCTCATCGAGCGAACCTGTCACCGCTGTCGTCGTGCGGGAGTGGTGCTTGGTGCTCGCCAAGCGGACTGCATTTAATCCTCAACCAGAAGCCAGTAAACCGCATAAAGGATATCATCGGCAGCAAATCGATTGCGCAAGTGGAATTTCAATAAGGAGCGAACTGTGTGCTGTCTCACTCGGAACTGTCGCATTCACACATCCTGGCAATATGAAGATGTCAAAACTGTCGAATCAGACCAACTCACAGGACCCGCAGGCGGTCAACTCACGTGTATTCGTTGGCAACTTAAATACGTTTCAGTGCTCCAAAACGGATGTGGAACGTATGTTTCAAATTTACGGCCGATTGGCAGGTATGTCACGTGATAATCCTTTTACTTGCTCGCATTTTTATTCTCTGATTTCGATTCGATTATGAGCTGTTCTCATGCTATTTCAGGGATCTCCATGCACAAGGGATATGCATTCGTTCAGTTTACGAATCCCTTCGATGCCCGGAATGCCTGCCACGGCGAGGATGGACGGACGGTGCTTAGTCAAACTTTGGGTAAGTTTTAGTTCAGTTTTTCGTTTTTATTCTGTCCCCTCTCCGTTAAACCGCGCTCATGTGGGTGGACTTTGCGAAAATTTCCCTGGAACTCGTTCCGTGCTTGGTGGAAGTTATCCTTAGACAGACACAAAGTGTGCACTTCGTCTACTCGGCTGGGAGACGATAATTTGCAGTGTTTCACTTCCGGGGCATTGGCCGAGAACTGCACTCATTCCCATTCGCCAACCGGATGTAGACGAGTTGTATGTGAAAAAGAAGAAACAAAAAAAATAATCGAAATTCTTAACAAGGATTGTTCGAGTGCTAATGGCGAATCGACCACCACCTCGAGTGCTGCTGGTGGTGGCGGTTGTTTCTCTGTTCGTCCTGTGGGACGAACTCCTCCGATGAATGAGGAATTCCGTTTTAGTGCATTGCACTTCGGAGGATTTATTGCCTGTCGAAGTTGTCTGTGTGTATGTGTATCGACTAATTTCGGGCAGCGATAAATTATTGGTTGCCTCACAGGGGTCGTCGCAAACGGTGAGAAGTCAAGTGAAATGTCTCACTGGTTGAAAGTGAACAGGGACCAGCTGACAGCACGGGGAGAAAGAATGTCCTTGGCAAGCGGCTGCCGCGTTGCTTGAGAATGTCAAGGACAAAGACGTTATCTCCGGCTGGGGTTGGCATGTGATTTGGTTCCTAAGGGGGGCTTCCCAATTTGTTGATTGCTTTTACTGCAAGTCTGGACACTCATGCTGGGGAGCAGAGAATAGCGCCCGGCAGAAAGGGACGTCGAGTTGGTCGAAACCGGTACAGATTGGAACTGGAACTGGGAAAAAATCAGAACACAAAGGATTCAAAATTAGGCTCAATTGATACGTCATCTTGGACAAGGTACGCAAGGTGGAGACCTTGCAATGACGCCCAACATGTGACAAGAAGAGGAAGAGCTGGAAGTGGCCAAATTCGAACGCCTTTTTGGGCTAGTTTCACTCGGAAGAGACCATCGAATGGCGCCCAACATGTGACTTGAAGAGGAAGGGCTGTCGAAGTGTCCCAAATTCGGACGCCTTCTTGGGCTGGCTTCACTCGGAGGAGACCATCGAATGGCGCCCAACATGTGACTTGAAGAGGAAGGGCTGTCGAAGTGTCCCAAATTCGGACGCCTTCTTGGGCTAGCTTCACTCGGTGGACACCATGGAATGGCGCCCAACATGTGACTAGAAGAGGAAGGGCTGGCTAGCTTCACTCGGTGGACACCATGGAATGGCGCCCAACATGTGACTAGAAGAGGAAGGGCTGTCGAAGTTGCCCGAATTCGTACGTCTTCTTGGGCTAGCTACGCTCGGAGTAGACCATGGAACGGCGCCCAACGTGTGACTAAACTAGAAGGGCTGTCGAAGTGGCACAAATTCGAACGCCTTCTTGGGCTAGCTACGCTCGGGGGAGACCATCGTATGGCGCCCGACATGTGACTTGAAGGGGAGGGGTGTCGAAGTTGCCCGAATTCGTACGTCTTCTTGGGCTAGCTTCACTCGGAAGAGACTATCGAATGGCGCCCAACATGTGGGAAAAAGACGAAGGAGTACTTAGACGACTCACATCTTAGGACGAGTAAATGTCGCCTTCTCCTTCCCCAACCCTCAATCACAAATACTCACCTGAATTCCATTCCTTCGCAGTCAATGAGGAAAGCTGATTAAAGTTTCATAACACCCCCCCCCCCCTCTCCACCCACTCTACAACGTTCGAATAAATTCAAGATATCCCCGAAACAAAGGACTCGTTCGAATTTTCGGGGCTCGGCAAAACGAATTCTCATTTCCCGTTTCCCACAATGAAACAATAACAAACCGACACTTGCAAAGACGCCCCAGCAAGCACCACTCCTCGGCTGAGTGTTATTCATCAAGCCATTATCCACTTTTCACCGACTTAATAGCCCCTCCCCCAGCCCCCTAAGGGTGTTCGCATTCATCTGCAGACGCTCGTGTCCCATCCAGCACCATCCGACATGTCCAGCCAGCCCAGCACCGCGAACACAAGAAGAAAGCAAAGAAAAGTATTAAAGCCTCCTTGCGGAAAAACAATACAAACACCGCCCTCCACTCGCCGTCAAGCAAAACTGAAACAAGTCACTTAGCCGGGATAAAACGGAGGAAAACTTTTCATAATTAAGATGAAGCCAACTCTTTGTTGTCTGCTGCGCCGAGAGGGTGCGGGCGGAGCGCTGAGCGCAAAACTTCAACCGACGACAGACGCAACCCCACACCGACGTGGTGTTGTTAAACAAATGAGTTAATGCGATGTTTTATGCCAGCTTAATCATCATTCAACAGTTGGCAGATGAATGCCGATGGTGGCGTCGCATCGTCAAAAGTTTCTGCCAAATGCCTGGCTGCTTTGTGGGCGGGCGTTTGTGCGGTGCGACCGAATGAATTTATCATTCCCTGTGACACTCAATATTTATTTTTAATTAATTCACGTTTGTGGCTGCAGTAATGCTCACAATGCAGCCGCAGTGACGCTGTGTGTATGCGATGCATCCTCCAGTGCTCCTCGTCCCTGCACGAGTGCCTGTGTAATGCCAAGAGGAAATTTCATTAGAGTCTCTAAGTGCATTAAGATGTTTTCCGAAAAGCGGAAAATGTTCCCAGTTTTATATTCGAACCAAGTTCCCCGGCCGGGGTGGGCGACCTGAAGGGATTGATGGCAATGTCTCTTCATGTGTGCAATTGTCTGCTGACAGACAAATCGTCGTTTGCAGCGCGCGTGTGTGTGGGGGGGGGGGTTCTCAAAATGAAATGAAATTAATTTTTCCTCGCAATTAGGAGGAGGTCGACGTCGAAGGAGTGTGCTGAGCGTTCCGAATCGTGTAGCTCTCGTCATTTAATTTTGGCCGAGAGGGAGGGACTGCCTGATGCCTGCCGACTGACCGACTGGGCTGGGCTGCGCTCAGTGCGCCTGAGAGACGTCACGCTGCCGGCATGCATGTGGAAATAGTTTTCGAATATTTCACGATTCGTTATGCCGCCGATGACAGTCAATTAGCAGATGCGCGCATCGCTTTAGACGATGATTTGTCATTCGCTGTGGTATTTGCAGTCCGGCGGGAGATTTTTGAGAGCGAGGAGGGTGGGTCGTGCATATTGAAATATTCGTGGCGATTGTTCGTTTCACAGTTCGTGTGCTGTGAGTGGAGATTGACGAATTTCCATTCATTAGTTTGATTTATTTGAAAATGTTTCCATTCGCTCAGAATTTGGCCTCGAAAATTAAGTGTCTCACTGTTCAGTTCTTTCAGATCTTCCTCAGGCCAGATGTGTCCCCTCTACTTCAGCTAATCAAGAATTTTCCAACAACGACATGTGAACTTTTATTAAAATGAAACAACACACACTTGTCAGTTCCACTCGTAGTGCACATGTCCTTTGACCACAGCAAGCATGATTTCAGCGAGTGATTCATATTTCTTTTCGACCAGCAGACCAAGGGCGAAAATTAAACATTACCATTGATTGGCGCCCAACACGTGACCGGAATGAGAAGAGCTGGCGAATTGGCCTTGGCACTTTTCACATTTGATATTGCGCCTGAGATTCTCTGTAGGCATTTTAGTTCAGTCCAGAGGGCGTCCAGTTTAGTTCAAATTATTTTATTGAAGTGGTTCGTTCTTTTCGTTCATTTAGTTCAATGTAGCTCACTGCTCAGTAAATTGAACCTTGTGCGCTTTTCGCTAGTTATTTTTTATGTTATCGAAAAACTTACAGACAACTAAGGATAAGAACAGCAAACAGCGACAGTACTGGCACTCCTACGCGTATAGACATGAATTATTCTTAATAGTTCACTTAACAGCTCATCCATTGATCACGCCAGAAAACCATCATAGAAACCATACAACGCATATGTACATCCTTATATTCGTGCAAATACATTTTTAAAATTGCCCTTACACTACAGGGAACGTAACGATTAATTTAGTTCAGTTTAGTTCGATTTTGTTCATATATTCTTACTGAACACACATGTAGTGCAGAGTAGCGGCGTGCCAAGACGAAATTTTTACAAACCGAGTTAGCCAGGGTTAAGATAGAAACAGACCGAGTTGTAACCCGGGTTGATGAACTCGGGTTGATGATGAGCCGAAAGCAAAAAATATGGATTATAGAATAGGACAAGTCGAGTTTTACTGGCGTTCTATGTGTATCCTAAGATGTTTTTGGTTTGGTGCAAGTGGGTGTGCAAATTGTTTCAATTTGTCTCGAATTTGCTTCTAGTCGCACGCTGCAACGCAACTTACTTGCTTTGACACATCACGAAAAGTTACCGAAATACTGCAACCGGCTGTGTTGAAGACGACCCGAACCAATATGGAATGAGGCAAATCGATTTGCTTTGTCTAAATCGATTTTGGTGTTGTACCGTCTACAATTTTTTTTAAAGTATTCGATTCGTTTCATCGGTTTTTCCAATTCGGTTTGAAATAAATGTTACTCGGTTTGAGTCGGTTTAGGTGTAACCCGGGTTAACTCGGTTTCTTAACCCGGGTTGACACACCACTACTGCAGAGTAAGGTATACCTAAGTTTGTTGAAGTACTAAACTTAATGAATAAACATAAAATGACATTGTGAAATGGTTCACTTGTCACTTGCCTGATACGACGCAAGCCTAATCCGCGAACGCTTTCGTGTTGTTGCCACAAACCTACGTCTTAGCGTCCATATTTAAACACAGAAGCAACTACTCTTGATCTCATGACCTAGGGTCTATTCGACTGCAGCATTTCTTGTAAGTTTACATGATTGGAGAGATTTTCCGTGAATGAACGAATTCTATGATTATTTATGCGGCATGTGCTATGGAACAGCTGTCAGTTTAATTCGTCTGTGTCTTGTATACAGTCAGCATAGTGCTTTAAGAGAGGCCCTACAAGACAACTAAACCTCTTGAGAAAGGACGATTGGAGGTCCCCGGTTCGAAATCCCAGTGAAAGCAAAGTTAATACGCTTTTATCTGGTTTTCAAATCTGGTCCTGTCACCTTTCGCCGTTGGGATCAAATTAATGGAACTGTCACTGGAGCAGTCAATCAGTGGTAGAAGTCTGACTAGGGGTATCACAATGGACCAATATGGTTTAAGTGTACTGGAGAAGGCACTAGTAGTGCCCCTACCTAACCTAACCCAGGCGCAGTACTTTTTCCTGGCTCCTTTCCACAGGAGCCAGGTAGTTCACCCCCATTGACGTGAGTGTGAAAATCAGAAGAAGTTTCTCTGATGGCGTCTTGACAACGTTTCACACTGTTCGTCCATAGTTACGCCAAGCACGGTTGCACTCTGGTCACGGTTACTGCCCGACTGAATCCTCTTGCTTCACTCAGTGCGTGGGTACGCCGTCGACTATGTGAGAATAGAATTAATTAATTGATAGAATAAAGTTGAAGCCATCTTTGAAGTTGGGGTTATCCTAAAACAGAGTCTTGAGTTGGTCTATTGTTCCTCTTTCATTGCTTCGTCCTTGAAGAGGTGTTTCCGTCTTGCACCTCGGCTTGGATGCCATCCTAATTGGGAGCACCGCCTATTGGAAAGTGAAATCCCCTCCTTCCTCTCCACTGTTTCCTGTTCCCATAGCACAATGATGCATCACAGTTCTCCAACACGCACCCCCATTTAAGCACCCATCACTGTCAAATTTTGACACATCTCAACGTCATTCAACGTCGTTTGGCGTAATTTATTCCAACGCATGGCATTTAATTGTTTTATATTCCTTTTGTACTTTCAGATGTCAACATGGTGGCCGAACCGAAGCCGCATCAAGTGGGACGCAAGCGACAGAATGTCACCAAGACCGGAAATGATTGGTAAGTTCCGCACAAGTGTAATCAAGCTGCTTTCCGAAGAACCTTCGAATTTCGGACTGACTCCGCCTCAGTTGACAGCTGAATTCTGACCATCTGATGGCGCGCCATACAGCCGATCCAGTGACCAAGACTGACGCCTGATTGATGTGTCATGCCCGCTACAGGGAAATTCCATTTACTTGCTGATTCTGGTTTACGACCAGCCAAAGCGATAGTGGCTGGTCCCTTTTATTCCGCGTTGGATCAGTGAGCATGCGTGTTTCTTATCGGCGAATGAGTGAGGGCTTCTTGTTTCTTTTTTTTTGGGAGAGGCGGCGTTTTGAGGAGCTCCAAAAACATCTGGATGGACAGTCAGCTTTGATGGTGTCCAAGACATGCGACGCAGCTGTGGGTAGTGGGTGGGGGTTTGCATGTTTCGTTCAGTTTTGTCGCGAGCGAAACGGGTTGCATGTCGAGTTTAGGTGTCGCTGTCTGGTTAGATGGGTGTGACTTAATTTATTTCTGCGGTGTGATGGAGGGAATATGACATTTTGTCCGCTGATACAACTGATTGCTGTGTCCCGCTGCTAGGGCAGGGGACTTAGTCATTTGTGGACGCGAATGATGTGGATTTGCTTCATGGATTGGAAGATTTTTGCAGTTAGTGGGCTGGTCGAGGCGGCGGCGGCGCTAGTGCTTGCTTATGTATAAAGGTCACAATTTCATGTTAGTCGGCTGTTTGAGGCGATGGCGGCGCAAGCGCTGGCTTACGAATAAAGGTCACCATTTGATGTTGAAGTGCCATGATTTCAAGATCTCTGTGAAGATCATTGTTCTTTCTACTCGTGTACAGCGGTGATTCATAGCATTATTCCTTTACGCTTCTGAAACATATTGTGCTTGTTTTGCTTCGGTACGAGCGTGCTTTATTAAATCAGTGAATGCAATATTTTTTCTGAACGTTGTCGACTTTGAGCTTCTGGACAAACTAAGTAAATTTTTTTCGTCAAGTACTGTAATTAGATGGGCTGTGACGTGTTGTTGCGGGCATCTGCGGAGTTTCGTTTACCTCAGCAATCTTGTCAGCTATTTCTTCCAAATTAGGTAATTTTTCCGTGCTGACTGATATTATGGAACGCATCTTTGGCGGAAGTCTCTGCATCCATAAAGATTTGAGCAAGTCATCTGGAGCCCGCTAAGTCCCGCATCTCTCATAGAAGTTGGGATGGTCTTTTGTCCTCCAGTTCAATTGCTTGCAGGAGCTTGAGTAAGCGCTGGTGGTCGGAATCTGTAGACCACTCGATTATTTTAGATTTCAGGGTTTGATACATATTCTCCACGGGTGGATTCTCCACGGCTTGGTTCAGGATATCGCTGTCGATAGCTGCCACTACTGTGTGATATGATTCGCATATCAGACGTTATTCGACCAACGTAGAATTGCGATTCCACTTGTGTAAGCCACAACTCCGGTTTCTCCTTCTAAAACTTTGGTATTTTCACCGATACTGTTCCCATCTCTTGCTCGTGATATGCTCCACCGATCGCCCTTGCTTCGCCCAAGCTAGCTGTGCTCGTATTTGCATCGCCTCGTGCTTCTTTTTGTTCATTCTCCATTGAGGTCACCAATGTAGATGTCAAGGAATAAAAAGTCAGAAAGTTAATTACTATATAAAATCTTTATTCAATTTTTACTCCAAATCTACAGCAAAAAGGAAAAAGAGACATATTCGTGGAACCTGTCAAACATGAAACTTCGGTTTTTATGCTCTCGAGCTCTTAGCGGACGAGATTCGAATTCGTTGGCGTTGTGTTGACGTGACACTTTTTTCCTGGCTGTCTCCACAGTCTTTAAAATACGCGGTAGTTTCAATGACGACCAGGACCTCTTACAGCACAGGCATTTCTTCAGATGTGGTCTTCTTATTCTTGTTGGGCCGCTACAACCTGAGTTGGACCTGGGCTTCACACAGCATTCCTCTCCAGCCATCCCGATCTCTCGCCAGCTGTATTCAGTTTCGCACATGAAGTCGGCTGAGGTCCTCCTCAACTTGGGTGCACCACCTTGTGCCTGGAAGTCGATTGTTGCGTTGTCCCACAGACTCAGAGCCAAAGATTGTTTGGGATAGAAGTAAGTTGTCCATACGCTCTCCATGGCCCAGCCACCGTATGCGTTAGATCCTTAGGCAACTGACCAGACCCATGTCGCTGTCTCAGAGCCTCAGATAAAGACCCCACGCCTCATCGCCGCCGTAGAGCAGGACGGGGATAATCAAGGTCTTATACAGAGTCAACTTGGTCATCCAAGAGGGAGAGAGCTCTCTTAGTTAATTGCCAATTGCCAAACAGTGGGTGGCAAGAGTTATTCTCCGTTTGCCGTAACACTGCTGTTGTTTGTACTGTTTACCTCGGAGCCGAGGTAGAAGAAGTCCTTCACCTCAAAATTAGGTTCTGGCCCAGTCGTCGATGCTTCCTTTTTTGATGAGATCATATACTTCGATAACAAATTGCTATTGCAGTAGCTTCCTCTGGAATACATTGCTGCTGGAACGGCTCACTCAGGTCTTAAATTGCCTTTTAACTGAGCTCATGAGGAAATGTCAGCTTGTAACCTTAGCAACAACAGTGAGCGTGGACGAATGTTGCAAAAGTGTAGACCGATGGTTTGGGATGAATGTACAATGTCTCATAAAAGAGCAATCGAAGCACTAGATCGCACTATGAAAGGTATTAAGAACAACCAGAGTGTTAAGGGAGGGATGGTGGTACTTTTAACTGGTGACTTTAGACAGACCCCGCCCGTGATTACTAGGGGCACACCCAGCAGAGGAAATAAATGCCTGTTTGAAAGCGTCTACATTATGGGTACACGTAAAAATGTTCCGTTTGACTATAAATATGCGAGTTCAACTGCACAATGACGCACAATCAGGGTAATATGAGACTGCTCTTCTAAAAATCGGAGAAGATCGTATGGCGACAGGCAGTAACGGCATGATTACACAGAGCCGTGAATTCTGTCAAATTGTCGATGATATAGATGATTTGAAAAATAATGTCTATCCCGGTCGCCACTCGCCATGGCGTAGTGGGTTAGTGCGTCGACTCCTACGCATAGGGTGCCAGGTTCGATACCCGAATTTACCACCTTTCATATTTCACGGATCCACCTCTTTCAAGTCACTGACAATGCTCAAAGAGTATTCCTGTCTAGAAAAAGCTTCTCAAATTCGCTGTTCGGAGTCGGCATTAAACTGTAGGTCGCTTCCACGCGTGAGAGAACAATGGCACGCACAACACGAGTGGCTGCTGAGAAGCTAGGCCCAGGTCCTGTAGCGCCACCCATATTATTATTATAATCGAGAATGGTTGTGTGAAAGGGCAATTTTAGCGCCGACAAATGAGACAGTGTGGCAGATAAATTAACGAATTATGTCACACGTGGAGGGGGATGCTGTCGAGTATCTCTCCGTAGACAATGTTAGGGACACTGAACAAGTAACGTCGTACCCTTTAGAATTTTTGAATTCAGGGAGTGGAGTGCCTTCTCATAAGTTGAGGTTAAAATTTGGAGTTCCGGTCCTATTAATGAGAAACTTCGACGCTCCGAGACTATGTATGCAATGGTACACGACTACAAGTTACTCAATTGGGACGCAATATTATAAAAGCAATAATTATGACAGGAATGGCAAAAGGACAACACTCTTTAAGTCTCCGTATTCCAAAAATTCCGACTGATTTTCCCTGTCAGTTTAAAAGAGTGCACTTTCCCCTAAAAGCAGCATTTGCAATGACAATGAATAAAGCTTAAGGACCAACGTGTGGAGTATGAAAATTCAAACAAGCCGAACTGTTACAATCTAAACGGTCTTTATTTGATTGAACCCCGTTGCCGGTTAAAGTCAACGTATTTATACACAAAAATGCATTTGACGTTGGAGACTTCAGGTCGCTCTACTGATCAGCTGGTTAGCACTTTCCAGGGCAGAAAGGGATAGCAATATGTATTTTGCATAATGTCACAGTGTGTGGTGCAAGTATTCTGTTCAATGATTGTTTTTCTTTTACAAACGCTTAAAGTAGCAGGTACACATTTAGAAAAAACCTATTTTTCCCATGGGCAACTCTATGTGGCTTGCTAACGAGTACCGTGCCCGCAAAATCTTTATGTTTTAGCAGAGGATGGAAAAACAAAAAAAATGTAGTTCACAAAAATGTGATAAAATAAGATATTTACAGTTAATCACGGTAGTTTGCAGTTAGTATGTATTGTATAGTATTATTCGGAAAATGAGTATCCTAAAAAAAAAGGCTACCCAAAGTAACTATTCCACGCGAACGAAGTAACGGGTACAAGCTAGTTGCCTATGAGAAAAAAATAAATTGCTTCCACCCGGATTCGAACGCACAAGCTGTAGAATAGCGAGCAACGCACCAACCCAATCCGCCAACGAACCACATTAGTTCCACAGTTTTTCCTTCGACCACATTCGTTATAGCTGTGACATACTTACATACATACAAGTTAAAACACAGTTGAGTTCGCTGGGTTGTGAGTAACGGAACACGTACGCTCTCATTCAATTTAATTTTCGAACTGGCTTCAAACACTTAACCTAAGGATGAAGTGTCGATGCAATACTTGTCATCGATCGTCACTATCTTATCTACTAAGAATGTTAGTGACCACTTCAAAGGGATGAAGAGATATATCTAAAAATAGAATGACGTAGGTCATGGATGAACATTAAAATTTATATTCATATTTCGTCTCTACGAAGGATCGAAATATAATACCAAAGGCTATTCAAATTTGGACCATAAAATGAGTGAGGATAAGTGTAGTAAATGCTCACTTTTTTATTAATCAACATTGAATGTCATAATTTTCTCCAGTCAATGCTGCATGGAGTCTGATAGCTACTAGAAACAAAAGAGGTGGTTGTATGCACCCTTGGCCAAGTTCTCTTTGGACCTCAAACTCCTCTGACTCATTTCGACTGTCAAAAAACTAAAAGACCAATCTTGCTCAAGACTTGACTGTAGTCAGTAAAAAGATGGCAGTTGAGTGGAGGCGTCATTGCATTTAGGCCCGGTACACACATGCATTATTGTGACGCACTTCTGGAAACCTTTTATCTCAGTGATAAATAACTCTATATCAAAATTTTCCATGTTTGGCTCTTTCTTTGGAATTTTAATCAGCGACAAAATACTCAGTTGTTCACTGCTCAGTAACGAACAACGTACTGAAAGACGCAAATGCCTTTAACGCCACGCAGCAATCTCGCCTAACACCTGCTAGTCTTTTAACATGCCGCGCGTGTGTGTGCACCACTCAATTTCCTTATGAACACTGTAAGACGCAGAGATGAGGGATAATAGAGATATGCAACTTCGGCCATTTTTTCCCCAAGTCCACATCGGAGAACAATGCAAAAGTTTTGGTATTTCCTTTGATTTCACAAATACTTTTACACCAACCATGTATTCACCACGCAATTGCGGCCGATCCGTGGATTTTAGTGCAGGATTTTAGGCTGAAGATTCGTGAATTTAGTGGGAAAAATGGCGGCAGATTTATTAATTTGCCCACAATCCATTTACGATCCATGTAACACACATGGGTATATTGTTCACAGGGTGTTCACAAGTTGACTCCTATTTTTAAGAGAATTTTCTTGCATTGTTATATGCACTTTCGTGAATAAAAATGCATTGCAATGCCCATTCAACTGGAACTATTTGACCTCAAATAAATTCTTAGCCTATTCATAAATCGCACCTGACAAATTAACTCAAAAAATGAAGTCCTCTTTATACGCTAAATTCATGAATTCTGAAAAACTCTTGAATTTAATTCAAACAATTTTATAAGAACAATGACAAGATATTGCAACTATTACTAATGCATAAAATTTTTTGTCAAAACTTCTTATTTGTGATTCACGCTTTGATAGTATTTTTATTATTGGTTAACTGATCGTGTGAATGTATTATTAATTATTATTCATACGCAAAAATACACACACTATGTTGTACATTCATTAATTATGTCCTAGTATCTCAGATTATAACTTGCACAAATGGGAGTTTAATAAATCGACTTCACGAACATAAGCTTTGTTCATTGGTTTACCCCTCCATATTGTGTTGAAAATTTATTAAATAAGGACTCTAATTCACCCCATTAAGGGTATCAGCTGTCCAACAGCTGTTCTTAGGAGCTCACACGTATTCACAGACACGGGACAAAAAGCGTATAAAAACGCTGAAATCGAGGGACAAGGGAGGTAGAAGTTGGATGTCTCTATTAAAGCTTATCTCTGGTAAGACGCAAATGTTTTGAGCCTGCGGCACCGCACGTTAATATGACGCAGATGTGCACCGGGCCTTAAAGTCTTTAATTCTATATAATTAAACGTGCTTTTACTAGAGTTGGGACGACTTGCAGGAAGGTTATGAGGCCGGACTTCGTCTCATTGAACGCGATTCACCAAATGTTTGTCTATTTTCCCGTTAGCAAAATTACCGTGTCGTAAGCAGACCTGAGTCCAGCACTATTCCTTCTCTTCGCAAGACGACAAAGTTTTTTTTTCAAGGAAGGAATTCAAGGAATTTTTATTTTCAGTTTAAATTTGAGTACATATTTTTATCTGCATAGCCGGAGGGGCTTGTCTGCAGAAGACTATTCACAAAATTATTTGATTATAAAAATGTTGAAATTCAATTATTCGCAATTCATTAATTAATGTTATGTTGAGGTATGAAATTTCGAATATAATTTACTTTTTTTTTTTTTAGAAGTTACACATTACATTTATAATTTACATTTACATTTCTTTTACTTTTCTTAACATTGCTTTTTTCGGTAAGTTGCGGAGCTCCGTTGGGAGTTCATTCAGCATCATCGGAACTGCTACCTTAAAAGTTCTTCGAGCGTACTCGTTCCAGTATCTTGGAACTTCATAGAGCTGCTTCTGTCGGCTTCTGGTGTTCCTTGTCTGCTGCGTCCGCCTTCTGTAGTTGTTGTTGTTGCCAAAGTTCGCCAGTACTTCCAGATTATATAGCTGGGAGATGCTTAATAACCTGCATGCTTCTTGTTGATCATCGCTGCTACGTCCAACTTTTTGTACCAACTTTTGAAGCTTTGCATGAGCTTGATGTAGAGTCTGCATTTGAGACGCTCGTCCCCAAGCAAGTATTCCGTATCTTAGGTGCGATTCCACCAATCCGAAATAACATTGTTTGATTACTGCTGGTGTGCTGAGGTTGCTAAGGTGGAAGAGTGCGTACGCGGATTGTCGCATCTTTTTCTTCAAGTTGTCGATATGGTCGCTCGATTTGAAGTTGTAGTCTATCGTTAGCCCTAGGTATTTGTATGTCGACACGTTCTCTATAACTGCAGTGCAGTCATCATTCTCATGTATACCGTCACATCTATTTCTGCGCAAACAATTAACGTCGTGCATCTTAATCTAGTTGGTGTCCAAAAACACTATCTTGTTGTAATCCAGGTTATTTGATTCAAAGACACGGTGCATTCATTTGCATGCTTAACTGAAATAAGTTTGAGCGCTTCTTCCTGCATTTCCAAGTCAAAGCACACGAGCTGGGTGCGATCCGAGAGTTTCCATGGCTGCACAGATGTCTGTACGTTTATAATAAAAATAATATGGGTGGCGCGACAGTTCGAGGCGGACCTGGGCCTAGCTTCTCAGCGTGTTGTGCGTTCCATTGTTCTTTCACGCGTGGAAGGGACCTACAGTTTAATGCCGACTACGAACGGCGAGTTTGAGAAGCTTTTTCTAGACAGGAATACTCTTTGAGCATTGTCAGTGACTTGAAAGAGGTGGAGCCGTGAAATATGAAAGGTGGTAAATTCGGGTATCGAACCTGGCACCCTCTGCGTAGGAGTCGACGCACTTACCCACTACGCCACGGCGACCACCTGCACCTATAGTCGGTGCAAAATAAGGCAAGCGCTTTCATAGGTGACTTTTACTACCGCAAAATAGGTCAGTCGATTTTTCAATGTTGGTGACAAGGTGCGACAAAAGGGGTCACAAGCCGTGTGTACAAAAATCTCACATGTAAAAGTCGCCAAAGCAGTAAGCACCACAGGCAATAGGTATGCAGACGAGAAAAAAACAAATTTATGAAGGGGTCGAGAATCTTCCAGTCCCCTTAAAAATTTTCAAGCGTTTGATCGAATTCCTGAAAAGCTTCTTTTTTTTAAACTTTTCGCCTATTTTCCATGAGAAATTGATTCAAGTTCAACATCGGACCCAAGAATCAGTCATATCCTTTAAAGACTTATTTCTGAACAGAGTCGAGAAGGCCTTCCACAGAACCATCTGGCGCGTTGAGAAAGTACTTAGTTGTTGCATTTGAATGCAGTGAAAGCAGCCATTATGGACACTCTCTCAGACGGACAATTTCTAACGAGCGTGGATCTTGAATGCATGTTCCAACGCCCTTAGAAGGACAAAAGCGCTACGACCGTCGCTGTGCGACGATGGGAGCTTTCACTGTCAAGGACGTTCTCCAGACCACCCACATCCCCGATTGACATGCCACATATCAAGTCCTGATCGCATCGTACACCCCCCATCCCCCTCGCCACTACTAATTCAAGTCAACCAAAGGCTGTTGGTGCCTTCTGTTCAATCCCCCCGCACTCCGAACGTTCCATCACCCACCCAACAACTGGAAGTGTGTATTTACATTCCATTTAACATTTATTTTATATTCCCTTCGCAAATAACACCAATTCGTCACTTAAATGTGCCGAGCCGGGGGGTTAAACTGCGACTCCATCAACTGCACAACTTGTAACCTGTGCTGATGATTGACTCGAAACGCCCAAGCCGTCTCCTTGCCGTTGCCGTCCAAAGCGTTACCACCAGCACAGCTGTGCCCGAGACCATAGTCGGCTTTCGTAAAAGTCAACAGCCAGCCAGTCGGAGTGGACGCTTTGCCGAATAAATGAGTGCAAGCGACCGGAAATAAATTGTAACTTTTCTCGGCTTCAGCCCGGGGTCCTTCAGGCGCAGCAGGGAAATACACACACACACACTTGTGTACAAAAAGGGACAATTTTTCAAGCGGAACATTTTTTGGTAAACACCCGCAGCAGCAGGCCAACCGCACACCACAACGCACAGCAGTTGAAACTTTTGTGTGTGACCGACACTTTTCACCGAATATTCGCCCAGTTGTCAGCCGCCGTCAACCCCTGCCCACCGGAACCAACCCCGGTGATCCAATCTCCTGCAGGACTCCTTCACTGTCCATCTGTGTGCTCACCCTCCCCTCTGCTCTGGTGTGACACTGGTCACTGTCTGAAGTTTTATTTATTTTTCAAGGTAGCGCCGACTTCACACCCTGGCTGTGGTCTGTCCGCCCCCAAAAATCAGACAACCACTGTCATCAGCCCCACCACGACCGCCGGCCTCCTGAAGGAGTGGTGAACGGATAAACCACTAACTACCAGTTTGCGGACGACCTCCGTAATTTATATCACTCCTCGCGGTTGGGGTCGGTGGCCGTTCGGGTTGATGAGGGGTCCCGGCGAGTTAATCGAGGGTGAGAAGGGCGGCGAAAAATCACTCCAAATCAAATATTGACAGAAACTTTCGCTTCGTCCTCGTCCTTCGGGCGTGCTCAGTCCCACGGAAAGGGACTAGAGCAGCGTAATTTCCCATAAATCCTTCTCGAGTGTGTTTGGGTGACTTATTGCTATTAATTCGTTTTTTTTCTCTCTCTCTTTTCTTCTTTGCAGGGACTACTACTATGACAGGTAAGCTCGTAGTTATCCCCTCTCTCTCGCAGGGTTTCAAATGACAACAACTTGCCCATTTGCAGCTACTACTCATCCACGCTGTTCCGGGCGGCTGGCGCTCGTCCAAAGAAACGCAAGCGATTAATGACCCCCCAGGCGAGGATGTTGACCGATTCGGTAAATAATGGCAGTCTGAATGCGGCCGTCGTCGCCGCAGCCGCCCAACAGCAGCAGCAGCAGCAACAGCAGCAACAACAACAGCAACAGCATCAGCAGCAGGCGGCCGCCGCCGCCATGGCTGCCATGGCAAATCTATTGCCACAGCAACAGCAGTTAATCCTGCATCAGCAGAGTTTATTGTCGAATGGAGCTGCGGCCGCCGCTGTGGCTGCCGCAGCTGCCAATGGCATGGTGAATGGCGTCGGTGGCGGTGGGTCCGGCACAACGCCTCATCACAGTTTGAGTGCGTTCATTCAACAACAGCAACAGCAGCAGCAACAACAACAGCAGCAGCAGCAACAACAACATCAACACCAACACCAACACCAGCAGCAGCAGCAGCAACAACAACATCAATTCGCCGGTCTGAACTTGAAGTCCCCATCACCGACCGTCAATGCGGCCGCAGCAGCAGCGGCGGTGGCTGCAGCCATCTCCACCGTGGCACCGCCCACATCTTCGGTCACAATCTCGAACAATCCATTGACGACGACCGCCTCATCGATGGCGAATTGCGAACAAATGTCAACACTCTGTGCAAACAGTTCGCCACTGATTCAGCAAGCGAATCACAATCAGCATCAGCATCAGCACCAACAACAACAACAGCAACAGCAACAAATGTTCCATCAGCAGCTGCTGCAGCAGGTGAATGCCCAGCAACAGCAGCCACAGTGGGGCCCATTCAAAGTGTACAGTAAGTTTTATGTGACATTTTTTTTTAATCGTTTTTGTTTTTTGATGTTGACTCAGTTAAAACCAGAAATGAAGTATTACAGAGAAGTCAGACTTCTACATCTCTTGCCCCTTAAGATGTTTGAAAACTATTTTTTATAACGTGTTCTTAAACCAAATTGACCAATCAGAGAACGGCATTTACTTTATTGCGTGAATAACCGTCAAAAGTTCATGATTATCTGTCAAAAATGCACTCAAATTCGTCGATGGAGTAGGGGGCAATCAGCTGTGAAGTCTGTAATACTTCATTTCTGGTTAAAACGTAACGCTTACAATTTTATCGAGTTTATCTGCCTGTTAAGTCGATTTCCCTCTGTCATAAAATAATTAAGGCATATAACTATCCCGAGGCGATTCCATGGCTCCTGCCACCAAACCAACAGAATCCCCTTGCTTTTAAATGTGGTCTGCATCTCGCTAACCGGCGAGGAAGCTGTTACTTTTTTTACTCTGCCACTGTGGTTCAATTTGCTACGAATTGCTTGACAAATGTACCAACCATCCATTTTGTGGTATCAAAAGTAACCTCAAATAAAATCCATTTCTGATGAAAAATTAGATTGATTTTTTTTCTCAAGAAGTGGCTTAGATCATGTCATTAAAGATAGAGTGTATGTAGCACGTTTCAAATGTGATCCACGGGAGTTCTTTCAGGACTCGATTCGGATTAGACACAATTTTCGACGGCTTTTCGGCAGATTTCGGGCAACAGCTCGGTCCTATCTTCACAAATGTTCGTTTTCGGAGCGGGACGCGTCTGCGGATTGTCTGCATGAACATGATGCATAGCTAGACAAAAAGAAATCCCATGGCAAAGTGCCAAAATCACAATTCAGGCAATAAGGCAAATAGTACAAAATTTGGTTGTTGTTTGACAGCAACGATGAGAATTCCCAGCTACGAGACGGTTACACTATCTTTCGAAATCGAATTTTCGAAGATGTATGGGTTAATAACACTGTAGTGTTGGCCAGAAATAAAAAAGGAAAGAGATGTTCAACTGACCACTGTAACGAACAATGAGAGAATAGTTGAATTTGACTTTTACAAAATCCATGGATCCACCTTTACCGGTTGGAGAAGGGTTTCAGCCGTTTACAACAGCTCACGTGTATTCACAGACACATCGTAAAAATAAACGCAGTCAGATGAAATGAAGGGGCAAGCGCGGTAGAACTTGTATATCTCTTTGCCCTCTTCTTTTTGAATCGGCATGAACATGAACATTGTTCATGTCCCATAGACGACAGAGAAGAGTTACGTTTCATGTCGTGAGTATCAGATCACGCTATCACGGTCTACCATAGCGCTGCCATTAGATGACATACATCACAAGAGCAGTGATTTTTTGTCTCCACATGGGACGAGACTTCGTTTGCCAACAAATCCGCTCTGAGTGTAAACTGATTAGCCTCATCGCTGAAGAAGGAATTGAAGTTAAGAATTGGTCACCCGAACGGCGATGTTTAAGTAAGCATCCGGCGAGCATTTTAGGCGACAATATTGACGTATTGGGTGGTGGGAATAAGAACTAAGGCAACACTTAACCTGGAAACACTCATGAGTGTTTAGTACAGACAGTATTACAGAGATAGCCAACTTCACAGCTGATTGGCCCCCTAGTCTATCGACGAATTTGAGTGCCTTTTTGACAGATATTCATAAATTTTTGACAGTTATTCACGAAATAACGTACATGTCGTCCCCTGATTGGTTAATTTTATTTAAGAACACGTTATAAAAACAAAAAGTTTACAAAAATGTGTGTGGGCAAGAGAGGTAGAAGTCGGACGTCTGTAATACATCATTTCTGGTTTAAGGCTCCGGCACATAGAATACTTTACTTGCGTAGCGTCAGAGCATACGTACACGTTGAAGTATATGACGTAAGGGGATGACACAATGAATACTTCAAAGCACAGCTTAGTTCATTTGACAGTTTCAAGTTTCAACTGAAAAATCAAGTTGTTTTGCTTATTTATACACAATTAAAATATGTATTTTAATATAAATACTCAATTATAAACATTCATTTATATTTTTTATCTATTTTGAACGTTGCTTCAACGAGAACCAACTCCCAAACTTTAACATAAAATTCGAAATCTCTTGAAATGTCACAATGTGAGGATTGTCAACGCTGAAGGAGAGAGAAAAAAAGTTGAGTAACTATATCCGTCGCGTGAACGTCAGCGTTGGGCTATGTGTGACCACCCGTAAGAACACACGTATTTTATGTATCTGTGAAAGTATTGCTGCCGCTCACGCATGTAATGCCTGAAATACAATAGTGCGCGGCGCCAGCCGACTTCATGTTACGGAGAGAGTGCGATGACGCACTGGGTTGAAATAAATACTCAATTTATCAGTTGTTCTCCCTCTCATCTACTAGATGAAAAATATTGCCGCCTTTCTGCATACACTCATTGGAAATGACTTTTGTCGTTAAATTATTTTCAATCTGCTGTTTTCATTTCTCAAATGACAGTTGACACAAAATACTCTCAATTTGGAAGAAAACTCTCACAGCGCACCCCTCTGTCAAAAAATATCCAACATGTTGAATAATGACGTCCGATGGACTACGTTTTACGTTTTATTACGATCCTCTCATCTCTCTCATTACTCACTAACGCAGATCGACGATGTATTTTGTGCTTCGCCATTGAATTGTGTGTGTTGAAAGCCAACGCCAGCGCAAACGCACTATTGTGTTTCATGCATAAAGTATTCTATGTGCCGGAGCCCTTAGTGTTTCTATCACTCAAGCTGTCGTTTGAAAACTAGGGTTGTTGACATTTAAGGGTTGGTGAAAAGTCGGGTAGAGATGGGTACAAAGTACACGCAGTAATGTTTTTAAACATACAAATGCGAAAAACGAAGAAGTATAAAGGCCCAAACCCATATAATGTTTTTCTTGCGGTGCGTCCTGTCAAAAAATTGACAACTGATAAGGCCTTAAGAGAGGAAGAGTGACATAAATGCAGCCCACAGGTGAAATTCACTACGACGGATGGAAATGGGCAACTTTTAACTTTCTGTGAGTTTTTTTTTCTAGTCGCACTTCACCAACCTGTTTTTATACGTTATCTGTTTGCTGCTTGCCTCTGTTTCACAATAATTTATTTACCTACACTAGGCGGCTGGGTTCGGATCCCGGGACAAACGGCGTTCATAACTCTCAGCTCCCTCACTCGTACATCGTAGAATTTTCGGACGGTATACCTGTCAAGAAAAAAATAATCCAACATGTGTGTGTTTCGAAAACGGCATAGAACACAACCAACAACACGATTGGCTGCTGTAGAAGACAGGCTCTGGTGCAGCTCGAAACTGTGGCGACATCTAAATCGCTCTGCCTCCGCCGATGTGGCTCCTTTTTCCTTGGTGGTGCTGTTCCAGCTACTTTTCTACCGTCACGTTCTCCACACAAGTTTCTCCCAGGAAATTGGTTACCGGCATCAACAACCTTGGTACGGCATCTTAAACACGATCGGCTCTGACTTCGTTATTTCTGAGACTGTCAGCTATTCTAGCCTATTTATAGGTGCAAGGTGTTGCATAGTTTGTGCGTGCTCCGGCAGGCTGCAGGCTCTACATCGCTATTTGGACAGCAAACAAATTTTGTACAAACTCGTCTCTGTCGAGTGCTGAGTCTTTTCCAGCTGGCACTGCTGATGAAAAGCATTCTTAATTTGTCTCCTACATCGCATACTTTGTGATTTAAAGCCCCCTTAAGGTAAGGTTTCTGCGTGGTGGCGCTTCATGAAACTGTATGGCTCGTCAGTAATAAGCTGTCCATAGTATGTACCTCGAATAGTGTTCAAAAGCCGATCTTTAAGCGACACACTGTCCAGCTCCTCAGTCATAGCCTATCTATAGGCGCTGGAGAGCATGCTTCCTGACTCTGGAGTCTGGGCCCTCTTTCTTGACTCGATGTCCCCAGTTCAACTCAAATCATAAGAGGCAACATATCCACACGACCCTTTTCTACAAATCCGTGACATATTGCCAAAGCCAAAGCTAAACTTAATCCAAACTAATCTGCTCCACAATGTATGGCCTCTACTGTCTACAAGACATGATCTCATCTACACCACCGCAGCTTTCCTCTTGTAAAAGGACAAACAACCGAAAAACAATCCGATGTCCCACTTTTCGTGGCACATTGGATTCCGCTAAAGTGCATGCCCTGTGGGAGTGTGTGTGCGGGCGAGCACTTGCAAAACAATTCGCTAAACAATTGCATCAACCGCCGCCTCCGCCGCCATCCAGCCGAATCCCCTCGAGGTCTGCCTCAAATTGCGTACCTAATATGAAAAGTTCACAAACCCCGTGATTTATGAATATAAGGGGATAATGGATAAACAATTGCAACAATTGCACAAAACAGCGAGCCACACAAAGTGTGTGTGGGGGCTTGCAGCTGACGACCCTCGGGCGACCCCCATGCGCACCACAAACACACTGGGGCCGGGTCCCCACGTCCCGAGCCGCCGGCACCGAAACTGATGCTCCGAAAGAGTTCTCGCCCCATCGGCCGAGCGGTGTCCTTTCGCAATGGAAACAGATGAAACTGTTGTTTGTTTGGCAAAGTGCTTACGACAGTAGTTATGCCAAATGTGTCCTCTGCTCCGAGCGGAGACGTGTGCAAGCACTGGCTCCCAACCCCGTCCCCCTCCTCTCTAGTAAGCTTAACAGAATTGTTTTTCTGTATCTTATGCGGGTTCGCCTTTTTTTGTTTTGTTGATTCTAGGTAATCCGGACACATTAATTTGTGGCAACTGCAGGGAATGCTTCTCCGACCTCGGTGAATTATTGGACCACAAAAGGACTTACTGTAAATTAAGGTTTACATGCAAGTGCCAGGACATAGCATTAGCATCAAGTAATTAATTTATTACGCTCAGTCTCGGCACCAAGTGGAGATGAGTGGTCGAATTTTGGGTGCACTGCATCCTGGCCAAGGACGGTCGAGTGTGTGTGAGGTTGTTTGATGCCTCCTCCTCCTCCTCCTCCTTGACAGGATACACCGCTCAAGTTCGTTAACAGGATTTTCTCAATTTTAATGCATATATTCTCTTCTCGCCCCTCTTTTTTTTCTGTTTCGTTTTTGCGACTTTCTTTTTGCAGAGAATCCACTTGCGGGCGGAGCGAAACTCCTGTGCGCCGTGTGTAAGGATGCCTTTACAAATCCCTGGGATCTGATGGTGCACGCTCAGGCTGCCCACATGGTGAACATCTATGAGCTGGGCAATGAGGCAACGGCCAATCCTAATGTCGCCATCAACAGCAGCAGCGGTGGGGCCAGCAACAACAACACCATCAACGTCAACAACAATTGCATGAGCAGCATCAACAAGAACAGCAACGAAATGAACGGTTCAATTCGGGTGAATGGGACGAATGCAACTCTAACCGAGAGTGACGTGTGCATTTCAACAGAGGGAGGCACCGTCGAATTAGTGCCATCACCGCTATTGCCACCAAAAGTCAATGGGACTCTAAATGGCGGCGGCAGCGGTGGCAGCGGCGGCGGAAGCTGTAACAATAGCATTTCGGGCGATGGCAATGGCAGCGATGGTGAGCCGTGTTTGGAAATCAACGGTGGCATCTGCAGCCCGAACGGATCAATTGTCAAAGAGGTGAGTGTAGCGATGGTCGCCGCGGTGGCTGTGTGGAATGTGATTTTTGATGGGGGCGCCGCCGCGCGTTTGCCGGCCGCTTTGACCGAATTGGATGTGAAGTCTGTCTGACAGTTGTCTGGCGGGCCAATAATGGATAGGGTTCCAAATTTGCAAGGGGGGTCGTTTTATTGCCTCGCTAATGTGGGATCGGGTAGAGGACACAATTGAGGGGAGGCTTTGTGATGCCGCTGCAAGTGGGTGTTGAAAAGGTGAACACTTCTACGGCTACGGAGTCTGGAGGAACGCAGGTGAAGATCAACTTTAAGGAAAATCAGTGGGTATCGGGCTGAATTAGAGGGATCTTGGATCATCTTCAAACGTCTTGGAAAATGCGTTTATTTATTGGACGTCGTGAGTAAATTGGTCGTCACCTGCACTGAGCGTCTAGATTAAATCGGCGCTATAACGACTTTCGTGCTTCTCAAAACCACCTCGCTGTACAAGAGAAATGGTTCTCAAACTTCGTCATCATTGGGGAATGCTGGATGCTCTCCTGAAAGACCTGTGGCACGTCCTCATTGCGGAATTCTGCATCCATTCCTGTGACTCGAACACCACGCGTCTGTTTCTGGGCCTTAGTCCACCTCGAATAGTACCGACTTCCTGTTTCCTTTTGAATGTTGGACGAAATCGACAAAAAGGATAAGAAGCTCTCAGTCCTAGTATAGTTGTTAAATGTGTCGAGAGAATTTTAGTTCATTGACTGTGGGAGGAAAAGTGTGTGTCCATTTTCTAGGCTGGAATAGAAACAAGGCGAGGAATCAAAATCAGCCATCTATTTCAGAATTCCATCCTTTCTGCCTTTCGATCCCTTTTGACTACTCCTTGGGAGTACTACGTGTGCATAGCTCCTTATGTACTAGGAAGTGAGTGTGCATGACTAGCAGTCAGAAAGAAAGCCGTCTCCGTTTGGGGGGCAGCCTTTTAAGCCGTCCAATTTTTTGTGAATCGGTTCAATATATGAATGGCTTATTCCGAAGAGGCTGCCTTGATGGGCTAAATGAGGGACTTGAGGTAAGTCAACAGAAGTGTCACCGCTGTGGCTAATTGATGAAGGCTCGCCGTGAGATGATCGAGTCGCCAACAATTTTTCTTTCTCCATTTCGAGGGTTGAGTCGCTTGTTTGGTATTTGGCGCCGTATTAAGTCCCCTTCCACATTTCGAAAGAAACAAAGCCCCAGACGCCGCAGCCATGCCATAAATCGTACCAAACTGTCAATCTTTGTGGAGGCTTTGATGTTTGAATTAAATTGAAGACGATGGGGTGGGGGAAGATTGCAATCACCTTGTACTGTGGCCACGATGGATCTACTGTGTCCCCTTTACTGATCTAGGGCGTTATAGCTACCTGATAAACTCTCAGGATGGTGATCCTGCTCGTTATTTAATGAGTAGGTGTTTTTTAGTTTCCTTTAATTTTCCAGAGTGTATACCGTTTTCTACGCTTCTGTCCCCCCTTCTGGGCAGTTGACAGTTGCATGAACAGTGGCAAGTAAGTGCACCTCACAATATCCTTACTTCTTGTACATTTTTAGAGCCCCCTTGGCTCTCTTAGGAGCGACCCTTATGCTTTTTTGGAGGGTGTAAGTTCCTCGTGGCAGCACCAGAATTGAAATCCCCATTTATTTGGCCAGTTGCTTAAGTGTTGTGGTATGTCGACATTTCTAAATCCATGAAGAGCGAAATGCCCAATAGAAGAATCGCTGGGCCCATGCTTTCCCACATGGCCTTCATGTCCTGGCAATGATATCAGTTTTAACCTGTTTTTTTTTTTCTTGTTGTTTAGGGCTTTAAGCACTTCCTGACTCTTTGAGAACTACGATATTTTTGAGATCAGTAGAACCCTATTGTTGATTCAACGTAGTGCTTCATTTAAGAGAGGGAAGAGTTCATCTTGGATGATTTTGGACTCTCTGGGAGAGGCATTGATTCTTGTGGATTGTGTTCGGTCC
Source organism: Eristalis intricaria (assembly GCA_964034865.1). Lineage (NCBI taxonomy): Eukaryota > Metazoa > Arthropoda > Insecta > Diptera > Syrphidae > Eristalis > Eristalis intricaria. The sequence goes on from OZ035875.1 coordinate 50,399,750, forward strand.
ATTAATGGTCCATTAATTTTGCACATAAGCAAAAATGTACATGTTTAGATATTTTTTTTTTTTAAATCCGTTCTACACTTCCAAGGCCAAATTAGCGAATTCACGGCAATGAGTGGTGTGAGTAAAAACTGAGAAAAGACTCCGAGGAAGAACACATGGGTCGAATATGTTCGTTAAAGGAAATACTCAAGTTGGTGTGATAAAAAAATTGCCTCAAAGTAGGTATCCTCCCTTCAGTTGACGTTTGAAAAATAGAGTTCTTGGCGTTTAATCGTGAGCGCAAAGTCGAGTAAAGGTGGGTGCAAAGTATAAGTTTTTAAACATACAAACGCGAAAAACATAGAATATAACTCATGTCCTTTCGGGGACACAGGGGATAGTTTCAAGAACGTGTGTAGATTCGAGTTTGATAACGTGGAATGGTTAAGTACTTATTTCCTTTCCGATATTCCTGAAGAAACCGGTGGGGGTGCCATACCTTTTATTGTTTTTGGTCTTTTAATGTAATGGGAAGATTGTCCGGGCCTTCATGTTATCTATTGTTTTCTTTATCTGGGAGATGTTCAAATTGAACCCATGGATTTTTTTCATTTCTTCTTCCATAGCTTTCAACGCAGATTTTTAGTTTTCATATCTGGAGTTTGGCCTTTTTCCAGCAAGCACTTGATTATGAAATCGTCATCGTCCATTCCAGATATCCTTTTTTTAGGATTAAGGTTTAATCCGTCCGGTTAATCCGCCTCTTTCGACGCAGTATTTTCCATTTATTTACACTTTTTTCTCTCTAGCTGTCACCTCCTATAGGTTAGGTTAGGTAGGCGGGCTGCTAGTGCATTCACCAGCACACTTAGACCATATTGGTCCATTGTGATACCCACCGTCAGACTACTACCACTGATTGACCACTCCAGTGCCGTTAATTTGATCCCAACGGCAAATGGTGACTGTACCAGATTTGAAGACCACATAAAAGCGTATTAACTTTTCTTTCACTGGGATTCGAACCGGGCACTCTACCAACTTCACCATCCAGTCGTTTTGTCACCTCCTATGCACACTCAACTTCCACAAGCGATATCTGAGCATATTCCATCTTTATTCACACCAAAACGGAGCTGTCAAAATATCTGAGCCGAGAGGATTCGTAAAACTTAACGAAATAACTTTTTATTCACACCAGATGGAGCTTTTACTCCAAAATCCTAAGGAAATGCTCACAATCAGTTTTTATTCCCACCACCCAATATATCTGGTCATCCGGCTTTAATTGCAACGTTAACACAACCTCACAATTCCAGTCGAGTTGACTGTCTCGCGATTCAGCTGGTCTTCAACGATACTGGTCGCTACGGTGGCCCTATTTTTTCTTCATTTCGTACCCGACTCTGATTAGTGACTTTCGATCCAAAAGAGTGAGCTGACGCTCAAACTTGTCCAATGTGCGACGAATTGTCCGCTACTGACGGAACTCACGACAAAATGCACCTTTCATGTTTACATCCAATTCAGGGAATTGCCCGCACAATGAAGCCATGATACTGACTTCACGACAAAATGGTGACATCTAATCCAGAATTATAATTTTGAACAGTTCCTGCATGTTCGGCAGTGTTGAACGATGCTTAATATAATGTAATTATCATACGGAAGATCTTTGAGTTTCATCAAAAGTACTTCTTGTCCGAGCTGGAACGGCACGAGTGCAATCTACTGAAGGTGGATCCCGCATTCCTTGAGAACAAATCCGAGTTCTATCCGTATGCTTTGTATGATAAATGTGAGACGCTCATGAGTGAGTAAGCCGATATGATATTGAGCTAGATGGCTTGGTAACTCTGACAGCTGTTCGGGCAAAACAATTGCCTTCACTGTTGGCTGGCCAGCCTTTAAAACCCTCTTTTGCTTATGACTTACCAAACTGCCCTCCTATAATCTTTGACAAATCAGATTAAGGCATCGCAAAGGGTCGCTGAAACATGATCATGTCTGGTTCACAGTATTCTATAGAGTCTATAGAGTCAAACTGGAGATTTGGGATCTTTTTGAAATCACATACATTCAGCGCTTTCCTTGACTCTGCCTCCTTCAGATACCACGTCCGCCGTTCTTTTCTCTGTGGGTATCAGAAGATTACTCACTTTTGCCTTTAGCCTATTCAGGGATAGTATCAGCCTACTACCTAGTATCAGCCTACTACCTAGTATCAGCCTACTACCTAGTATCAGCCTACTACCTAGTATCAGCATACTACCTAGTATCAGCCTACTACCTAGTATCAGCATACTACCTAGTATCAGCCTACTACCTAGTATCCGCCTACTACCTAGTATCAGCCTACTACCTAGTATCAGCTTACTACCTAGTATCAGCCTACTACCTAGTATCAGCCTACTACCTAGTATCAGCCTACTACCTAGTATCAGCTTACTACCTAGTATCAGCCTACTACCTAGTATCAACCTACTACCTAGTATCAGCCTACTACCTAGTATCAGCCTACTACCTAGTATCAGCATACTACCTAGTATCAGCTTACCACCTAGTATCAGCCTACTACCTAGTATCAGCCTACTACCTAGTATCAGCTTACTACCTAGTATCAGCCTACTACCTAGTATCAGCTTACTACCTAGTATCAGCCTACTACCTAGTATCAGCTTACTACCTAGTATCAGCCTACTACCTAGTATCAGCCTACTACCTAGTATCAGCTTACTACCTAGTATCAGCCTACTACCTAGTATCAACCTACTACCTAGTATCAGCATACTACCTAGTATCAGCTTACCACCTAGTATCAGCCTACTACCTAGTATCAGCTTACTACCTAGTATCAGCTTACTACCTAGTATCAGCCTACTACCTAGTATCAGCTTACTACCTAGTATCAGCCTACTACCTAGTATCAGCCAACTACCTAGTATCAGCCTACTACCTAGTATCAGCCTACTACCTAGTATCAGCCTACTACCTAGTATCAGCCTACTACCTAGTATCAGCCAACTACCTAGTATCAGCCTACTACCTAGTATCAGCCTACTACCTAGTATCAGCCTACTACCTAGTATCAGCCTACTACCTAGTATCAGCCTACTACCTAGTATCAGCCTACTACCTAGTATCAGCATACTACCTAGTATCAGCCTACTACCTAGTATCAGCCTACTACCTAGTATCAGCCTACTACCTAGTATCAGCTTACTACCTAGTATCAGCCTACTACCTAGTATCAGCTTACTACCTAGTATCAGCCTACTACCTAGTATCAGCTTACTACCTAGTATCAGCCTACTACCTAGTATCAGCCTACTACCTAGTATCAGCCTACTACCTATTATCAGCCAACTACCTAGTATCAGCCTACTACCTAGTATCAGCCTACTACCTAGTATCAGCCTACTACCTAGTATCAGCTTACTACCTAGTATCAGCCTACTACCTAGTATCAGCCTACTACCTAGTATTAGCCTACTACCTAGTATCAGCCTACTACCTGCTATCAGCCTACTACAAAGCGTCGTACCTTATATCGCCCATGTCTTCCATCAGCGCTTCTACGTCCTCATCTTCACCTTGGATGTGATGTTCAACAGAAAGTAAGATAAGCGAAGATCCGAAGTAATTAATCTACTGTCGTTACTTATCACATTTTGGGCTGAACGCCAACTCCCATATCGGTTTCTCCTCATTTGGGACGTATCACACCAACAACAAACATGTCTCACATATCCTGCTTGGCGTCCCCAGGTGGCGGATAGAGGGCCCCTGTGTGCGGATGGGGTATTAATCTATACATACACAGGGTTGGTGGAAATATCAAATACCACCCGCGGACCAAAAAACTGGCAAGAGCAGAATTACTCTAAAAACAGGGTTGGTGGAAATATCAAATACCACCCGCGGACCAAAAAACTGGCAAGAGCAGAATTACTCTAAAAACAAGTTCAAATGATGGATAGTGAGACGAAGAAAAATAATGCAGGGAGTCGGATCTCCAGTACCGGCGGGGAAGGGTGCGAATAAAGGCTCAAAGTCGTCGAGATACAATGACTGCAATAATAAAGAAGCGTCTTTAACAACTCCTATGACGGTGGCAACCTTGGCCTCCATAGGTAGTAATACTTCAAGGAATCGCCCTCGAGACAGACGTCGCGACCCTTTTCAGAGAAGTATGAGGGTCGCGCGTTCACCACCGAAAACGTCTCTCCCGAAGGAACACGTAATGGTAAAGCCGCGAATCAGTCCCGATGCCCAATGGTACCGCAAACCACTGAGACTCCGCCTCAAACGGGAAATAAAATGCAAAAATCGATAAGCTGGTTGCTTTTTATAAAGGTAAGCACAACGTACACAGCGAAATCAAATAAATCGGAAGCTTAATTAAGTCCGCTTTTCGAGAAGCCAAAGTCGAGGCATCAAATCTGCGTTGCAAGGTTTCTCAACTCGAACGGGAAGTGCTACTTATTACTCAGCGTCTTGAGGAACGACGAGTACCAGTGGCATCATTGCCAGAAAGTAACTTAGCGCATAGAGCTGAGAAATCGCTGAGCCGAAAAATGCAACGGGACCGTCCTGCAAAGAGGCTAAGGGAAGGGGAAAATGCTGCGGAACAGCGTGTTAAGACTCCTTCTCGAAACTGATTTTTTACTAAAAGAAGGCGCGACAACATTTCACAGTAAAACTTCTCTTTAAGGACACCCCTCTATAAAGGACACTTCTTTTTAAAGATAATTGGTCATGGTCTCGGCATGAAGCTATTTGTGTATTTCAACCCCTTCAGATCAGACACCCCTACACAACGGACAATCGTGATCGACGGGCCGGTTACGGCTGTCCGCTGTAGAGAAGTTTCACTGTACCTTGTGTTCTGCGAAACATGTCCCTTGCGTCTTATTGGGTTGTCGATGGTCACCACGAATACCAATACCCGATTTGGTGGTCTCCGAAACAAACCTCTTTGCGTCCTCAAACAAAAATCTAGGGAAGAGGGAATCGCCTCAAATGAAGAGGCCAATTTAATTGAAACGTCGTCGCTCGTTTTCCGTCACTCAACCGAACTAGCACAGGACCACCCGGATCAAGTATTAATTTGCAAATTCATTAACTGCGACAAACTTTCCTCATTACCGTATCCTTTTCGTGGCCCGACCCCCCAGCGTGCCCCATTCGACAGTAATTACGAATGATTGATGATGACAAGCATCCGCCGCAGCGTTAAATTTCATTTTCATTTCACATCTCCACATTGCTTCTCTAATTCACTTCGCATTTGTCTCCTCTTCCTCCTCGGCATACGCAGGACATTCATCCCGATGATGCATCGCTGGACGGACGAATGTCAATCTCGTCGCCCACCCATAACTCCGACGACATGATGAAGCTAAATGGATCGGTGTCATCACGTGGCAGCTCCCCGGCGCTTGAGGCTGACGATCAACCACGGGCTTGCATCGTCCGCACCCTAAGCATTGTAAGTACGAAGTATTTGAAGACAATCCATTCAACTTTTGCAATTAAACATGTATACGCAGATATTTTTTGACTAACAAAAAATGCACATATTTCATTAAAGGAAGCCACAAGCCCACCCACGGCCACAGCAGCAGCGGCAGCAGCCCTCGGGATAATGACCACAAGTCTGGCTATAAGCCTAACGAATGGCACAGCAACCGTATCCCCTCAGTAGATGCCAGCGGCGCGGCGCTCTCCGAGTACTGAGTAGTATCAAATCCGGGGAATCTCCCCGCAAACACTCAAACACACACACACTCGCCGATACACATCCATACCCTCAGCCACACAGATACGTAATAAAGATTATTTAACACGTAAAATGAAAAACAAAAAAAAAATTTAAATCAATTCGCCAACGGAGCGCGGCAAATACAAAACCAAATAAAAAACTGCAAAAAAAAAGATACAAAAATATTTATTAAATAAATGAATGTTGTTCCCAATTATCACTGAAATGTTATCCTGCTGTAGGTTTGTGTTTGTGTTTTATACGTTTCCCATATCCCTGAGTCCGGGATCCTGAGTCCTCGCCTCGCCTGGATCGCGATTCGCGGGAATCCTTTACGCTCATAATTTATTTATTTTTTTTTTTCAATTTTTTCTCGTCTCTCGTTTTTTTGTGCGCATCCCTTTCGAGCTTGTAATGAGCCCAGTTTGGACGCTTTAACCATTTATTTTGTTTGTTTTAATTGCTCGTCGGATTGGATATCGATGGGGACGACGATGAACTGCACTCGTAGGTGGGATTAAAATCGGATTTTTTTTTTTCGTTCTGTTTTTGTGAATTTTCGCATTTAATTGTACGCGTCCTTTGAGGTCGACTGGGAACATCAATCAGAATGTACGCTCGTTCTATTTGAAGTAAGCGAGTGCGGAGGTCGGGCGAAAGGTAGAACTGTGTTTATCTGTGTCGGTTTGTCAGCTCGGCTCGGCTGGGGATCACAGCAGGGGATTACCTGCGAATGAGGTGATTACATCCAGCCAAAGGTCACCCGTGGTGGTCTTGTTAAAGACACGTTAATTAAAATAAATTATTTCCCCACGTTTTTTTTTTTTTCTTGTCATTTTTGGATTGCTTTTCAGTGCCGATTGCGGGATTAATGTTTCGTGTTTTAATGATCAATCGTTTGGCAACGGACTTTTTATGCTCCAAACTGCTGCCGCGTGGGATCTGTTGCTGATAAACCGGACGCACGGTATCGACTTTCACTTGTCCGCCTGATGGGCCATCAATTCGTTATTTTCTGTTTCTGTGGAGATTGATCCCTAATCGGTGGTCACATTTGTCAACTTCTCCTTTCGCCATTGTCCACTGAGTACATCGCGATATGAGTGGGTTTTTTTTCTTGTGGAAACTGGGACAAAAGGGCGAGTGCTTGCTTCAATGTATTTTTTTAATTCAACATTTTTTTGCTAGCGAACGACTTCTGTTTGGACTTTGAGATGGGATCTACAATCGGCTTTTGCTCAGCTTTCGCCTCGGATGCTTATATTCATGATTCATCGCCTAAAAGTATGCTTTCAGGCGTCGTCATTGTGGTCTTTCGAAGATCGCTTTTTGGGGCGTTGTTGCGGCAGTCTTCTTTTGGCAAAAAGAAAAAAGTGAATGTAGGGGATACTGGGGCACATTTGACACTTAATTTTTAAATTTCCGTATTTCCTGAAGTTTTTGATACCAGAATTCTTGTGCTTTTTTTAATGTAACGCATTGACTATTTTACCTTTTACTTTTATAACAACTTCATCATTTCTTAAAAATGGTCATTTTGTCAAAAGTGACCCGTACCAGGCACCTTTGATTTTACAAGGGGAATGGTGATTGCCGTTTAACCTTGTAATCGTAAAAAATAAAACGTATCAACGGGTCCACTTTGATACTTTGATACTTTTTTAACGCTTTTAGGAATATAAAGAAACACAAACTAATAATCCATCTTCTTTAAAAGAAAAAAAAACCGGAGCACATTTGACACTTAATTTTTAAATGTCTGTATTTGCTAAAATAATAATAATAATTATTATTATTTTTTGTTTGCTTGGGTTGGTGAAAATCTTCAACAAGACACCATGTCACCCGTGTCCACACAGTAGTGTCAGATTTTTACTGACTAACACACCCTCCCCTTTTGGTTTTTCTGTACTAAAACTAAGTTTCCTTATCTAGTAGTTAACATTTAAAGATTTTTTCGCGTGTTGCATTTAATAATCACCTGCCACAACCATCGTTAGGATGGTTTATTACTATTGCGCCAAATCGAGCGGTCTCGTCCTTTGGAGTCGGCGTACTAATCGCTTCTTGTCCATTGTTTAGAGGATGGCATTGTTACAATGATCATGAAGTCTGATACTTAGCTTTCGAGCGGAGTTTGTTATATCTTCGGCGACGGTAGTTATCCCTAGGTCCCTTTGTATATCACAATTCCTGAGATACCAGGGAGCTTACATTATCCCGTATAATTTTATTTTAAAAGGACTGATTAAATCCTCTGTTATTTGCTTTGCTAAAAACCCATAGTTGTATGCCGTAAGTCCAGTGGGTTAGTTAAACACCTACGCAAAGGGTGCCTGGTTCGATACCCGAACTTACCACCTTCATAATTGACGGCTCCACCTCTTTCGAGTCACTGACAATGCTCAAAGAGTATTCCTGTCTAGAAAAAGCTTCTCAAATTCGCCGTTCGGAGTCGGCATTAAATTGCAGATCCCTTCCACTCGTGAAAGAACAATAGCACGCGCAACTCGATTGGTTGCTATAGTCTCCAGGCTCTGACCCTCTCACAGGATGCTTTTCAACACCATTCGTTGAGTCACCAATCTAATTTGGCAAAGTCTACACCCCTGTGGCCCGCCATAACCCTTGCGTTCATACAAAACTGTTCTAAATCTTCCAAGAGTGCGATTGGAATCTGTGGGAATTTATTCATTCTGACTTGTAATTCTTCTTCACGTGGCACAATAGCCTGGGATAGATTCGGCCTTCTATGAGCAATCCCTCGGGATATCACGCTTTTTTGCTGAGTTTTGCAGACCAAGTGGGTTGAGTTTAAAGCATGGACATCCTTTCTTGAGTTGTCCTATTGACTCATTAATTTATTGTTTATTTGACTTCGAGACTTTGTAATAGAAGAGCACAGCAGAACAACGCAAGGATCAGTGGCTCACAAAACTAAAGGCGGGGCTTTCGAAGGTGGATAAAACTTCTTAAATCTGGGCTCAGATTTATGACATACATATTCATTTATGCCAAGCATTGGCACAATGGACCTCACACGTTGGTCTGAGTGAGCCCTCAGGGCACCCAATCACCTTCTTCTTCTTCTGGTGGCGCTACAGTCCGGGGTGGACCTTGGCCTCAACCAGTAAGCCTCTCCACCCGGCACGATCTTTAGCCAGCTGTCACCCGCTGCGCACACCAAGTCGATTGAGGTCCTTCTCCACCTGGGTGGGACATCGGTTCCGTGAGCGTCCTCTCTTTCGTTGTCCCACTGGTTCGGAGTCAAAGACCCTTCACCTACCTAAAAGGGTCACCGTGGCGTAGTGGGTTAGTGCGTCGACTCCTAATCAGAGGCCCGTATTTATCGTGTGTAACTATGAACGGTATGAGCTTCTGCAGGGACGTGTTTATCGTGTGCAGATGTAAAATTTACGCGTCGTCCGTGAAATGGCCACATTTTAGTCAAAAGGGGGAGTACACATAAATATGGGCCACAAGGAGTTCATCCTCCGACATCACTACTAATTTATTCGGCCAGCGGGCCAGCGGCCATGTAGACCATGTAGGACCTGTGCCTGAGCAGTAGTTGCCTTCCATCGCTGTCTATCCTGGCCACCCTGCTTTCATCAAGACCAAGATGGTCTTGCGTCCACGACAGACAGACAGGACCTAATAGCAGAGGTCGAGTGTTCTTCTTCTTCGCCTTGAACCAGGAGGCTTGGATCTCACCACGCCAGTCCTTAAATGAGCTCGAGTCACACGTTTAGTCAAGATCAATTGGTTACCACTTAGGACATGACTTACCTCCAGATGACGCATGTCCACCTTGGATGGACTCGACGTCGAACACCAAAAGTCGTCTAAAATGCAGTCGAATACCAGTGGGAGCCTTAAATTTCTTTTCGGATGTGTGGATGGTTAGTTTTGACGTAACACAAGAGGCACCCACTGACCCAGCCACTCTAATCTATTTTGACATTATATTGAGTTAGGTTAGGTTGAGGTGGCTGACTGCCGCGCATCCGGACAGCAGACGCACTTAGGCCAAGCGAAGGCTCATTGTGTTACCACGCGGATCTTAAGCTACCTATTCCGCAAACCAATTAGTGCTTTTGATAAAGCGAAGAAGAGGGCTGATTCTGATATCTATCCGCGGTTTGCTGGAGCAAGCGTTTCAAGCTTTAACAGATGTTTTATAGAAGCGATAGGCATGGAGGGTAGGTATCCACTCGGCAAGAGCACGGAGTTTGTGCCTCCAATTCTCTGAAATGTCACAGTGTCCCGGCACCCACATAAGTTGGATATTAAAATACTTGGTCATCTCGTTAAGAGATAAGCGGCAATTATGGGAAGGAGTTAAAAGGACTGAATTCAGAGATTTGATCGCTGCCTGGCTATCGGAACAGATGAAGTTATCTGTGCGCGATATTACATCGTTTTTTAGCCAGGACAGGGCTTCCTTAATCGCTACAGTTTTTCTATTGTGTTAAGATTCAAGTCTTTGTTGTGCCCTAATGTTTAAGTGGGTCGCCTTGGCGTAGTGGGTTAGTGCGTCGATTCCTAATCAGAGGGTGCCATGTTCGATACCCGAATTTGCCATCTTTCACAATTCACGGCTCCACCTCTTTCGAGTCACTGAGAATGGTCAAAGACTATTCCTGTCTTGAAGAAGCTTCTTAACTTCGCCGTTCGAAGTCGGCATTAAAACTGCAGGTCCCTTCCACTCGTGAAAGAACAAACTAGCTCGCACAACACGATGTGCCCAGGTCCACCTCGGACTTTTGAACCACAAATATTATTATTATGAAAGTCTAAGCATGAAGATCGTGGGATCAGCCCTTTTTTTCTCGATTGGCGTCAAGGTTCCCCTAATTAACACCTAGCCTTAGGTTTATTTTCAATGAGATTCCCGGTTCCCAGCAAGTTATGAAGGCACTCTGAAACATCCCCTCACCAGTCGACCTCACTTGATGACCAGATCATCCCTTTTTGATCCTTCTTGTGAGCCTTCACATATCTCCTCGTGTTTCCAGTCCTTACTTCATTTATCCAGTACCCCCTCACCAGCATTATGTTCATGTTTAATTTATTCTTATGAAACCCTCATAAAATTAAGCGTTTTAAAAAATAAATGTGACTGTAAGGAAAAAAGAAAAAAATATAAATAAGAAACACTACCACACAGCTACTGTGCCATATATGTAATCATATAACAACGTATTCAATGTACATACATATCAGTTAATTAATGTAACAAGTTAATATCAATTACGTACTCTTAAGTATAATTTAAAATCAAAAAATGAAAAAAAAATACATTAAAACAAAAAAAAACAATTAAATTGTACTCCTTAGCAACACTAAAGAAATTATTTGCTTTCGGTTTGATCTAGCAACCGAAACACCAACAAAATGATAAATCATACGAGAGTATATAACGAGCTTTGTATATATCTGAAAAAAAATAAATGAATACATTTTTAACGTCAAGTAAACAATTTATAGTTAGTGGGCGGATTAACGAAGAAACATACACTCATCAAGTAATCATATCATTTTACTAAAAAAAACCTTGAATATACATATATATTAATCAATTAAATACAAAGAACATTGTTATATTTATATTTACTACGTTAGGCAACAACAAAACCAAAAACAAAAAAAAAATGTAAGTCAAGAAGTAATCTATTCTAGACGAAATTTGTTGTTTCAGTTCATCTGTGTTTGTATGTTTTTGTGTTTGTGTTTGTGTTCTGTCTGATGCTATAGGAAGCCTTAAATGTTTTATAAAATCGTTTAAATTTTAGTGAAAGAGAAAATGAAAAGAATATAAATTTTAGGAGAGTTATATTATTTTAATGTATGTAGTATAAAATTAACAAAAGTATATATATATGAGTCTATATAAATATATGAATTAACAGAAAAAGTTATTATAATTCAATGGAAAATTCAAAGCAAACAAAAAAAAAATATGTGGAAAATGTTATTGTAAGGTTGCTACTACTCTAAAATAAATGTCCTCCACTTATGTATGAAAAAACAAAAATCCTGTGTTTTTCTGATGCAGTCTAGTTCGGAATGGACCTGGGCTTCACTCAACATGCCTCTCCAGCCGTGCCGATCTCTCGCCAGCTGTCTCCAGTTTTGCACACCAAGCCGGCTGAGGTCCCCCCTCGACTTGTGTGCGCCACTTTGTACGTGGGCGTCTCTGTTGCGCTGCCCCTCAGGTTCAAAGTCGAAGATTCTTCGGGCTGGAGCTAAGTTGTCCATACGCTCTAGATGCCCTATCCATCATATGCGTTGGATCCGTAGACGCTTGGCTAGACTCATGTCGCTGTACAGCCCGTACAGTTCGTGGTTGAACCTTTTTCTTCATATGCCATCAACGCAAACAGGACCGACGATCGCACGCAGAACTTTTCTCTCGAAAAGAACGAGAACCTCTTTATCCGCCTTGGATATAGTCCATGCCTCTGCACCATAGAGCAGGACGGGGATGATCAAGGTCTTATGCAGAGTCAACTTAGTCTGCCGAGACAGGGCTCTATAACTGAATTGCCTCTTGAGCCCATAGAAACAAAGATCTGATCTCAGTACTGATGTTGTTTGTACTCTTAGACTAAGGAGCTGAGGTACAGGAAGTCCTTCACCACCTCAAAATTATAGGTGCCTATAGTTACGTTCTGGCCGAGTCGTCGATGTTGTGCGTCCCTTCTCGATGACAGCACATACTTCGTTTCTCCCCCGTTTACCGGCAGACGCTTCCGTTTCCTCATTGACGGCTCGCTGCGTTCTGCCAATCACGTCAATGTCATTCGCGTATGCCAGCAATTGTACGGACTTAAGAAGATGGTGCCTCTAGTATTGGTGTGTGAACCTTGCATGATCTGTTCCAGGATGACAGAGCGTCGTCTAAAACCTTTTTTGACATTGAAGGTTTCGGTGAGTTCGTTACCGACCTTGATGGCGCAGCGAGACTTCTCCATCGTCATCCTACACAACCTGCCGAGTTTGGCAAGAACGTCAAAACTAGACATGGCAGTGCATATCCAGTCACTAAGCATGCTGTCATTTGCGGCCTTGAAATCGACAAAAAGGTGAACTTCCCTGGCCTGAAACCGCTCTGTTACGGACCTACAAGGTTATTCACGAATGGCTTCAGGCGATCACACAACACGAGAGAGAAGATCTTGAAAACGCCCACGTCTATGGTGGCGCACGCAAGTGGAGAAAGACCTCAATCAACTTGACGTGCGAAGCTGGTAACAGCTAGCCATAGATCGCTCTAGTTGAATAGGCTTGTTTGTTGAGGCCCAGGCCCACCCTGGCCTCTAGTGCCAAATTAGGAAAGAAATAAGACAGCTACTTAACTGGCCTGGCCAGCACGGAGTTATGCGGAAAGAAGAAATCCAACTTCCAGTCGATGAAGTACTCCTGCCACCTGGCAATGATGACATCGGCGTAGCTACCAAATTTGTTAGGAACACCAAACCCACAGACTCACCATCGGGGCTCTTCACGGCAGGTGGCGATGTTCACCTTAGGAGCATACACCAGATCACCTGCAGAATTTGGGAAGAGGAACGGAACGACGAGGTGAATATCAGCTCTATCTGCTCTATCTTAAAGGGTCGATAGCAAGAAAAGGCTATCCTTTTAGATTCCTGCTAAACGTCGATCCTGTCCAGCGTGTCCAGCAAATTTTGCAAACTTAGGCAAAAATTACAGATCGCTACGCACCACGCTTCGAGTTTAAACGCAACACGCTGGCAAAACACGCGATGCGGCGTGCAGGTCGGCTCAAGGACTTCCGAGCCGTTTTGAATTCTTACTTCATTTATCAAGCCAGGCAATATGAGCAATATCTGCCTTCCATCGTTGACGATTCTGGGCGTGCTGCTTCCAGTCATCAAGACCAATCTGGCCTTTGTACCGGGGATTCAGTTCTCAGTCAGAAACAGGAGACTCTTATTCGAAGAACCTCTTAGCTGGATCGTTGGTGTCCATGCGCTCGATGTGGCCGAGCCAGTAGCGCTCGCGCTTATGTCTTCTCTTCAATTCACCTTCTTCACAGACGGGGCCATATATCCGACGTAGAATTTATCTTTCGAAGGCACCAAGAAGCAGCTCTGCCGTTTTGCTTAACGTCCAATTTCGGCTCCATACTCTAGGACTAGCAAAATGAGAGTTTTGTAGAACATGGTCTTGGTACTTCGAGTCAGGAGTTTTGAGTCTAGTTCATGCGATAAATTAACACTGGTTGCCTAGGGCGATTCTACATGTGATCTCTACTGTGATGTAATTCGTGGAGTTCACGTTTGCCCCGAGGTAGTTAACCTTCTGCAGCTGTCAATCGCGATCTTTTGTCCAAATTATTGTGTGACGGAACGTTTCTTGGTCGCCAGCCAGTTGAGACCGTTTCGATTTGCCAGTTCTTCAATCGCCCGAAAAGCTTCCACTTACGTTACGGACGCTCTGAAAAGTCGATGTCATCTGCGTACCCCAAGAGTTGAAATGACTTGTGGAAGATAATGCCTTCCGTGCTCAACTGCTCGCCGCACTATCTTCGCCGGGACCAAAACGAAGAAATAATATGACAGCGCATCCCCTTGGCGAAATCCGATGCAGATTTCAAATGCATTGGAAGCAATTAAGCCGAACGTTTGGGTCAGCATGGTGAAACACAACCGGATCAGGTTTCCTGAGATCCCGAATTCGGCCATCGCATCGAACAGCTCCTTGCGATGAATGCTGTAAAATCGACAAGAAGGTGGTGCGTATCGATTTGAAACTTGCCAGTCTTTTCCAGGAATTGCCTTAGTGTGGACACTTGGTTTATAGTCGATTTCCCGGGGCGGAAGCCGCACTGGTATGAGCCGATTAGTGCGGTGCAAAACGGCTTTCGACGTTCACACAAAACAATCACAATTCGTAGATGCAATTAATATGGGTGGCGGGACCGTCCTAGGGGCACCTAGGCGTAGCTTCTACAGCAACCACTGGCGTTGTAGGTGCTATTGTCCTCTCACGGCCAGAAGGGACCTACGGCTTGACGCCAACTCCGAAAGGCGAAATTTTAGAAGCTATTGCAGACACAAGCACTCTTTGAGCATTCTCAGTGACTCGAGTTGGAGGCGTGAATTATGAAAGTTGATAAATTCGCCAACCCCGGCGAAAAATATTATTCGACACTGTGGTGTCCAGAAATACATTGCTGGACACTGTGTCACGCGTTGTTTCGAAAACAGGCACGAAAATCGATAGGCTGCGTTGATTTTCCCTCTCCACAAAGGGTTACCCTTGAAAGTTCCTCTAAACGGCACCGACCACAGGGTCATTGTGTGATCTTGACATCGTTGATATCCTTGCCCTCAGTCGCCACCGTCACCGTCACCGCCACCATCACAACCATTGACTGGGATCGTTCCGCAGGATTTAGTTTTATTTTCCATTCACTCACAGCCGAGCACCGAGGACGAGATCCACACACACACATACACACAGTCGGCCATGCACCTCGTCTAAATCTCATTAAAATAAATGATCTGCATGTAATCCTGTTCTAAAGTTATCGCACAACCGAAAACGGATTAAAACTACAAACACACTCGGCACGAGGAGGCTTGTCGGGAGGTGTGCTGCTGCCCCGTATCGTCGTGGTCGTGGCCAACACGACCAGCGCCCAGCAAACAAGGGTCCCTCGTCGGTTTATTTTTGATGCAACAAGGATTCGAGTCGACAACATTTTGAGCAGTTAACTAGCAACAACTGTATTAAATCGACCGCCCCGGTGCCAGCCTCCTCCTGGCTCGTTCACGCTTTGTGTCCTGCTATCTGCCCCGTGCCCGGCCAATGTTTTCATTCCGTTCCTCTGTGTGTGTTCCTGTGACACCGAAAATTAAGTAGCTCCAGCAGAGTCGGTGATTTAAAATGAACATCGGAGGCAAAATGCAAACATTAGCCGTGACCACGGATCCATGGAGGTGACCAGAACGAGTACCAGTACGAGGACAAGAACAAGGACATGAGCGGTCACCATCGTTAGGGGGACATGTTAGCTAAAGTGTGCATCGGAGACATTATATCCAGCAACCCTTTGTTGTGTCTGGATGTATTCAGCGAACCGGAGAGGCCCGGCAACATGAGTCAAGGTTCCCTGAAAAAGCACAAAAGCACGAGTGTCCCGACACAGTTGTGCGAAAGTCCTTGACGAGCCCTCCGACCAGAGACTGAGCGATCGACTGAGACCGGCTGAGGCAGTCGGAATCAAAGCGCTTGCTAAATTGAATTATCCTTGGCGGAATTAATTGAAGAATCTGTTTAATGCACAAAACTTTATTAACATTCCATTCCGCACAATTACACGCCGCACATTGCGACCGGCTTGGCTGGCTCGGTTGGGTTGGCTGGGTTGGCTGGAGTATCCTTTTTATTTGGGAATGTAGGCATCCTTGAGCCACAGTGGAAATTGTTGAAATTTCTGTCCATTCGCCGCCCGTCCCAAGGAATGGGTCCCCACCGCTGCTGGTGATGATGGTGTGCCAGTGGCAGGACGATTATTTGCGCTTTCTTGTACAATACTATGGACATTTTTATTTCTTATTCAGAGAGAGAGAGAGAGAGAGAGACCGATGGATGCTGGCGCCCTGGGGGGTGGTTATTTAAATTAAGTAATAAAAGTGATGGATTTTTTGCGTCGTTGTTGTTGGCATGGGTGCGGCTGGCGCGGCGTGGCGGGAGTATTTTATGTTTACCCCACTTAGGTTAATGTAGTGGAAGTGCTGACTTATGCCCTCTGCTCTCGGAAAATGCTCGTGATTCGGACGAAGAGCAATTGTTTGATGCTGTAATTGAAAGGGAATGAGGAAGATACACTTAGTGTTTGTCTGGAGATGACTGGATACGTTGAAGGATCACAGTAAGTGTGTGGTCAGTGTGAGTACTCGCGCTCCAATTCGCCTGCGTTGGGTGCTCTTTAGGGAGGCCCTTCTGATGCTTCCAAATGGGCTTTCGAATGTGATGGGAGAGTGGATGGCCAGGTGGCTTTTTTGACTCGTTCTTGGACTCGAAACTGTGGTCAAGAATGTCACGGAAGTATGCAAGTTATAGACAACGCTGTGCCCTGGTCAAGAGCTATTTCAATCGTCATTTGCCATATTTCTGCGATATAAAGTCGGATACGGAATGAAGGTAGTTAGGTAGGTGCTTGTGAATTCACGAGCACACCTAGACCATATTGGTCCATTATGATACCCACGGTCAAACTACTATCACTGATTGATGGACGGAGTGAAAGATCAAGGCAGACTGAATCAAAAGTCACACGAGCTCAAGGGAACTGCCATAAAAAAGAAGCGTTTTGGACACACAGCTCATCTCATCTTCAGTGACCCAGAATTGCTTGTGTTGAATAACAGGTGTCATGCCCACCTGCCTTAAAACAGATCTAGAAGCTATAGTCAGGCTGGATCCCTTACTAATCTTCGTTAGGAAGATAGCTGCCATATATGCCATCAAACAGCTGTAGTATAACCCGGTGACTGGGCGGGTCACCTCACAATACTCAACAGAAGCCCTAAGAGAGACATGTTCCTTACAATGCCCGGATGTTATGATCAGGCCGCATTGTGTCCGCAGGCTTCTTGAGGTTGAAATATTGAACCGTGAGTTCCCACGGACAAGTGTTGTGTTACCCATACAAGACGCACTTAAACGCTTCAAGCAAAAATATTTGTCCCACTTCATTTTTTTTTCATACTCAGCGATACTTTGTGCCTTTGAGTAGACGAAGTATCAGCAAAAGCCAAACGAATCGTCCAAAAAGGAAATCCTTTGTTCTGACGGAGGGATATAATATTTAGTCGCGATTATCGCAACGAAACTAGGGTAGTTGCACGTATAGAGGTTTTGTCTACTTGAAATGTTGCGATTTATTAGCTGCGAGAATTTAATAACGCTACAGTCCGAGGCGGACCTGGGCCTAGCTTCTCAGCAACCACTCGTGTTGTGCGTGCTATTGTTCCAAGACGAGTGGAAGGGAGCTACAGTTCTATGCCGACTCCGAACGGCGAAGTTGGGAAGCTTTTTTCTAGAAAGGAATACTCTTTGAGCATTGTCAGTGACTCGAAAGAGGTGGAGCCGTGAATTATGAAGGTGGTAAGTTCGGGTATCGAACCAGGCACCCTTTGCATAGGAGTCGACGCACTTACCCACTACGCCACGGCGAACTACGCTGCGAGAATTTAGCTGTTGCGAAAATCGACGAATTCCATGAATCGAGAGTTGCGTTAATCGAGAGTGTACTGTATATGAAGAATAAGAAAATAAAATTCAAACAGTCAAACAGTGATCACTGACATCGAAGACTTGGTTTCGAGAAAAACATGTTTAAAGTCTTGAGTTGCATGCTAAATTGCAAGCACAGACGACTCCACTGAAAGTTGTTTATCTTATACACCGTCTGCACGGGATATATTTCTTCCCAACATCACTATCACAATCTGAACAGCCATCCTCGCTTTTTCCCTTCGTGGGCAAGATATGCCATGTCGCTTCATCACTTCAAGGTTGATTCCGAAAGAGTCAACATCAAGCAGCAGGCAATCAACCACCAATCAGCGAAGTCGATCTCACTAAAATGAGTGCCAAAAAATTACACGAAGAAGTGGAGCTGGGTATCGAACCTGGGACCGACGGCGTCGACGCACTTACCCACTACGCCACGGCGACCCCGAAATCGCGACGACCCATCCAGAAAATCTTGTACGTATTCGAAAACTTCAAGTCTCATGTCAAACTTTTGAACAGAGCTCTCAACGATGCTTGTGTGGACATGGATATATGTGCCTCCAATAAATTTTTTACCTCATGTCCTTAATCAGAGCATGGTTCATGTCCAGTGGAGACTACGTGAACGTAACAGTCCGATCTGCCCAATTTTTTCAGAGAATACTTTTGAAATACCCTTCTATTTCAACGAGTTGGTGATTTGATTCACTTTATGTGAATGCCAGCACACTGCGGCATACAGGGGAAGTGGTGTAATTATAACTCTCTAACTTAGAGCAAATCCACCCTCTCTCTCTACAGCCCATCGTCCTTCAAAGGCAATGAATACAATTCGATGATTCTTCTTCTTCTTCAGGTGGCGCTACAGTCCGGGGTGGCCCTGGGCCTCAACCAGTAAGCCTCTCCAGCCGGCACGATCTTTAGCCAGCTGTCTCCAACTGCGCACACCAAGTTGGTTGAGGTCCTTCTCCACCTGGGTGCGCCATCGATTCCGTGGTCGTCCTCCATTGGGTTGTCCCAGAGGTTCGGAGTCGAAGACTTTTCGGGCTGGAGGAGTGTTGTCCATGCGCTCTACATGGCCAAGCCATCTTAGGCGTTGAATCCGTAGACGCCTGACTAGGCTCTCCAATAACCACCAACGCAGACAGGACCAAAGATTGAACGCAGAACTTTTCTCTCGAAAAGACCATGTGCTTCTTCATCCGCTTTTGAGATTGTCCATGCCTCCGCACCATAGAGCAGGACAGGGATAATCTAGGTGTTATATAATGTTAACTTGGTCCTTCGAGAGAGGACTCTACTACTCAATTGCCTCTTGAGCCCAAAGAAACAGCGATTAGCAAGAGTTACTCTGCGTTTGATCTCGGTACTGTTGTTGTTCGTACTGTTCACTTGCCTGCCGAGGTAGACGAAGTCCTTCACTACCTCGAAGTTATAGCTGCCTATGGTGACGTTTTGGCCAAGTCGTCGATGTTGTGCGTCCTTTCTTCGTTTTACCCTCGTTCACCGCTAAACCCATTTTGGCCGCTGCCGCCTCAATGTCAGCAAACGCCTCATTGACGGCTCGCTGTGTTTTGCCAATCACGTCAATGTCATCAGCGTATGCTAGCAGTTGTACGGACTCCTGGAAGATCGTGCCTCTAGTGTTGGCGAGTGAGTCTTGCACGATCTTTTACAGGATGGTGTTAAAGAAATCACATGACAGCGCGTCGCCTTGTCTAAATCCTTTTTGACATTGAAGGTTTCGGTGAGTTCGTTACCGACCTTGATGGAGCAGCGAGAGTTCTCCATCGTTATCCTGCACAACTTGACGAGCTTGACAGGAATGTCGAAACATAGCTCGTCCCTATGCACGCTGTCATATGCGGCCTTGAAATCGACGAATAGGTGGTGGGTGTCGATCTGCATTTCTTGGGTTTTTTTATAGGATCCGCCGTAGTGTGAAGATTTGGTCGATGGTGGACTTCCCCGCCCTGAAACCGCACTGATAAGGACCTATCAGGTTGATGACGAATGGTTTCAGGCGCTCACACAAAACGGCAGAGAGGATCTTATAGGCGATGTTAAGGAGACTTATCCCTCTATAGTTGGTGCAGTCAAAGGGGTCTCCTTTCTTGTGGATCGGGCAAACGATACTGAGGTTCAACTCGTCGGGCATGCTTTCCTCCGACCATATCTTACAGTTGAGTTGGTGCATGTAACTTACCAGCTCATCTCCAGCTGCCTTAAACAGTTCCGCAGACAGTCCGTCTGCACCAGCAGCTTTATTCAACTTTAGTCTCGATATCGCTATCTTGACTTCGTCTAGGTCGGGGGGATGGAATTCTCGTCGTTCATCGTCAATTGTGTGGAGTGGAATATTCTGCCTGACAGAGGTATTGGGGTCTTCCTCGCCTCGCCAGATTCTCAATATCAACTGCGAATCTACTACGAGTTGTCCCTCTGCGTCACGACAGGCTTCTGCCCGAATTCTGTACCCATTGTATAGTTGGCTTACCCTTTGGTAGAACTTTCGGGCGTCATTTCTGCCGTAACACCTCTCCATGTCCTCGATCGCGCGCTTCTCATGCTCTTTCTTTTTGTTTTTGAGAAGTCGGGGCTCTTCCCTTCTTTTAAGTTCGTAGAGCTCACGAACCGCTCTCGTCCTTCTGTCCAGCGTCGCCTTGTATGCTGCTTGCTTCGCTGAATGTGCCTGCCTGCACTCGTTGTCAAACCAGGGGGTTTTTTTGGGTGGCGTTTTAAAACCCAGCACATCAGATGCAGCTGCTCTGTCGGCGTTTTGACAACGGTTCCATTGTTGGTCGATTGTTTCGCCTGACAGGGTTGGACTCTCTGAGAGCTTCAGGGAGACTCGATCGGCAAAGTTGACAGCGGTCAATTGCGATTGTAGCTTTCCGACGTCACATTGTTTTGGTCTTGCTCTACTCCGTTGTCCTATCGATATCCGTGTTCATTCCTTGGGTACAACAAGGAAATGATCCGAGTCGATGTTGGCTCCTCGGAATGTTCGGACATCGAGAATGCTGGAGGAGTGTCTGACGTCGATCGCAATGTGATCAATCTGGTTGACGGTTGATTCATCAGAAGACCGCCAGGTTCCTTTGTGGATATTGGGGTGAGGGAACCGCGTGCTGGCTACAAAGAGGTTTCGCCCCGTTACGAAGTCCAAAAGCCTGAGTCCGTTCTCGGACGTGTTGTCGTGCAGGCTGTGCTTCCCGATGACTCTAGCAAAGACGTCTTCCTTGCCCAGCTTTGCGTTGAAATCTCCTAGAACGATCTTGGTGTCGTAGCTGGGGTATTGATCGTATGTTCTTTCTAGGAGATCGTAAAAGTCGTCTTTGCCGTCGTCATCTTTATCCTCCGCTGGGGCGTGGGCGCATATCAGGCTGATGTTGCGGAATGTAGCCTTGATGCGGATTGTTATGAGGCGCTCGTTTATGTATTGAGAAAGGTTGAGACTTCTTGCCTAAGTCTGCCTCGAACAACATCCGAATAAGCGCTGCCTTAGCTCTTTGTAGCAATCGCCGATGTAAATATCGCAGTTTTTTTTCCACCGCACCTCCTGAATGGCGGCGATATCTGCCTTATAAGCTTCGAGGGCTTCCGCAAGTTCATCGGCTGCACGTGGTCTGTTCAGGGACCTCACATTCCACGTGCAGAACCGAAAATCGTAGTCCTTATTTCGTTGTCCATGGTCGTCAGCAGTAGGGTCATCCGTATCCGAGGCTTCTCGCCGTTTTGGAACTAGTAGTTTTTTACAGGGTGTGGAAGTTAACCCCGCGCGCAACCGCCGAACATGGAGGACCGGGTGCTGGTTTAAACCCCTGGACAAGGGGGCTGCTGCATACATTAGTTCACCTCTAAGCGGTTGCTTTAAATGCTATCCAGAGGGCGCCGCGAGGAGGCTGTATGTCAACTTGACCTGTGCAACAGGGATCGTTGCTGGCATCTCGCCAAGTTGAGAGCAGTCACCAACTTTGCCCTGGATGCACAGGCCCATGCCCATCCCAATTCGATGATTAAGTCCATTTATTCAGACAACACCATCTACAATGTTGGCCTCGAGCTCATACAAAGTGGTCGGCTTCCTAGCTCAGACTGAGGACTTGACGTGACCCAGAGAAAATAATCGAGTGGTGTCAAGTAGCCCGATCTCGGCGGCCAATGAAAGCTCGCTGAAGCCAATTTCTCCTTCACAACTTCGAGCATTTCGTCTCTTATGTGACTTGTTGGAAACCGCTCGATGTCGAGCTCGGACCGCAGAAATCTGTTAACATTGCCCTATACCTTAAATCATTGGCGCTAACGGTGTTTCCTTCCTCCTTTTGAGGCGGCGATGTCGCCATGACAAAAACTGTACCAAACAGTATATTTTTGTGGATACATTGTTACTTAGTGGAACACTTGTGGATTTTGTTTCAAACGTAGCCCCTGAGGAGAAAATGCTGCATTTCATTTGATTTATTGAGTGCTTTGCGTCATCATCAGGCTCAATCCAACCGGTCTGACTCTCAGGTGATACCCAATTCAGCTTATCTTCTCCTGTCTTCTTCGATACTGACCGTACATCTATAACCCTGTCTAATTGTGATTTGATATCCACAAGAGTATCCTCAAATTGCCTGCAAACTGAAGCAATCATGTCGACCGACCTCATGATCAAATTCACTTTGCGTAGTTAAATCTGAGCCCGATTTACATGGGCATTGCTTTGAGTACCCGTGCTGCGTCGCTACACCGCTTACATGACCTGGTTCCCCACCATTAGTTTCCAGGAAAACTGATTGCTCCTGCTTGGCGGCAATATGAGCCCTCTGGTCTGGGAGCATTTTAGCTCACCGCTAATTGAAAATACCCCCGGTGATTTATATGTTCAAGGGGTATGTCTATTCCCATCTTCAAGGAATAAATCGGTGCACGGGGGGTCGGGTGAGTCCAATTCCAACCCGTCCACTGGATTTGGAATTCCTTCAGTCCCCGTTGTGCATACATTTTGATATTGAGCTACCACCTCACGTCAATATCTCGGGGTCTTGGGCGACAACAGACTTTGATTCAAAATGTCACATTGAGTACTCCAGTAAGAAGGCATCGATGATGCAGGCAGGACTCTCCCCGGTCTCGTATGGCCCAATAATTGAGAGCAGGAAGAAGCTGTCGGCGGCTACCGAACCATCTCTGACGATGCAGCATGTGTTCTATCCGGACATACTCGCAAACCAGAACCAAAGGGTGTAGGTGGCGAAAGAAAGACGAATAAAGACGGATTAATGCCAGACAGAGCAGCATCGATGACTCTGTGGCAAGCCAGGTGGAATGGCTCCACAAATGGACCCACAGGCTCATTCCCACCATTCAGTTATGGACGGTCAGAAGAATAGGGAAATGTCCTTTTTACCTTACGCAAGTCCTATCGGAAATACCCCCACAGGTTTGGACACGATAGCTCATCCATGTGCCCCTAATTTTCAGACACGAATGTGGACGCGAAGCATGCAGTGTTCCATTGCACACGCTTCACAGATGACAGAGCGAGCTTGCTAAGTCCCGAGGATCTCTCACGCTACATGACGAGATCGGCGAGCGACTGGACAGTAGTCTGCTCTTTCATGGCAAGCGTGCAGACTGCACTACGGAGAGCTGAAGCTCTAACCAGAGCCCAAGAGGCGGCCTTACAGACTAGAGCGTAATTGCTAACCAACCCCGTGTAGGAGAGTGGTAAAAGGGTGCAGGGTGTAAGTTAGTACGTAGACGTTTTTCGATCACTTGGTTTTGCAATTGGTGTATTCTAATGCCCCGGGCTATAAGTATAGTTTGAAGATTACCGCATCCTTGGACTTAACCGAAAAAAAAAATCTTCACGTCAATATTTCTAAAATGTTGCTAGGTAAAGTGATTAGAAGAGTTGCCAAAACCATGTTTAGACCACGTTTAGGTCCACTTCAATCATATGTCCTCTTTGAACTTACTATTCTCCCTGATTCGTATTTTAGATCATATTTAAACGCCTGCTTTCACATGTTTTTTTTTAACCATTTGATGGTTACTGCTGCTTGCTAGAGTCAATGAGTGAGAACCACTTTGGAGTCCGGGTGGACCTGAGACTCCAACTAGTACGACATCTGGCTAGCCTCACCCAGTTTCGCACGCCAAGTTGGTTGAGGTCCTTCTTATCTTGGGTGTGCCACCATTGACGCGGGCGTCCTCTTTCACGTTACCCCACAGGTCCGCTACACAGGGTGTAGGCAATTTTGGCCTTGCATCTTTAGACGCTGACTAGGCTCATGTCGCTGTACAACCAAGAGGACTACTTACAAACGGACCAGATATCACTGGTGATCATAGTTCAAAGCGAATAAGAACCAACCAACTAGATTACAGCTACCGAGTCCACCCATGACCAAATCTATTCACTACGGCAGATGAAAAGACGGAAGAAATGTAAATCGACACACACTATCCATTCGTCGATTTCTAGGCCGTGTACTGCGTGCATAGAGACGAGCTATACAACGTCATGTCTAGTTTCGGCATTCTTGCCAAGCTCGTCAGGTTGTGCAGGATGACGATGGAGAACTCTCGCTGCTCCACCAAGGTCGACAACGAACTCACCGAAACCTTCAATGTCAAAAAAGGTTTTAGACGACGCTCTGTCCTCCTGGAGCAGATCATGCAAGACTCAAACGCCAACACTAGAGGCACGATCTTCCAGAAGGCCGTACATCTGATAGCATACGCGGATGACATTGACGTGATTGGCAGAACCCAGCGAGGTGTCAATGAGGCGTCTGCCGGTATTGAGGCAGTAGCGGCTAAATTGGGTCTAGCGGTGAATGAGGGCAAAACGCCATCAAGAAAGGACACACAACATCGACGTCTTGGACAGAGCGTCACAATGGGCAGCTATAACTTCGAGGTAGTCAAGGACTTCGTCTATCTCGGCTCCGCAGTAAATAGTACAAACAACATCAGTACCGAGATAAAACGCAGAGTAACTCTTGCCAACAGCTGTTTCTATGGGCTCAAGAGGCAATTGAGTAGTAGAACCTTCTTTCGAAGGACCAAGCTGACTTCATACAAGACCTTGATCATCCCAGTCCTGCTGTACGGCGCGGAGGCATGGACAATCTCAAAAGCGGATGAGGAAGTCCTTGGTCTCTTCGAGAGAAAAGCTCTGCGTGCGATCTTTGGTCCTGTTTGCGTTGACGGTTTCGGGAGGAGAAGATTCAACCACGAACTGTACGGGCTGTACAGCGACTTGAGTCTAGTCAGTCGCCTAAGGATCCAACGCCCAAGATGGATAGGCCATCTAGAGCGTATGGACAACGTAGCTCCAGCTCGGAGTCTGTCTAGCGATGAGAATTTATTTAACAATTTGCGTGCTCTGCTGCGTTATCTTACCCTCTTCGGAGTGTAAGACTTTCCGGGCGAAAGCTATTCTCCCTTTCCAAAACGTCTTGTTCCTTTAAGAATGACAGTCGCAATGATTCCACAACCAATACAGATCTCCGCCGACAGTGCTCCGCCTCCAGACTCTCACTTTCGCCCTATTTTTCGTCCAGCAAATACTCAAAAGACAAACAAAACCCCACCAACCACCACGGGATGTGGGCAAACACCCAGCCCACCACCGCCGCGACGCACTTGAACTCTTAATTAATCAACTTGAGCGCTAGTTTAATGAGACATGTTGTTAATTCGCATATAGGACTGAATTACACTTATCATATCCCTTCTATGTCAGCGGCAAACACATCCACCTTTGCCCACCTGGTCACTGGGGTATTCAGTGGTACACAGCTTACGCCAGCAGTGTCACCGCGATTCCCCATTGAATAATTTGGGAATACTCGTACACTCATCGGCAAGCACTCCCTGCTTATTCATAGCGGCTTGTGGCCGTTCGGCCGGCAGTTGCGGGCCACTGTCGTGACTATAAAACGCCTCCGAACTATGCGGCATGCCTTCAGACATTTCGCGAGCATCAGCCTAGTCGTACACAATCGCGGACGTCATGGAGGAGGAAAAGAATGGCAAAACGCCTCGATTTCAAAACGATCAATGGTGAGATTCAACAATCGACGGACTAGTGTGTGTGTGTGTGAGTGGATTTTAAGTGAACTGTGTTTTGTTCTATTTTCTTGGAACCAGGAAGCGCGCTGCGCTCTACACCAAGGCGGTGACCGCCTTTAAGGATACGATTTCTATGAACGAGAGTGACGCCGGTTCCGAGTTCGACACGAGGAAACAGATCAAGTATGGGACCAAGTACCAGGCCGCTTGGGGCATATTCTCGGAATACTGTGACAATAGTACGATCCACGGCATCAAGTATCTGGGCGAGCAGAAGCGGCCGATTCTCGAAAGGTGAGTGAGTGACTTGTGGAAGGTCTGCCGACTGAGTGAAGGGACAGTGGGGATAAGGTGCATGGGGCTCTGTGAAGACGAACAGATCTGACAACCGGCTGCATGATTTAGGTGTATTATATCTGAATTTGAGTGTTCGTGATATCGTCTCTGAATAAGGGGCGATCTGTAAACCATATGCTTGCGATTCGAAGGCAATTTCAATCGCGTTTCGATATTTCGAGGCAGCGGCATGCGCGAATGGTCCGTGGGAAACATTCTAACGAGTTCATTGTTGTCGAAGAGAATCTGGAATTCAAGATTCCACACGACGGAAAGAAAACAGTCCTTTAAATATGGAACTAGAGCGTTGTTGCGTTGTCCTTCACGGTTCGATTTCGGAGAAAATCTAAGCTTTCGCCATTTATTCATTGACAGCAGTGGCGTGGTGGACTTGCAAAACATTGGTTCATAAACTCAAGGTCGCGGTTCGATTTCGGACACACCAACTGTAATATTGACCACCTCTCACTCAGTCAGAACGTTCCGAGAAGAGAGCTGTCAAAATTTCGGAGTTGGCATAAAACTGCATATTGGATAGTGTCAGCGATTTGAGGGGAGAACTGTGAAAATTTCGGAGTCTCCAAAAAAACCAGATTCCTTCGACTAACTGCCAAAATTTCGGAGTCTTCATACAACTGCACTTTCACTCGACTAAGTGTCAAAATTTCAGAGTCTGCATAAAACTACGTATTCTATCGATTCAGAGATAATACATCGAGGGGAGAACTGTCAAAATTTCGAAGTTTCCATAAAATTGCATATACACTTGACTCAGTGTCAACGCTCCGGGGAATTGTCAAAATTTCGTAGTCATCCCTCGATCCGATCCGAGAAGAGAACTGTCAAAATTTCCTAGTTGACATAAGACTACTTATTCTCTCGACTCATTGTCAGCAATTCGACAAGAGAACTGTCAATATTTCGGAGTCTCCAAAAAATGCATATTCCTTCGACTAAGTTTCTGAATTTCGGAGACTCCATAAACCTACATAATCCTTCGATCCAGGAGACCTGTCAAAATTTGTCAGTCTGCATTAAAAGTCCATACTCCCTCGACTTTGTGCCAACGCTCCGAGGGAGAATTGTCAAAATTCGGCGACTCCATAAATTTGAATATTTCCTAGACCCGACGTCAAAATTTCGGAGTCTGCATAAAAGTCTATATTCACTCGACAATGTTCCGAGGGGAGGATTGCTAAAATTTCGGAGCTATCCCTCAACAATCCATATCCGAAAGAAAAAAATCCAATCCGATAGGAGACCTGTCAAAACTTAGGAATCCCCATGAAAATGTACATTCCTTCGACTCCGAGGGAAGCATTTTTATAATTTTTCCGTTCAAAGTCGACATAAAAACTCCATGTTTCCACAACACAGTTGCTTCTTGAAGAAACTATGAACGTAACCCTTTCCGAAGTGACACTCCCTAAATTCACTTTCAGTTCCATTCACGGTAATGAATCAATGACCACACAAGAACACGTGACGTGTTTCAAAGCATTTCGCAATTGACCCATTTCCCGGGTGCTACGGGCCATAACCAACGCAGGACCTCCCAGACACTAGCAATAGTTTAGCTACCGGCAGACGGCCGGAATTTTACAGCATTGCGTGGGTATACATTTATAGCAGTGAAAAAAGCCTTTTCATCTAACACAAGCGTAACACATGTCTACTTGAGTACCAGAGGACGACATCCGATAAGGAAGTTATTTCATTCCCAACTCCCTACGGTGAAAGAAAATGCTATCGCGGTGTATACTTTTTTGTCATTGCGGCAAATTAATTAAATAGTTGTGACATTCAGCTGCAGTTCACGGAACGTTGTTTATCCGCGTAGGATTTCACTGGCAGTCTATGACTGTTTTCAATCAGATTTCTGTCCTCATGACTTCATCAGTCGTCTCGGCCACGTTTCATCTGAATTCGAAGAGGTAATTAGGAGCAGGAGAGACACAACCAATCAAACGGATGGTCGTGGGAGCAGCCTCAGTCGTCGTTTGTGAACACTGTTTTACCTCTGCCTAGCCTGGAGCACTGAGTGACTCGAGTGACTGCAATCTCCCCAAATTTGTCCTCACATCCCGAACAGCCGCGTTTCGAATCTTGTCGCACTTTCAGTAATCTTTGTCTTAACTTAATGATGTAAGATTGAATTGGACGTCCTTGGGAGATACTCTGCTTCCATCGGGATCCTCGCATTATGAAGCACTTCCATATGCCCATTGGCGCAGGTTGTTATCCGTGCTTAAACGACTGCACTTTCTTAAGTTATTAAGTTTACACCAGTGCAGAAGCATGAAGAAATCACATCTCGGCAGCTGTTCATATTTCACGACCACAGGCAAGAATTAGAAGAAATACTGAGTTGAAAAGCACCAACTTAGCTTTGATTCCAAGCTCGGCCTTCCTGATTACAGATCTTCCCAGCTGCGTCAGAATTGGTCCAGCCAAGCCTACAGAAAACATCAGCATTACTCCTCCCATCACTGGTTCTACCTGCTTCAATGGAACTTGTCTAACATGTAATTGGCATTCAACAAGCGTTCTGGAAATTACAGCAATCTCTGATTTGTCCAGGTTAACCAGCATTAGCAACTGATGCTTTTCGTTGGGTTCTTTTCTCACCACCAGCCGCCACTCCACAGAGGAAATGACATCTGCTGAATACAGGCTTCCTCTACATGCGATAGAACTCTCTACATGCGACCTTGTTCAAACCTTTCAGAAATGAGCCGTGCACATTTTTTTCTCTGTTCTCGTTCTGTAGTTTCTTCCTCCGTATGCGTGTTACCACTCTTGGTATCCGCCATAGCAGAAGATCGTACACAACACCAGGTGATGATCAGTTGACAGTTCAAGTCCCCGCAAGACAAGAACTTTACAAGCCAACCATCCATTCCAAAGACGATGGTACAAAAAACAGATCTATTCTCCTGAAGGCTCTGACAATGGTACCAAGTGTATTTAAGGCGTTTATAATAGACATGTCATTTGCTCAGCAAAAGTCGAATAACTTCCGCCCATTTCGCGTTCTGATGGCGATCACCGTTTCTCCCATGTCCACAACAACGTGAGCATTGAAGTCACTCTGGAATCCATCTCAGCCACCCTATCAAGGGCAGCATCAACTTCATCCAGGAAAGCGGCGTAATCTGACTCTAGATAGACACTTGCACTGGAGCCAAAGTTAACCTTTCAATCTGGGGTTTTAAGATCGCATTGCGCCCATACATCCACTCCATGAAGGCTCACGAGGTCACAGACGGGTTGCTGCTGAGTGGGTCAGCAGTCGCCTGCTTACTGCCACTATTCAGGCCTGGCTAAAAAAGGGTCTCTATGAAAACCCCCATCACTGGCTGCCTAGCCTAACCAATTCCAAGTTGGCTGAGGGCCTTAATCACTTGCGAGGGCTATCGGTTTCGTTAGCGACCTTTATAGTGTTGTGCCACGACCGCTTAGGCGAAGACTCTTGGCTCTGGAGGAGTGTCATCTATGCGCTCTGTATGGCCTAGTCATTCTATAAGTTGAAATCGTGGTACGCATCCTGCCCAAAAAATCGTTGTTGCATCTGCTGATGGCGCCTTCGAGAGATAAGCTCTGCAATGATCGACAGCAGAGTTTAACTCTCGAAAAATCAAGGCTCTGGGGATAGTTCATATCTCCGTGAACTACCTGAAATACCGAAATCCCTTTGCCAAATGCAATCTCCTCAAGGTTGTAACAATGTTTCATAAGGCAACACCATTTATTAAGAATGACATCTTGGATGGAAGTAAGTAATGCTCTTATGCAGCTGATGGCAAAGCAGCTGGTTATGATCGAACAGGTAACGCCTTCTTCGTCGATTTTAAGGCAGCCTTTGACAATCTCTGTTTTATAAGCTCTACAGAGCCTTTATTTACAAAAGCCTTTACTTCTCAATGGCAAATCAGCTGGTTATGATCGAACAGGTAACGCCCTCTTCGTCGATTTTAAGGAAGCCTTTGACAGTCTCTGTTTTATAAGCTCTACAGAGTCTTTATTTACAACAGCCTTTACTTCTCAATGACAAAGCAGGTGATTATGATCGAACAGGTAACGCCTTCTTCGTCGATTTTAAGGAAGCCTTTGACAATCTCTGTTTTATAAGCTCTACAGAGCCTTTATTTACAAAAGCCTTTACTTCTCAATGGCAAATCAGCTGGTTATGATCGAACAGGTAACGCCCTCTTCGTCGATTTTAAGGAAGCCTTTGACAGTCTCTGTTTTATAAGCTCTACAGAGCCTTTATTTACAAAAGCCTTTACTTCTCAATGGCAAATCAGCTGGTTATGATCGAACAGGTAACGCCCTCTTCGTCGATTTTAAGGAAGCCTTTGACAGTCTCTGTTTTATAAGCTCTACAGAGCCTTTATTTACAAAAGCCTTTACTTCTCAATGGCAAATCAGCTGGTTATGATCGAACAGGTAACGCCCTCTTCGTCGATTTTAAGGAAGCCTTTGACAGTCTCTGTTTTATAAGCTCTACAGAGCCTTTATTTACAAAAGCCTTTACTTCTCAATGGCAAATCAGCTGGTTATGATCGAACAGGTAACGCCCTCTTCGTCGATTTTAAGGAAGCCTTTGACAGTCTCTGTTTTATAAGCTCTACAGAGCCTTTATTTACAAAAGCCTTTACTTCTCAATGGCAAATCAGCTGGTTATGATCGAACAGGTAACGCCCTCTTCGTCGATTTTAAGGAAGCCTTTGACAGTCTCTGTTTTATAAGCTCTACAGAGCCTTTATTTACAAAAGCCTTTACTTCTCAATGGCAAAGCAGGGGGTTATGATCGAACAGGTAACGCCTTCTTCGTCGATTTTAAGGCAGCCTTTGACAATCTCTGTTTTATAAGCTCTACAGAGTCTTTATTTACAACAGCCTTTACTTCTCAATGGCAAAGCAGCTGGTTATGATCGAACAGGTAACGCCTTCTTCGTCGATTTTAAGGCAGCCTTTGACAATCTCTGTTTTATAAGCTCTACAGAGCCTTTATTTACAAAAGCCTTTACTTCTCAATGGCAAAGTAGCTGGTTATGATCGAACAGGTAACGCCTTCTTCGTCGATTTTAAGGCAGCCTTTGACAATCTCTGTTTTATAAGCTCTACAGAGCCTTTATTTACAAAAGCCTTCACTTCTCAATGGCAAAGCAGCTGGTTATGATCGAACAGGTAACGCCTTCTTCGTCGATTTTACGGCAGCCTTTGACAATCTCTGTTTTATAAGCTCTACAGAGTCTTTATTTACAACAGCCTTTACTTCTCAATGGCAAAGCAGCTGGTTATGATCGAACAGGTAACGCCTTCTTCGTCGATTTAAAGGCAGCCTTTGACAATCTCTGTTTTATAAGCTCTACAGAGCCTGTATTTACAAAAGCCTTTACTTCTCAATGGCAAAGCAGCTGGTTATGATCGAACAGGTAACGCCTTCTTCGTCGATTTTAAGGCAGCCTTTGACAATCTCTGTTTTATAAGCTCTACAGAGCCTTTATTTACAAAAGCCCTTACTTCTCAATGGCAAAGCAGGTGGTTATGATCGAACAAGTAACGCCTTCTTCGTCGATTTTAAGGCAGCCTTTGACAATCTCTGTTTTATAAGCTCTACAGAGCCTGTATTTACAAAAGCCTTTACTTCTCAATGACAAAGCAGGTGGTTATGATCGAACAGGTAACGCCTTCTTCGTCGATTTTAAGGCAGCCTTTGACAATCTCTGTTTTATAAGCTCTACAGAGTCTTTATTTACAACAGCCTTTACTTCTCAATGGCAAAGCAGCTGGTTATGATCGAACAGGTAACGCCTTCTTCGTCGATTTTAAGGCAGCCTTTGACAATCTCTGTTTTATAAGCTCTACAGAGTCTTTATTTACAACAGCCTTTACTTCTCAATGACAAAGCAGGTGGTTATGATCGAACAGGTAACGCCTTCTTCGTCGATTTTAAGGAAGCCTTTGACAATCTCTGTTTTATAAGCTCTACAGAGCCTTTATTTACAAAAGCGTTTACTTCTCAATGGCAAAGCAGCTGGTTATGATCGAACAGGTAACGCCTTCTTCGTCGATTTTAAGGCAGCCTTTGACAATCTCTGTTTTATAAGCTCTAGATAAATAAATGCATCATTGCACTTAGAACGAAGATAGATTTGAAATCAAGTTAATTTCAGACGATAAGCATGAGATGTCATATTTGTGATTTAGTTTTTCAATTCTAGATGTAACCATTTCTATGCTAGCTAATTCATGAAGTACCTCTGTAGAGAAAAACCTTGGTAAGTCAAAAATCATTTCCAAAACTTTGTCTTGTATATCTGAAGTCTGCGAAGATGACTCTTTGCGCACTTGCCCCACACGGGAGATCTATAGAACATGATGGCTTGGAAAACAGCATTAAAAATTAATAACTTGTTGTGAATGTCCAAGTTTTTTTTATAATTTGCGCGTGCTCAAGGGATTGCTAATACCCTTATGTGTCCAGGGTCAGGACACAGCACGGGCCGAAGGTATAGAGGGAGAAAGGGGAGGAGGTACCTGTGCACATTGCGGGTTGTAGTCTGTGGGAAATATTAGCTTGGGAAGAGCATTCCACATTCGTGCAGTGCGGCTGAAGGACGAGTCTCTGAATTAAACTGTGCGTCCGAAAGTAGGCTTACTGATGGGCATTCCTGGCGAGACGGGCATTGCGGGTGAATTCATGGAAAGGAGGAATGCAGCTGGCTAGCTCACTTGAGCATCGTTTGTTGAAATAACGATAAAACACGGACAAAGAAGAGACGGTGCGTCGATGTTCGAGCGAGTCTTATGACTCAGCGATTTTATTGTCTCCTAAAAGTTTTATCGCTCGCTTTTGGATTCTATCAAGTAGCTGCAGTGTGGTCTTGGGGGCACCAGACCAGATATGAGCGTTATACTCAAGCTTGGAGCGGATGTACGCCTTATAAATTAAAGCAATATCAGAGGGGGGTGAAATATTTCTTGCATCGATTAAGAAAACCTAAACATTTCGCAGCATTTTTGGCGACCTAAACTATGTGGTCGTTCGAACAAAGTGTTGTGTTGATACACATACCAAGAATGGGAAGTTTTCCGGTTTCATCGACACAAGCGCCATTCATGGATAATGGCTGATTATCAAGGGTTCGCTTGAGTGACAGCAGACAGCATTGAGTTTTTGAAGCATTGAATTCCACTCTATTGTTTTTTCCCCAGTTAATTATGCTGTCAAGTTCGGAATTCAACGTGCTTAACATACGCTGCCGTTCCAATTCTACGGCCGGTTAAGGGCGGGGTCGTGAGTCTTGGAACGAATAAAGCTAAGGGTGCTGTCATCAGCGAAGGAATGGATTGGATTAGAAGTAGCAGACAAGAGATCATTTATAAAAATGAGAAAGAGTGTCGGAGACAGAACTGAGCCTTGGGTAACACCAGCATTTATTTGGTGGATATCAGACTTGAACCCATCCAAAACAACTTGAATTGAACGGTTCGAAAGGTAATTTCTAATCCATAGAAGAAGGCACGCATTTTCGACAAGAGAGCTTGATGCCAAACTCTGTCAAATGCTTTAGAAATATCAAGCGCAATGATCTTGCTTTCTCCTGCATTGTGCAAAGACTGGTTCCACTTTTCGGTGAGATAAGCTATCTGTCGCTGCGGAAACCATATTGTCGGTCATTAAGAAGCTTCCGCGATTCGAGATATTTCATAAGCTGACGATTTATCAGCGTTTCCATGACCTTAGAAAGAAGGGACGTAAGTGCTATGGGTCGGTACGAGGTGGGTGACGAAGATTCGCCCTTTTTAGGACAAATGCTGTTTTCCATCTGCTCGGAAAGAGACCTAAAGAGTAGGATAGATGAAAAAGCTTACGCAGTGGTTTTGCCAGCACAGTAGAACACCTCTTCAGAAGTATAGGGGGAATACCATCCGGGCCAGCGGCTTTATGCACGTCGATATCTTTCAGTACTCTTGCAACTGTACGAGTGCGAAAGTGGATTTGTCCCATAGTGAAATAAACGCTCTCAAGTACAGGTGGAGACAAATTGGAATCTGGCAGTGTTGAACTGGCTGCAAAGTTAACCGCAAGCAGATTAGCTTTGCCTAAGGAGCTGACAGCTGGAATGTCATTGTAAATGAGCGTGGGAACTGAAGACGAGGCGGAATTCTTTACGTTTTTTACGAATGACCAAAAGTTTTTGCTACCCTTGGGACATTGTAGCACTTTTTGCCTCAACTTTTGCTCAAGAGAGAAAATTTCAAAATTTCACACGTCTGATAGTTGCATTGCAGTCATTTCTGGCCCGTTTAAACTTCTTCCGGTTTTCTTCTTCTTCCGGTGTGAGTTTCTACAAATAAATGGATAAATAACCCTTATCGTGACATTCACTTTTTTAATGATTGCCTGGACATGTCGATTAAAAGTCAAGCGCTTATCTAAATAGATGCCTAGGTACTTTACACTGGACTTCCACTCAATCTGAACGCCGTTGAGTTGAAGGTTTCTGCTAGGAAGTAAACAAGCCTTTCTTTTACGTGTAAAGGAAATAGCTTGGGTCTTCGGAGCATTAAATTTAATTTGCCAGGTATTACAATATCCTTCGAAAGTATTTATAGCAGATTGCAAGTTAGTTTCAACACTGAATCGGATTTGAATCGGATGTATCGTCAGCAGTGAGAAAATCCTGGCAGATCACAGGTATATGGGTTGAACACGACTGGAGTAAGAACAGATCCTTGTGGAACGCCTGCATTTATTTGTTTTTCTTCTGAAAAATGCTTATTAATAAACACATTGAAACTTCTTGTGGAAAGGAATGACTGGATGATCATTATAAGGTACATTGGCAGATTGACATTTAGTAGCTTATGTAGCAAGCCATCATGCCGGACAGTATCAAACGCTTTCTCTAAGTCCAATACTATCATACCAGTGCTATTGCCTTCTGAAAGATTTAGCTTGATGTGTTTTGTGATGCGATGCACGTGGTGAACATGGCTATGAAAAGCTCTGAAACCGAATTGCTCTTGTGGTAAAATGGCATTTTCATCAACGAAAGACATTATCCTGTTTTTTTTACCACTTTCTCTAGACACTTGCTTATAGAGCCCAGCAGGCTAATGGGCCTATAGCTGCCGGGCAAATCAGGTTGCTT
Source organism: Eristalis intricaria (assembly GCA_964034865.1). Taxonomy (NCBI): domain Eukaryota; kingdom Metazoa; phylum Arthropoda; class Insecta; order Diptera; family Syrphidae; genus Eristalis; species Eristalis intricaria. Next base: position 50,435,348 of record OZ035875.1, read on the forward strand.
ACCGGGTTTTAGTATCGGAATTATTTTTGCAGCCTTCCAGTTTTTAGGGAAGTAACCCAGTTTTAGGCAGCTGTTAAAGATATCCGTTAGCTGGATGAAGGCGGAGTTGGGAAGGTTTTTAAGGCAGGCATTTTTAATTCCATCTAAACTAGGGGATTTTCTCGTTTTTAGGTTTCGAACAACATTTTTCAGTTCTGAAGGTGTTATTAGCCTGATATGACTTAACAACGTGTGAGAATTTATAGAGGCAATTGATTGCTCGACAGATGCTTGGTTTGAATAGTTATCTAAGAAACTGTTAGCTAGAGCATTCACGCTCACCAAACTTACTCGTCAATAAATCGACTACAACAAGTGCTGTGTGGCTTGTGGCACCATCCCGTTGAAACTACCTGTAGTCCAAGTCGATAACTTCCAAAAAGGTAATCATGGCGCCATAACGCTGATCATTCACAGTAATGTGACGATCGTTATTGTCGACGAAAAAATATTAGTGGCCCATGCAATTCGCACCAAACAGTTATTTTTTGTGGATCAAGTGGTGGGTGATTCATGAAGAAGATGTTATTGACTTATTGACGAACGTTCTTCTTCTGGAGGCGCTACAGTCCGGGGTGCACCTGGGTCTCAACCAGTAAGCCTCTCCAGTTGGCACGGTCTTTAGCCAGCTGTCTCCAACTGCGCACACCAAGGTCCTTCTCCACCTGGGTGCACCATCGGTTCCGTTGGCATCCTCTATTGCGTTGTCCCATTGGTTCGGAGTCGAAGACTCTTCGGGCCAGAGCTGAGTTATCCATACGCTCTACATGGCCTAGGCATCTTTCGCGTTGGATCTGAAGACACCTAGCTAGGCTCATGTCACCGTACAGCCCGTACAGTTCGTGGTTGAATCTTCTTCGTCATCAACGCAAACAGGACCAACGATTGAATGCAGAACTTTTCTCTCGGAAAGGCCAAAAGCCTCTTCATCCGCTTTGGATATAGTCCATGCCTCTGCGCCGTAGAGCAGGACGGGTGATGATTAAGGTCTTCCGAGGGCTCTATTACTCAATTGCCTCTAGAGCCCAAAGAAAGAGCGATTGACAAGAGTAATTCTGCGTTTAATCTCGGTACTGGTGTTGTTCGTACTGTTTACTCGCGAGCCGAGGTAGACGAAGTCATTCACTACCTCGAAGTTATAGCTGCCTATGGTGACGTTTTGGCCAAGTCGTCGATGTTGTACATCCCTTCCTGATGACAGCATATACTTCGTGTTGCCCTCGGTCACCGCTAGACGCATTTTAGCCGCTTTCGCCTCAATGCCAGTAAACGCTTCATTGACGGCTCGCTGTGTTCGACCAATCACGTCAATGTCATCCGCGTATGCTATCAGATGTACGGCCTTCTGGAAGATCGTGCCTCTTTTTATAGCGTGTGAGTTCTGCACGATCTTCTCAAGAATAATGTTGAAAAAGTCGCATGACAGCGCGTCGACTTGTCTAAGACCTTTTTTGACATTGAAGCTCTTGCTGACTTCGCTTCCGACCTTGATGGAGCAGTACATTGACCAACCCATTGAGCCAAAAATGAGCATCGTCCAAAATTGGAGTTGAATCTTTTAGAGTTGCGGGGACCGACTCCGAATTTCGGTTTTATAATCTGTAGACGAAGTTGCTCGTTCGTGTGGGTCGCCGTGGCGTGCGTCGACTCCTACGCAGAGGGTGCCAGGTTCGATACCCGAATTTACCACCTTTCATAATTCACGGCTCCACCATTTTCGAGTCACTGACAATGCTCAAAGAGTACTCCTGTCTAGAAGATGCTTCTCAAATTCGCCGTTCGGAGTCGGCATCCCTTCTTCGTGAAAGAACAATAGCACGCACAACACGAGTGGTTGCTGGGAAGCTAAGCCCAGGTCCACCTCGGACTGTCGCGCCACCCATATTATTATTATATTAGTTGCTCGTTCGTGTAGTTTATCATGATGAAAATGTTGTGTTTACTGAATAAATTGACAGTCGCAGTTTGATGATTAGTGGAAGGGTACGTTCACAAATTGAATTCAAAGTTGTTAAGTCCCTATTGGAAAACCGTTTATTAATGTGATCTGCCCATCGAATCAGGCACAGGGTCCGCTAGTAAATTGTAAAGCTACTAACCGGCAGACGTCTTAGGCCATCCATTAATTTAGTATTTCCTTGTAATATTTTATGGTACAAATAAATCGTTTACTTACTCAAATGCTTCCGTTCACCTAATCTGACATATAAATCCTTGAATTTGACACTAATTAGCGTAATGGTCAGAGCCCTGAAGCAGAAACTCCGCTGTCATCTGAACGCTCCTCTGACATCACTGGGAGTCCTCGGTCCTCGGGGAGCACCATCCCAGAAAGGCAGTGTGTGAATTTATAGGCCTCCAGGCATTACAAGCTCATCAAATTAGTGCTAAGTAAACCCTTTTGTTTTGCAGAATTTTTTGGATATGCGTCTTTGTGCTGTCGATATACACTTGCGCTTCGTTGACAATGAACATCTGGAACAAGTGGAACAACAACCCGGTGATAGTCAGCTTTGCCGAGAAGTCAACGCCCGTCTGGCAGATCCCGTTCCCATCGGTGACCGTCTGCCCGGAGACCAAGTCTCGGCAGAGCGTCTTCAATTTCACCAAATTATTCTGGGAGCTGGCTAATGGAGGGAATCTGTCGAAGGAGGAGTAAGCCTCTCTCGCTTCACTTGAGTGTCATATGAGATGTCTTTGATTTGCAGCCAGTACCACATGGAGGCGATATCGCAGATTTGCTTGCCGCACTTGATGAATGGCCTCGATTTTGGGGCGAGCCTGTCCAACGGATCCGATCTGGTCAATGCCATGGAGGACATCCGGCCGATATTCAATGAGACGTACTTCTTCTGCAAGTGGCGCAATGTGGACGGCTACTGCGACAAGCTGCACAAGCTGGTGACGGAGGAGGGTCTGTGCTACAGCTTCAACTCGTTCGATCCAAAGGACATCTATCGGGAGGAGGCGTAAGTTTCTTTGAGCAAAGTGACCACGGCCAGGGATTTGCATTTGTTTTCCTAGAGTTTTGGACGAGATTCTGTTCGACAATACGTACAATCAGACGATGGAGTGGAACCTGGAGGACGGCTACAACACGGACGCTGGCCCGGAGACCTACCCATACCGGGTGCTTGGAGCCGGAACTCGAGGCGGACTGTTCTTGGTGCTCAAGGGCATCGATACGGACAACGATCAACTGTGCCGCGGTCCGGTGCAGGGATTCAAGATCCTGCTGCACACGCCTGGCGAAGTGCCCCGCGTCTCGCAGCAGTACTTCCGAATCCCCTACGACCAGGAGGTCCTGATCTCAATCAAGCCGAAGATCATCACCACATCCGACGGCCTGAAGCACTACGAGCCCATGAGGTGCTACCCTCCCTCCCACCCCTCACTTGCAGAGTCTAACCCTTGACGTTTCGTTGCAGGCGACAGTGCTACTTCCAGGAGGAGCGCTATCTGAGGTACTTCAAGCTCTACACCCAAAGCAACTGCGAGCTGGAGTGCCTGTCGAACTTCACCCTGAAGGCCTGCGGCTGTGTCAAGTTCTCCATGCCAAGTGAGTAGCGCAGCAGTCTTCCGAAGCTAGACTAACGCCTGCTCTGTTGTCTGTAGGAACCGCTGAGACGCCAGTTTGTGGGGCACTGAAGATCAATTGCATGACCGAAGCCGAGGACGACCTCCTGCTCAAGGAGTTCAACCAAGGACTCTCCACCTCCGGGGAGAACTTCCGCGGCGAGACCGACTGCAACTGCCTGCCGGCGTGCACTTCCATCGCCTACGAGGCGGAAATCTCGCAGGCGGACTACGACTTCGCCTCGCAATTCCGTGCGTTCGGGGAGGACAGCTACATTCGGGACAACCCCGGGTAACTGAGTGTCTCGTTCGCCTCGTGGCCGCAAACTCACACGGACATCCTTCTCCATTTCAGAACCCGCATGTCCCGTCTCTCGATCTTCTTCAAGGAGGCTCAGTTCCTCACGTCAAAGCGCTCCGAGCTGTACGGCACCACGGATTTCCTTGCCAATTGCGGCGGTCTGCTCGGGCTGTTCATGGGCGTGTCCACTCTGAGTATCGTGGAGCTGGTGTACTTCTGCACGGTCCGGCTGCTGACCAACTTGCGGATGAGGAAAAAGAAACGCGAGGAGTTGGATCGCCTGCAGAAGGCCAACGAGGAGGGCATCATCCCTGAGATGGAGGTGGCCCATAAGGAGGCCTAAGTGCGTCGTCTGTTTGTAGTCTCGTCGATGAGCCAATGGTCCGGATGGAGAATCACATTGTTGTTTGAATCTAGATGATTTCCTTTTCCTTTGTTCACACTTTTAACATAATAAACTCGATCTTTCAGATTAAACCCGGAATTGAATTGATTTTTTTTCTCCTTTTTAGTCGCTTTGCCGTCGACTCTTGACGACAAGACGCCTATCTACCGGATATTCGCGCAATCAACGCCCTCCTCAAATGGGAAAAATCTTGCGGTCTAGGGATAAACCCAATAAAAACAGACTTGGTCCTTTTTACCAATAAAAGGGTCATCCCGCCTTTCAATCTTCCCAAAGTTGAGGGCACAACCCACACTCTAAGTGAGAAATTCCTTGGTCTAATCCTAGACATGAACCTCACTGGAAGCCAAATAAAGAAGAAAGAGCAAAGAAAGCAACCTGTGCCTTATACCTGTATAACAGGATATTTGGTAAGAAATGGGGTCCGAACCCCAAAATGATTCTGTGGATGTACACAGCGATTCTGAGGCCGATCCTGACACATGGCAGTGCAGTTTGGTGGCAAGCCTGTCTGAAAATGTCAAACTTAAAGCTGATCACGGGTCACTAGGTGTTATAGGGTGGTCAACCACCCCCACAGCGGGTTTAGATGTGCTACTGGATCTTCTCCCACTCGACCTCTATACACAGATGACTGCCGCAAGGGGAGCCATTAGGATCTCACAATCCAACAACTGGCACCCGAGCCCCTATGGTTATGCATGTATTTTTGATAGACTTCACATCGAACAAATAGAAAGCGACTACTCTCTCCCCACCCTTGATCTCGAAATACCCTTCAAAAAGTACTTCCCAACAAGGGTGGAGTGGAGCTCAGATGAACCCATGACTGACTCGACTTCCATCCACGTTTATACGGACGGGTCAAAGATGGAAAGAGGAACAGGCGCGGGCATCTTCTCCGAATTGTTAATCATGCACTGCTCTATCAGACTGATTTGACAGCGGAGGCCCTTGCGGCCAAAGAAGCGGCCAAATTGATATCATTTTTGGAAATACCACCAGCTGATATAACCTTCTTACTTGACAGTCAAGCGGCCATAAAAGCAATTTCGGCTATCGAAGTTAAGGCTAACTAGTAGCAAGCTGTCGCGAAGAGCTCAAGGTTCTTGGCACACAGCATTCGATGACTCTGTGCCAGGTCACAGGGACATAACCGGAAACGAGGTAGCAGATGAACTTGCCAGGAAAGGGGCCGAATCCGACCCATCCCAGGCAATCCCATGGCTTTCCCCACCTTTGTCTGACATCAAGAGAAAGGTGGACAGTAAAATCATGGAGCTTGTTAATGAAACGTGGAGTTCCTTCCCGACATGTGAGACCACTCGTACGATATGGCCTAGGTATAGCAGCGCAAGAGCCCCCTGCTATTCTTCTTCTTTTATTTGGCCCTACAGTGCGGGGCGGACCTGGGCCTCAACCAACAAGCCTCTCCAGCTAGCACGAGCTCTGGCTAGCTGTCCCCAGAGTCGCACGCCAAGTTGGTTGAGGTACTTCTTCACTTGGGTGCGCCACCTAAAAAGTGGGCGTCCTCTGTTGCGTTGTCCCACATGTCTTCTGGAACAGGATCAGAACGGATGTTAACAACAAAATCCACAAGCGTTCCACAATGTTTCACTTGAATTCATTTACAATGATTGACTGTTTGGTCCATTTTATAGCATGGCGGTATCATCAAACCTTTTTGTTTCTTTGACATGAGATTGGTAACATCGATGGCATCAGGTATAAGTAGGTTTGCGGGTGCCCTTACGACCTTGCAGCCCTGGCTCACTCAGACCAACAAGATGATTGTGCCCTTAGGGTAGGTCGAGGTGGCAGACTGCCGCGCATAAGGGCAACACTCCCTCCAGTTTCCGAAATCGAGCTTACAATTTGCAAGCTCAAAAGCCGCAAAGCCAAGCAACCAAGCAAGCAAAAACGAATGCCGAATCCCCGACAGCTGGAAAGAACGTGCCATTGTTACCATTCCCAAAAAATCTTTGCAAGAACTGGACAGGCATATCACTAATGAATGCTATCCAGATGCTTCTTGCCTTGTTGATGCTACGCCCCAACTGTTGAGGAACATCTGCGCCGCGAGCAAACTGATTTCCAACCCAACCGCTCATGTGGGGATCACAACTACGCTATTCGCATGTGCATAGAATAGTCGGTTGAAAAGAATTCGTCCATATTTTTGTTATTCGCCGACTTCTAGAGAGCCTTCGGTATGGTCCGACTAGAAGCCGTCTGGAACGCCCTGGAGAACATTGGCATACCACCATCCATCCATTAATGAGCTATCCATGAGCATACTGGTCGGCGTCTTGCAAGGTGCGCTTCGAGGGTAATGACAGCACCTCATTTGCCAGTCCCAGAGCTACATATTATCACCACTCCTTTTCATCATCGTCCGTGACCTTGTCCTAGATCGCAAAAACAATTACGCCTCCAAAGGAATCCAATGGTCTCTCGAGGAGAAACCACAATCTCGACTACGACGATGGCATCTGTCTGCCATACAACTCCTTAGCCGGCGTTCAGGAAAAACTGCAAGCTCTGGACCTGGACCTCAACGAGTTGGTCTCGAAACTCAACGTAGCCAAAACAAAATTGATGACAATAGGCTCAAGATGCGAAGCGCCTCTCTTGCTAGGCGGGAGCCCAATTGAGGAGGTCAATAAATTCTGCTACCGGGAATGTAGTGGAGGAAGAATGAAGATGGACGGCAGAAACCGACGTCGTGGCTTGTCTGGAGATCCCCCCACAGCTCCACATCACTCCAGCTTCGGATATTCATAAACAACGTGAAATCCTTATTGCTGTACGGATACGAGCCTTAAAGACAAACAATAGCATTGCTCGCAAGCTTTAAGTCATCTTCAACTAATGTTTCAGACGAATCCTGAAAGTCTTCTGACCGGAACGGATACCAAACGAAGAACTGATGAACTTCGCAGAAAGTCATGGCAGCAGAGATGCAGCATCGAATGTGGAGCTGGATAGGCCACACCAAACTTAAACCGGGAACGGGCATCGCAAGGATGGCCCTCTCTTAGATACCGCAAAGAGTTCACAGGCGGGTTCGACCACGCGTAAAATGGAAACGGACCGTGGAGAAAGAACATCGACAGGCCGGTAAGTCCTGGCCGGAAGTGACTAGGCTGGCCCAAGACAGAGTCGCATTGCGATTGAAATATGATAATATTTTGAAGGTTAGGAAGTATGCCAAACCCATCTACAGCGTTTTTTGTAGATTTGGAAAAGGCATATGACTGAGTTCCTCGAAAACTCTAGAGTGTTCTGAAGGATTATGGGATTGAGGGTCCTATTTTGAGGGCCATTCAATCTCTATACACAAGCTGAGCTAGTGGAGTTCGGGTTGGCGGTGCTAAATAAACACCTTTCACCGTGGGCGTTGGACTTCGCCAAGGGTGCGTCTTGTCATCTCTCCTTTTCATCCTTTCTGTGGGCATCGCAGCCCAGGTGAGGAATTTTTAACATTGCAAGACTTGAGGGTAAGTCATCTTTTTTTTTGCGGATGACTTAGTTATGCTCACATCTTCCCAGACGGAACTCCAGCACGCACTCGACAGGTTTCTGGCTGTATGTGCCGATTCTGGGATGAAGGTTAACAGAACGCCTATTCAATGCACTCCGCAGGTTTTTTTTCTTTTAATTCATTTTTATTTTTTTAGTTCATTACATACTTTGGTACTAGACAATAGCTGTGTTTTTTTGCAAGCGTATATACACTTAACTTTCAATTTGCATGTAAAATACACTAACAACAAATCCTATATCCGCTTAACTTACTCATCATATCTATCGCCGCTTAAGAAATAAGCGCGGATAAAAACAATGCTTCCAATCATTATTTTCTGTGTGTTCATTCCTGAATTTATTCGTTCATTGTTTAGGTTGCTGTATGTGGCTTACATCTGCAGGTGTGGTTGATGTATTAGATCATTTTTAATTCTTTTGGCATACATAAGTATGCAACTTTTCGTATACCCAGAGTGGCTCTGCTATACATTCCGTTTAGGTTTCGTAAACGATTCTTTTCATTTGATGAACATTTTTTTTTATTTTATCATTATTAAGTGTTTTTGCTTTTAAAGTGGTGGTCACGCTACACAGTCACAAAACGAAGATTGTGACCATCAAAGATCAACCATCACCTTCCACGACTACACCCCTGACTGCTTAGCAAATGTCATAAATGTCGTCCGTGCTGCCAACATTTTATGATGAATAACTAAGCGCCGATGATCGTTTTTTTGTGCACTTTTAAATTGAGCGTATATACGCTTGCAAAAAAAACACAGCTAAGAATGATTAAAACTGGTTAGACGAACATGATGCTATGGCCCTCGGCGGGCACTCTAACCTAAGCTTAAACTTATGCTTTGTCTTTCAACCTAAAGTAGAAACCTTTCTATTTGCTCTTGACTGACACTTTGTGTAAGTCGGCCATAGGATGCAGCAGATAGACCTACTTCCAGTCCACTACAAGACGTAGACCGACTATTCCCCCATTCGGGGATACGTACTACTCCGGGTCTAAAGGGTTCGACGAGGAAGATCCCTCTCTCCCCAGACACCAGAATTTTCAATGTTGCAGACTTGAGGTTAAGTCATCTTTTTTTTGCGCATCATCCAGCAACATCCCAAACATCTCTCCTTGATACCGCCGTACTGAACCGGAAGAGACCCTCCTCAGCTCGTTGTACGAAGGAACGGTCGTGGCTGAGTCGCCCAACCACAGTGCACCGCATTTATATTCTGTAACAGTAGTTCTTGTCTAAATGGAGAAAGGCTTCTGGGGGGACGAAGCCATTGTGCCGTACCCTTTCGTGGTATTGTGAATTCGGGTAGTAAGCCCCCGAGATCAGATTGTTGACCGGATTCATCGCTCTAGAAGTATGACCTCGAATACGCTTCAGCAAGAAAGTGTTCACTCTTATCCGGCTTGCCCTGTTGTATAAGACCTCATTGGAATAGAATTTTATGTACTGGGAGTCTGGAGTTCTATAAAGGACAAGGCAAGCACTAAGACAAGCCCTCTCGAACAACCGAATCTTTTCCATCAAGCTTGCACTCACGTTGAACCACACGGGACATTCATATTACATTGTTTTTAAGCCAGGGCAGGGCTTCCTTAATAGCTATAGTTTCAGCCTGAAAGACGTTAGATAGTCGGAAAGATAGCTGGATATTTAGATCCTTGGAATAAACGCGAAGATGGATGCAAGTGTGGGTGGCATCCATCTTCGATCCACCTGTGAAGATTCGCAGTGGACCTTCCAGCGTCTGGTGTTCAGACTTCCAGTAAGATCTGGGCGGTATGCTGGTTGAGCAATTTTTCTCGAAAAGGAGTTTAGGCATCAATGCAGTCTACATGTTGGTGGAGTCCCATTGAAGCAGGTGGAGCAGTTTAAGTATCTCGGGGTCTTCTTCACGAGTGATGCTGAACTTTCCTGTAGCATTGGTCAAGCTGGGTCGGTTTTGACACAACTTGGGAGATCTGTAATCAGGAAGGCGTGTGAAGGCGAAGTTAGCAGTTTTCATCTCAGTACTTGTTCCAACTCTAACCTATGGTCATGAAAATGGGGTAATGACCGAAAGAATAAGATCGCGGATACAAGCTGCTGAGATGAGATTTCTTCGTGCTGGTGTGGGAATTACTCGCCGAGATACAGTGGGAAACACGACAGTGCGCGAAGAACTCAACGTTGAGCAGCTTCTTCGAACGGAAAGAGCTATGCTCCGTTGGTTTGGTCACGTGGCACGAATGTCCCCACCATCACGACTTCCGGGCCTTGAATGCGATTCCATCAGGACCACTGGACAGACCCAGGATGCAGTGGTTGGACCAAGTCCAAAAGCTCGCCTGGTTACGCCTGGGCATAACCCCTGACGAGTTGGAGTCGTGGCGGAGGATCGAGTTGCCTGAAGAAGGTGTTACCCCGCGACCCCTTTAGTGGATCATGCAGGTCAGAAGATGATGATGGTCATCAGTTAGGTATTTCGCTTTAAATTGAATTTGCATAGCTGAGATAGGACAACGTCTGTCGGGCCAACTAGTAAGTTTAATTTTACTCTTAATGTTATCTGGGCATAATCCCTGGTGAGTTGGAGTCGATGGCGGGCTATGCAAATCGAGCGATACAGCTTTGAACAGTGAGGCCTTACAGTGTTCATCCGTACTCATAGACAGGACCTCCCAGAGCTTGTGTTTCAGGTCTTCGATTTCATCGCCATCTTTGCTTCCGAAGTGAACGTTCTTGCTGTGGCCGCTCTAAGTTCATTGAGTGTCGTGTTGAATTACTTCAAAACCACCAGTCTCAGGACAAGACTGGAAATTTCAGTGACAGTCTGAGTCCCCTTTTCACTTGTAGATAACCATGTCCTTTGTCCGTGTTGCTGAAGACAAACGCTTGTCTCCGTCCTAAAGAGGAACACGAGTCGCCAAAATGGCATGCAGATACAATCGAAATGTAATCTAAATCCAATAAATATCAGAACTGTGGGAAAAAAAAAGAATCCCAGCAGACAGAAATCCGATACTCACTGGATAACAATATGAGCGCTTTTCAAATGCAAACCAACACGGTTCAGTGTCCCCTTGAGTGGCTATCACTGGAAATCTCTCACAATTTCATCTTCAACTTCAATCGATGCATCCTTCGATTTGATACATCTTCTCGTGCAATCCATAGCGGACATCTGAAGTGCTTATTGAAATTGATATTCGCCCGGTGGAAAGTTTACGCTTAGCTACACAGAGAAGATAGATTTGTCTGTGAAAGGGACTGAAAGGATTCCCAGTGGTGCCCACCCCCACACTCACCTGTGCTTGATAATGGGTATGAATGGGACGCCCGTCCGCATGCCAGGACCGAGGGTTTAGCGAAACTAACGCACAATTAGGAATAATTTCGATGTAAACACTCATTTCCAGTGACTTCAACTAAAAGCCGGTCCGCCCCGTCCCCACACGAGGGCAAACATTGTAACTTTGCTTAATGAGGGTTGCGCCTCAACCCCTTTGCTCCTTGTCGTTGTCCCTTTTATTTTTTCCTGCCTCCAAGTGGCAGCCGCACTCAACGCCCCTAAGTGACCATTAAGTTGAAAAATTAAAACCATTTTTTGGTTTCGAAACTTTCGCCATCATTAAGGGGGCTCTGCACGCGGGCATGCGGGGGGAAAATGATTCAATTATGTGGTGTGTCCTCTTCGGGCAGAGGGTGGTCGATTTTGAGTGCAGCCAGGAAGTGTGACGTTGCTGCTGCTGCTCCCACACCTCTGCCACCGATTCTAAGCCAATTCGCAAACAGTACCGGCCACCCGCTGGCAGTAGATTAACTCCCGTAATCATCACCTAATTGAGCACTCGTGTGCGTGCGATGGAGGGACGCATGCACACCCGTCGATAAATAAATCAATTGCAGATTAAACAAATTAGCAGCCGTCGCCGCCGCCGTGTTGGTCGTCGGACCGGCCGTCATGCACATTCCGGCGCACGGCGCGGTTGCGAATTTTAATGGAAATTTCTGGAAATTCATTTCGACTTAATTCGACGTCGACACTTATCGGCGGGAATATTTTCAATTTTGTATTTATTTGCGATTCTATTTGTTTTAGGCGACTGTGGGTAATTTATGGTCCAGTGACCTGTTACACGAAGGCTTACGGGTCGAGTCGTAAAATGTAGCCCTGCTGCCACGCAACGCGCTCTGGCGCCGAGTGTGGGCGGAAGTATTTGTTTTATGGCCTGGAATAGTGTTTACCGGGTAGTAGGGGGGTTTTGTGCTTCTCTGCGTGATTCATTGAAGGGATGTACCGTGGCGTGGTGTTAATTTGTTTCGACAAGGCTTCGCGTTGTAAGTGGCCCTATCATTGGGTAACTAAATTGTTTGATACATAAATGATACGATTTGCTGGCGAGTGGAAGTTGCTCGAGTGTGTTCGGAGTTTATTGCGAGTGCTTAATTCACTTGGCATTTTTACGAGTCCTAGTGGGAATTCCTGCATCATTTCAAGGCCTGCAGAGGAAGAGTTTGGCCATCGGCGGCTGCTGGTAGAATTTTGCCTGTAATTCTTTGCTGTTTGGTTTTTCAGTGTACTTCGGTGGTTCGTGGTTCGTGCCACAGTCAACCATGCTCAGTTAGCATTCCTATGGATAGACTTGCATGGATTAGTTTAGGTTGAATTGGGTGACTCTTATTCGGTACCGTACTTAAGTAGAAGGACTTCAGGATGCGAAATGAGATTGCATTGGCAAGTGTTCAATGGTTTCCTCCATTCATTCTCGTTCCTGCAGCTTCTGCAGATATCATTATAAATAAGGCCTGGTCTAGAGGCGTGAGTTCCGATGGCACAGGGCCCTGTTAAAACGCCGATAAGAGATTTGAGATTCGGTCTGCTTAATCTGGTCAAGCTAAGCGATCGTATAGGAACGATCATAGGCCAGTGTTGTTGTTTGATGACACATCCTGTGCCTGATGTCCATCTGCGGTTCGTTTGAGCAAGTGTTTCAAGCTTTAGCAGATGCTTTATAGTCCGATAGTCATGGAGGGTGGGTCTCTGCCCGGAAAGAGTACAGATTTTGTGCAGTTTCTAGCGACTTCGTCCACTTCTCCTCTAGAATATCGCAGTGCCGCAGGACCCACATAAGATGGATTTCAAAAAACTTGGCCATCTCGTTAAGAAATAGGCGGAATGAAGGGAGGTCTTAACGTTGAAAGTGACAGAGTCCTGTAATTTAATGGTTGCCTAGCTATCGGAAGAGATGACTATATCTATGACTATATAGCAATAGTTTCAATCTGAAAGACGTTACAGTGATGTGGTAATCGGAAGGATAGCTGGATGTATAGATCCTTGGAATAGACGCTAGCACCCACTCCTATGAAGATTCACAGTAGACCATCCAGCGTCTGCTGGTTAGACTCCTAGCAAGATCTGGGGAGGAAGTTGTCCGTCGACGCCGCTTCAGGTAAGCGTTCATACGAACCATGATACAAAGACTACAAGGTAACCTCTTCCCGAACCTTATATTTTGCATTCGTTTTTTGTGTGACGTCACGCGTATCTTAAAAAATCTGTCAGTTGTATATGCAGATTCATTTTGTTGAATGTCGATTAATTAATAACGTGGATGAGCTTGAGACACAGGAAATCTCTGTCGGGCGCATTTTTACACAGCATACTGTAGCTGGGTGACCAGTTTTTATATAGCTCTCAATCTTGGACATGAGTACTTTTTTTTGCCAAATTTGTTTGTCTTATCTCTTCTCGCCATTATGGTAAACTGTTATATTCTACTAAACTGTCATACGAGGAACAGGAGCGTTCTTTTTTTTTGGAATTTATTTATTTATTTATTTATTTATTCTTCCGTCTTTCAAGTACAGAGCTTTTTTAAGACTACTGATAATATTAATAACATTTCATTTCTTATTAATAATAATGCCTAGTATAAGCAGAATTTAACATACAATTATAATGTAATTTAGAGTAAATTGCTACTCAAAAAATTTAAAATTTCATTTTTACATTTATCTCTACTCATATTTAAGTCTATAACATTTGCAACTAAGTTGAATTTTATGCAAGCATTAGTTATAGGATCATTTTGCCCATAGTTTGTACTATGCCTCGAAACATAAAAGAAATCTCTAGGCCTCAGATAACGAGACGGGGTGTAAACACTGAACATGGAAAGCAGCACCGGACAATCAATGTGAGCAGTAATGACGTCATGAGCGAAAAGAACTGAATAATAAGTCCTTCTTACATGCAGTTGCTTTAGATCGATAAGCTGACATCTAGCATTATAATCCGGCATATTTGAATTCCACGACATCTTTCGAAGAGCAAACCTAGTAAATCTTTTTTGTATTCTCTCAATACGAATAGCGCTATTGTTATATAAAGGATTCCATATTAAACAACAGTATTCTAATATAGAGCGAATTAACGAAACATACACAGACTTAAGAGTGTAAGGGTCTTGAAATTCTTTTGAATTTCGAAACAAGAATCCTAGCATGGAGTTGGCCTTTGAAATAATATAGTCTATGTGCATAGAAAAAGTCAGTTGAACGTCGAGTATAACCCCTAGATCTTTATGCGAACATACTCTTGTTAAGATTGTATTATCAATCTTATAATTATAGATTATAGGAGATAAAATTCTAAAAAATGTCATAACTGAGCATTTACTAATATTGAAATGTAGTCCATTCAAATCGCACCAATTCTGTACTGATGAGATATCATTTTGCAACTCCATTGCATCGGCCAATGATCGGATTGATTTAAAAATTTTTAAATCGTCAGCGTATAAAAGGCAGTTGGAATGGGAAACATAGGAAGGCAAATCGTTAATAAAAAGAAGAAACAGAAGAGGGCCGAGGTGACTACCTTGAGGTACCCCAGAGAAATTGAAAATTACTCGTGACTGATCATTACCTATTTTTACAAACTGTCTGCGATTTGTAAGGTAGCTAGTTATCCATTTCAAGATTTTAGAATGAAAACCAATCATCCCTAGCTTTTTTATGAGCACATTATGTTGAACACGGTCAAAAGCCTTCGAGAAGTCAGTGTATATGGAGTCAACTTGAAGTCTCGCTTCCATGGAACTCAGGCAAAAGTTTGTAAATATAACCAAATTGGTCGAAGTTGATCTTCCACTCACAAGGCCATGTTGAAATTGTGATATTTGGTTTCGAACTTCAGCATATATTTTTTTCTTAACAACAGCTTCGAATAATTTCGGTATTAATTGGAGTTTAGCTATTGGTCTGTAGTTGACAATAGAACTTTTAGGTCCAGATTTATGAATTGGGGTGATGAGAGAATCCTTCCAGCAATCCAAAAATTCGCCGCGAGCCAGTGACATATTAAAAATGATAGTCAGGGGCTTGACTAATCCGTCCTTACACATTTTTAAAAAAAGCGGGGGAAGATTATCAGGCGCCAAGCTTGCACTAGAATCCAGTGAGGACAGCTCAGAAAGAATATCATCATTCGTCAATTCTAATCGCCCTATGTCTGCGATTGTATTTGCTCTAAGTTCTGACCTGCAACCCATGCCTAAGTCAACAAAGTTTGACTGGAAATGTGATGCAAACATATCACATATAACCTTACGGTCATCAGTAGATACATTATCGAAGGACATATTCGATGGAATTCCAACAGAATTACGTTTAGTATTGATAAACGTCCAGAAAGTTTTTGAGTTCTGTTTGATCCTTGACTCAAGAGAAATTATGTATTGCCTGTAAACAAATCTCTTCAGGAATTCATATTCTTTCCGCATTCGACACAATACGCCACGCAGTGAATTGTCTTTAGCAGACCTCTTACATATCTTGTTTAGAGCATTTTTGAGTCTGCATAAGCTTCGGTTGAACCAGATGGGTTTTTTGGAATTAGTAGATATCTTAATAGGAACAGACCTGGATATGGCATCTTCTAATATGTTTCGAAACTTAGTATAAACTATGTTTAAACTTGGGAAGTCAAAAGTTTTATCCCAGTCGACTGAAAGGAAATAGTTATTTAATAAATTGTAATCAGCTTTTATGAAATCTAACTTAGGCTTATCTTCGGAAGGACCAGATTCAAATGAATTAAATACAATCATATTAAATGAAACTAGCAGTGCTTTATGATACATACTATTATTCAGTAAAGGATGATCAACTTCCAAGACAACAGCCTCTAGATCTTCATCAACAAAAATTAAATCTAAAATTCTTTCCATTGAATTAGAAATTGTATTAGCCTGCCTAAGATACATAGCATTCATTGAGTCGATGACTTCAAATTCGAAATTTTGAGTAACATTATAAGCAAACATACATTTGTCTTCTTCAGAGAAAATCCATTTTAAATTAGGTAAATTAAAATCACCAAGCACAATAGTATAAGAATTCTCAGGTAGATGATCGACAATATTTTTAATGTTAGTTATATGAGCTTGATAAATTGCATTATTAGAGCCCGGGGTAATGTATGAAACAAAAACATAAATGTTTGACAAAGTACCATTACTCGCATTAAAATATTCAATGCACACACACAATTGATCAATAGCAGCCGATAAATCTGATAATGCAATTTGTCTGCTCTTAAAACATGAACGAACAGCCAGCAGCACACCTCCACCTCTATCCTTATCAAGTTGAATATAACATCGATCACGTCGATAGACATCAAAGTCCGTGGTGAAAAGTTCAGCAGAAAAAATGCCTTCATGCAACCAGGTCTCAGTTAAGGCGATCATAGCATAAGAGCAATCAGCAGCAGCGACAAAAAAATCATGAACTTTAGTTCTCATTCCTCCCACGTTATGGTAATAGAGCGAGAAACAAACATCTGCATTATAGCGTGCAGAAAGAGACGGTGTTATGTTTGTTTTTCGATTTCGCCTTTGCTCATTCCGTTTTTTGAGAGAAACCGAAAGGCTCTCACTCTCATACCCTTCGGCCAGAGTTCAGAATTGAGAAAGTTAGGCACCATATGCTCTGGTACACCAAGTTTAAAATTGATGTATTTGAGAGAGCTTTCATCAACATCGGCTTTGATCAGTTTGTGACACTCCAGATTCAGTGGATCAATGCTGAAGTTCGACGAGACATAATCCACAATTGACTGACAGGTTGTAGCAGGTTTGAACGAAGATAGATGAAGCCACTTTGGTCGGCTAACAATCTCGAGTTCCACAGCGACGTTGGGATTGTTGTTGGTTCCAACGATGGTATTATTGCTCTTGTTGGTACGAGTGGGAGCAACTGTTTGCCATATGGAAGCATCGGGCACTAGGGGTTCATCGACCTGGGCATCGTTTTCATCTACAGGTTCCACAGCTGACGCACTTGTGTTTGTTGCACTTTGTACAGCTGATACAACAAGAGCAGATTTTTTATTCGGAGCGGCCTGTTCTATGGATGAACAATTTGGTTTTTTGTTATTAGCAATTGCAGCACTAGGAGGTGTAGGACTTAGGTTTTTCTGCTTAGCAGAATTCAAACGTTGGGCACTGTCTTTAGCAACGGAAGGAGCAGCGCGGGGCACAGTTCCTTTATTCATCGATTGAGAGCGAGTAATAACTTGCGATTTAGCACTGACATTCACTGAAGATCGCGATAATAAGTTCTTAATTTCTGTTAATTCCGACTGGAGTTTATCAATCTTAGCCATAACGAGGTCGGTGTCAATAATTTGACTGCCGCACTTAGTACAATTCAAAGAAACCATTGTAAGCAAGTTAATTAAGCACTCGGGTGGAAAACACGTCCGACACGTATGCGGTCAGATTCTGACTCCCTTACAAGTGATTTTTGCCAGCACAGTAGGGGTCCATGCAAATCATAGCAGAATGTGCGGCCATCAAAATGCTGTCTAGGAAAGAATCATGTTGAATTTTTCTGAAGCTACGCAGCTTCCTGGAGACCATGGCCATACTTACAATAGACAAGAAATGATTTTCTAAAGACAAAAAGGGCAGCCTTTTGTGTGTTACATACGGACCGAATGAAATCAGTCAGACAGTATAGGTCACTGCAGCAATTATGCCCATTTGGCGGCAAGAGGAAACCTGATTCACGTCATGTCCGATTGGCTGAGACTTGCTTGACACTCCCCCCTTTTGACGAAGGCAATAAAAGTAGAGATGGCGCTGCAGCCCGAGTCAAAAACATGTAAACGCCAGCAATCATGGCTATGCCAGACAAAGGGGTGATTCATGTACCAACCTCAAGAGATAGGCATGTCATAGTCCGAAATGTAATGGAACCCCTTGAGCTCGAATGCGTCAAAACTCCTGACTCGAAGGGCTAAGGTCATGGTCTACAAAACTCTTATTTTCCCAGTCCTGCTATATGCAGCCGAGCGCTGGACTATAAGCAAGACTGTGGGGCTGATTCTTGGTGTCCTCGAAAGGAGAATTCTACGTCGGATATATGGTCCCATCTACGAGCAAGGCTGATGGAGGAGAAGACACTACCGTCGACTCTACGATTTGTACCAGGATGTGGATGTAGTCCGGAAAGCAAAGATCCGTCGACTGCACTGGCTCTCCGTGCCACATCGAGCGCATGGAAAACAATGCTCCCGCTAAGAGGGTCTTCGAATCCGAGCCTCCTGGTTCGAGAAGTAGAGGAAGACCGAATCTCCGGTATAAAGACCAAGTAATCGCGGATGCAAGACAGCTTAGTCTTGATGACTGGAAGCAGCGTGTCCAGGACCGTCAACAATGGAAAACAGATATCGCTCAGTGTCGGACTCTGTAAGAGTCACCACCTGATAAGTAAGTATGTGTTCAACATATCTCTTAGTTTTTTTTTTCGATAAGTCAATCCAAATAAATACATTAGTCCCGCAAAGGGTTAGGGCCATGGCCTAGCTTCTGCAGCAATCACTCGTGCTGTCTCTGATATTGTTCTTTCAAGAACAGAGACGACCTCAATTCTCTGTCGAATCCGAATTGCCAAGTTTCCTCGACAGACAGTAATTACTCTTGGTGCATTGTCCGTCAGTCGAAAGAGGTGTCACTACGAACAATGTGTTTTCCTTCAGGGAACCGAACCTAGACACAATAGGTTCAAGCGCTAAGGATTCGACGGACATACCCATTCCGCCCTGGCCACCACATGTAACATTGTATTCATTCCTTGAACTCCCCGTGATAGCTTTACGTCACATTTTGCATATTTTCGAAACCAATCTCGTCTTCAGTGAAGAGCTGAAGCAACAGAAACCAGTGGACGGTGGCTTGGTCACCCATTTGGAAAGACGCTACACAAGGATACGTCCGTCAAAATGTGATGGCGTCTGATGTCCATTGAATCA
This sequence comes from Eristalis intricaria, assembly GCA_964034865.1. NCBI lineage: Eukaryota > Metazoa > Arthropoda > Insecta > Diptera > Syrphidae > Eristalis > Eristalis intricaria. The sequence continues at coordinate 50,454,523 of OZ035875.1, forward strand.
AAGCTGATAAGGAACAGTGACAAGTGATGACAGGTGGTTGGGATTTTGGGAAGAATCAAATGTTGCGTGCTTCGCGCATAATAAGCGACAGGCTTCTACAAGAGACGTAAGTAGCGCAGATAAAGGCATGATCACATGGACACGCACGCGTGACACTCAATCCATTCATTTTTCGAAAATTCGCAAGAAGGAGAGAGACAGGAAACTCATCCACCAGACAACTGAAATATACGGCCTAAGTAGCCGAGTAGGCCAAATACCGACGAATATTCGTGCCACTTCTGGTGAAAGAAAAGTGAGTGACATCTATTTTTTGAATAAAATTTCATGCAAGTGTTGAAAAATGTCCACTTTTGGATCATTGCTTCCGGTGTTGCGATCGGAGATGTCACATAATTGTCACATAATCCCATGAACATAAAAAGTGATAGCACACAAGCACCATGACCAGGTGGCCAGCTGACAGGAAATTAGCTACGTCTTGCTAGAAACAAATGTTGCCAACACAACGGGCTTCAATTTCAGTCAGAAAGAAGTCTCTTATCATGTCGCGGGAATGCCCGCCATTGCTGGTCTGGGCTTCTTTTTAAGGCAATACAGACCGATGACTCCAACAACCCGTAAACTACACCACATTTCTCGACTCGCGGGCAGCCTACCGAGAGTTCGCATGAAACGCATACGCCCTGTGTTCCAAGTGACGCCGTCACCTTGACATTTACCTCAACCTTCCCTCTCAGCTGTGCCTCCTACTTTCGTGCATTTCACAACTCAGTTCACTCAGTTCACCACAAAGTAAACCTCGAAAAGCTTGCTTTGCTGGCAGCGAAAAGCGCCGGCACTTGCCCGCTCCCGGAAGCGTTCGACAGAACACAACACGGTAAACAATGAATTACCGAATCATGAAAGCAAATTGACTTTAATGCAAAAATCAAATATTTACCTGACAAGGGCGAAAAGAATTCATGCCAGCGACTCAGGGGGGGCAAGCGGAAGCAGGCAAATAGAGCGCCCTAAATGAAATTCTTTCTTGCGCAAGCCAGGACGGTGGCAAGTGGAATGGGAATTCATATGAATCCTGTCTGAGGGAATGCCGCAAACATTTTCCAAATTTCGCCTTTGCACGTCGAAGATTGGAGTCCACTTGCAGAAAGGCAGCTGCCTTCGTCGTGGCATCCTGCAGACAGATGGGGGCCGAGTTAACTGCGGAGTCTCGTCCGTGCGGACGGCGACTGGAGTGAGAAGAAATGAGTGATAACGTTTCAGGGATGACTGAGGGGGATAAATATTTAATTTGATATCGCTGTTGCCCTGGCCAGGGGAGCGTGCGGCTGGAAGGAAGTAAGCTGTTCCTTGATCTTTGCTCCGATGAGACGGGCAGTACTTCACGACCTTGTTCCGCTCTGTGGGCATCGCATTTCCCGACCAAACAAAGCCACGCAATTAACATATCGTTCATGGGTCAGAGCCACCTCTTTGGCTTGCCTGCTAATTAACCCCTCTGAAGGACTGCATCCAGACTCCCAGAAATTAGTCCTCAGATGAGAGAGTACGGGTTTACGCAAAAAATGTGAGGCACCACTTGAAACCCTCGGCGCCAACCTCCGTCGGGTGCGTCCAAGGAAGTTTGTAATGACTTTTGAAATACTTTGGCCCCCAGGTTCAAGGTATGTGCGATGAACACACCACTGGATGCAGTCAGAAGTGCCTGTCACTTGGCTGCCTTCGTGCAGTTTAAGTTGACTTTGAGAATTCACCTGCAGAACACCGGGACCAGGTGTGGAGTGGCGCCAACCAGTCAGTCTAATGCGCCGCATACATAGTCGTGCGGTTTTGTTTGCAAAGTTTATCGCCCCTTTTCCTTTTGCTGGATGTGTCGGATTGCAATCAACGAACAGCGGAGCGCGAGCAAGACAAAGTGAATGAGTGCAACGTCACAACAACGACAACCGCTGGTGGGGCTTTGCGAGGATCCGCCAAAAAGGCGGACGTACATAATCCATCCGTCTCGCGGCCTGAGCCTCCGAACTTGAAGTGAAGTTTTCCGCATTCAATTCGAAAAGTTTAATTGCATTCTCGGTTCGATGCAGGAAATTAGTCTTCTTAAAGGGTTCCCCACCCCCAGCCATGCCCCCCGGCGGCACTGGCTGGCGGAGTGGATGGTGTTTTTGGCCAGCTGGGGGGAGGGGTGGTGAGTTGAATTGACTTTGGGAAGACGACGCAATTTGTTGTTATTTTGAGGCGGGCAGGTGCGAGTACGTCTCATCGATTTCGATACAATGGACTCCGTGACACACTTCCGGCGCACGTGCTGTAAAATCGCATCACGTTACTTAAGTAGAGTAGAACTATGAAATTTGTCAGCCACCTGATGTGTGTTATGCTACTGTAGTCAGCACAGTCGTGGGATACTTAAGGAATATTGGCGTCACTAAACGTCACGTTTTATCGGACATCCTGCGGTCTCATCCATCTGAGCCGTCTTAGCTTAATTTCGAGTACACATGTCGAAAAAATAGGCAATTAGTCATGTAACTCATGCAAAAAATAACGCTAATCAGTAAAATTTAATCTGCATGCGTCACGTCACGCCACATCACGCCACGTTGCATGTGTTTTGAATTAGTTAACATTTTCAAGGTCTATGAACATCTCATTCCATTTTTTCTTAAATAATCTTTAATGATTCAAAATGTAAGTCCTTAAGCTTAATTCCGACTTCCTGCGTCACGTTTCATCACCTTTTGTCAAATTCCAACTTCATGTGTCACGTAGCGTCACGCTCTTTTCTGTGGCCACTGTGGGCTTACTTGAGTCCAACTAGAGCCTAGGCCCTAGAGTCAGTCTAACTTGAGGTCCAAGCGCGTGACTGTTTCTTTTTTATATTTTCAGCCCCCACTAGACATGACCATTGCATCACGTGACGTACACGGTAGGGGGATGGATTATTATACATCAGTTCATAATGCCCTAGCCTCTCATGCCTGTGTTGCTTTCTTTACATTCACACGACTGACAGAGTAACAACATTTTGCAGCACGTAACGCATTAAATTTGACATTCAATGTGAAAGAAGGGTTTAGACAAAGCGACGCGCTGTCATGTGACTTTTTCAACGTTATTCTTGAGAAGATCGTGCAGAACTCGCACGCTAACACAAGAGACACGATCTTCCAAAAGTCCGTACAACTGTTAGCATACGCGGATGACATTGACGTGATTGGTCGAACACAGCGAGCCGTCAATGAAGCGTTTACTGGCATTGAGGCGGAAGCGGCTAAAATGGGTCTAGCGGTGAATGAGGGCAAAGCGAAGTATATGCTGTCCTCAAGAAAGGACGCACAACATCGACATCTTGGACAGAGCGTCTACCTCGGCTCTGCGATAAACAGTACGAACAACATCAGTACCGAGATTAAAAGCAGAGTAACTCTTGCCAATTGCTGTTTCTTTGGGCTCAAGAGGCAATTGAGTAGTAGAGTCCTCTCTCGAAGGACCAAGTTGACTTTATACAAGACCTTGATCATCCCTGTCCAGCTCTATGGTGCGGAGGCTTGGACAAACTCAACAGCGGATGAAGAAGCACTTGGTCTTGTCGAGAGAAAAGCTCTGCGTGCGATCTTTGGTCCTGTTTACGTTGACGATTTCTGGAGGAGAAGATTCAACCACGAACTGTACGGGCTTTACAGCGATATGAGTCTTCGGATCCAACGCCTAAGATGGCTAAGCCATGTAGAGCGTATGGACAACTCAACTCCGGCCCGAAGAGTCTTCGACTCCGAACCCATGGGACAACGTAACAGAGGACGCCCGCGTTTAAGGTGGCGCACCCAGGTGGAGAAGGACCTCAACCAACTTGGTGTGCGCAGTTGGAGACAGCTGGCTAAAGATTGTGGCAGCTGCAGAGGCTCACTGCTTGAGGCCCAGGTTCACCCTGGACTGTAGCGCCAAATAAAGAAGAAGAAGAAGAAGAGACGAAGAGGAAGAAGAAACTATACTTCACTACCTCGGCACCAGCCCAGCACTTGCAAGGACAAGTAAAAACACGGTAGGCAGCTACTCATTCAATAGCCTTCAGGAAATGTCCGCCATTAAAATTCTGGACATTCAAAATTTATAAAACGTACTATCCCAGCAAAGGAGTGCATCATCCAGGATATGCCACTAGCATACCAGTGGGTATCTTGAGGTATTTTATTTAGTTAGTACCCAAAGAGGAACCATCGCGTTAGCTGCCGATTAGTGATATCACAATGGACCCAATCAGGGTCTAAGTGGGCCAAAACTGCTTGAGTTGTGGCAACGTCCAGCTTGTGCTTTTGTCCATTTTAGAGGGAAGCTTAGCATTAAATAAAACACATTTCGAGTCAGTCTTCTTGTCATATTCTGCCTGAAGTCCCTTAAACTTGTGAGTACCTCTTTAAATGTAATCGTTCTGGTGTCTGGTTGTGAATTCCTCTTCGGCGCTACAGTATACCCGACCGTGTCTAACAAGATTCTCCATCTAAAGCGATCTTTTGCTAAATGTCTCCAAAATTCATTTACCTACTTAGCGGTTCATCTCATTCTTGGCCAACACCAGCGCTGTCATCCGCTCCCACCGGCTGTAAGTCGAAGACTCTTCGGGCACTAGTCATGATGTCTATGAATTCTACAACGTCTAGTGCCGTAGATACCTTACAAAACTACATGTCATTTACAACCCGTATTGCGTGCAATTGAGGCTTTTAATGGGACGCCATCAGCAGCCAGAGATCATACTTAAGCAAAAATGCTTCCTGATCCGCAGTCAATGTTGTACACATTCTAGTACGGTCAAGCTCAACTATAAGGATCAATGCCTTGTCATGGCAATCAGTTTGGACCATCGTGAGTTTTCGTCTATTGCTCAACTCCTTCCTGACCTCCCTTACGTCATTACGCCAATGGATGTGGGCAAACTTCAGTGACTTCTTGGACATGATTCTCTGATTCCCTGCCAGGTTGCCTGTGGTTATGACGGTGTCCTTAGTTCTCTGGTAATCCAGAGCCAGACCATCGGTAGCTCCAGCTAATCTTGTGTATATATATGTGGCAGATCCTCTAGTCTTCTCTTTCTTCAGGTCTCCCTTCTTCTCTTCAGTTCTCATAGGAACGCAGATTTGAAGGATCTACTGCATATGCCTGCTTGAACTCTTTGTGAAACCCGGGACTTAAACAGAGATCCGGTCGCGACGAGGTCCGTCTGAGTATAGTGTCGTCGAGGCTGTGCTTCCCAATAACTCCGACAAGATGTAGGTCATGCATTGATCGTTTGTCATTTCTAAGAGATCATAGGTGTCAGTCTTGCTTATTTTATCCTTGTCATTTGTCAGGGCGTCATCACGAATCAGATTGATGTTGTCGAATATGGCCTTGATGCGAATTGTTTTGAGGCGCTCGCTTTTGACTGAGTCTCGCTCGATCAACAAAATCGCCACGAGGTGTAGTTAGTCTTGGACACGCTCCCTCCATCATGTTACATCTGCGATAACTTGGCCTTTAAACTCTTTCGTCCTCTTCTCGTACCAGGAGGCTCGCATTCGATGCTCCTCTTTCCTGAAGCGCTGTTGTCCATGCTCTCGGTGTGGCCGAGCCTACGGAATTTTAGACTTCCGGCAAACCACCACCAAATCTTTAAGGCAGCTAGAGATGATCGTTTTGTGAACTCGCCTGAAGTCGTTTCTAAACAATCTGATTACAGCGGATCCTGGAGAAGACCCAAGGGATGCAGATCGACACCCACCACCTTTTTGTCGATTTCAAGGTCGCATATGACAGCGTGCATAGGGACGAGCTATGTCTAGTTTTGACATTCCTGCCAAATTCGTCAGACTGAGCAGGATGACGATGGAGAATTCTCGCTGCTCCATCAGGGTCGGTAACGAACTCACCGAGACCTTCAATGTCAAAAAAGACAAGGTTTTAGACAAGGCGACGCGCTGTCATGTGACGTCATTAACATCATCCTGAAGAAGATCGTGCAAGACTCAGACGCCAACAATATAGGCACGATCTTCCAGAAGTCCGAACAACTGCTAGCACGCGCGGATGACATTGACGTTATTGGCAGAACACACCGAACCGTCAATCAGGGGTTTGCTGGCATTCAGGCGGGAGCGGCTAAAGTGGGTCTAGCCGTGAATGAGGGCAAAGCGAAGTATATGCTGCCATCAAGAAAGCTCGTCTTGGACGGAGCGTCCTGTTCACGTCGAGGTAATCAAGGACTCTACCTCGGTCCCGCAGTAAATAATACAAACAACATCAGTACCGAGATCAAACGCAGAGTAACTCTTGCCAACCGCTGTTTCTATGGGCTCAAGAGGCAATTGAGTAGTAGAGCCATCTCTCGAAGGACCAAGTTGATTTTATAAAAGACCTTGATCATCCCTGTCCAGCTCTATGGTGCGGAGGCATGGACAATCTCAACAGCGGATGAAGAAATACATGGTCTCTTCGACAGAAAAGTTCTGCGTTCAATCTCTGGTCCTGTCTGCGTTGATGGTTATTGGAGAAGTAGATTCAACCACCAACTGCACGGGCTGTACAGCGGCATGAGCCTAGTCAGGCGTCTACGGATTCAACGCCTAAGATGGCTGGGTCATGTGGAGCGCATGGACAACACTCCTCCAGCCGGAAGAGTCTTCGACTCCGAACGTCTGGGACAACGCAATAGAGGACGCCCACGGAAGCGATGGCGCACCCAGGTGGAGTAGAACCTCAATCGACTTGGTGTGCGCAGTTGGAGACAGCTGGCTAAGGATCGTGCCGGCTGGAAAGGCTTACTGGTTGAGGCCAAGCGCCACCAGAAGAAGAAGAAGAAATCAAGTATCTTTAGTATTAACAACTTTATGTAAATATAAGTATTTTTTATTGGAAATATAACGAATCGAGCACAAAGACCATTTATTCATCAACACAAAGAAGGTGATATCTATGGTGTCATTTTATGCATAGGCTCACGTCGCATAAGCTTGCTCCGTCACATTTTCTGTCTTTGCCTTCTTGAACTGTTAGGACGTAGTGGCCAACATTGTCGTACCGTTGTATATACTCCCAAGACTCCCGTGGAAGGTGATAATTCGTCGATGGGTTTATGTCACCGTACGTTCGGCAATAACGAAGAGCTACCTGGCGTCTGGATTCCAGTGCATCCTGCGATTCTGTATAAAAGCCATGCATTCTGCAACGATACGTCCAAGAGCCAGGTGAAGATTGAGGACCATCGTTTCCTGCCTTTAGCTCCGATTTGGCAAGTATTTAAATTTTGGTCCATTCTGTCATTGTGCCACCCATATACCTGTTGTGCTTTGCTATAGCTAGTGGGCGTGTTACCTTATTTTTTATGTTCTTTTTTGGAGTATCGAGTAACTTTAGAGATTGGATTTTTTTCCGTACAATGTTGATGCGACGGAGTTGTAGTTCCATTTGGTTGTACGTACGATGACAACGGGTGGTCATCTGATTTCTGTTTAGGTTTCCAGTGTCACCATATTCGCCTTCGTCTCAGGAATCTTCCTCTGAATCGACATTAGCACCACTTGGTGGCTCTATAAATACCGATTGGACTTCATGAACATCCAATGTTTGCAGCTCTGTTAGGCCTGTTCTACATGAATTTCTTATCGAAAAATAACCGAACATAAAACGGATATATTTAAAAAAAGCACTGAGTCCAGAGAGCCATATGGACTCCGAGCCGCAAGATTAGATCATGGCTGAGCAGGAAGTTTCGGATAGTCTTGAATTCTTTTTAAAAAAAGAATTTGTTCATAATTGTGATAATAATTAAAAACTCTACTTCCCGTTTCTGTCGTGCCATTATCCATTTTTTTTTTAATCACAGCCACACAGCAAGCTGAACTGTGGTTCTACCGCTGTTTGGCTCTGCTTGGTCTGCCGTGTGGATGCTGAAAAACGACGGTCCCAGCTTTGCTCCTTGTGCAACTCCCGCCTTGGTGCTCCGCTCTGTTGATTTGTTGCCTTCAATTTGAACGTAGAATCTTCTGGAATGCAGGAAGCTATAAATTATTTTGATGAGGTTGGAGGGGAATTCCATCTGGTTTAGCTTGTAGATGAGTTCCTCTATCCAAACCATGTCGAAGGCCATTTTCACATCTAGGAAGCAGGCGGCGGAAACTCGTGTAGAGAACCTCATTAGAGGATGTAGAGTTGAATGTTTTTCCCGGAATCCGTACCGGGATGACGTTTAGGTCGGTAGACCATCGCTTTAGCTTTCGCCCCACCAGGTACTCCATGATCTTGCTTAGCGATATAGGTTTGTGCTGTATCCTGGAACACTGGCAGCGTTCCCCTTTAATTTTTGTAAATCGATTTTTACTCTCGCGCAGCCAACGTTGAAGTGAGGCGACATGTCATATCTTGCCCACGAAAAAAAAAATCGCAGATGGGTGTTCAGATTGTGGTTGTGACGTTGGGCAGAAATATCTCTTTTCGAGACGGTGTGTTTAATCAAACAAACCGGCGGTGTCCTTAAACAGGCTCAAGACCAATCCTTTCCGAGAGATCCGTCTAGTTCAGTCGAAATGGGTGCCCGAGCATTCTTTATCCGAAAATTGGGTTAAAAAAATGTGCTGCTGGACATTTGAACGCCATCGAATTTCATTCATAGATGCTTCGATTTTAATTCATGCCAGTA